>OZ007591.1:296907093-297579093 GCA_963931845.1 Maratus michaelseni | reverse complement strand
AAGCGTAATTCACTGCTGAAAATGAATCAAAATTAATTTATAAATAGTCTTGTGAGTATATTTTTATGTAGACAGATATGTGAATGTTTAAAACTCCCGGTAAGATTCAACTCAGTTTTAATAACACCATATTCCTCACGGGAAACGCATAATGATTTAAAATTTCCAGAAATTCCTACAGAATTTACATATTGATTTAATAACCGCGTTTCATTATAAGTTAAACTCAATTATGCTTATTTATGTTGGTCTCAGGTGGAAACAGATTTAGAGTTAATTTTATTAAATTTACGATTCACTATTTGTAACATATGCTAATATCTCTGTTAATAAGCGTAAGACAGACAATATATTTTTTTAATTCTTAAAAATATTAAAATTTCCATATCTATTAAATGTAATATGCAAGTCTATCTAATATCAGAGTGCCATCGGTACAGAAACTGTAAAAGTAGAGTTTGTTGTGCGTGAAACAATACTCGCGCATTATCTGTATATAATGTGATATAAAGAACTTACATTAAATTTCTTACGTCACAAAACCTTTCATATATTCTGTCAAAATAGATTATTATTTAACTTGTGTCATAAATGTGAAGGTCAGTTATAGATTTTATTTTTATTCTCTGTTAGTATAAAAAAAATCTAAGAAAAAAAAATGTTGAAACATAATTACATTTATGAAAAGCCAATCAATATAAGTTAACTAGTGGATGTATTGTTCTATAAACGACATTAATACGAAAATACTGTCAATTTAAATATCTGACTCAAACAAATAGATTGTTAAACATGTATAATACATTTTAAATATATATATATGGTGCGTAAATTCTATGCATGCAATATCTTATTCAATATCTATGCATATCTATGCATTAATTAATGTCATACAAACAGGATGCCGATTGCATCTTTTACGAAATAAATCTTCGTTTTCTTGAAGCAGTTTGCACTATCGTTGTTTTAGAGATAACACCGGTACTTCCCTGTAAAAGGGACAGAGAAAATGGTCATGGCAAGAGATGGAAACTTTTCACATGTTTTTCATAACAATCTATTAACATTTTCATTTCAGAGTTGCGTTTTATTATTTTTTTAAAGTTTCATAACAAAGCTGCAATAGCTGTAACAATCTTATTAATATAAATCATTGTATCTATGGAAGTCAGCAGAACAAAGTACAAGTGGGTCAATTTTTTATATTTATGCAAAAGTGTAAAGACAAACGGATGTCGTGATAATAATACATAACATTTTTATGCATTTAATTATATTTTTTACTGTTAGTGTTTACTTAGTTTAAAAAACTTAAGGAAAAGTAACGCATTATTATACTTTCTTTTAAAAAAAATAAATCATCAACGATAAATAAAACAAAGTTAAAATGTCCTAATCTAGAAGTCGGTATGCCTCCTTACCCGCTTCATCAGCTCCCATGACTGCTACGAAAATAATTTGAAAATTCAACATAATTTACTTTTTTGAAAGCCAATTTGCCTTACAGAAAATTTCCCGCTGTTATCTTTTAACGAGGACGGCTGCAAGAAAATATTATCGGTCTTCAATTATTTCACAATATACAAAATATTACAGATATCACACAATATCTTAAAACCTCATTGAGATAGATTTGGTAATAGGTGTAAAACTTTGTCGGACCGTAACTCTTTATTTAAAAAAATTACAATAGGACAAATAAAAGCTGGTGGTTCCTAAAAGTTGAACGTCCCAATTTATGACCGCTCCTGATTGAAAGCACTTGTTTTGGACTGAATACATGTCTTTTTCACAGTAACATAAATTGATTTTATATATACATGTTAAGATGTTACACATAACGGGAATTTGATATGTAACTAATTAAAAAATTAAACATTTTCATGAATGCATTTAATTATATTTTTTACTGTTAGTGTTTAATTAGTTTAAAAAACTTAAGGAAAAGTAACGCATTATTATATTTTCTTTTAAAAAAAATAAATCATCAACGATAAATAAAACAAAGTTCAACTGTCATAATCTAGAAGTCGATATGCCTCTTTACCCTCTTCATCAGCTCCCATGACTGCTACGAAAATAATTTGAAAATTCAACGTGGTAACAAAGTGTTAATTACTGAACCAGATTGAAAATCATAAAAAATTCAATCACGAAAGTTTTAAAACATGTTGAATTACAAAATGCTATTTATAATCTCACCATTGATTTGATTGAAAGCAGTTCATAAGAAATAAAAACACTTGTTTTCATAAAAATATCATGATCACAAATGTGGATATTGCAGAGTCAAGAAATATATTTAAATGCAGAGAATATGTCCGTCAGACTCAGTTATTCTTACAAGTTCTCAGTTATTTTTAAACAGTCTAACAAACAATAGGCGTAAATGGCGTCCAATTACCTTGTTGATCTGATTGTACTGTCTTCCACTATTATAAAGTCACTTATTGGCTAGAAATAAATTTAAAAAAAAAAAAAAAACATGAAGGCTAGACATATTTTTCCGGGAGAAAATAAAAATATGGCTGCAGTCAAAAGAGGTATGGAAATATTTTAATTTTGAAAAGCATTTACTTTTATGTCAGTATATAAAACGGAGTTTTGTCCCTTTTTCTTTTACATTTCATGAATTTGTAAATTTCTGCAGTTTAAAGTTAGAGAAATTTATGTGGGCAAAATTATTTTATATTACACATTAAGATGAAATACTGAGTGTTAAATAATTATAATGCTTTTAATTTTATTATTTAACGCTTTTCATTTTTTCTGAAATCACAAATATTCTTTCTCTAATGTATGTTTTAAATTTTTATAAGACATCTTAATCTTTACTTTATATTTTAACAAAAGTTTTGTATATATTTTGTGTGTATATTATCACATAACAAATGCGGAATTAAAAAAGAAATAACATGACAATCGAAAATATTAACGTTGTTTATTAGATAATTATTATGTTTATATTAATTACTATATACGTTCAACATTATTAATTATTATTATTATTATTATTATTATTATTATTATTATTATTATTATTATTTACGGTTAATTAAAAAAAATTAAGAACAATTAGAACATATACTTTTCAAGAAAATTTAGAAAATGCTGAGGAAATATACATTTTAAACTATTATCATATACATCTAATGTAATATTTCGAAATTTAACAATAAAACAAACGAACAATATACCTTAGAGTACTTATGATACAAAATCCATAGTAGAAAAGTCGAAGAAAATATACATTAGTATTGTTTTACGAAACAGGTTTTATTTCCCTGCTTCTTTTTAGATGTATTGTGCATGAAACGATCTGTCACATGTAAAATCAGATTTAGAGTAGGGAGCTGAGAACATTTGTTTCTAAACCGGAAAAAATAGCACCCAAGGGGCAGAAGAATAATAGGTTCACAAGGATATTCCATATGGCCGAACGTGTTTGGAGATACTTGTTTCAAACAAGAGCTTTGTTTCGTATGCGTTATGTTTCACTGTAATAATTTATTAAATAAACCGAAACTCTAAACTTTTCCTTTTTCCATCAATATTTTGCGATTTGCTAAAAAAGTTTGTTATGTTATTGAGAAAAAATTTATTTTAAAATTACCATTCATTTACAAAGATTTCAATATGTAAGTGTAATAATCTCGTATTAATTTTAATAAATGTAAATATTGCGCCAATGAAGCCGGAAAAGTTTTATGTCCCTTGCATTTATTGATTATATAAAAAACTTAAATTTGGGTGAAATGCAAACTATTTCAGGAAAACGTGCAATATTAATGATCAGCTAATTTCTATTTGACACATGTTTAAACAATAATAGCTCTTGATTTCAAAATTTATAAATAATACTTAACAGAATAGATAAATCAATGAAACAATAATAAATAATGCGTGTTAAAAACAACGCCGGAAAAATTCAATTTGTGCAAAATACATCCTCGGACAGAGCGCTTCACCGTGACACAAGTAGTCATGTGACTCACGCCTGGCCGAAGCTGCATCTTTCGATATGAGTTTCTTTGAGGTAATCAGTTGGTGTCTGTCTGTGAGAGAATAATTTTGATTTATTCCATATGCAGTAAATATGCATGTCTCCATAGAATTATTATCTTTCGTACACGATTTAAATATTCATGTATTGCGCCGTTTTAAAAGTTTCATTGTTTTAATAAACTCCAGAAATTCAAGATTGTGGATGTGATTCTTCACAGTGCTGTCTGGAGAATTTGCCTTTATCGTGATTCCCAGCGTTCTAGCATCCTAAGAAGACGCTAGCTGTTTATAAATGAAATTTCTTTAAAACATATAATGTTACAAATTTGAACTTATTAGAAATTTGATTAGTAACACGTAAAGAAAACATTTTATAATAGAAATGCACGAACAGTTTCGTTGTAAAATTAATGTGGATAAAGTCAAAATAAGTATGCTTAAAACTGAAAAGAATTATATTCCTCTTTTAATAATGTTTTTAAAAATATTTTACCATTCTAGAAAACAAATTTGAAAGTGTAAAAGATATGTTGATAATATAGGCCGTCTTTCACTCGATGTGATATATTAACTTAACACATTTTATTTTATATGCAGGCATAAGCATGCAGCATATTTATTTTCATTACTAGAGGACTCTGTTCCTTACGAGCTACGCTAACCAACCCCGTTCTGACACAGTAAACTTTAAAAACACTCTGATTTGATCAACTATAAAACGATTACTGAAGATTGTATTATAATTAAACGACCAATGACAATCTGCTGTAACCGGGTTTCCATTCATTTTGCTTTGACTGGGGGATTTTAAGGTCGAATAAACTGCTGTCAAAACAACTAACAACTATTTTCCCGATTGATTAAATAAAATCAATTAAACATGTAAAAATCAACTTGTGTAAAACGGTTAAGTAAACAATGTAATATACAACAAATATAATTGAAAAATCGTTACTTCTCCATTATCCCGTAAACTACTTTCTTTAAAAGAAAATAACTGTTGCCAAAATATATGATTTAACGCCAAAAGTGCATGATCGTGGTGTCGCGTTGCATCCAGTTGACATCAGATATGCGTTACACATAATAGTTATTTCATCGAGGGATTTTTAATTGAACGTTTATTTGTCTTTTTGGTACTTCTCCATTATCTCGTCGATCAATTTTCATAATAAAAAAAAAGTTATTGCCAAACTGTAACGCCAAATAAACAAATAGAATAATTTTGCCATTGGAATCTCAAATAAATAAATAAATAAACAAATAAAATACAAGAAATTC
The DNA here is from genome assembly GCA_963931845.1 of Maratus michaelseni. Classification (NCBI taxonomy): domain Eukaryota; kingdom Metazoa; phylum Arthropoda; class Arachnida; order Araneae; family Salticidae; genus Maratus; species Maratus michaelseni. The sequence goes on along the minus strand of OZ007591.1, from coordinate 297,573,807 downwards.
GGAAAAACTCTACTAACCAAAGTGTCAACTAGCAGTAAGTTTCAACAATAAAATTTAAAATATATTAATGAAAAGAGAAAAAAATAATCTTGGATATTTATTTACATTATTTTTCTTAATTATCCCTCTCGGCTAGTGAATAAATGTTTGTGACGTCAGTTGAAACTGATCAATTGTATGTAACTTTTCATCGCAACATTTTTCAATGTCTTTTCTTTTTAATATCATGGCACTGCCGTTTAAGGATGCAATCGTATTTTAATTAATAAAATAATTAATAAATCAGTAAAACTTAATGAAAAATATATGTATATGTCGAATTAAAAACCAATTGATGCCATAAAAATACATGTAATGCCTCTGACATCATGTAAAAGTGCGCCACGATCATGCATTTTTGGTGTTAAATCCTATAGTTTGGCGATAGTTTTTTGTAATGAAAAGTGGATGTCGATAGGATAATGGAGAAATACCATAATGATATTTCAACAATTTATTACTTATTTTGGAAATTTAACGGTAATTATTAAACGTAAAAAATATAGTTTTAAATTGAGAGGAAATATTATTATTTACGTTGTTTTAAAATGTGCAATAATATGTAAAATATTTGTCGAAATAAATTAATACCTCGTGTAAATATTATTTACATTGAAACTGTTTGGAAACACTGTTATTTGAGCATTTTAAATATGACGTAAGTTACCCTACTTAATGGTTTGAAAACGCGTAATAATTTAATTATTTATATTTTTAATATTCACGCACAAGTATATTTTTTATAACGTAATTTTCTACATTTACTGCTTTCAACACGTGATCATTTAATTATTATTTTTAAGTTTTATTTCTGTTTTTAATAGTCACGTGTAAATACATTTCTTAATTGAAAGGTAATATTATTATTTCCGCTATTTTTTTAAATTGGCAACAATTCAAATAATGGATTTTATGAAATATGAAATAAATCATCATTAAAATAATGAAAATTTTGAATAAAAAATTGAAATATAACACTAAAAAAATATTCAAATTAAAAAAAATAATTGCAGTCTGCACATTGCAAGCTTGTAAACTATATCCTAATAATTTATGGTTAAATTCCTGTCCATAATTGTCGTTCCTATACAATTTTGTTTTAAGAAAACTATTTTTACCAAATTTAATATTAAATATCTCTTAACATAATTCTTAGATTTAAAAACTGTCTGCTTCAGCGTGTTTATTGGACATTTTTTTTTAAATAAAACTACCAATTTTCATATTTTTAGATGCAATAGTTTTCTGGATATTAGTCCAGAAAGACCAAAAGTATAATTCCCAACTTCGCGTATGGTACGCGAAAAGTATAATTCTCAGAGCAGCCGCACAGCTTGTACTTTTCAAAAACGTTTTATGAATGTTGAGAAAATACATCTATCTTTCTAGAAAAATATAAAAAGTTCTTTGATATTTCAAAATATAGAAATGAAACTATCGAGAAACAATTCTACGTGAATTTCTTTTTGACATAAAACTCATAGCATAATACTTCAAGAAAAAATAGGAGATTATTTTTTTAGAAATAGAGTTTTCTTTCCTTTTTCTGTAGTAATAAGTGTGTATTAAAACATCCGTCACATGCAAAATCAAATTTATTGCTGGCAGCTTTGAACATCTGCTTCCAACCAGTAAAAAATAGCACCCAAGGCGGAAAAATAATGCGTTTACTGGTAAATCCTATAAAGCTTAAAGCTATTGGAGATACTCGTATGAACAAGAGTTTTGTTTTTGTGAATATTTTCTGAGTGTGATATTTTATAGCAATTGATGAAAGTTTTATTTTATCGAAACTAGGATATCTCACCCGGTCTTCCCGTTTACATAATATAGGTGAAAAACATTTTTAAAAATTGAAAACTGCAATATTTTTTTTACATATAATATATTTTCTTAGATTGCCTTCTAACAACATCAAAAATCATTTCTATATATAAAAAAAAATATCAATACAGATTTTTTTTCCTTTTTTTTTTTCTTTTTTTTTAACGTTTTTTTTTTAAATGTTTTTACATTTACGCATGAGAAAGTACATTTATTGAATTTATTTATAAATTTCTGTGTAGCATAATTTATATGTAAAAAGTATTCAAATAAATCTTTGAAATATATTAAAATCGATTAGTCTCGTGCCTAAAGATAATAGCCGAAGAAATCTAAAATGATTTCACTATTTACAGCAGACTTTTTAAATCAGATGTTTTCAGTTGTATAAGCGCGCATTCTCTATTACTAGAGAATGTGCGCTCTAGAATATCTCACATTCTCTATTACTAGAGGAACAAAATGGTTTTAAGTGAGGACGATCTTGTATAGACAGTATATTCACTCTGAAACAGCTTTTTGAAAAACGTCGAGAATTCAATTTGGAAACGCTTGTTGATTTTATAGATTTCGAAAAAGCTTTTGACAGAGTAGATCGAGGAAAATTATGGCAAATTATGGATTACATAGGATACCCTTCCCATCTCACCAAATGTATTAAGAGCCTATATGAAGATACTTTCATTGTTTTGGATTTGGGTTTTAAAGTTTCAGAGAAAATAATCATTACTCAAGGTGTACGACAAGGATGTAGTTTATCACCACATCTATTGAATATATATATTGATTATGTTATGAGATTTTGGAAAATTAAAATCAAAACTGGAATAGATCTCGGAAACATCATGTTTAACAATATAATAATTGCAGATGATCTTTGATTATTTCAGGATGATGAATAAAATTTACAACGTGCAGTTTTTACTTTAGACAAAATTGGTAAAGATTATAATTTAAGGATTTCAAAGAATAAGGCAAAGGTAATGGCATTTAGGGGCAAAGATCGTATAAGAACAAAAATTATTTTAGAAAATAAACCAATAGAACATATTTCACATTTTAATTACTTAGGATGTGATATATCTTATGACTATGACAACGATATACAAAATAAACTTTATAAATTTCAATACATCTATGGTACTGTAAGAAGAACTCTTCGCAATACAAGATGAGACACAAGAATATTTTTTTTTTTTTTAAACAATGGCAATACCAACTTTACTATACGGCAGTGAGGCATGGGCGCTCACAAACTATGATGAAAGACAAATGAAATCCTCAGAGATGAAATTTTTGAGGAGTGTGAAGGGATGTTCGATAATGGACAAAATATAGAATGACTACATCAGAAGAGAGCTTGAGGTTACGCCAATATTGAATAAAATAGGAAATTACAGAAGAAAATGGAGAGACCACATGGAAATGATGGATTCTGTTCGTACATCAAAATTAGCCGTTAATTATAAACCAAGGGGGGAAAAGAGACAGAGGAAGGCCGCGAAAGAGATGCATTGAGGCCGGAATAGGCTTATAGCCATAAACCATGTTTTGGGATGATGATGATCATAATAAGCGCGTAGTTTGATTACGTGTCTACTAAATTTGTGTTTTATTTATATTATTTTATTATTTTATTTATTTGTTATTAAGTTTTAATTCCGTTACGGAATATTAGGCGAGAATACATACTGAAATATTTATATTGTTTTTAGAGCAAATGGAAAAATCTTTCGTAATCAGGCTGGACGCCTTCCTTTAGAAGTAAAAAAAAAAATATTGCAGTAAAACCGAAATTTATTGGTCAAGTGTTGCCATTCTCAATAACACGTCGGCGTTAGATATGTTTCTGTTTTAAACATATAGATTTCGTATTACTTTAAAGTACAATGCGAATTCATTTATGAAACGATTCATAAGACATTTTAAATGTACAATAAGTATAAATGTCTGGCAGAAGATGCCACGAATGTTTCATTTCTGCTCAATAGTAATTGGTTATTTCTGATAAAGTTAATTATCATTGCCTTGGCTAAATATTAGCATGACTTACTTCGCAATATGAAACTAGTTTCATTTTTTCCATAATTGGTCCAATGTATGATTGAATTATTTCATAAACATAAAGCCAATTAATTCAATATTTCCGTAATATAGGTAACTTATTACAAGAATTTCTATTATAAAACCAACATTTTATAAATATCGTCTTTTCATTGTAGAAAATTCTAACATAAAACCAATATTTAATCAATAAAAAGTATTATATTAATCAATAAAATCAAGTATTTACAATGGAATTAATATAGGTGTGTTATTGAGATAATATAATGGTCCAACATTGATTTGCTACTAGATTTGCATCACTAAATTATCAAAGAAAAAAAAAGAAAATCGGAAAGGAATAAAAATAATACATAGAGATAAATACTTAAGATTGAAGATCAATTTATCATTAACATTTGTTTGTTTTCTACCTGTGTTTAAAATGAGAAGGTATAATTATTTATATTCTCTAAAACAATTTCTCGAAAATGTTGAAAATGTCTCAAAATAATTTATTTTCACTCTTGTTCAAATATAAGTAGATAAATAAACAATTAAGTGAAATGAAATGTGAAATGTGTAAATTTTTATTTTGACGCGCTGAGAGGTATCAAATTACACGACAAAAACATGGTCTATATTAGCTTAAAAATATTTATATTTGCTGTTACACCAAATAATAACGATTTAAGAAAAATGGGCGTGTTCGTGTTCGTGTTTTTTTTTTTTTTTTTTTTTTTTTTTTTTTTTTTTTTTTTTTTTTACGGTCGATTATCTACTCTAGGAATGAAGGCCGAGGTAGAATGTCCTCCGTGGTTGTTCTTTCTAAGGGAACCTAAACAGTATTTACGCAAGTTTACCCAATCGCAGAAAACTGAGTTCGAACTAGAGTCCTGCATGGGTCGGGTTGTACCCAACTCGAACCCGCTAATTTCATTTGAATTCAACCCGCAACCCGACACGAACACGGCATAAAAAATTTCTTCGACCCGAAACCCAATTCAAAACCACAAAAATATTTTTCGGCGACCCACAACCCGACCCGAACCCGAAATACTTCAACCCGCAATCCGATCCGCACCCACAAATATAATTTTCGATGACCCGCAACCCGACCCCAACCCGCAATGAAAGTACAATAAATCATATGTTATTGCTATAATGAAGTATAATGTACAATTATATCTCAAATACCAATTTTATATTTTTTGTAGAAAAATGAATAAATCTATATTTTTAATATTCAGATATAGTGAAACCTCTGAATAGTGGACACCACGAGATCGTTGAATACATTCCTGCATTGGATTGGGTTGTTTGTTTGTTTGTTTCTTCTTTTTCCTTTTTTTTGGGGGGGAGGGGGTGTTATGATGCCTCTAATTTTATTTCGGCGCGTCCAGCTCACCCTAGAATAATTCTTCCGGGTCATATATCGATTTTTTACAAGTCGAATTATTCGGAATTATTACGAAAGGTTTGAACAGAACTATGTTTCAGATGGAAAGAAATACGTATTTGAATAGGAATGAATATATATTCAATTTACTGCATGATAAAAATAAAATGTATACATGAAATATAATCATAAACTTTTCTTTATTTACTGTGCAAGAACCATTTTTTCTTTACTCAGAATATGGAAAACATGAAAAACATTTTATTTATGATACACACAAAAATAAATGTATCGTATTTGTGCACACACACACCATACATCTTCTACGTGCGTGTAGATTTAGAGGTGCCCACTATTCAAAGGTATAAGCGTACAATTAAACTACTGGCCACCCAAAATGCAACACCCAGAAGCACAAGAGATATCAAATCCAAATTCATTTCAGAGATTACACATAGTATCAATGTTAATTGATTTGAAATACAGAATTCTTTGAGGTGAGGAAAACGAGAAAATCAGTAACAAGTGTTACCTTCATGTCTGTCAATAACCGTTGCTACACGCTGCGGCATTGAGTGAAAGAGGCTTTGGATATGTTGCTGGATAATTGCAGCCTATGCTGCCTCCACACGTAGCCAAAGTTCATCTGGTGTACAAGTGGGTGCGAGATGCCGGGATCGGCGTGTTTCAATCATTGACCAGACATGTTCGATGGGCGATAGATCTGAAGAACGGGCAGGCCAGGTTAACAATGCAATATGGTGGGCTAAGAAGAAAGCTTGAACATTGCGTGAAACATGTGGTCGCGCATTGTTCGGTTGAAACGTGGCCGCACGCAAGCCCTGAAGGTAAGGAAGGTGAACAGTCTGTAAAAACCTCAGAGATGCTCTGGCTGGTAAGTGTAGTGTTACTCCGTACTAGAGGGGTGCGGGAGTGGAATCCAACACCGGGTACAAGACCAGTATGACGATGCATAACACAACAGTTGAGCAGCCTCTCTCTATAGCTTCTTTCGAAAAAACAATGTCATGCCATTCGAATATCTATCTCCGCCATTCAGTGCCCCATTGCAAACGCAAATGCCTGTGGTTTAAGGTCAAATGTAAGTGAAGTAATGAACGTCTAGTGGACATTCTACTGTACTGCAAGCGACGTCGAATTGTTTGTGCGGACACCGATTGGCGTATTACAGACTGTATTCGTTGTGATATGATTGCGGAAGTGGCAATGCGCTTCATCTGTGACATGCGCACAATATGCCTGTCTTCCCTTGGAGTGTTGTGACGAGGCGGTTGCAATCACTCCTGTCAGATAGTCGTGTCCTCCTGGATCTACCGATTACATATTCGCATGACTGTTGTTTGGCTACGTCCGACACGATGACCAATTTCTCGGAAGGATAATCCGCAATATCTCTAAGCAACGATTCTACCGCTGTCGAACTGAGAAACGTACACAAATGGTGCTCGTGTTTTTTTAAGAGATATACTAAAGCTGCACACACCAAAAAACGCAGAAAAGAACAATTAACGTTCTTTAAAACGGCAATCTTTCTTCCTTTTATATACAGATTGTAAGTGGCGCTGCAGTCGCCCAGTATGTGCATGTGCGCTTAAATCTTAATCATTTTTATATCCTATCGAGCTGTAAATTTCAGTCTGTTTGAATTATTCCTTCATGGTGTTGCATTTTGAATGGCCAGCAGTGTATATATATAAGTGTCAAAAATTGAAAAGTGTTCGCTAAATAGATGTGTCCGGTTTTTGGTAGTATCCATTATGGAGGTATTATTGTATATATGAAATGATAAAAATTAAGACTTTTTTTAAAATTCAAAATTCAAAATAAAATTTAATATTTAATATCCCCAAAATTTATATCTAATGCTTAAATCCTGTACTTAATTCTGAATTGCACCTGTCATCTTGGTTTCCTAGCCTCACATTTATCATTCTCGCTTTTCAAAATTTTATGTTATTTAAAAGTCAAACTGCTGATTAAGGGCTTCTTGCAGTTGTTTGTGGTTTTGATTCAAACAGACTTGCAGAACTTGTTGTTGTCAAAAGAACAAAGGCATCATGCAAGAGCTAAATAACCAATAAGATGATATTTACCCTCACATGTCTCAGTGGCGCAATATATATTTAATCTGAAAAAATACTGGACATTCTTTTGAAAAAGCGGGTCAACTCGAAACCGACCCTCAAGAATAAAAACCTAACCCGAAACCGATCCGAACTCGACCCGCAGCAAAAAAGTAGAAGTCAACCCGACCCGCACCCGAACCGCAATGAAAAAATAGAGCTCCAACCCGACCAGAACCGTGGGATCGTTTCTTGTTGATTATGATACATTAATATATTTCAATTCATGTACAGTCGTGCACATGCAACAAATGTATTCCCATGTTAAAAACAGAGATTTTTACGCATTATTTTAGAATTTCGTTTTTGTTTTTGTTTTTAAGAAAGGCACATTTACTTTATTTTACACATAAGAGAGTACATTTATGGAATTTATTTATAAAAATCTGTGTAGCATAATTTATATGTAAAAAGCGCAAAAGACACTATGATTCTTAATACTGCAGCACAGTTACAGTTATTTTTATTATTGAAGTTATATAAATGTTTAGAAAATACATACCACTAGATTTTGCAGAGATAAAAATATTTTGCAAAATTTTAAAATATAGACATGAAACTATCGAAGAAAAATCTTTGCAATTTCTTTATGTCGTAAAACATATGGCACAATATTTGAAGAAAATATAGATTTTTTTTTTTTTTTTTAAGAAATGGAGTTTAAGTTCCTGTTTCTGTAGCAATGAAGTGTGCGCAAAACTATCAGTCGCATGTAAAATCGGATTTATTGACGGCAGCTATGGACATCTGTTTCCAAGCAGAAAGAAATAGCACCCAAGGATGGAAGAATAAAAAGTTCACACTGAAATCTAGTATAGCGTGAAGTTATTCGAGATACTGGAATGAAGAAGAGTTTTGTTTCATGTGCATTGTTTTTCAGTGTCATATTTTGTAAGAATTGAAGAAACTTACAGTTTTATTTTATCCAGATTTTCTACTATTCTGTACTACAACGAGTGTTATTTTTTTTCTAAAGAAATTTATTTATAATATTTTAATAGTTCAATTAATTTAAATACTTGGCGCATGGAATGTTTTTTTTTTTTTTTTTTTTTTTTTTTTTTTTTTGTCATTCAGTTGACAGTAAACATTGCCTATAATCAAAATACATAGTAGAAGATGATTACAAATGAACATCCCAACTTTGAAAGACTTTATTAACAAAAGTGTAGATAATACACGCATTTGTGAAAAAGACATATGAAGAAATATTGTGAAACTACTAATAGCAAAATTTATGAGTGTTCAATGAGACCGCCAGCAGATACACGAACGACAGCCATTTAGTAAGAGAATTCGTCCCACATGGTGTTCAGCATGTCGGGTGCTACAGTTGCAATAGCTGCAGTTAACCTCGTTTTCAGATTACACAGAACGCCTTTTGTTGTTCTGTTGTTATCTCGGAGGCAACTGACTGAATGAATTCGCAACGGAACATGTCCGATCACTTTCAACACGCCGCTTTTTGAGCCATCTCTCGCCAAAAAAAGAAGTTTTGCATTTATGAAACTTCATAACTTCTCACTTACTTCGATGTGTGAAATGTAACATAACCTTTTATTGTTCAGACGATGTAGTCCTTCAAAGTTGGGATATTCATTTAGAATCAACTGCATTATGAAATATGAGCAGTTATATGAAACAATTTTCATTGCAGATGCACGAAATATACCAGTGATGTTTTCTCATGATTTGGAAGAATACTCTATATAATAACTAACATTAAAAAAAAAACATTTAAATATCTTGAAAAGTCATAAAGATATTTGGGATATAGTCATCTGAATTTCTGTTGTCTTTAAAAAGAAGTAGGATAACAGATTTTTTTTACGAATTGCCCTTTTTTTATTAACTGACTTTCAACAAAGGGGTAAGTATTTAATGAATATCAAGGATTAGCTTTGGAACGGTTGAATCACAATTCTTCTTTTGTTGGAACAAGCGTGATCTGGTTGTATTCCAAGAAGGACTAAAGCATCAATACATAATGAAAATTAAATAAAACAATAAAAATGGCAAATTGTGGAAAACACACTTATCACTCAGTTATTTTAGAAAGTAACGAAATTCAGCTCACTGTATCGCCGTATCTTTCTGAATTTTCACTATGTTCCGTTGTTTTGTATCAGGTGCTCTCTACAGTTGACTACCAAATCACAAAAAATAAAAATAAAGTAAAATTCTTTAATGTCATTTGCGCACGTGCAGTTTAAAATTATTTCATACAAATACACAAATTTCATCAAATATTTCATAAGCATTTAAAGCACTATGTTGTTTCTATTGTACTTTGTCAAGTTTTCCGAAAGGGGCATTAAATGTGGTTGAATGAAATAAACAAAAATCACGTGGAAATCTCTTGAATTGTTTAAGGAAATCTGGAGGCACTTGCCTCCGCCAAGTCGAGAAAGCACGGCCGTAAGCATCCCAGCAAACATGACCAGCATAGCCCAGAAAAGGGCCAATGCGTTTGTACCAAAAATTACAATGCTGCACCAATACCAGTTAGCCGTAATGGCACCGTTAAAAAAGTGTCCGTCTTTAATTTATTGGCCCTTAAGTGCGGACATTTACTGGGCAGATACCGTAATGCCAATACCATTAATATTTGCATTAATGGAAGAGTGTCGGTCCAGTATATGTAATTATCATTACTTAAAGGGCAAGTACAGGCCCAATGTAGGAAATTTTATTATCATCACAATTTCACGAATGCTTCATAGGGCAAATATTGGCCCAATAAGAAATGGCCATACATGATTGAATCTACTTAGCTGTCCCAATGAAGGCTATTTAAATCCGTATCTAGTATTTTTCAATGCTTTATAGGACATGTATTGGACCAATATTAAAGGTCATTAGATCATATTATGCAGAAAAATGTGCACTATACTTATTGACCTCAAAATTGAATTTTAGACCATATTAAAAGGTGTATAATTTTAATAAGCAAATTTATAATTTTTAAACATTTGTAATAGGGACTAAAATTTGATTACAATATTGTAATCAAATTTTAGTCTATATTATAAATATTTAAAAAATATAATTTTCTCCTTAAACGCAAAGGGGACAGTAACCTTTAATATGGTCTAAAATTTGATTTTGAGGTTAATGAGTAGTAGTGCACATTTTTCTGCATAATATGAAGCCAATCTTCTGAACATACAATAGATATAAGGAAATTATAGTGAATAAGAACAACAAAGTACTTAAAATTACTTAATTTGCAGCAGGATTTTTATAAAAATTAAATGGTTACCGATGAATCACAGGATAGTTCAGAATGCAATTATCAAAATTTGGTTTTCACCATGAAAACCATAGTTAGAAACATAATTTTTGATATTTTAATGTATGATAATCAAAATAGGGAACAGGTGTGTTACACTCACACAGAGATGTTTGGCGACTTTCAAGCCCGTGCCATACCAATAACTCAATACAATAGCTAGGTTATCATTAAAAGAAAAAATGCCCTAAATTTGGCGACTATTTTACTTTTTATATCAGATTAAAAATTTTAAAAACTGTGCATGAATGTATGACATCATAGCCCAAAATAGTTTTGTTTAGCTTTAGTGTGTTTATAGTACAAATTACAGTTATTAAATGTGTGGGAGAGGTATAGGTAAAAATTAACTTTTTTACTCACTGGTCAGTACATGGATTTTTTTACTCGCCAGTGTTTTTCAGCACTGGCAACATAACAAATTTACAAACACTTGATAAAAAATTTGCAAAATTTGTCAAACTGTTGTGGAATAAACAGCGAAATTCGTCAAATGGTGTCGGGAAAGAAATCGCGACATTCGTCAAATGGTCTCGGGAAAGAAATCAGGCATTGCAGGAAAAAAATTAATTTTGTCTAACTGTCGTGAAAAAAATTGAGAAATTTGTCAAATAAGTTCAGAAGGAAAAAAAAAATCGCAAAATTTATCAAATGATCTCGGGAGAAAAATAATGAAATTCGTCTAACAATCCCGGAACAGAATTGCAAAATTCGTCGAACGGCAGCGGAAATAAAGTGCGAAATTTGTCGAACATCAGCAGAAAGAAAGCGCGCAATTTGTTCGTTCATGGAAAAAATCATGAAATTCGTTAATCGATAATCGATAATCAATAAATCGCGAAATTCATCAATCGATAGCGGAAAAATTGCAAAATTCATTAACCGATAGTGGAAAAATCGCAAAATTCATCAACTAGTTCCGGGGTAAAAAATTTCGAATATCGTCGAACGGCTTCGAGAAAAAAAATCACAACCCGTCAAATAATGTCGGGGAAAAAAACGTGAAATTCGCCAAATGGTTTCTAAATTTATCGAGCGACAGCAGGGAAAAAATATTTTTCCATTCAATCATCGCAATTGGCAAGTGTGACGATTAAATTTGACCAGTGGGGGCAATAAAGTCAATCGCCAAATTTTCAGTATTACTCACCGATTGGAGAGTGCTAATTTTGTCCTATAGGGAGAGGGGCATTACAACAACAACGTACCTAAAATTAATTTGCAGAAGCATTTTTAAAAAAGGAAATGTTTACCGATGAACCACGGGATAATTCAGAATGCAACTATCAAAATTTGATTTTCACTACCGCAAACTAATCAAAACTATGATGCTATTTTTAGGAAAACGTAATTTAGCTAACTAATGATTAGCTAGATAATTTAGTATATATATATACAAAAAAAAAAGTTTGTTTCCACATCGATATTACTTTTGATGTTACTTCAATAAACTTACTTCATTTTCCTCCTTTTCGGCACAGCAGCGAACACATCAGAATTTTCTTGCTTGCAGAAGATCACTCATGGTAGCCGTTTGTTACACAATAAAACTACACACTCGTGATCTTCAGAGAGCAATCATACCTGGGGATATCTACCAGACAGATTTCTTCATCTGTTTCACTTTTCAAAGATTGAGGATATTGGTTTTTGCCAGAAGTAACATCAAAAATAATATAAATGTTCCCTAGAAAGGGTTTTTACCGAAAGCAGAATATGGTTAAAAGTGCGACGTATGTTGCAGAACAATTCAAATTCTCAATTTCAACAAAATTCATCATTCAAGTCTTAGTAAAAAAGTGCAAAATTTATCAGTCGATCACCAGAAAAGTGCAACATTTGTCAACTAAACATCAGAGGGGAGGAGAAAAAAAAAACCCGCAAAATTCTTCAATTATTCATGTAAAAAATAGCAAAATTCGTCAATCGGTAGACTTATATAAACTTTCAGTAAATCAATTTAATGTTTAATAAAAATACGTGTTATTATATTATTTTGATGATATGAATTAAAAACAGTAAGTTTAAAATGATTACCATTTAAATTAAAAATTAATATTAAATATAATTATTTTGGTTCAAAAAATAATAAAGCTAAAAATTCCTGATTGCAAGGGGTGAATTTTTATCAATTATTTTGTCAATATATTTAGAAACAGCCAAATACTTAATATTGTGACAATTTTGCACAAAATGGCAGTCACTCTGTTAGCAGAAGTAATGTGACATTGTTTGTGAAACAACTGAATCACATTTTGTAGGTAGAGGTACATTCATAGAATCGAATTTGAGAAAAAAAACCAACAAACATGTGCCTTAAAATAATAAATCATTTTCTCTGTGTCATTCATGCTTTTTTTTCTATTATTAATTATTTCTATTTCAAAAAATTTCAGCCGACGATTTATTTTTGGCTCGCCGCCAATCAGTGATTGATGTTCATTAAAATTTGATGTATTTTGAAATATTTACATTTAGCTTTAAATCATTTTAGAGAAATTCAATTTAAACTGTTTTCTAACACTATGAAATTATTTGATTTAACCACTGCCACCGGGCTAAAAGTCATTGCAGCTGCTGATGGAAAACCGATCGCCGCGAAACTCTAGTCTGCAGAAAATAGAAATAAAATTTTGTAATATCACAATAATATTTTGTGTCTTTAAACTTTGAATTATGCGCAAAAGTCATACATAATCACAGCATAAAATCATACATAAATTTGAGAAATATTTTTAATTTTTCAATATAAAAATAATAATAATAATAAAAGAAAAGAAATGAAAACAAAACTAGTTGAATGTGCCAATCCTAAAACTTTCTTCTAACTCTTTCCGGTTTTAAACACACCAAAAACGAATCAGCACCAATTTATACCAAGGTGTAACTGAATCTGAAGTTTTATTAAATTCCGTGCATTAGTTCTTGAGATATGACTATCGTTAAAATCTTTAAATCCTGAAAAACACAGCATAGTTAGGCATATACACCATCTGTTGGGAGATTTACACCAAAACCTAATCAAAAACAATTTATGTCAACGTCTAACCGAATCTCAAGTTTGATAAAATTATGTGCATTAGTTCTTGAGATATAGGTCGTGAAGAATGTCGCATAGCAGTACCACATGTCGGGCGATTTACACAAAAAACAAATCAGTAACAATATATATCAAGGTCTAACTGAATGTAAAGTTTTATTAAATTCTGTGCATTAGTTCTTGAGATAGAGTGCTTACAATTTTTTTAACACACAGACAGACTCACATTTTCTAAAAATTCAAATCTTGTTCAGGACTTTCTAAAACGTATAAATCCATCAAAAACCGAAAATTGTCATGAATCCAAAACTTTCTTGTAAAGATACAAGAAAGTAACTTTTAAAAAATTAAGTTTTTCTTTTCTAAAATATTTTCCATAAAATTCTGAATTTTTCAGAAAAGTTTCCGCGTACAGCGTGCGCTCATGCATCTATATTATACATACATCTATATTATGTCAATCAGTAGTGTGAAATCTGTCGATCGTTAAATACTTCAGCTGGTTGCGGAAAAAAAATCGATCAGTTGGGGGAAAATAAACTGCGATTTTTGCTAATCGGTTAAGAAATAGACATAAAATTTGCTAATCAGTTGACAGAAAATATCTTAAGATTCACAAATTGGCTGCAGTGGAAAAAAGCGAAATTCATCAGTGACTTATCAGCAAGTTGATTGGGGGAGGGGGGGAAGAAATGTGAAATTCTTTAGTCAGTTGCAGAAAAAAGTACAAAATTTGTCGATTACGAACAGTCGCGGGAAAAAACAAACAAGATTTTTGCTAATTGGTCGTGATAAAAAGCCGCAAAATTTGCCAATTGGTAAAAGAAAAATACCTCGAAATTTGGGTCGCAGGTAAATACATGTGAAATTCAGCAGTGGATCCTCGGAAATATTCCTGAAATTCTTTAAACAGTCGCAGGAAAAAAAATTGAAATTTGTCGATCGGTCACAGGAAAAAATCATAAAATTTACCAGTCAAATAAAAGATCTCAAAAATGTTGTGAAATTTGTCTATAGATTGTGAAATTCTTCAATCAGGCACAGGGAAAAAATGCATAAAAAATCCGATAAATTTGTCTATAGGTCCCGAGAAAAGAATAGCAAAAGTCGTCAATCGATCAAAGGAAAGAAAAATCTCAAAAATATTACGAAATTTGTTAATCGTTCTCGAGAAAAGATCACAAAATTCATCAGTCAGGGAAAAAATGTCACAAAATTAGTCTGTTGGTCGCGAGAAAATAGCGTAAAATTCTACTGATTAATGGGGACTTAAAACAAACCAGTTCAACAAAATATGTCTTTTGAATAAGATGCAAGAGCGTCCCTTTTAAAAACAGTGTATCGCCCAGCGGCCCTTTTGTTTTAGAGTCAACACTATATTCATTATTTACTTTCAAATCTTGGTGATCAAATCAAAAATTTGAAATTGTATGGTGCAATGGAGTTGCTGCCAAGTTATTGACAGAACTGTAAATTCTTTGTTAATGCCATGGTTTTAAAAATAAATCTTACCACAAAATAATATTTATTTTGTTGTGTGTGTGACTGTGACGAAACGTCTTTTGAATTTCTATAAAAGATGAAAGAACATTTCTTATCAGCTGAAGATTCGTTTCAAAACACTGCAAAATATTCGCTTTTTTAATTGTTTTTTACTTAATACTTATTTTTATAGGGTCTGATTTGTTGTCACGATTTACTTTTATTCAAGAGAAATGGATGTTTTCATTGATCAATTGGAAGTTTTTATTGATAATTATGAACTTTACGAAAGACTGTCGACTCCAAAATTTGTATATTTGTGTATATTTGCATTACATAATGTTTGGGGGAGGGGAGGAATAAAAATTTTCAAAATCCTTGTAATGTTTTTTATATATATATAAAATTGTTCTTCTGAAAATTTTAAAACTTCTTACCAGAAGCCATGTCTGATCAACCAATTAGTGAAGGAGAAAAAAACACATTTGAATTCTATCATTGAAAAATGAATTATGGTAAAAATGTTTAAGATAAAGTTTACAAATACTACAAAACACATTGAAATAAAATATTAAATAAGTGAAAGTACTTATTTGCATACGATCCTGCTGAAATTTGAGTTTTAGAGCATGTTTCAAAAGTAAACATTAGTCGTTGTAAGTAAGCCTAACGTTTCCAATAAACAAGTCTATCTGAGTTCTGATTAAACTTTTTATAACAGTATCGTTTTTAAAGTTAGTTCGGTCAGTTATTATTTCAATATTTACACGAGCATACGCATACTATACATAATGATTACATTTAAATATATATTTAATTTTAAAATATTCGTTCTTATTTATCCCTCAAAACAAAAGCAACGGCGTAATGTAATGGCGATCGCTTCTCTTTTCGCTCTAATCGTTCAATAACAACGACTCTAAGGCACTTTTACAATGCCAATAAGTGTATTAAAATAGAAAACTTTAGAAATAAATATAAAATACTAATTAATAGTAAATAATCTTACCTTCAGATTTCAGAAATCAGCAGCCGAAACTAACGGCGCATAGCTTAGGGATGGGTGATCTTCGAAGATTTGCGCCTACTGTTGCCAAACATTAATTGTTAAATATAAAAACTAAGGTCTGCTGGTTCAATAAAAATGGCCCAATGAAAATCCAGTTTTACTAGAACTTTAAACAGTTTGGAAGTAACGGACCAGTAAAGATTTCCCATGTTTATTTCGTAGCCCTAAAATACGTGAAAGATCCAATACCAGTATTCCTGAATCGATGTGATGCCGTACTTCAAACATCCAACAATGGGCCAATACTGTTCAACAGATGTGCCATCACTGGCCATAAATGTCAATATTGGCCCCAAAAGTAGCCAACAGTTCTATGTTTGCTGGGATACTTTTCTGGAAGCAACTCAGGGCACTTTTGACCCCCCCCCCCATATCTCCGCGCTGGAATTTCCCAAAAATTTGAAACTTCGTTTTTCTAGAGTATTTGGCACACATGACCAAAATTTAAAATTACAACTTTCTGTCTTTCCTAGTTCAGACGATATATGAACTCAAACATTCGATTTTTTGTCACTCACTCACTCACTCGTTCGCGCGTCATCAAAAAGATTAGGTAGATCCCGTAGCCCTAGAAACTTGACATTTGGAAAAAACGTCGTGTTTAGGATACAAGGAAAGGAAAAATTATAAAATCCGGAAAAATCGAAGAAAAAACATTCGAAAATTCAACAAATTCCATCAAAATTGAAAATTGAAACTACAACGATCTTGTAGTCTTAGAAACTTAAGATTTGGTGTGAAGTTTGTGTTTAGCATCCAGAAAAAGAAAACATCAAAAACACCAAAAAAATCAAAAGCAAAATTAAAAAAATCGAAAAAATTGAAAAAAATCGAAAAATTTCAAATAATCCGATTTTGTTGCGCTAGAAACTTGGAATTCGGAATAAAGGTAGTATTTAGGATGTAAAATAAGGAAAAAATAAAAAATCCGGAAAATTCGAAAAAAAAATTTAAAAAATCGAACAATTGAAAAAAAAAAGATTTTGTAGCTTCAGAACTTAAAATTCAGCGTAAACTTATTGTTTAGGATACAGAAAAAGGAAAAATTTAAACACAATAAATTCGAAAATAGAATAAAAAACTCGAAAAAGATCGGAAATTTCAAAATAATTCGATTTTGTAGCGCTGGAAATTTGAAATTTGTAATAAAGGATACAAAATAAGAAAAAAATAAAAAATCCAGAAAATTATAAAAAAAATCGAAAAAATCTTGTAGTCTTAGAAACTTAAAACTTGGTGTAAAGGTAGTATTTACTATTTAATAAAAGGAACAATTAAAAAATTCGTTAAATTAGAAAATAAAATCGAAAAATCGAAATATCTTTAAAAAATCGAAATTTCGAAAACAATTTGATTTTGTACTGCTAAAAACATTAGTTTTAAGATAATTGTCCTATTAGCTAGTACAACGCCCCTAATTGTTTTATGTTATTTCCCCTGGATTATTGTTTTCGTTTCTTTCGTTTACGAATTTCGTTATAGAAAAGTTCCGCTGTAGACTGGCTACGTTATAGGCGATTTCTTTATAGACAGGTTTTTTTTTCGTTCACAGGTTATATTCTATTTACTTCGCATAAGAAATATGGATTGTTAAATGATGTTAGCCCTACAAAAATTTTCACAGCTCCCCCTACCCTCCCGACATTACTGGCTGGTTATGGCTTGATAGTCCTTTCTAAATAAAATCATGGTGACTCTAAGATTCCCTTGATTTATCTCTAAATTGAACCTAAATGATCCTAAGAAGACGTGTCAAAGAATTACTATATTGGCATGACAATCAGGTAACTTAGAATTAAAATCGAAAAATCAATAAATTTATAAAAAGTCGAAAATTTGAAAATAATTCGATTTTGTAGTCCCTAGAAGCTTGAAATTTGGCAGAAAGGTAGGGTTTAATATACAAAGTAAGAAAAAATTAAAAAATCGGTAAATGAAAAAAAAAACGAAAAAAAAAAAAAAACATCGAAAAAATGAATATAGTTTGATTTATTGGGAATTTCCTGAAATTTTAATTTTGGCTTTCTTTTTATACTAAAAAGTTCTTTTATGCTAAATATCAAGTATCTAGGGCTGCGAGTAATATCTCAGATGGATAGCACCTATCCTGGAAGCAATTGAGAGTACTTTTGACACTCCCTCCCATAACTTAGTGCTTGCCTAGCAACCTGACATCTCTGTTTATCTACATTACTTTGCAAACGAAACTAAAGCTTCATATTTTTTATACCTGTAAATAATAGGGACATATTGTGGGCTTAGCGAAAATCAGTGGATGATCTCCAAAAAGAACCCAAAATCAAGAAAAGGAGGATTACTTACAAAAAGAAGTGAAATCTCATCAAAAACGTCACCTGTAAAAAATGCAGCCAAGTCTCGTGACTCTTTTTCCGTAAAAAGTTCTGAGATCGTGTAAAGCCAAGTTTAGCTATCTTATTAACTCTGAAATTTTCATTCACAAATCACTCCTAGTCTCTACATCTTTAGTTAAATATTATTTTGTGACTTGGCAATTACGTAGCACGAGAATGTGATGTATATAATTAGTCTTAATCAAATAATACCATGCCATCCCATAACATATTAAGGTGTAATAACTTCCCTGTGCGTATATAATTAGCCTTAATCATATTATCTCATCCCATCCCATAACATAGTAAAGTGTAATAACTTCTCTGTACTGCGTAATTGCCAAGTCACAAAATAATATTTAACTAAAGATGTAGAGACTAGGAGTTATTTGTGAATGAAAATTTCAGAGTTAATAAGATTGCTAAACTTGGTTTTACACGATCTCAGAACTTTTTACGGAAAAAGAGTCACGAGACTTGGCTGCATTTTTAACAGGTGACGTTTTTGATGAGATTTTAATATTTCCATGAATATGCTGGCTATTATATCACAAATGTTGTTCAATATCCACATAGTCATGCAGTCATAATCACAGTCATAGTCACATAGTGATCTTAAATGTTATTTTTATTAAGTTGGTTGTTAAATTGATTGACCTCGTGATCAAATATTTTCTGAAAATATAAAGTCAAACCATTTCTTTAAACTTCCAGTTTTCTAGAAGTATTCGTCAAGTATTTCTCTAGATAGTTCACAAATACGTAAAATGAAAAGTGTCGCAATTTTTGAAAACAAAGTGCTTTTTGCTACAAAATGGCCGATTTTTGGCCAGATCCATTGCGGTAAATAGCGATACCGCGATGTAAGTAACACATGTAAATAATTGATTCAAAGTCGAAACATAAAAATTGTAATAAGTTTTATTTCATTATATGAAATACATATCAATTAAAAAAGTCCTTCCGGTCTGTACTGGGAGGCAAATGTAGCTTTCATAGACCACGTATTTAAAAATTCAATTCATTTTACTCAAACACCCGAAGCTAAAATGATTGGGAACCGATTATAAAAGATTCAATCCTGGTTTTCGTTAATACTGAATTTGTTACACCATAACAAAAATCAAATTGTTTCAAAATATCAGCCAGTCTAGAATTTCAAACTGCCATAACTCAGCCATTTTGCAACTTAAAACCAAAACCAAAAATGTTCCGGAATCTTTGTATCACGATCTAACACTTAACGTAAACAAATTTTTCAATTTATAATTTTTCATACATCTTTTGAATTAAAAAAATAAATAAACTGGCCGCCATTTTGAAACAAGCTGGCGCATGAAAGCAGTCAAAAAACGCTGTCGAGACCTTGATATGTTCTGTACACATGATCAGTCTCAGTCATATCGGTTCATAAATACGAAAGTTACAGCGAAACAAATATCAGTTTGTTTCAAAATCTCAGCCACCCTAGAAATTCAAACTAACATATTGCAACCATTTTTTAACATAAAGCCAATACGAAAAATGTTCCGGAATCCTTTTATCACGATATAACACTTAATAGAAACAAATTTTCTAATTTATAATTTCATTACATCTTTTTTAATTTTTAAAAAATATTTTTAAAAAATTACTGGCCGCCATTTTCAAACAAGATGGCGGATGAAGCTAGCAAACGAGTACGGTCGAGACCTTGTATGTCCTATATACATACTCAGTCAGATCCAAATAAAATAATAAATAAGAGCGTTACAACATGACAAATGTTAGATATGCATGTATATATACATACATATAAATAAACATTTGAACGGAGGGTGGTTTTGAGGCCTGGGAGTCATATCAGTGAAAATATACCGAATTTTTTTGGAAATTGCTTTACTCCGAACGGCTGCAACAGGTGGCTTTTTGTAATGAAAGCTACCTAATAGCGCAAAAGAAGTGCAATTGGAAGTGAATTAAACATAGCATGTTATTAAATAATTAGTAATATTTTATGCAAAATTGCAATATTCAGAATTGAAACTCATTCAGTATCATATATTAAAACATAAAATACTTTCGGCTGCGATACACAATTTTGAGAACTTTAATCAAGCAGTGAAAAAAAATTCTGCTAATTAACAATAATAAAACAACAGACATCATCGTTTCCACCGTATAAATTTTGTTTAATAAATTTGAGTTGTAGCAATTGTAGTCAAGGTTTAGTCTCAAGTCCAAATTCACTTCTTAAAACATTTTTTTATATTTTTTTCTGTAAAAATAAAACATTTTTCCTGACATATTGCCAAAATGTCTGCATTGAGAAACCTTTTCGATCTTAACAACACCACATGTAAAACATAAGCTAGTAGTCGACCATTGATTAAATAATTGTCATATTCCTGGGAAAACAAGTAAACTCTGATCCTTTTTTTCGGCGTACTTAAAAAATACATAAAAATTTTATTCACGTGTTGTGTAAACATTTTATTCACGTTTCTAACTGTGCCAAAGAAATTTCGAATTTTCGAGGAGGAAAATTGAAAAACATTGTGGCCACCTATTACCACAAATCATAGTTCATGTGCTTTCCAAACATTTAATTTCTTAAGTAAAAATAATCCTAATATAAAATCTGGTATAAAAGCTCTAATTTAAAATATACGGAATCATTATAGGATTTAAAATTCCTACTGATTTTTCTTAGCTATATAATTGTTTATGACCTCCAAACGAATGAGTAGCACAAAGTGAACGAAAACAATATTTATATATTATGAACAATCAGGACTCTTTACGTCCCGCGCAGTCTCACGTGGCACGGAACTTAAGCACTCTTAATATTGTGCCATCCTTTGTAAATCGGGACACATGACTACACTACTTATGGTGGAAACCACACTCCCTCACGACATTTATATGATTTGCATATATTTACATATTTTTTGAATTTCCGAAATGTGAATGGTCTTATGAGTTCTTTAAACGATTTTTGACAAGCAAAATTCCACTTTTTGGCACGTCTTATGATGTAAACCTTACTCCAATACTACAATTTGTCAAATTTTCAGAAATATTTGAAATCTGAATTTGGTTTGGATATCTTTGAAATATTTTTATTATTTTGCCGGAGAAAATTCAATTCTTCGAAAAATCTTTTACCACACCCCAATAAGTCAATTTGTCTTCATTTTTCAGATTTTTTATTATTTACAACGAAAATGTATATTATGATAAGTGAAAAATACGAAATATGTGTTTAAGAATTAATGGTATTTCAAATACATGTAATACAAATTTTAAATTTTATAAGAATTGTTAAAAAATTATTACAGTCCCTGGCCAAATTATTAGACGCAGTTGTTTTTATTATAATTTATTACATATCTGGAAAGATACACAAGGAATTATCATGAAACTTCAAGAGTGTAAACAACATGATAAACGTCATATATTTCCGCGAATATTTTTTCCCGAAACCCCATAAGGGGCCGTCAACATATTGAAGAAAAACGAATATCTTTTGGATAACCCTGTAAAAACTAATATTGCAAAAAGCATTCTAACTGTAGATTATGGTTAAGTGGCTTATTGTAATAATTTGGGTTCATTTTTATGAAAATAGCATGTATACTAGAAGAGGAATTCACGTTTTTATAAAAACAGTCCCACATTTTTTGCTTATAAATTGCAGAGTTTTTAATATAAAAACAAGTTATTTTCAGAAAATATGACAAACAAAATTATACACAATACCCTGCAATCATAATTAAAAAAATAATAAAAATTGTATGAAAAATGCGCAGGTTTACTAAATATTGTTTCACTGCGCATGCGCGAATTCAATCAAAATATACTGTGCATAATATATTAGCTAAATGTATAGACCAACTTTTATGAAAGTCTCAAAAACATAGCTTGAAAATTCTGATAGTAATCGTCGATAGAATAAGCTCGAATTTCGCTATTTCCAAAAGGAAGCAAAAAGATGAGGGGTTGTATCCAAATGTACTAGCTTATGAAAGTTGACATAATAAGAATGAAGTGTCTCTCATTCTATATTTGATACAACCCCTCATCTTTTTGCTTTCTTTTGGGAACAGTGAGATTCGAGCTTATTCGAGCATCAAGTGTGTTGTTTAATTGCAGCTATGGATTCATGTGTGCCGTATAAGTATAGGTATGAATTCAAATGGTATGCATACGTACAGCTGTGAATTAATGCAGTTAATGAGTTTTAAAACCTTAGTCAAAGTAATTTAAACAATTATGCACAAAATTACTTCAAAACGTTTAACGAAAGATGGATTTATTGTGAGTTTGGGAAATTTCGTAAACTATAATAAAAATATAAATAATAAAATGAAAGAAAATTATTAATGATAAATTATGTAAAATTTATATGAACACGCAGTTATAAAATTAGTGTAAGTCTTGTAAATAGTATCTTACTATATAGGGCTTGCCTTGATTTCCGAATTACGTTAACCAGTAAAGACATTAAACTATTAAAGTCTGTAAAAAGTAATCATTCATACAAATGATTTTTATGAATGGAAGATAAACCCAGCTTAATAATATAATTAAAGTATTATTCTGAATTATATGTGTAAAATATCGACCCTAAACTGTAGTACATAAACAATTATCTAAAATAAAATATATCTGAGACATCTTATATGATTTTTTTCTTATATTATTCTTTTTTAAATCATACTAATTGAATAAACCCTTCCTGATTTCATTAAAAAAAGCATTATTATACATTATATTATGCAAATGTTAAATATAGAACTTAAAATATAGACCACAAAAAATCATGAAAATAACATATATCCCAAACCTTGTTGGCTGAAATATCCCTTTTAAATGAATTTTTTTTTAATCTTACTAAACGTAACTGCAATGAAAAAAAGGAAACCTAAATATACATTAACTTTCTAAAAATAACAATGAACATTTGTTTAACCTTTTTACAGACGTTTGTCGGTAAAAAAGGTCTAATGCAATTATTTGCTCAAATCGCTCAATATTGAATCAGAGAGTTTTATTTTTTCTCCTTTTTTCGTATTGTTTATTCAATCATTAAAGAGAACTTTCTGTCAATAAAAACTTTTCGAATAAAAAACCATTTTGAAGACGATGTTCTAATTATAATGTTTTAATGCACTGTTTTATAGGTTAAAATGTTTTATATTAAAATATTTCATATTCATGTTTATATTACTACATTTATACTACATATCATTATAATTAATTCTTAAACTACAAAAATAAAAATAAACTATTCCGTTTCAATGTCACTGTAAAACATTGAAATATGATAAAATGTATAATAAGGAACTGTTATTATATCAAAATCTATTATTTAATTCCATGTCAAACTTAATTTTCATAAGTAGAAAAGAGGTATGTAATGCACTTAGTGTTTAAAATAAAATTTGCATAGCTGCCTACCTTAAAGTTTTAACCCTGTCAAATAAATATCCTTGAACTGTAATTTCCATTTTTTTTTTCATGGTTCGATCATTTTCGGTTATTTCAGTTAAATTGCTAATAAAAAATTCTGGTTCGAAATATTTTTATTTGATTTTAAAGGAATCGGAAAGTTGGCCAGCTATAAAATTACTATTTTTTACGTAATATGCAAAATGTGTGCCTAAAATATAGGTGATTACCTAGACTATAGATAATCAAACGACCGAAACTATGTTAAAGAAATGTAACGAAAATAAATTTATGCTTAATTTTACATGTTACAAGATTTTTTAAAAAATCTTTTAAAGCAGCGTAAATTTAAAACAAATGTAAACAGTCTTAAAGTAATCTTACGCTCCATTATTTTACGTTAAAAATTATTAATTTTAGTGTGCAAATTCTCAAACGCAGCTTAAAATAATTTAAATTCTATAAATAATCTTGTTTCATAGAGCTAGTCTTTTTCATTATTGTAATTGTTTATATCTTGAATTTTCCACATTTACTAATGTACTTTTGCTGTACGTCTTACCTAAGCACTTACGTAAGGGGCTGTTGCGCTTATAAATTAATATTAATGCTCCAAGTTAAGAAAAATAAATAAATTAAATTAAAGTCATAAAACCAAAATTAATACTGCCCCATGTACATTGTACACTGGAATGATTGGGGGTTATTCCGCTAATTCACCGTAGGTAAAATAGTTGAAAGATACATAAAGAATATCCACGGAAGTCTTTTTTAAGGGAAATGTTTTTGTTTTATTTACTTTATACTAGGATTTACTTACTGGATGATTTTTGTTTGTTCAATGTTGAGTTGTAAAACTGTGAATATTTTTTCATTTGGTTTTCTCATGCTATAATACAGGCTTAAATGTTTGATGTGTTTTTCTCCAGCTGGTTCGGTTATTTTTTGCTGAATATGAGTATGAGAAAATTTTAGAGTCAAATTGAGAAAATTTAGAAAATTTTAGAGTCAAATTGAGAAAATTTAGAAAATTGAGAGTATCAGAAAATTTTAGTTAACCTAAAATAGGAAGATGCAAATGATGCGTTCCAAAGAGAAATCGGAAAACGAAAACGAGGTGTGCGTCATGCTTAGGTTTTCTTTGTCAGGATCATGTAAATGTGTACGTGTACTCTAAATCTTGTTTGTCGTTAAAAAAAGTATCAATAATAAATGAAATACAATATATTTGTAATTAAAAAAATCTATTATTTCCCAAGCTTTTAAATCCTTAACGCCGCTTATAGAAACAAGGGTTTGAAAAGGGACGGGTGTAGAAAGGATAAAAAGGAGGTGGTTATAAAAGATTACAATATGTTATCTCTATTAATGAGCAAAAATTATATGAAAGAAAGCTATATAAAAATATGTATTATGACCTAGAATTAATGTAAACCAAACTAGGTCTAATAGACCCATACAGACAAATCATAACTTTATTTTCAAATGGGTAGGAAGATTAAGAATTATCTACGATAAGAAATGACATCCTGTATAAGATGCTTATACAGTAGTTTAGAAAATAGTTGAGAAAAAGAAAATAATTTTTGTTTTTCGAATGTATCTGATTCAAGTTTATTTACATCCACAGTATATGTATCTTGTAAAAAAATATGACATACTCTGGCGTTTGTGATGACATTTACTCGTTTTGCCATGGAGTGCACGAATGTAGAACGTATATTCTTGACACCGTCATGACGATACCAAATTTGTATGACATTTCTCGATCATCTTTCTTTTGGTTGAATAATCACTGTGCTGAAACGTCTCTTCAAAATACTCCAAAAATTTTTGATTGGGTTTACATCAGGAGAATTGCCAGGTCAATAACATCTAATTTCTTATTCTTCACCTTCTTAGAATTATGGCATGGAGCATGGTCAACACACCGCTACCGTTAGCAAAAGTTTTTATAAAAGACACTAATTTGTCTTGTAGTATTTGAATGTGTATTATAGAGTTCATCAATACCCAAACTGGCACTAAGGTTCCAGGTCCTGTAGAAATAAAATAACACCAAAACATATGATTTTTAGGGTTCTTAGCAGTTTGATTAAGATGGTCTGAACACATGGGTTATCAAACGCTGCGCCTCACAGTTTTCGCTCGAACCCCTGGGCTAAAAAAATGCGTTTCGTTACTGAAAATGACTTTTTCCAGTCTTCTGCAATTCAGGATTTATATTTCTTAACTCAAGCCAGACGTTTTTTCTTAATTGCAGATGATATTATCTGTGTTTTTATTGGTATTCATGAAAATTTCACCGCTTCAATAAACCTGCGTCAACCTGTCAATAAAGCAACGTGCACACCATTTGCCAATAAATCTCTCTGAACATATATAATTGACTTGCGAGGATGCATTTCACAGTTTCGTAAATAAACGTATCCTTCCAAGGAGTTGTCTTACGTTTACTTCCATAATTTTCCTTCCATTTTGGAGAAACTGTGCCAAACCCTTTTCGATTATTAATTAACCTCGAAACACGTGATTTTCCAACTCCAACTGTTGCCGCAATATTTTTCACAGTCATAGACGCTCAATTAAAGTTACAATTTTAGCCCTTTTTGGGACCATCCATATCCATAGCGACAAACTCAAACACTCTCACACTTCCAAAGGCGGGTGTAACAGCTGAGTCGAAAATGCTCCCTCTCCAAACAACGTATGATGATCATGTCATCAAACCTGTTTATAATAAACAGGGTCATCCCTGCGCAGTCAGGGAAGGCAGTTCAAATTGGTTAAAGGCAGGAAAGCGTTGTGAAAGAATGAAATTCATGAAAAATTGAGCTTGTCACAATTAATTTTATACACTACTAAATTTAATGGAAGTCTGGTTATCCGTTTGCACGAAGCAGAAACAGAAGTTACAGCTCGCACGCAGATTGCACACGATTGCGTGCAAGCTGCAAAATAGCAATTTTCAGTAAATTACTTTAAATATGAACAGACGTTAGCTAGTATATCACGATAGCAAATGCATTGTTTTCCATATTTTGTTTTCTACTGTAATATTGTAAATCCGGTTTTCTCTAATGTAGTGGTTCCCAAACTTTTAGGCTCACCGAGCCCTTTTTGGGAAGAATTTCTAAGGCGGTGCCCCTTAATCCCACGGTACTCTATGGTTTACAAACTAATTGTTTTTTTATGCCTATGAGGCAGAGATAGATCTGCTGGATAAGCGTCCGAACTAGTAGTTTCCAACATGGGTACAAGGTTCTCAGTTTGGCCCTTTTCTTGAAACAGAAATTCTGAATTCATGCTCGAAATTTTGAAAATCAAATTTTCTATTATTCAACTCCTTAACAGTCTTACTTAATATTAATATTATTGGACATAATATATTAAAAATAAGGACAAGAAACCACTTTTTTTGTATTAAAATATCTACCTTGTATAATCGAGATATGTCTGCCCAATACAGCAAAATTTATATTTAAAAATGTGTGGTTTCTAAAAGCTTTTAGTGGTGAATAAAACATACTCTTCTTACCCGAGTGAAGTTCGAGCAATACTCTTAAGGGGTTAATGCCATCAATTTTTAAAATTAAAAATATTCTTTTGGGATTTCCAGTATGAACTCGGAATTAAAGATCAAAATGGTTACTCTGTCTGGGTCATGCATTGCATTGGGGCTTCCGTGAAACTATTATTATTTATGGCGAAAACCACACACACACAGAAAAAAATGTAAGTTGTACTGTTTTCGTTTGCAAAGAAAGACTTCTGTAAAATCCCAATAGGATACTCGCGAAAAGAAAGAAAATACGCAGGCCCAGTCACCCATGAGTAATTATATAACACGTTTTCGCTAGTTCCGCCCACCCGTAGGATCTTGCGATTATGGATTACTTTTTCGTTCTTCTTTGCGTTTCTAGTACTTCTAAATATGCAACGAAAACGAATCGCCTCTGAGCTTTTTCTTCTGAACCATTTTTAAAAATACATTTAGAAGCAGATCATCGTTTTATTGTTTAAGTGGGCAGGGCAAAATCTATAACCTGTACTGTTAGGTTCAGCTATTAATTATAGTTTTGAAAGAAACTTTCTTTCACCATTGCTTTTGCCTCAAAGTAGATATACTCTTAAAGCTACACCATGTTAAAACGACTACAACTAGCAGATAAACTTTACTAACAAAACGGGATATATGGGTGGGGTTTAATTTATATCAGGGCGGGTACTCATTGACGAAAAGCCTAAGCAAGGGGTGGAGCTGAGCAAAAGTTTAGATTGTTAGTGTGATGATAAATGCAAAGAACCAATGTATACAGCCTTATTTCTGATAGGAAAATGTGGCATCATAACATAAGAATCTTAGCTAATGCTGAGACCAAATAAAACAAAATTTTAAAGAGGGATTGTTAAGTGATACAAGATGTTTAAAAAAATGCGTCTTGAGCGACATACATTGCTTCAAAAATTAAATACAATTATGTAAAACAGTATAAAAAATTTTAAGTTACTAAGAATTAATAAAAATAAAATAAACAGATTAAAAGAATTAAAGTTACAAAAAGAAAAAAGAAAGCTATATACACAACGTATACAAATATTAAATGAATCTAATGAGGCTTTTATTAAATGATACAAGACATTACAAAAAAGAGGCGTTTTAATCGACAAAAATTGTTTTACTATGAAAAACAACATAGAAAATTTAAATATACAAATAACATAAACTGATTAAAAAAATTAAAGTTGTAAAAAAGATAAATATATATATACACAATATACACAAATATAAAATGAATCTAATGAGGGGCTTTAAATGATACAAGATGTTATAAAAAAGATGTTTTAAGCTACAAACATTATTTTCCTATGAAAAACAGTATAGAAAATTAACAAAAAATTAGTACAAATAACATGAACAGCACATTTTCCCTTTCGATTCACGTTGTACATTCGATTCAGAATACTATTTCTTGTAGCTTATTTTGAATCGATAGTAATTTTTAAAACACATTAAATGCAGAAACATAAAATAAAGCAGTTCTAACCAAAAATATTATACAGAAAATTAATATATATATAATGCAAATTTTTATATGATTTTAAGAAATATATTATAGTATTTTTCAACACAATAACAGATGTATATATTTTTGACACACACACACACACGCACACAAATTCCTATATACTTTCGAAAAATTTTCCCTTGCAATATGCTAATTTCTTTCACGTTTTGTTCATTTTCCTGGAACGCCGCGGAGCCCCTGAAAAGTACAGGCGGAGCCCCAAGGGATCCGTGGAGCACACTTTTGGAACCTCTGCTCTAATGTATCACAAATTAACCAAAATGTTAATTGAATTAGTGCAAAAAGTCTGTTGTTTGATCAACTCAATGTTATTTCAATCTCAAAAGGCACAGCAAGATTAAATATTCTTGACTTTACAGTTAACACATAATACAAAATTAAGTGTCATTTAGAAACTTAATTCGCAATAATTTCAAAATATTATAAGTAAAAATACTAATGCATGTGTTATTCGATTTTTTTCTTATTCTTAATATGAAAATATATGAAAATTAACGATTTTGATGAAATTAAGAAATTATTTCACACATTTCTAGTTTAACATCTTGAATTTTTTCTTGTATCTATAAGTTTTTTTTTTTTTTTTTAAACCTTTTTAGAGAAAGTCAGAGAAGAACGAATGTTGAGGAAAATAAGGGCAAACCTATCTTATTAGCATTCATGCGGGCATGGATATGACTGGGTATAAAATATACACGGCCAATGAACATGATTGACATGCTTAAACGTACGTTTACAAATTTATTAGTTGAAGATTGGTTACCAGATTGGTATGCGACATCTGAGTAAGGCTGCACCCGTAGAATGTTTGCTATTGTCTGTAAAAACACCTAATCCAATGTTCTAAAAATTGTGTTACAGTTAACATAATGTATCTTACACTGATCTCGTAATATAGAACTTCCAAACTTTTTTATGAATTATCTAGTATATAAAAGTTTACCTCTTCTGAACACTTTTCTTTAAGCGTATAAATTTGTCATGTATATTAGACTAAAATTTGTATATGTAGGTCTTTAAATACATCGCATTCCTATAAAATAAATTTAAAATTACGTAAATGTTTATATTAATACCTTTTATTGTAACAGTTTTATTTATTTTATATATATATATTTTTGTATATTTTTAAATATTGCAATGTTACTTATGAAAATAACAGAATATATCTACGATAATTTTGATTATAAAAGAAAATATAAAAAAAGAAAGAAATGTTGTTTAAAACAGATGCAAAATGTTATTTGGAAATAGCCAATACTACCTTATTAGTGAAACTACTTATTATTTTATCCAACTGAATGTGCGACTTACAAGATTTTTCCATTTGTAAGGAAAGTACATTTTAATAACTAATTAGAAAAAAATAATTATATACTTATTTCTTATTTACTATTTACATTTTTTCCAACGCGTCATTTACAATAGTACATAAATTTTAAAATGCCATTCTAAATCTATTTTCGATAAATCATCTCAACGCAAACATTTATAAAGATGAAATCAATTGTTTTGAAACACAATTGTAACATTTGTCAGTTGCTAGAATATTTTACGAGAAATGCTTATTGCTATATTATTGGAATTTTCCTCTGAACAGGGAAATTTTATCCATAACTATACTGGTAAGTGTACTGTTATAATCTAAGAATAATGATAAAAATACCCGTAACTATCTAACGCGTGATAAATAGATTAGCTGTTGTAAAACAAGAGAAATCTTATTAACATGAAATAAACATTACTAAAGATACATTAGTAGTAAGTGTTTCAAAAATTTCACATTACGCAATATTTACATAATGTATTCGCTGAAAGTACGATCTGTTTCTACCGATAGAAAAATTTTTATACTGTATTTTTCTGTTTCTTCTGTTGGCAGAATAAATATATTACTGATATATCCTATATATGTATATTTTTTACTTGAAACAGAAAAAAATAAACTTTATTTTTAAGTTTTTTTTAAAAATTTGATTAATTTAAAACGTCACATTTTAGAAATGGTGTTTTAATCTTCTGTTTATTGCGCTGTTCGAATAAATACATCAATGATAATTGAGTTATTTTGAAATGATTTAATGAAGCTGTGTTTTTTAAAATAAAAACATATTTTTAAAGTTATTCTTTAATATGTACTTTCTTGTAATATTTTCTTTCATTCACTCGTTGACTAAATACTTTATGGATGATTCCTCTATTTTACAACTGTGTTGTTTAGCAATATTTTCTTAATAAAATTAAAAGTGCCCAGTTAAACTGATGACAATTGAACTCACAGACTATTCACACTAATTGTATTATTAAACTCTTATTTTACAGCATTAAAAACACATTTATCTAAATTAAGTCGTTCCTGATTAGACTTTCGCCCCCCCCCCTTTATACTTAACCAATAAATCCCCAAAACTAATCAATGAAGCGCTTTATCAGACTGAACCTATATACAAAATTTGAATTTAATGGGATATTTCTGCATGAAAAACCAATTTATCTAAGTTAAGGTTGCGGGATTAGCTCCCCAATCCCCCTTTTATACTTAATCAATGAACCTTCAAAACTAATCAGGGAAGCGCCTTATCAAAATGAATGTATGTACAAAATTTAAACAAATCAGATGATTCTGCATGAAAAACCCATTTATTTAAATTAAGGGGGATTAGCTCCCAGTTTCCCTCTTTTATTCTTAACCAATGAACCCCCAAAACTATTCAGGGAACGTCTTATCAGAATGAACCTATATACAAAATTTGAAGCAAATCGGATATTTCTATCAAGAGTTATAGCATTATGTACATACATACGTACATGCATACGTACATACATATATACAGAACCTGTGGGGACATTAAATGTCAGGCTTTGATAGACTGCGAGCTAAAATGATTCCAGTTAAACTGATGGCATTGGGCTCAAAGGCTATTCACACTAATTGTATATTATAATTTTATTTTTCTGGATAAAAAACCCGTTTATCTAAATTAAGAGGGATTATCCCGCCGTTCCCATCCTTTATATTTAACCAATGAACCTCCAAAACTAACCAGGGAAGCGCCTTATTACAATGAACCTACATACAAAAGTTGAAACAAATCGTATAATTCTGCATTAAACACCATTTATCTAAATTAAGGGAGCAATTCGCCCCCCGTTCCCACCTTTTATACTTAACCAATGAACCCCCAAAACTGATCAGGGAAGCGCCTTATCACAATGAACTATACACAAAATTTGAAGCAAATCGGATAGTTCTGACCCATTTATCAAAATTAAGGGATGAGTACCCCCCCCCCCCCCCCGTTCCACCATTATACTTAACCAATGAACACATAAAACTAATGAGGGAACGCCTTATCACAATTAACCTATTAACACAATTTGAAGCAAATCGGATAATTCTGCATGAAAAACTCATTTATCTAAAATAAGGGGGCCCCCATTTCCACCTTTATACTTAACCAATGAACCCCCAAAACTAATCAGGGAAGCGTCTTATCAGAATGAACCGATATACATAATTTGAAGCAAATCGGGTATTTCTATCAAGAGATCGCGTTATGTACATACATACATACAGAACATGCAGGAGCATTAGCACTCAGGCTTTGATGGCCTGTGAGCTAAAAGTAACATTTAAACCTGTTTCCTTTAAATAGTTATTATTTATTTTTAAATAATAGTTTTGACTTTTTTTTTTGTTTCTTCTGCTATTAGAATAAATACATTATGTGTATTTCTATATTTCTGTGATAACGTTTTAAATAGTTACTGTTGTTTAAACTTCATTTTATTTATTTTATGCATTTTTTTTTTAATGTCGATAAAAGTAGTTTATATTATATTAATAAATCATAACATATTCTATAAAAATGTGACACAGCAATTAGAAAATTGCCATAGTATACTAAGTGTACTAATTACATAGTATACATCCCAGACGATGGTTATATGTTTCGAGGTTTCTGTAGATACAAAAAAAAACTGAATAATACATTATTTTATACTTAGACGTTTAAAGACTTGAGAAAATGGATTAAGAAAAACAGTAGAGGGAACTGTCGCAAAATAAAATACTTAAGTAAAATTACATACCTTATGTTTCTAAATATTGTCGCTAGAGGCCAACATTTAACGATACGCAGTCATGTTGTGGAATCGATCGGCAGCTATAAGCATTTAATAGCAAAGGTTTAACGTTTATATTTTCGATTGTTTACGAAGAAAATATTTACACCTTCGTATTTTTCTTGGAAATATTTTTTGGTTCTAATTCACGTCTGTTTCATTTCAGTGATTACACATCTCAATTAAAATTCGAATACTTATTTATTTTTAGATTATTTTCTGTGTATGTGAAAATTATAAATGAATGTGTTATCGAATACTGCCTCTGTATATACAATATGATATTTGTAGGTAAAATGACATGCCGCCAAACATCTTTCCCAGACAGACATCTTTCGTCATGTTTTCTCTGCTTTGATTGTGATGGAAAGTCCACTGGATGATAAGGAAATGAGCAACAGCAACACAAGTTCTACACATGACAGCCCAACTATACATAATCCGTCAATTTGCACAGTTGCAATGTCAGAGTCTCCAATTTCAGCGCCGACAACATCTGTTTACGATACTCCGAAGACGTGTACAGTGGTGGCCAAAAGTGTGGATATTTTTTGAAAGTTTCATGTTTTTCAACTTTCTGTGCTTGTAGAATAGATTAATTTTCACTTAAATACAAACGTTTATATATCAAATTGAAGGTAATTTAATGTAAAATTGAATAATAAAAACAGTATTACAATATCTGTATTACAAAAAACGGTATGCAACTAATAGTTTGAACTATCTTAGATTTGCATTTTTTAAAGTGATACTTACACAATCAATACTTTAGTAGGATAACCCTTATTTTTTAAGACAGCTTCACGGCGTCTTTTCATCGAGTGAACGAGTGTTTGGAGTTCATCTTTCGTAATCACATGGTGCCAAGAATTAATTATAGCTTCAATAAGTTGTCTTTTATTAGATGGACGTTTTTTTCGCACAAAAATTTCAAACGTCGCCACAAATTTTCAATTGGATTGAGATCAGGGCTGTTTCCTGGCCATGGTAATATATCTATGCCTTTATTTTGAAACCATGCTTTTCATACTTTTGCTGCGTGGCATGGAGCTGAATCCTGCTGAAAAGTAAATGGTGCGTTGTTGGGAAAGAGTTCCCTGATGGAAGGTATCATTTTTGGTTCCAGGACAGTTTCGATGTATTTTTTGGCATTCAGGATGCCATCAATCATATGAATTCGGCTCACACCTTCTGCAGATATACATGCCCAAATCATGACATTTGTTGGGGTTTTTGTAGTTGCTTCAATGCAATCAGGATGAAGTGCTTCTCCTACTCTACGTCTCACGTATTTGCTACCATCACTACCAAAGAGCGATATTTTACTCTCATCGCTCCAGATTACTTGCATCCATTGATTTTCTGACCATTTAATGTGTTATTTTACCCACTTAATTCGTTTTTTGCGTTGCTTTTGATTTAAATATGGTTTTTTCCTTGGATTTCTAGCTTGTAGTCCAAATCCTGATAACCTTCTACTTATTGTTCTTGAACTTACTGCAATACCCGCTGCATTCATTTCACGTCTAATGGCATCTGATAAAATTTAATTTAGCCGTTTAATTTTTCTATCGGCAGTAGCACTTGTGCATTTTTTTCGGCCTGATTTGGCCTTATTTTTCACTGATTTCGTATTTTCATAACGTAAACAGAACTTTCGTACAGCAGAACAAGTCACTGAACCACCAACTTGTCTTGCAATTTCAGGATAAGAGAGACCATTTTCTCTCAATGTGACAATCCGGCTTCTTTTTGTAGATGTCCAATAAGTTCTTCTTGCTGATGACATTGTTCAAAATTAGTTTAATTAAAAAAAAAGACTTTAAATATTCAAAAACAGCAATACCCTATTTAATTGTACTAGTATGCATCATTCCGCAAAATATTTCCACAACAATAACTCTTTTACCATCCAAATAACCTAAACTATAGTGTATTTATTATTAAATTCTACATTAAATTACCTTCAATTTGATATATAAACGTTTGTATTTAATTGAAAATATATTCTACAAGCACACAAAGTTGAAAAACATGAAACTTTCAAAAAATGTCCAAACGTTTGGCCACCACTGTATATATTTTTACCCGGCAGTATCTTCAAGTTCGTCATGTTCATATATCAAACAACGTGATGTAGCTCCACTTCCTTGTGCACCTCATGTTAGATCTTCCTCTAAAAAGAGGTAGCATGAAGGTGCAAAAAAATCTGACCTAACATTGGCTAAGTGGACGTTAAAGCTGCTGATAAATATAATTCACATACAACACTTTCAGCTGTACAGGGTAAGAAGGAAATTGAATGATGACGACAAAGACAATCTTTCTGCAGATGATGGTGATGAAACCTCTCTTTATTGCAATTATTTATTCAGTCACTCAAAACCGAAAAAGAAGTGAATAAAATGTGTTAAGGTGTCTAAGTAGGCACATAGTGAATGTTCCGGAGTTTCTTAGTGTACAAAAAACATTATTTGTGATGTATGCAAGTAAAATTAATAGCAATATATGGGTGTGTCATTTTAGAACAGCACTGTAGATTAAATGACATAGTGCAGTATTTTATATCAATCGTTATTATGACGTTGTGACTTTATTTATTGCTTTTCAAAAGGCATCATTGCATTTTGTATGCCTCGCAATGTTATTTTGTAAAATATTAAGGTCCTGAAAAAAAAATGCATGTACAGAAGCATTTCTTCCTTAAGGTATGTCATTTTATGATAGTTTCCCCTACGGAACTGTAAAAGTTTTCCCGATAGACTGTATAAAAATACCTTAATCTTTGGAAACCTAATGTAACTACGAACGCAAAATACAGTAACATCTTCGCAGTTACCCATTATTTCGAAAAATGTTCTTTATCATTAAAAACCTCAGAAAACATATATATTTTCGAGATTTTGAGCATCATTTATAAACTCAAAGTTTCTTTTGCTGCCACTGATGTATGGAAACGTTTCCAAGTAGTTTTTATAGTGTATTAATCAGTTTTCTTAAACTGGAATATGAGTTTTTAAGGCGCTATTAATTCTCAATTGATAGTTTCAGCTTCGCAATTGAATTTATACATGCAAGCGTAACAAAATAATATTAATTTTAATGTTAGTGATAATGCTGTTAATTTATCATATTTGTCTGTAATACATGTTTGTTGAACATGAAAATATTTGCTTGAGAATGATTAGCACAAGAAAAACCTATATTCTGGGTTCAGAAAACTGATTAATACATTATAAAAACCAGCATGAAACGTTCCCGAAAATCAGTGACAGCAAATAAACTTTGTTTTTTAAATACTTCTTTAAATCTCGAAAATATATTGGTTTCTAATGTTTCTAAAGAAATAGAACACTTTCCGAAATCGTTAGTAACTCGGGAGAGGTTATTGTATATTATTTTTTTCACAGTTACATTATATTTCCTAGATCAGCGGTTCCCAACCTTTTCTCTCTCACGTACCACTTTCTTAGGCATTTTATCCATATGTATCACTTCTCAGCTATAGTCTGGTCCAAACGCATTTATTGTGTTCTTTACTAATGCTCTTATGTTAGTTACGGATGCCATTTGCAGCTCTTTTACATATTCCAGCTTTCTACCATTTTTCCATTTTGATACGCAAAAATATATCAACAGAAAATCGTTCAACACAATAAGTGTTAATTAGAGACTGCTAAATGAGGCATTCATAATAAAAATGAACGAAGCCACGCCCATTATAATACATGTAATTGACATGATACCGTCCAGTTGAACATTAAAATTAGACTATTAGTTTTCTTTTTTTCTATATTTCTAGAATCATTTGGATTAAAATGAACTTTAAAAGAAAAGTGGGAGAAGTGGTGAAGGTAAAAGAACAGCACCAAAAGAGTCAATTTTGGCGAAGATGGGGGGGGGGGACATACGTAATCGAACTAGGCAGGCGGTGCTAGTAACGAATGATTAATCAATTACTAGGTTTAGCCATTTTCCTTCGTTTTGCGAGTAGTCAATTGTAATTTACAGAAATCTCACTATGTAAACAAAAATTCTAGATTTTTTTTTTCTTAAGCTTTCAGTCTAACCTTTCATTTTTTGCATTTTCTGCCATTACCGATGTAAATTTCAGGTACCCCTTACAAGTCCGCCACGTACTCCCAGGGGTACGCGTACCCCAGGTTGGGAAATGCTGTCCTAGATTATCAAACATTTGCCTTATTTTACAGTGTATCTTGTGTATGTTACAGTGTATTGTCGGAACAAAAGAAAATTCTATATTTGCATTAGTCGGTAGTAATATAAAATACTACTTTTTCGTCTGTTTGTGGGTTATCCTGTCCCTGAGAAAAATAACAGTATTCCCTTTGAAAATATATTGCTAAATTTCCATGTAAATATCTTAATGGAATGACTAACGGATGTTCTTAGCAAACGCACAGCATATAACTGCATATTGGTTGCATCTATGATATGCTAAATATTCCATATTATTAAAAAAACGTGTTTCGCGCAAATGATAAATGTTATATGGATTTTTTGTTCTAATTATTATCTCTATAAAATAGCTCAATATATCTTCACAGAAGGGAAACATAACATGAATCTTGAGAATGACATATTGCAATTTTAGCTTTTTATGTGATAGGAATGTTAGCAAAATTAAAATATCTCTATATTTGCATTAATCGGTAGTAGCATAAAATATCCCTTTTTCGTCTGTATGTGGGTTAGTTTTTTCTTGACAAAAATAACACTATTCCCTTTGAAAATGTATTGCTAAATTCTCATGTAAATATCTTAATCAAATGACTAACGGATTGTTCTTAGCAAATGTACAGCACATAACTGCACATTGGTTGCATCTGTGATATTCTAAATATTCCACGTTATTCTAAGAGCTTTTTTTCTGCAAATGATAAATGTTATATGAAGTGTTTGTTCTAATTATTATCCCTATAAAATTGGCTCAATATATCTTCACAGAAGGGGAACATAAAGTGAATCTTGAGAAAAACATATTGCAATGTTAGTTTTTTAT
This sequence comes from Maratus michaelseni, assembly GCA_963931845.1. Classification (NCBI taxonomy): domain Eukaryota; kingdom Metazoa; phylum Arthropoda; class Arachnida; order Araneae; family Salticidae; genus Maratus; species Maratus michaelseni. Next base: position 297,535,453 of record OZ007591.1, on the reverse strand, counting down.
GTGATAGCAAAGTTAGTAAAATTTAAATAGTTCTATATTTGTATTAGTCGGTAGTAAAATAAAATATCCATTTTTCGTCTGTTTGTGGGTTAGTTTGTTCTTGACAAAAATAACACTATTCCCTTTGAAAATGTATTGTTAAATTTCCTTGTAAATATCTTAATCGAATGACTAAGGGATTGTTTTTAGTCATAACGTACTAAAACGGTCTAAAACGTACAGCATATAACTGTACATTGGTTGCATCTCTGATATTCTAAATATTCTATTTTATTCTAAGATCGTTTTAAGAGCACATGATAAATGTTACATGAATTTTTAGTCCTAATTATTATCGTTATAGAATTTGCTCAATATATCTTCACAGAAGGGAAACATAAAATGAATCTTGAGAATGATATATTGCAATTTTAGCTTTCTTATCTTATGCGAATGTTAGTAAAATTAATGATTGAATAAAACATATTTCAGTTTTAAAAGCAGTGTTAAGTGAAAAATGTACATATGAAATTTTACATTAACTTAATTCCATATTTTAAAAGAGTGTAATTTTACTTGAAATGCATTCAAATTGTGATGCATTTATTTGTTATCACAAATAATAATATTAATTTAATATTTAATTTAATTTAATAGATTAAAGGGACTTTTTGCGCATTTACCTTCCCTTTTAACAACATACTCGAGTATAAAAGTTATATTTATATTTGGGCTATTTTTACGTTGCTCAATTATTTCTTAAGTAATTAAAGTGATTCAAAATGAACAGAAATTATATAAATTTAAAATTACAAATTTTAATACACAGAGTGTTGCTAGATTTGTTAGTACACCTTCGAATAAAAACACGAAAATTCGCAACACAAAAACTTATTAGAAGAAAACAATTTATTCTACTACATTCGCAATCCATTTCGTTGTTTGTTGTCAGATTCAGATATCAAGGGATTGAGAGAAGTAGAAAAAATATAAATGCTTTCACAGAAAAAGAATTGAGAATAATGGCGCATGAAACTAAAAGAAGAAATAGTTGTCCCAGTCCTCTCAAAAAAGAGCTATACCACAGCTGATAAACTGCAAGATAAGTCAACGAAACAAATCCCACAAGGATAAAAAGAAATTGTGTTCAGGAAAAAGTTATTTTCATGTATAGAAATTATATATTTGATAGTTCTGAATAAAAATAATTTTAAAGTACTAGTATATATTTTATTTTGTACTGAACTGTACGTTTAAAAACAATTTGTTAAGAATTAAACAGTTTATTTATGTATTTTTAGCTAATTAATATCAAGTAGTTATTTGTTTCAATTTGTGACACAATCTTAGGACTATTTATACTTTTATTTCTTCCCTGCATATTTTGTACGTCTTACATATTCTATTTATTTATTTTATTAAAATTTTTACGTTATTTTTGACTTTCGTAATTTGTATTATGTTCGAATATGAATAACATGTATTTGTAAAATCTACATTTAAAAAATAATAATGATTAGAATTTTTTATATGTCTAAAGTAACTTAAAAAATCAAATTATTTCAATTTAAGATATGCTGTTTTGAATAACAAACATTATTTTTTTATTTCGATAAGATTGTTATGTTTTATTTATGTATACCTATTACAATTTTGTATATTGCTATAGTAACTTAAAATTGGAATTTGTTTCAATTTAACAAATGCGGATTTGGATAACGTAAACGAGTTTTTTCTTTGGTTATGTTTGCTATGTTTCGTTTATGTGCACCAAGAATCCAAAGTCTCTGTTACTTGTAAGTCTTTCATATGTGCACATTCTTAAACCTCTGAGTCTGATCTAGGGTGTATATTAAGGAATTTTGTGGCCATCAATAATGAGAGACACAATGTGCTTTTTATATTAAGAAGTGTACTGAATTTAGATTCAAATATTTGTTATATGAGCTGTTATACGGTTATTGCGCATACGTAGCATTCATTCGTGGCTCATGTTAAGACAATTTACACACTTGTGCCCTGTATGTATGAGATACACGCGGGAGAGTTTACAGTGTGCACACAAAAAATGCCCATAAGAAAGTTAAATAACTCATTTAAAAAAATGAATAACTGATATTGCAATTGTTTAAATGTTGTTTTGTTTAAAATTATTATTGAGATTAAAAAAATACAAAAAATAATTTTTGTGAAATTGTTATTATACATTCCCTCTGAATTTCTTTTTTCAACAAATACGTAGGTACATATCAACTGGGGTGACTTTGTCTAATTTTTTGCCTCTTTTTGTCTTTAAATATAAAACATTATTGAAATTTCGATATAAACAATTTCTAATACATTTTTTTTCTATTTCAACTGCATATTTTAAAATGCACATTTAATAATTTTAAAGAATAGTTTTTAATTATTTTTTAAAAAGTGGGAAAAATTCACAGTGACGTTTTCTCATATCTAAAAAACCTTTGATATCAATATATAAATTCCGTGTCCTAAATAAAAACTCGATGTAAAAATATTATTAAAGTTGTTTACATCCATCCACATATATCTAACATAAAACATAAATGGATCACTTTATGTAGATTTTTATACTCATTATAAAGTATGCAATTAAAAATAACTGACAAAACTTTACAAAATACTAGTTCACACTGAATACAAACCAAGTAAAACGCAGTATTCACATTAAAATATTTCCTAATTTATGTGCTAATTTAACAGCAGGTTCCTTTGAAACTTAAAGTTCCATACATGTTGCTAATTGCAGCAATTACATCTTGAGTTTGAAGAACTAATTTTAATCCAACTATAAAAAATCTGCTTCAACGAATTCTTGCAAAAACATCTAATAATGTATTCCTAAATGTTGCCGTATACATACATATTTTTTGTGGGATGTCCTTTGTGTGATGTACATCATATATTTAATCTGCAAAAAACATTACCGCTTAAAATGCTATAAAAAGAATCATGTAGTTATTTGCGATTAAAAATTTTATATAACATTTAAGAGCTATTTGGCTTTTGACACAGCTATATTTACAACAAAAATCAGTCTTCAAATATATTAAAAGTTGTATGTATAATTTATTTCTATATGCCATTTGAATAAATATTTCCTGTACACATTTATCGGACTATAATTTAAATTACTGTGGCTAAATTTGATTCGATTTGCCATAAGTCTGTAACACTTAGGTTACATGTAGCATTTTATTAATCAATCTTTGCAAAAGCATCTATGATGTATTCTTTAATGTTGGCGTATACATACATACTTTTTGTGGGATGTCCTGTAAGTGGTATCATATATATAATCTGCAAAAAAAAATATCGCTTAAAATGCTGTTATATTAAACCTGTAGTCTTTTGAAATTAAAGATTTTATATCATACTTAAGAGTTATTTGATTTTTGACAGATCTATATTTACAACAAAAATCAGTCTTCAAATATAGTAAATGTTAAGTGTATTGAATAAATATTTCTTATACACATTTTTCGAACTAGAATTTAAATCATTGTGGCTAAATTTAATTCGATTTGCCATAAGTGTCTAACATTTGGTTTACATATAGCATTTTATTAATATGAAAATGCCAAACATAGGAAGAAACGTATCAATTGTCGTGCTTTTATTCTTAAATAACTTCTTTTACAGAAACTGAATCATTAACTGTAATCTAAACGAAAATATAGCATTGTCACATTTAGGTATTATTTTCATATATATAGATAAAACCTAAAGGAAACCTGAATGAGGTAATGTATTTTGTGCATGTCAGTTCATGTTATTTTATTTAAATATTTTATATACTGCATTATAATGAAATGACATTTTACATACACATTTTAAAAACTTAAATAAAATAATAAAGTAGAAATAACTAATGAATAAAATTTTGACAGTTACAATTTCTGGATTACTGCAGTTGTTCTTGGAGTATAACAGTTACGGTAATATGATAACATCTTCATTTTTTATACAGTTCATTATGTAATTTGGCACATCACTCTGGTCACTTTTAGGGCTGAGACTTCTCTTTATTATTGCGCTTACTTCTGTCTAATTCTTTATCTGCTTTAATAGTTATTCTACCTGGAAATAATTAACATTTGTACTTAATGATTACACATATGCAAATTTTAATATCATTACACTTTTCATTCAGCATTTTTATCAAATCTTCTAGACTGACGACATACACACACACAAAAATGTCTGGCGTAAATTAGAGGATGAAAAGGTTTGAAAAGAAAAATCATCCGTGAAATACTTGTTTCTGTTCCTTCTTTTTTGTTTTTATTTCTCTTTCGATGCTTCAATGTTTTTTTTTTTTTTTTTTTTTTTTTTTTGTACCAGTAGCTGTGTACACGTTGCAATGTCGCTGCTTTCGTCATGTTTATCTTTCTGTCATTGAGCTTAAACACCTGACATGACGCGCCGAACCGTTCAGGTATTCACAATTTCTGCTTTAGACAATTTTAGTTTAATACGCAAAAATTATGCAATCAATTTCTTTAGAACGTCTACTAAAACTCGCTTGTATTAGAAGGACCCATTTCGTCACTAAATGTGATGAATATTTCAGCAGAACTCTAGTCCATAAAGAGTCTGATTTCCCGACTTTGCAACGTCTATGAAATTTTTTGACATTTAACGATAACAAAATAAATGTGGATTTCTATTTTTGGATCATTTACCGCACTTAGAGAGTGTTGTCGAATTTTGATAATAAACCATGTCTACTGCAATAACGAAACCTCCTAGAAACTTTAAATATAGTAATCACAGTTTATCTTTCACTTTTTTTAGATTTTTGTAAGTGATCGTATAGTCTTATTATTATTTGATGATTAGTTTATTTTCTAAGATTTGAGGGGGAATCCTGAATAATCTTGTAACGAAGAATATTTATAAAAAAATACAAATCCATAATGTTTATAGTTTTTTAACACTATGCTTGTTGAGGGTAGGATATGTTACTTGAAGTAAATATGCTTAAAAATTCTTTATATATATGAATGAAAGACTTATTTAAAAAATAATAATAAATGTTGCTTACCTCTCAAATGAAAAACAGAAGATACGTAAAATTCACAAACATTTCTAGTTTTATTTAGAATAATTCAAGATTAATGACAAACGACACTCTGCACATTGACGGCAAACAAATAAAATTAAATAGGGTGTTTCCTACCTGTAAATATTTTGTTCTGACAAGGGATAATTTATTTTTTAAAACATTGCATAGATTTTTTTTAAATGGAGGATAATTTAACTGCTTCTAATAACATAAATTTTGAATACATTTTTTTAATAACTTTATTTTACAGATAAAGGAATTTTCCGAGAATAAAACATGCATTATTGAATAATGCACTTATGGTAAAAAATTAAGTATAATTTCAATTTAACATGTTTTGGCGAATATCTACAAAAATGCTTGATCAATCGTACTTGAACTTCGGGGATGTGAATAAAATGTTTCACCTTATATTTATCAGTGTAGATTATTCACTAGGGCGAATAGGACAATTTTTATTCAATGTATGATTTTCCACCGAAGGAAATCATACATTGAATTAAAAAAAATGCGTAAATCTGTCAAGCATTCGTATAAGTATTCCACAAAGTGTCTAGAATAGAATGTATCCTCTCATTAAAAAATAGTTAAATAAATTACAAAGAATAATTTTTCATTAAATATATATTTTAAATTTGTAACATTATGTAATTCGTTATATCATGATTAATTCGTATATATATATTCTATCAACCCTGTAATATATATATATATAGTAATGCTTAAGTGTTATAACATATTTTTTAAATCTATTTTAGAAATTTTTGTTTTTAAAATATTATATATGGAGTAACGTTAGTAAATGAAATACGTATTTTTAACACAATATCTTTGATTTAAATTATTTGTATTTTTACATATAAGGTGTTGAATTGCACAGATATTTAATTGCACATACGTTACGGGTTCTAAATATTTACTAAATGATTAAAAGTTTTTCTTAAAGTGTTTAAATATTTAAATGTGTCCGCTTATAGATTAAGTGGATACGCCAAAAATATGCTTCATAAATTAATATGCATTTGTAATTATTCTGACTTTATGCATTTAAATATTTTCACATTTTTTGCTATGTTTCTATGGAGATTACTAGATTTATTTTTCAATTCACCACGCTTTACAACTCGAAAAATGATGCTCTTTCAAATATTTCCGGTTTCTAAATACGCAACTTTTCTCACTTTCAATAACATAATACAACTCTAAAGGAACATCATTTGGGAAAATAATGAATTTTCTTCAGAAAAGAATCCACAAAACCTTTATGATATATGAACAGATACAAAAATAATTCTAACAAGGTTTCAGTTCAATGTTGGATGCAAAAGCTAGTCAATTTATCTTCTTTATCGTACAGTATCGGGTATAAAAGCAGTCCCTTTCATCCTTTACTCACATTGTATAAGGTATCCTTTGAGACCATTGTGTAAACTGCAATTTTCAAATATATTTTACAGAGTTTTATTTAAGTTTATACCAGTCATTTGTTTTGTTTTTGTTTTTATTTCTTACACAAATATTTTCTTAAATTTCCTTCCACTTTATCGTATAAGGTAAAGCTAGGATAGTCTGCGCACAATTCAAAAGAATAGCAATAAAAAATCTAAATATTATTTTTTTGTTGAACTATCCATGAATAATTTTTACTTCATGTGTTTGTTATGCATTTCCATTGCTATTTTGCTGTTATGTTGCAATTATTATAGAACAGTTGTAATAAAACCAAGAAAGTTGTTTTGCGCAATCTGTCCTTACAGGGTTGGTGTGATTGCGCACATGGGTAGGAGAGATTGTTACTAATAATAACTACAATTAAATTGTTAACAATAATAAATGCACATAAATGACATTGCTGTAAGGTTTTTGTGAACAAATTTTAATGTATTGGGAATGAATATTTCAACCTAATGCGTAAAGAATCAGAAAAAGGAAATAACTTTAAAAAAGATTAAAAAAATTTAATTAAAGGAAAAAAATTAAAGAATCCGGAAAAGCAAGTCCAGATAAGATTACAAAATAAAATTATGTAACTTAATAACACGTTTAACTTAAAATTAGTCCATTTTCATTTTTCATTTTTTTAGGCAAATTTACCAATAAGCTGCGTAATCTCTCCTAGCATATAAACCAATGGGAACAATGCGCCAGCTCCCCTAAGTAGCAGTTGCGCAAACTCTCCAATTTTTGTAGGAGAGATTGCGCGGCCTTTTAATTAAACAAAACCGCTACTAAAACGAACCGTTGATGTTCACATTGTTAGTCTAGATTAGTAGCTTATGAGAAATCGTTTAAGTTTAAAATATTTTGTACTATTGACATTGTATAGTAATTCTGATGAATAGCTATGAAAATTCAAGCACTTACTTTGGGAAAACAAAACAAAATAGCAATACTTTATCTTAGACGCTCAAAGCAATCAACGTGCACTTTCAAGTAGACATTCCACTACTGTTGTTGTACAACTACCTAGAGTCGCTGCGCTCTCACTCTACTCCTTGCCCCCGAACCTCTATGTGCGCAATCTCTCCGACCGCGCCATCTCTCCTGGCTTTACCTTATCATTTGGAATTCTGTTGCATCAACATGAGATTACGACCGAACTATATAGCATAATAACACTTATTATTAAAAAATAAATATTATGTTTAACATTGCAAGTACTCCTAACAAAAGCTCCTTTCAAAGCAACAAATATAAAATATTTAAAAAAAATATTGAAATAAATAAAGGTTTGATTAATATTTCAAAACATGTATTTAACTTTATTTACTTACAAAAAAAGTTCTGATTTTGATATAGAAAGGGAATACATAAAATGCGACATTTGAATAATTAAAAAAAAAAAAAAAAAAAAAAAAACAGAAAAGAATTGAAAATACTGTGGATTCCGCACATATAATTTTGATTTAATAACTGTTACTGCATAATATAATTTCAATTATCACATCATAAATGTTAAAAAACAATTTTTCCACTGTGTATTCTTTATTTTTAACGTCGTTTTTTTTTTTAATTTAAACATATATTTGATATACAGAATAATAATAATAATAATAATAACACTTTGGACAAACTCCGAGTGCACAACAAATCAAACAATTTTTGCTTAGGAAACGAGGGCCGAAAACCTTTTTCTATCTCAAAAATACAGGGCTTTTGACTTTATTCCAAACATAACAATCGTTTATAATCTGCACTAATAAAAGAAAACAAAATTATGTCTGTTTATGTTTTTTTTTTTTTTTTTTTTGGCGATTGTCAAAAAAAATCTTCTTGACGTACAGTTTGAGGAATTTGGTTCCTGATAGGGGAAAGAATCTTATATTTCATCAATTTTCGCCGTTAGTTTTTGCACACATATAAAAACAATCTGATTTTAATTATTTTGAGCGACAAAGAAAATTTTGTTATTACTTATTGAAATATGATTGCAATTTTTGAACTTTTCGCGATTCTCTTTTTATAACAGTCTCCATTTAGCCGAAAAGAAAAATTTTCTTTAATGAGAAGTAATTTTTATTTGATATCTTGTTCATTCTGATATTTTCTACCGTATGGAGAATATTTCCGAGGTTCGATTAATTAATGAATATTTAAAAAAAAAATGAAATACTATGTTATTTACTTAATTATGAAGAATGAGAGGAAAATGTTTAAGTTTATGTTTCTTATGTAACCCAATTTATAGCCAAATGTCATTACTATGAAGACGCACGTGACCACGCCGTCGGGATCTTTTACTAATTCGGTGCGTGGAAAGAAATCAGTTGGGATTTTATGCTTAATAGTGGTCCATAAATGCAACTCCCCGCACCCCCCCCTCCCGAAGTAGTAGAAATTTATTTCGGAGAAAAATATCTGGGTTCAATAGACTTTTCTTTCTGTGAGTAAATTGCAATAATTTGAAAAATTATGAAAGTGTACAACATTTTGTAAGTAAAACCGTATGAATGTCCAATTTCATTAGGAGGTATGTAGCATCCAGTTCAGTGCTATTTGGACAAAGGTGACGACTACTTCTGCCTTTGTGTAGAAGCCTTACATTCGACACAAAAAATAGGTCAGTCTAATTAAATCTTTATTCGTGTTAATATTTTGAGCAAAAATGCGAAAACGCATTCGAGTGCAACTGCCTTTATTTCTGACTAAACCAAATGATTATGACCTCAGTTTCCAAAACAATTTTGTTTGTTGTTGTCTGTATATTACTACCGCGTAAAGTGTGTCAATTGTTGTTAATTACACGGTATTACACTTATGTCATACGAATTAATATGCTCATAGCTTGATTTGTTATGACATTTTTTATGTGTCCTTGTAAATACTTACCAAATTTATTTTATTTCTTTTTACACCCTGATTGAAGCATATTAATCTTCTAAGACCGTTTTAAATCCACCGTACATGTTTCTAATTTCTATAATTATGAATGAAATTTGGAATTGCAAAATGTTGAAAATGTGTTTTTATAAAACCACAAAATTTATTTTTATATTAGATATATATATATATATATATATATATATATATATATATAGACAGATAGATGAATAGACAGATATATTATTTTCTAAAAGCTTAAATCATTGTTTATGTTTATATTTGCTGAAATTTGTGTATGTATGTAAGTTTGTTTATGTATATACAGGGTGTCCCAAAAAGGAGTACCCATTTTTAAAAATGAATAAGAAACAAACGAATAGAGTTATTAAAAGAATTCTTGCAGGAAACGGATATGTGAAGTCTGGAATTTTATTTAGAGTATTTTATTATGTTAGTTCAAATTCTTACCGACAGATGGCGCTGCGGCTACCGCATTCATTAGCAATAGTTGAAAATTAAATGACAATATTTTCAATATGTCCTCCATTCATCACAATAACATATCGGAGTCTTAGAATGAAATCAGCACACACCTTCTGCAACTTCTGTACGGAAATGGCTGCACACTCTTGAGCGATTAATCGCTGGAGTTCAGCTAGCGAAGTGGGATTTTGGCAGTAAAATACATCCTTCAGATGACCCCAAAGAAAAAAATCACACGGATTTAAATTTGGTGAGTAAGGTGGCCAATTCATACCCTTGTCGGTTAATTTCGGGTAATTTTTGGTGCTGTAGCGCTATCTATCGGTCAGATTTTGAACTATCATAATAAAGTGTTCTAAGCAAAATTCCAGATTTCACACATCCGTTTCCTGCAAGAATTTTTTTAATAACTCTATTCGTTTGTTTTTTATTCATTTTTAAAAATAGGTACTCCCTTTTGGGACACCCTGTATCATCCCATTAAAGATCGAAAATAGATTAGGTTGTGTTTACGAAATTTCTATATATCATTCCACTCTTCAGCTGTCTGTTTTCTAGGAGAATTTATATACTCAGCCTTTATCATTATTCATCATGCATAAAATATTCCGACACATTATTGTGCACATTATTGTTATACTTGTTCTAATTTTGTGCACTATTTACACAGTGATAAGAAAATAGTATATATGGCAGGCGTGCATTTAGCGCCCCAAATAAAGTCTGTTACGAGCCGCCATTGCTTGCATCTTTCCTAAAATTGTTCATATTTGCTACAAATACAATATTGTATGTGGTACTGATGTACACAGTAAATATGTTCTGGTAACGTAAATCCTATCCCACGTTCGGTTAATTAGAATCATATTTTATAAAAGTATGAATAAGATATATCGCATAACAAATCAACGATAATGAAAGATCTTTTTGTTTGAATATTGACAATGAATAAATTTATTTTTTTATAATTGTTTATCTATTCCTTTTTTAACAATTGACTGAGATAGAAAAAAATGCAATTGATATCTACATTTTTTTTTTTTTTTTTTTTTTTTTTTTTTTTTTTTACTGTGCAGTGCAAATAATATGTTTTAATTAATGAAAACGTTTAAGATTACAATTTGAAGAAAGACATTTTACGTTCACCATTTTCATAATCTGATACGAGCTCCACATCTTTAACTAATGTAATTAGTTACAGTAATCGATTTATTGGCAGAATAATTAAAACACTATGTCACATTAGTGGATATTTAGAAAGATTTTAAAGATAATGTATGTTGAAGTCATTCTTATTAAGTCATATCTTTACTTCTAAGGATAATTAATTCGCAATTTTGTTTACAAAATTTAACTAAATGACATATCATGATAATTATCACTTACTCTTAAAAGCTGTATGCTCTGTCTGCAGATTATGAAAACAAAAAATTATCGCCCTATAATTAAATATTATTTGATATTTGAACTATCTGATTTAGTTGAATTTGTTTTACTTACATTATTATGACAATAAATATACTTTATCAATTGAATATACAACTATTTCATTATTGATGTAAACATTTTCCTTTTTTTTAAGTAAATGTAATGGCCATCATTTGTCCCTCATCTGTATAAAATTCCTGCTTAAAACATAAATTCTTATTAATAACACATATATAATAAATTGGATTATTTAAAAAAATTAAATAGGTTATAATTTTAAAAAAAAGCAAAAAATTGGGAGAAATAATATTATTCATAGTTGAAAATGTCAGAAAATGCTTTATTAATATTAACTGTAAAGATGATAAATATTTAAAATTGAAATTTATTCAGTATTACGTTTTATTTTTTGTACTTCTTCAACTGTGCAATTGTTTCTGGATTGTGACGGTACACCTGGTCTTTCAAGTGTCCCCACAGAAAGAAGTCACAGGTTTACAAAGGTTTCTGGTAATTTCGTTCAGAGACTACGCCATATTATTGCTGCGCATGGTGGATATGTGGAAAATATCGTGGTTTAGACTTTTCTAGACTGCTTCGCCATCTGTTGTTGAAAATTGTAACTAATTTCGAAAGTTTGTCTGCCTAAAAATTTACTGTTGTCCCAAGCATATTGCAACAAACGGTGTATTTCTATCGCTGCCCGTTTAGTTTTTATTCATTTTTCAAATATACCGGTCATTTTTTAAACACCCTGTATCTATAAAATTATATTTAAATGTCTTTCATTTTGAATGCGTATATGATGATTTTTGATAGAAATATGCAGCATTTTCAAGAATAAACCTGTTTTAAGTAATTCTTGATTCATGTAATTTTATGTACCAAATTCTCCCAGAAATTGTGTATTAATGGATTTTTTGAAATAAAGTTTTTTTTTGTTATAATTATATATTTGATCCCACATTCGTTTCAATACAAGTTGTTGCAAGCTATTATACATAAATGATACGCCTCGGCCGTAGGGGATGATACATTATTTTTACGAGCCATTAAGAAAACGAATTTTACATGAAACCTTGACTGTTAGTAAAAGATAAAGGAGTAGTGTATACATATTTGAATTTCGTAGCAAATGGACAATTTTTAAGATGTATAGAATCTAGAAAACCAAAAAGTCTTATTCAAACGAAATATATAAACACATTTGTTTCAATGCGATTAAAAACACACAACAGTTACGTACACAAATTATACTTTATTACGTTTACTAGCAGACTGTGCCCGCTGCAATGGTCCTTTTTCCAAATGAACCTTGAATCAAACGAAATGATGAATTCGACCTTGTATTTTAAAGTAATGTGGAACTTTACCTGGAAAGTCCTTTCGCATTTCTAAATTTAATGCGAATGCCATTGCGCTATTATAATCGTACTCGCTTAATACAGTTTCTACTAATTTCTAATTTTGAAATGAAAAATGAAATGTCCAGAAAACTTTCAAAATACATTCTAAATTACCATTTATTTGGTATTAATTTTAGCTCTTCTCATTCATTTAAGTATCATGTTTGCCTGATGCAGTATAAGAATAAAGTTTACTCAAAATGTTGCTTAATTAGTAATTTTAGAATTACCCGTAGTTGTATAATTTTCTCCAACAAATAAAATAAAAAATATACCCACGAACACCACTTATTATTTCAACCACCACGGCATATTTCAGCATTTACGCGAGCAAAGCCGCGGGTTTTGCTAGTATTTAATAAAACAATTAGATGAGTTTCGAAGTCACAGACTCGCCGTAGAAAACAAAAATTGACCACATATAAATTACAAAATAAAAATTTGTAAATTTTGTTTAAATAAAGCACATTGAATATACACCTGTATATAGATATGGTATATTCCACCTTATAACGCGCACTTACGATTTGAGACTGTATTATACTATTTTTAGTTATATTCTCCGAATTACGCACACACCCCTTTTTTGCAATGAAATCTTCATGAGATATATAGCATGAAAATAAAATTACATGCATTAAAATGCATAATAACTACCAAAAATTTAAAGAAAATAAGCGAATGCAAAGTGAGGCTATACGCTGCTGCCAGTCTTATCTGCTTGGATCCCATCAAAGTGTTTGAAAACCAATTCTCGTCATTCAAATAATCACGTATTATTTCCTTGTCCATTAATATAGAAATTACAATCCTTATGATTAAGTTTTTAGCCTTCATTTTTATACCCGGCGTATGATGCCCGGTGTAAAATACGACTAATGTTCTTGTTTCAAAAGTGCGCGTTAAAGCTCGGAATATACAGTATATACAGAAAAAACTGTAAGAAAAAACCTGTCTTAAAAGGATCTTTCTCTAAACGGAGATATTTCTTCGTGAAAAGGAAAGGAATCTCATGCAGTTTTATCCGAGGCTAACGAAAAAGAATGGCTACCGCGGTGCTTTACGCGTATCTTTTTTTACAGACCGCCGGAGTCACGTGATGCTTGAATGCACCAATGAAGATATACGAAAAGAGCATCACGTCACTGTAGCAGTCTGTAAAAAAAAAAGATAAGTGGAATGCACCGCGGTAGCCTGTCTTTTTCGTTAGCCTCGAGTTTTATCATATGACGACGATACTTTTCTAAAACGGATTTCCGAAACGAAACCAGATCCAAATATTGAAGTATCTTCATAAACAAATCCGCAAAGAAAATCGAGCATGAACGAAAAATCATTCATCAAGCATAGATTATGTCACACTTTCCAAAATTTGCAAAATATTTTTAAAAATCTTTACCGTTTACTATGGTGAAAGATGTTATCTAAGTAAGCAATTTCTACATCAAACCGGTTGGGGAGGGATACCTTTCGGCTTAAGCTCTACTAGCCCCACCCATATCTAAATAAGCAATTTGGAAAACACTCAACATAATAAAAAAACACAATTTCAGGAATTACCAATAAAATTCGGAAAAATTATCCGAACACTTCTGTGCAGCCCTGTATATGTTCAATAGATTTGCATTACAATATGTATTAGTATTAGTATCTATAGATTTGTATAGATTAATTACTAAATTTTAGTTCAGTTTGGAAGCTGCGTAGCATAGTTTAAAATTCTTCTTTTGGAATTGACGTCAATAAACGTAAATCTACTCGAGAACTTTTTTGCTGCCCTGTATATGATTTTTAGATTTGTATATATAGAAGGCTAAATTTGAGTTCAGATAGGAAACGCGTTGCCCAGTTTAAAATTCCCCTTCTGGAATTTCCGTCATTAAAAGGAAATGAACTCGAGAAATTTTGTGCTGTCTTTTATATGAACTATAGAATTTACACACATCAATAGACAAAGAATGAGTTAAATTTATAAACGCTTATTGCAACTAAAAAAAAAAAAGCATTTGCATTAATTATTAACAGGCATTACCGAACTCTTTTATTTTTCCCTGTAAGCGAACGGTGAATGCTATACACACAATATTCTATGGTAAGCCTCTTGTAATTAACCTTAATGATATAAATCAATTTGAATATGTTTGAAATAGTGAAACATTATTAAAATAAACTGCAAACGATTTTTCTTCATAGACCTAATGTAAGGGAATTATTTTGATTTTCCCTGTAAAGGAATTATCAGTACTGTGTACACCATATTAGTAAGCCTCTTGTAATTCACATTAGTGATATATATAAATTTCACTATGTTTCAAATTGTCTAATATCATTAAAATATACCGCAAGTGATTATCCTCCACGCGTAATGTAACGAAATTCATTTGAGTGTCCCTGTAAATAAAACTATAAGTGCTACAAACTTCATTTTCAATCCTGAACATGACATAGTAAGCCTCAATAACATATATCAATTACAGGACAAACTGAATTATTTAAGTGAGTTAAAGCACGGACAAAAACATACAGACAAACCGAATTCAAAAACACTTTTCAACTATCTTGCAAAGTGTTAAAAAGTAAAAGACGGCAGTTCTACAGATGGATCTCCGCTATACAATGCAAAAAAAAATCCTTTAAAAATTTTGAAATGAAAACGAGATATTGTAAAATAACTGTCCAATAAAATTAACATTAGCGATCGGGTGTTTTCGCGTGAAGGGAGAGGACCTTAAACAGTTCCAATTTCACGGTTTTTTTCTGTATATATAACTTTTACATTTGTAAAAAATAAAGACCTCTTTAAAGAAATTGGATAGAATTAATTATAGATTTGTCTTTATAAAATTTTTGTAACATTAAAAAAATAAAGTAAAACAAAACAAAATGTGAGCAAAATAGTAGTTTAATTTTATTGTATTACGTATCTATACGTTTGATGATTAATGCGCTGACTAAAAAAATTATTTTAGTTTTATGACTTTCATTGACAAGCATACACATCACCTCACAGTTCATGTAAATATTGACAAATGTTCATTGTAAATATACAAATATTATGCAATATAAAGAGTGTAAAATTTTATCATAGATTTATTTTCCTTTATTCTTTATAGTTGTTTGTTTGGTAATTTTATATTTTCATCATATTTTATAATATTTATATGGACAAATATTTGCTTCATAAAATTTTAATCTCTGAATTCATAACCTCCCATGTTTGTTTACGTAATGATTTCGATATACAATGATTTTAACAACAGATTTTAAATTTCATGAAAATATTTTTATTTTGATTTTAACGAAAGATATCCCAAAAATAGCGCGATCTGAAAAATATTGCTTTTCTTTATTTTTTATTTCTGGTAGACTAAGGAAATGGTTGTCGTTATTTGATTAAATATTTTGCTGTTAAATAAGAGACTACATTAGGTTAAATTTAGAAATATATAAAAAAATGGTAAATACAAGCATACACAATTTATTTTTAATTCATTTTAAAAGTTTTGCGTTCTGTTGTACAAAAATTCATTATGAGATTGATGAAGAAAATGATCGTTAAGGAATAATTTATTTAAAACATGCATAAATCCAAACTATCTTACACGAATTTATTACTATTAAAAAATGTTTCATTATAATTTAAAATGTATGCTTACGAAATTTTGTTAGACTTTTTTACAGAATATTAAATCACATTTTCGATATAATAAACGCTATGAATATCATAAAGTATTAATTTCTGTAAAATGATAAATTTTCTTTTAATTTTATTTGTGTGATTTCACCAAATGATTCACTAAAGCGTTTCAATAATACACTTTCTCGGAAGTATTATTTTATTTCCTTCAATTTTTTGCATTTAGATAAGTTATTATTATTTTTTAAATCTGCTTACGCCTTAGAAAATAACTTTGGTTATATCTAGAAAATTGTAGAAAACTTCGTTTGTACTTCAGTTATAGCTTTTACTGAAATGAAATAGAAATATAGAAAAACAGCTAAAGGCGGATATATTTTGTTGATTCAACAAAGTTGTAAAGCGGGTACGTTGACATTCCTTTTTCAAAAGTTCTTTTACAAATAGGAATATAAAGAAATTCGATATTTGAAAAATTCTGCCTCAATATATATATATATATATATATATATTACAAAATTTAATTTTTTTTCTCAATTATTCTATAAAATTTTTCCATTCAATAATATTCCGTATATAACTCAGCTTATTAAAATAATTCTTATTCTTAAAATAGCGTTTTACTATCCATATGTAAAGCCAATTTATCCTAATCCACTTAATAATATTTATTCGAAGGTAGTTAGTCTAAAAATGGCGATAGCTTTTTTAATTTATTCTTTAAATAGAACATCTTTATTTTAATCCATTATCAAAATTCATTAGTATTATTCCCGTGTAGTCAAATTGCTATAACTTCTTTATTTAAATGCTAAAATATCGCATCTCTTAAATTATTCCGCTCAAAAAACCTTATCTCCGTAAATAAATGTCTATTAAAATATTTCCGAAAAACTTTAATTCTTTCTTTTTTTTCCCCCTTCAACAAAGATTCATTTTCTTTTTATCATTATTATTTTTATTACGTATTAAATTCGAAGTTTAACTACAGCCTCAAAACAGATAAATTTGTTTGTTGATATGGCAGGCATCTGGTACGATATTATCGAATATTCTGGAAAGGCGTAGAAGATTTTTCGCGGGTAAGGAAACCATTTTGCGACAAGATAAATCACCGGAAATACTAATAGAGTTCCAAAAGGGACCTTTTGATTTGATAAAAGTGGGTCACGTGACGTATTCTGTATTATTACGCAAGCTAGTTTAAAAACACGTACATCCTGATTCGGGGAGAATTTTTTGACGTTGGTGTTTGCTAACAGAATCGGGACGGATTCTATAAAATAATGGAACGTTGTCAGTAGAGATTTTTTTTTTCGTTTAGCGTTGGCTAACGAGCATTCCTCCTGAAGTGATGTCTTTAACTGGAAATAAACTGTTTCTTCGACTGAAAAACGGACTGAAGTTTTTTATTGTTGATGACACCACACGGCCTCCTGATGCGATCTATAAGGGAAACCTGGCACAGAGCTAAACCTGTTTATCAACGAGCTTTCGACTGCCTTTCACACCGAATTCGAACTTGGAAATACTACATATATATATATATGCTTTCTTTTTACTTTAGAATTTTCTAAGTGTTTTATGAAACATATCACCAATTGCAATGGATATGTATACTCAAATGGAAAAGAATTAATCCTAAAAATGCATAAATACAAAATATGTTTTATGCTGCATATATATATTCATGTCAGGGAATACCTATTAAGAAATGGGAAGAATATTATTCGACATTGCTTGCGGAAATTATAAAGGAATTTCAAGTAACTTATATAGATATTGAAAAGAAAAAAAAGAAGAGACAACTTTGGCTCAACCTATATTGTTGGAACCTAAAAGAGTTAAAAGAGTAATTAAGAAAAAAAAAAAAAAAAGAACAAATGGTCATAGAGGCATATCAACCGAACTGATTAAAAATGGAACCGATACATTCCTCAGATTAATTACACAATATTTCGAAAAATGCTTAAATGAGCAGAAACGCCAGAGGAATGAAGAATTGGATATTTAACATCTATATATAAGAAAGGAGACAGACAAAAATGTGGAAATCATCGTGGCATTACTGTAACAGCAACGTTTAATAGACTATATGGACGAATCTTAAAAGATTTCATTGAGTAAAAAATTAGGACGAAGGGAAGAGAAGAGAAGAGTAGATTTAGAACAGGAAGATCATGTATGGAAAATATAAGTTGTCTTAAACAAATTGTTAAAAAAGAAATGGAGGTGGGAAATCAGACTCATCTTCTATTTATTGATCTTACGAAGGCTTACGATAACGTTCCAATCGCAAAATTATGGAATGTGTTAAAGGAAATGAATATAAATCAAAATATTATTGGAGCAATTCAAGAACTTTAGAGACGATCAAAAACAAAGTTTAGAATAGGCCAAAGTTTGTCAAAAGTTTTTATAACAGATAAAGGCCTCAGATAGGGATGTTTTGTCTCCCAACACTTTTAAAAATTTATGTGGAAGAAGCATTGACAGTTTGGAAAGAAAACTGCAGAGGAATGGGGCTTAATGAGAATGGAACATAAATTTTCTCTCAGAAATTCGCAGATGACCAAGTAATAATTGCAAAAAGTAAAAATTATTTAGAGAAAATGACGATAAAAAATAAGGAAGAATATGAGAAATGGGGAATTTTCACGAACATTAGTAAGACAAAATACCCACGTATAAGAGGAAATGAGACATAACTAAATTAAAATAATAACATAAAAATAAGAAGCTGAGTGTATTATAGATACCTTGGTGCAGACATTAATAGAGAAGGCACAGACTCACAGGGAATTAAATACAGAATCTGTCCAGTAATAAAGGCTGTAAAACTAATTAATTCTATTTGGTGTAGAGAGAAGATCGACCAGAAAAGAAAATATAATACATACTATAATATTGTAAAGAGCATATTGTTACATGGAGCAGAGAGATGGAGAATTATGGAGACAGAAATAAAGAAATTAGAAGCAGTGGAAACGGATGCCCCAAGAAGATCATGCAGGCTACCAATAATAGAAATAATAAGAAGTAAAAGAATTAAAGAAATGACGACAAAGGAATGGAGAATTGGATATTTAACATCTATATATAAGAAAGGAGACCGACAAAAATTTGGAAATCAGAATTGTAAAGAGCATATTGTTATATGGAGCAGAGGGATGGAGAACTATGGAGACAGAAATAAAGAAATTAGCACACCCAGAGAAAAGTTTTGTTGAATCAACAAAAATTTGGTTGGCCCAACAAAACTTTCCGTTTAAATATGGGTCAATGGAAAAATTGTTTGAATCAACAAGAAAAGTATTGTTGATTTTTTTATGCAATTCCAACAAAAAAAAATTGTATCGTCAGCAAAAAAATGTTCTGTTAATTCAAGTAAAAATTTTTCAATTTTGCTTAAATTAACAAAATTTTTTGTTAAAAATTTTCTCAATATAAATATAATTATCTGTTACTTTAAGAGTTCTTTTCAATTTCGGCAACAAAAACTTTTGTTTAAAGAACAATTGTTTTGTGTAATTTTAAGAATTTTCTTTGTTTTAACAACAAAAAGTTTTTGTTACATAAAAAATTATAAAATTTACTTTAAAACTTTTTTTTATTAGAACCAATCTAAACTTAATTATTTTTTTAGGTAATTTTTAATTCATTTTCAGCAATGAATTACACCTGTAATCCTTGAACGGAAACAAGTGAATTTTTTTCAAGCGTAAACCTACAGATTGAACAACGTCCCAAGCCCGGAATCGAAACCGGGTCCTCAGAATAACGATTTGAGACTCTAACCACTGAGCCAGAAGGAACGATATCCAAACTCGAAATTTCTCACTCTTATTTATGTCGGACCGGCTGCAACCGCAGCACAAGATGGAAAGTCATCATGAGCACAGGGCCCACTTAAGATATATAAGTAGGGGAAGCCCGACGTTACACTGGCGCCCCTCTACCTATTGCTTTGTTATTTACTAAATCCCTTTTTGGTATGCTGCAACAATTTGAAATTTTACCATCAAAATTTCTAGTAAACAACAATTTACAAAGAACGAGCTTCTTAGATAAAAATTTCGTAAAGAAAAATTGCATTTTTTACCTGATTGATTTTTTTTTTCTGTAAAAGTTATTCTGAAAATAAATTTGGGGGCACCTTTTATTTCTCTGGGTAAGTACGGGCTCCCTGGGACTATTCGGTAAACAGGCCCTGCATGAGCATGCAAATTTTTGCGGCAAATATGAGACGAAAATACAAAGCCCAGCATACGGCAAGATATAGTTAATTTTTAATTCATTTTCAGTAGTGAATTACGCCTGTAAAAAGCAGGATAAAAAATCACTGGTTATCATTCAACGATTATAGGCGTAATTCACTGCAGAAAATTAATTAAAAATTAACTGTGTTGCCGTATGCTTGGGCCTCAGAGCGCTATTCTGAGGACCCGGGTACGATTCCCGGCATGGGACATTTTTCACTATGTCGGTTTACGCTTGAAAAAAAGCAGGATAAAAATTCACTGGTTATTATTTAAGAATTACAGGCGTAAATCACTGATTAAAATGATTATCTGTGAAAATTAATCCGTGCATTAGTTCTTGAGATTTAGTTAAAGTGAAAATCATGAAAAAAATAACATAGCAGCGCCACCTGTTACGCAATTTACGCCAAAAACTAATCAGCACCAATTTATATCAGGGAGTAACTGAATATAAAGTTTTATAAAATTCCGTGCATTAGTTCTTGAAATAGAGCACCCTCAAAATTTTTGCTACATACAGACAGGCAGAGTCATCGACAGTCATTTTCTAAAAACAGTCAATTCGTGTTCAGGACCTTCTAAAATCCGTCGAAAACCAGAATTTGAAAATTTTCATGACTCCAATACTTTCTTCTTGTAAAGATAGAAGAAAGTAATAAATGGGAGAGGGGGATTTTTAAAACTACCTTTATCCGTCCCAATTAAAAAAAGTTTCAATCATCTAAAAATTATGTTTATCCTTTAATTATACACCTACAAAAGTCAAATAAACCAACTTACGCGAGAGAGTTATGGCTACTACACAACAATTTATATTTTGTAAAAACAACAAAATTTTGCTGGAATTATAAATTACAAAATTATTGTAAAATTGAAAAAAACAGATTTTGTTAATTCAAGTAAAATTGATAAAATGTTGTTAAAATTTTGTAAGAGTGTTAACAATATTTTTTTTTTGCAATGCAACAAAACCAACTTTTTACTTACCAACTAAAAATTTTGCTTGAAACAACCAAAATGTACTCAACAAAACATGTTTTGTTGTTTTAATCAATTCCTTTTTCGGGGTGCAGCAGTGGAAACGGATGCCCTAAGAAGATCATGCAGGCTAAAAAGAATAGAAAGAATAAGAAATAAAAGAATTAAAGAAAAGATGAAAATAAAGGAAAATTTATTAGAAGATCTCCAAAAGAAGCAATTAATATTCCATGGTTATGTTAAAAGAATGAGTGACGGGAGACTACCCAAAAATCTCATATAAATATAGAACAAACCAAAAGAGGAAACGAAGAAGACCACGAAAGACCTGATGAATGGTATAAAAAAGCCATGAGGGATAGAGGTCTGGAAGAGGAATGGACCCTTGACCGGAAGAAATTGTAGCACTTGTCTCTTTCCCTATTTCAAAACCATATAAAGCCAAAAATATTAATTTAAATTTTACATTAAATTTTAATATTTTGTTTGTTATGACCATGATTATTATAATGCAGTTATTTAACATGATATACATGCGCATGCATCTTGAAACCATATGCATAGTAGCGAGAATATAGTTGAACAATTTTATTTTATATTTACCCAAGATAAAATAAATTTTATTCTTATATATAGTTGCGTTTAATAAATAGATTCATTTATAAATGCACATACTTTTCTTACTTTCTTTTGTAGTATTTCAAGATAATAAAATTCAGATTTATATGAACTATTTTTAAATGTATGATGATTAATTATATTAAATATGTTTGTCAGATTTGTGTATGCAAATAGGTTTTTATTTACTATATGCATAAAATGCAAAAAGGAATTTCATTCGAAATGCTCATAAAACATGTTTTGTTAAACGAAATTTTATAAGAAAAACATTGCCATTTGTAAAATTTTTCAGAAGTTCAGTTTACTTTATTCGTTAACTAAGTAAAGGGATTAAATAACATAATTAATAAACAATTAAACATGATTAATAAACAACATATTAGTCAGGGATTGCGCTACAACCGTAGCGCAATTCCTGAAGCACTCTGTAATTCGTCTATAATACCACTTAGATTAGATATGTTCATGTAATTTTTTATCTCAGTATGGTGAAGTTACAGTATTTCGAAACAAATTTTGAAAATCAAAACGGACAATAGCCGTCGATTTCAGAAATATGAAAAACAAAAAAATATAAATCAAAATTTACAGAAATCAGAATTCACAATTAATAATCATAACTATTCATGATTTAGAAAAAAGTTTCAAATCGCTTTTATCTCTTAGTTGTAATTTAAATTTTTATTGTTGAAAACAGTTCACACGCTGTGGAAACCCCTGTATTCGTCAGTCTAAAGGAATATATCGCGGTTTATAATAATTTCATACTTACCGACGGCAATGCATAAGGCATAAATTGCGAAAGTGTAACACATTTGCGAAACTTAAGGAGTTCAATTCATGCTATATATTTGTGCAAACGAATTAGAGTTGTGCGGTCATTGCAATTGTTTGGCGTGTATTTAGTCTAAAAAATACTGTGTTCATTGTGACTGATTTCGAATAATAATTATTTTATATATTTAGGAAGTAATATTATCGTTAATTATAACTACGGCATAACGTTATTTATAATTCAGCATGGCAAAATATACAAATAATTTTGAAAATTATAGTGATAGTAGTTTTGATGTGTGTTTTCTACATTAGAGTTTACAGTAGGGGAACTGGAGGATGAATGGAACAAGGGATGGATGGGACATTCTCAATATTTCAGGCAATAAACATGTTTTTTAATTGCTTCCTATCCTCATAGATGACACATCATAGTGTCCTTCAGAACCAAAAGCAAGACCACATGGCTGTTTTCAATTTCCTTCAAAGTTGCATTTCCTGAAAACTTTGCTTAAAAATAATTCTTTTATATTTGAAGTTGTTTACATATTTTATGCATTATAAACAATTGAGATATGTTATAGTTATTTATTGCAAGGCTCAATATTGGTAATTAAAATGAATGAATATTAACCATTGTGACAAAATAATTTCCGAGACAAAATGGCTGAAAATTAAATATATGCATCATGGGGAAGATTGGGACATTTCAAATGGGATAATAAAAAATTACAGTTTTTTAATGCATAATTAACTGTGTTTCCACTTCTTCGATTAGTAACACTGATATATAACAGCCTTATAATATCATATATTACAATTATAATTACATATAAGTTTATAATTATAAATTTTAATTTGGTATCATTGAACACAGAGAGGAAAATATTTGTGTCCCATCCATCCCTGCTGTGGGGATGATTGGGACAGAGAGGAGCTGTTTTTTTACTTTCATAATATATTTCTCTATAATAATAATTTTGAATAAATAATGTTCAGAAGATGTAGACAAAGACCTAATGTATGAAATGCGATATATAATATTATTAATAACTTAAATGAAATATTTAAAATAAATATGTTTGTGAAAATGTCCCATTCATCCTCTATCTCCCCTATAATTATGAATCAAAAAATGTGAAACCAAAGAAAATGTTTCTAGCTCTGAAAATGATAGTTGTTCTTTTTAAGAGATTATTGGAATAATTATGTAGTAGGAAACTTGTTTATTTTGATTAACCAACATTTGTTCATACTTCTCTACATCTAACCGCAAAATAAATAAATCACGTATAAACTAATCTGAATGGAACTGCCATACCCTTGTCTAACGGACAATGTTTTCTAAACAAAATAACATAATGATGTCTACATAATATCCTATAAGAGTGCGCGTCCCCTGTGTAGTGTGTTATAAAATAAAGGAGAGTGAACGGTTCATTAATGTTTTGACAAACGAATAGCAAGGATGCACATTTAGTTTCTTAACGCCGGAAAAAAATACGTTTGTATGATCTCATCTTTCTTGTCCTCAGTTAAATATATAAGACTACACGGTATAATACTCCCCTGTCAACATTTTGAAAAAATATAATTAATATTAATTCAAATTTCTTCTGGGTGAAGCTATCTGTTAATTTTTTAGTTTTCCACTTTTTTCGTACAAGCACATAACATGATAAGTTTTAAAAAGGCAAACTTATCGTTTAATACACCTATTTTTACACATATTATATCGTTTTACACTGTTAGAGTGTTTTCCATTCACCGATATGACACCTATCAGTTTGTACACAATTTTTGCTATCTGATATCGATTGCACGCAAAATGTATTGATATACACAATGACAAGAAAATCGTCATCGAATCGGTAGATGGAGCACGCGTGGTGTATATGAATATATTTTGCATGCAAACGATATCCGATATCGGTAATCTTGTAAGATCCTATGTCTCGTGCCGAAAAAATGGAAAAGCGCTCTTATAGACAACTCTCCTTTACACTGATTTCCAAAGAAAAAAATATTGACACAGTAGATAATATCGTTTATAAAATATTTTTACATCTTTATTTTCCTATATATATAAATGTATAAATTCCGATGCGAAAATATATACGTTTGTACTTTTACATAATGCTTCATGGGCTTCATTTTGCCACCGTAATTAACGAACATAGAAACACACATATTAAAATATATTTTTAATGATAAATATAGAATAGAGCACATCAATAATTACTTCTACATTCTATATATTACTGAATTTACATCGATATTAATTTCTACTTTATTTAAAAAGTTCTCAAAAATATGTACAGTCGATTTTAGCTGCATTTTCTTTAAACTAACAAGAGTTTTTAAAATACACACCCGTAGTTTATTCAGGAAATATACGTCTTCAGAGAAACAATAGAAAGAGCTGGTTGGATAATTTAAACAAATATATTCTGTAGGGTAAAGTATAAATATATTTTACATATTGATGCATATTTTGAATCTATATCACCGTATTCCCTATACGTGAAGACTTTTACAGAAATGATAATGAACTTTCTTGAAAGAATATGAATAATTCACACAAAAGGAAACCTCAATCCGCATCGGATTTTTCTATTCTTATTTGGAGATAAGTTGGAGCATAAATTTCCATTCTTGTTTGGGTAATAATGCTCATATTGCATTTGTTTTTACATATTACATTCTGAATATAAAATAATTTTGCAAAAGAAAAATTCATAGCTGATCAAATGAATTTCTTTTATATATAAGGAAAAAACATGTTCCGTAAATATTTTGTTTTAAGGATGAATCTGAACAGATTTCATATATTAGTATAAAAAAAATTGTAGAAATTAAGGAATATTTTGTTTTAGACATAGTCTTTGCTGTATTATACGCGATATTAAATGAGTATTTAAATAATTACGTAAATATACTTTGCTAATTTTAACTGATTTATTGCTATGTGTCTGTTACTACATGTAACAGACTGTTATAAGTTGAATACAGTATAATGATAGATGTTTTGGTAATCTAAATGTAGTTAAAATATGCATACACCAATATAGAATATGGAAAAGAAATTTTCGAATAATGTAACAGCGATACCAAAGTTGAAAAAATAATCATTATTTATAAAGAATAAAGATTTGTAATGATAAATTATAAATGTGTGTAATTGTAAGTTTTTTATACATAACATACTAAATATAAGATTGTTTTTTGTTATAAAATTGCTGTCATAAAACTGATTAACATATACATTATATGCATACGTTTTAAATCGATTACTATTTGAAAAAAAAATTGCATAGAACCGCCTTTAACAGTTTTCTTAACACTTCACTTTACGAATAGTGTTTAATTTACATGGAATGTAATTCAAAATATTTCTTTCGCCACTGTTTTTTTTTTTTTTTTTTTTTTTTTTTTTTTTTAACCGATAAATCTAAGTAACTTGTCCTACGAAACACGACGAGTCATTGGTCCACGTAGGATTTTTTGTCACCACTATTTCCGAACTGTCTTTGCATTTTGTATTCCCAATTTTTATTTTTATTTGGGTAAAGATTACTAATGACAAAAAATGGTGATTAAATTGTAGAATTTGGCACCTGTATTTTTTTAAGTATGAGCTGAACATGAAAATGTTTTGCATACGTTTTTAAATTTCTAAATGTAAGAATAACTTGATATCCTGGTGTCTAAATATTATGTTTAATTACATTTAATAGGTAAGTAAATTAGAGTCATTATTTGGATACAGCAATTTTATTCACACTCCAAATTATACTAAATATTTTTCGATAAGCACCTCACCAAATATAGGACTTTTTGAATAACAATCATTTCAGTCGCTGTGATAGAATCCGGTATGCATGAATAGGTAGGTTTTGTGCTACAGATTTTTAGAAAAAGTGTTGTTCAAACTTGTCAAGCTACAATAAAAGAGAAGGGTTTATCAGCGTAGAATTAAAATATTTATTATGTACTTGTACGTCATAGGTCTGTGTGGCATAATCTTAATCATTAGTTACATATTAGAGTATAATGTAGCAAAATAATTTATATTGTTACTTAATACAGATTGCAAAAGCGATTTTTCTAAAAACAAATGCTAGAAAAAGCAGTAAAAGTTATATCTGAAACTCGTATTCATTTTATGAGGCATCTTATTAATTAAAATGTTAATACATATTATGTTGAGATAATCTAATTCATTTTTATCAATTTATTTTAAATAATAATTTTGCAAATTGATTCATTAATAAATGCAATTTTTGGTTTAAAAAGACAATTACGTATGCAGGAATATCTTAAACGGTCGATAGAAAATATAGATATCGTAACTTAAAAAGATAATTTCTTATATGTGAAAATCATTGTTCTTCAAATAAATAAAAACATTATAGATATTCTTTTCTTAATTTCGTAGATAATGTCAGCGCATCTAAATAAATAAAACGGATATTTATTCCAAACCAAATTGTACAGTACCAAATAATACTGAACATACACTATAAAATAATATTTCGTATAATGATATTCCTATAAATAAGTACCTTATATATGCATGCATTGCCTTGTACATAAATATTTATTTTAATACTTCAAATTTCCGCTCTAAACAGCACATAAAGTAAATAGAAACAATTTATTTTAAATTTAGAAATCCGTTGAATTATTCACCTTTAATTAAAACATAATGAAATATTAATTCCTTTTCATATTCAAGAGAAATTTTGAAAGTACAATAGCAATATTGATTCATTGAAATTTATTATGCGATACACATGTAATTTATTAACTAATTAAGGTAGCATTATTAATTTTAAATAATTGTTTAGCAGAATGTGAGAAGTTTCTGCTGCTTTTGAAAATCATTATACTCTACCTGTAAATTGGGCTATAATAATAAGCAAATTCAGTGATTAGAGATTCCAGTTTGTTACTCATCTTATTCCCATTTTTTCTATTATTAAATACAATACTTCAAATATGAACTACATATAAATATGTACAATTATTCAAAATTTTCGGAGTCTCATGCATACCATGACATACATTTTACAGACCAAGAATCATCGCTATGAGTATATAAAAATATTAAGAGCGATTCATATTATATCACTTAAATAATACACTGGAAAAAAATTGCATTTTACTTGATGCATAAAACGTACAGTTTTGGAAAAACATGGTCACGTCCCCATTTCAATCGGTTGCAAATAATAATGAAAAAAAGATACAGGCATTCTGCTACTAAGGTGAGGACAATGACTGCTATTAAAATCTTTGTATATATAAAACTTTGGGGGCCGTTTACATACCAAATATTGCACCGACGTACATTTATGAAACGGTAACACCACACCCGCTTCGAATTTGTTATTCTTATAAATGTATGTTTTTAAGACTATGGGTAACAGAAAAGTCAAATTTAATGCAGTTTCTAATTGGTGGACTCATAACTAAAATATGAAATTTTCTCCAGACAGGTTAATTTTCATCTTTTCTGCTGTAATGCTATCTGCATTTATCTCTTCTCTGCTAAATTCTTAAAAATATATACTTCTTTGAAGGTTTTTTGAAACACTATCTGCTTCCGTTAAAGTTGTGTACGATGTATTTAATTAATTATTTAGAAGCTTCTTTCATTTGTTATAAAAAAAATTAACATTTTGGTATATAAAAAGTTTTCTACAACGTCATAAAATTTAATTAAAATTTTCAATTCTAGATTTTCGTATGTGTTTTTCCCAATCTTCCAGATATATTACTACAGACACTTTTGATAATAATTTAAATTTAACTTTTCTCTAGAAATTAAATATTATTTGTATAAATACTATTGGATACATAAATTGTCTCATAGAAATTAGCGTTTAATTATGCTGTATTTATGCTCATAATGTGAAGGCAAAATGACACATGTACTTTTATTAAATTAAAGTGTGGTTTAGAGCTTTTATCTGTAATATTTTTGGTCGAGGTATTCTTTCAAATTAGTTTTTTAGATATTAATGGTCACAATCTTTCTTACACCACTTAAAAGATAACTGCATGCTTTTTAGTGATTGGTGAAGTTGTGATTGGGGCTTCGTTAGTAGATAGAGTGGTTCTATCTTTAATACACTGTTATGATATTTAATTTCTTTATTTTTATTTTTCATAAAAAAAAAATTAAACAGACTAGTGAGAAATCGTTCGATTTGAACTTTTTAATCATTTTTATTTTTATATAAAATAAATTTAGAAATGTATCAGTAATGCGTGTACACATATACGAGGGATATTTTAAAAGTAAGTAACGTTTTGAAATGAAAAAAAAGTATAATTTTCCCACCAATTTTATTTTTATGTGAAATTGCTACATATTTTACGAAGCTCAAATATGAGCCATATCTCGATGCCATATCGTACCATTTCTCGATGATTGCAACACGGTCGTTTTGAAACCCGAGGAAATTAATCAGATAATGGCGAAATTGTAAAGCGTCTGCCCTGTTTCACTCGTTCATCAAGTTTCTGCAACAAATCTTCAGTAATGACTGAAATTCGCATACTTCATTCTTCATCATGAACATTCGTGCGGCCATCTTTAAAAGCTCTAACCCACGTTTGTACCATTCCACCGGTCATAATGTTTTCCCATAAACTTCACTTATCCGACGATTGATTTCAGCCGCTTTCATATCTTTAGCACTAGGAAAACGCATCACCGATCGCATTTCACAAGCGGCGGGATGCTCAGTCAGGGGACTCATTTTAAATATTCAAAAACAAACGTGAACACGGTTGAATGTTTCTGTAATAGCGCTTGTGGCTTCCCAACTGACGTAGGTAAACAGCGCGCACGCACGGTTTGTCGACCGTAGCGCCGTCACGTAAAAATTTCAAAACGGTACTTACTTTTAAAATAACCCTTATATATATATATATATATATATATATATATATATATATATATATGTAGGATTCCAGTTGAACACTTCATGTAAATGATCATCAAATGAACTAACTGCTATTATTATCCATGGTTAGGCACTTCACTTCATCAAATGAACTAACTACTATTATTATCCATGGTTAGGCACTTCACTTCATCAAATGAACTAACTACTATTATTATCCATGGTTAGACATGCGCGAGTTGTAAATAGTTGGAATCGCGAGATTTGGCTAAGAGCCAGTCTTCTAATTTTTGTTATGAAGCAAGATATATATTTTGGATATAGCCGGTAAAGGCGCTATTAGGCCTAGTTGGATTATTGTAAGGTAACTTTGTTATATAGTTTTAACCAAAAGTGTATTAGTTGAAATTAAAGTTCGTATTTTGTTGTTCATCAATTATTGGTTCAGTAAAGCGACTATTTACATATCATCTACTTACATATATATATATATATATATATATATATATATATATATATATATATATATATATATATATATATGTGTGTGTGTGTGTTATAATACATGAAATCGATGAAGCAGATTGGTGATAAGCTTTATGGAATTGCAGCAGCATTATATAACTGGAACTAGTTGTTCTATCGAAGCATGAATATGGTCGCAGTCGTGTAGAGGAACCAGGCAATGAGTTAACACAGTGGGTGTTTCTCCAGGATTTAAAAAAGTTGAAACAGAATTCCTTGTCTTTATTTAAATATTCGTCGTGGAAGCAGTCCTCACATGATTTAAATGGGTAGTTCCATCTCTCAAGCAATTAGTTGTCACAAGACGTTCTTAAAATACATCGAACATGATCATAACTCTCGACAAATTATTAGGTTTAAATCATTTAGAATACATGATGAGTAAAACACACAGCCAGGGGACTGCTTAACACTTCCAAAAACGACCAAAATCTGAGTGAAGAACAATTACACTCGTCTTTTGTGAATAAGCGGCATTATATCAGATTATGACGTAACGCGCACTCTAGCCAATGCGGAAATATAGAATACGTGTACAATCTACGTCATGAACAATGAGGATAATGAAGTAAATTGTTCTAACACATTCTAAGCGTATGGTTTTTATAGTGAAAAGAAACGAACGCGCGAAATCTCAGAAAGAGGAAAAGGAAAAAAATAAAATGGCTTATAAAAAAACATTCGAATTGTCTGGAATGATCAGAATTTATTATATAATTTAGGAGTAACTGAGATCTTTATATTTAAGTAAATTGGGCAAAATAATAATGAATTGAAGGGGAATTTAATAGAATTAAACAGAATTAATGATAGATATTATTTAGGAATAAGGAATTAGTGAAACTGTGTGTGTGGTGATAATTTATTATAAAACAGAAAAACATCGCGAAGGAAGATTTAATAATGTAACAATATCCCCCCCCCCTTAAAAAAAAGGTATGAATTGATAGGTCCAACTGACCTACAAGTTCATTGGGGGAAAAAGCAGATACTCGATTTACAATACTGTCACCTAGCCGACATATCAAAATGTTCAATACCTATGAATACTATTAAGCCAAAAAAAATGAAAAAATTAATTTTAAAAATGCGACTATGTGGGAACTGCTTTAAATATTTACACTTTCAAGAATAATGAGTTACAATAATTGTTGCTAATTATTAGCATAAGTTTAGCTTCCTAATGCTAAGTCAAATTACTAAGGTATGAGTATAGGAGAACAATATAAATTATAATTATAAAATGTAACAATAATATGCAACTTTTCTCTTTTTATCAATTATTCAAGTAATTCAGTAATATTCACTTATTAATGTCCATAAGTGATTCAGTCCTACTGAAATTTTTAGTCCACTATGTGAATATCTATGTAGAATCCATATTTGGTATCATTACTGTTGTGATAACAATATAAAGTTGCAATAATAGAATTTCAACAATAAAATAATAATGAATATAAATAAAAAATCTAATAATAATAATAAAATAACAATCAAACAATAGTTAATAATAATAATACTTCATTTCTTCATGAGTATTTCTTTTAACATCCAAATAATTAATCTTTCTTTTAAAATGTCATCTTGTAAAATCAAATCATAATAACTCGTAACTTTTATTGAATGTACACAACTCTTATCATTTCAATATTAAGTTTGCATTAGAAAAAGTAATGAACAAATATTACCTTGAATTTAGACAATATATGGTGTAATTCTCTTCATAGGTCCTTCCTGGATTAGAATTATTCACCACTGATATAGCAATTTAATTTATTTTATACCAATACTTAATTTATTTAATACCAATCAAGTCAATCTTATTGCAATAATCGTGTTTACTTAGTCATTGGTTAACCAATTCATCGTATGTTTGTCGCTTTATCACAATATTTCAATAAATATAATAATCATTTATCTCATAATAATATCAATAATAACAATAATAATAATAATCTAACAGTAATAAACATCTCTTTATAAATTATATCTTATCTGAGTTATTTAAATTAATTCCCTATCATGTAATCAGAAAATTTTTGAAATAAGTTTCTGATCATACACCTGAATTAAATATACTTAATAAGAAAAACAACAAAAAAAGTAAAAATGTTGTTTGGAAAAGGAAAAAATAGATATGCATCAATTTTAAACTTTAATTTGAATATTTAATTACTAAAATTCTATCTATAGGAAATTTAAGAATAATAGGAAATTTAATAATTTCTTCTGTAGCGGTGGAAATTGCTCATGTGCTAATCTGTTCATTACTTTCTCGAATGCAAACTTAATATTGAAATGATAAGAGTTGTGTACATTTAATAAAAGTTACGAGTTATTTTGATTTGATTTTACAAGATGACATTTTAAAGGAAAGATTAATTATTTGGATGTTAAAAGAAATACTCATGAAGAAATGAAATATTATTATTATTAACTATTGTTTGATTGTTATTAGATATATTTCTTATATTCATTATTATTTTATTGTTAAAATTTTATTATTGCAACTTTATATTGTTATCACAACAGTAATGATACCAAATATGGATTCTAAATAGATATTCACATAGCGGACTAAAAATTTCAGTAGGACTGAATCACTTATGGACATTAATAAGTGAATATTACTGAATTACTTGAATAACCGATAAAAAGAGAAAAGTTGCATATTATTGTTATATTTTATTATTATAATTTATATTGTTCTCCTATACTCATACCTTATTAATTTGATTTAGCATCAGGAAGCTAAACTTATGCTAATAATTAGAAACACTTATTGTAACTCATTATTCTTGAAAGTGTAAATATTGTTCTTTACGAAGAGTTTCATTACCCTAATACTAGAAAATTATCCCAAGTATTTTCAGGACCATACCAAATACTTAAAAGGTCTCTGAGGTAAATTTTGAAATTCATAGAAAAACCTAATTAAAATATATTGAAATCGTTCATGTTCAAAATTACGTCTATATTACTCTACTGATGAATTAAGATTAGCACATGAGCAATTAACGCCGCTACAGAAGCAAGAAATTCCAGTTAAGTAAATAGCTTAATCTTAAATTTCCTATACATAGAATTTTAGTAATTGGCACGAAATTAAAATAGCCGTCCTTAACTTTAGTTTCAGTCTTCCCCACCATATGGTGTATCAACTCGTCATTTTGCCATCCAGATAAGTCGTGAAAACTTTATTTTTATTTGTTTTTCATATTTTCTACATTTTTGATTTATGCAAGTTATTTATTTCTATATAGAGTATCAACTCGTTATCTTGTCATCCAGATTAGTCGTGAAACGTTTTAAATTTGTCTCAAAAATACTAGGAAATAAAATCATTCATTTACTTCTAGAGTTTTATCATTTTTGGTAGAAAGAAATGTTTTTGTAAATCGTTTTACCGACCAATCAACTGTTCACCCGCCAATGTTCCACAAATGGAACATCAACTTTGTGATGCTCTAACAGTTTTTGTTTATTCTGTTTAAACTTTCAAATGGTTCGTTTGGAAGAGTTGTTCTAAAGTATTGTAAAGTATTGTTTAATAATGGTTTTTGGTTCCAAATTTGGTGCTTGTTGAAATGTAATAAAAAACGTACATGTTCCAGCCTGCGTCTTTAGTGCCTTTTTAGCCTGTGCCTTTAGAATTCAAATGTGTGTTTAAATTGCATACTGTATTTTATTCATTTTCATGTGGAAATGGATAATTTATCTTATGTTGTTTTTGTTTTACGCTCCTTTTAATGACAATTTTCTCCATGTAAAACGTTGGCAGTTCAGAGTACTTTTTTTTAATGTTGTTTTATTCCAATTATTACAGAATAATGCCTGTTAAAAAATGAATTTTTTGTTGAATATCACTTAGCTTTGATGTTTTATAATTCAGATACTGAAGTTCAACCTGAAATTGATATTTACTACCAAACGATAGAACAAAAGCATCTGACATTCTAGAAATTCATGAAAATCAAATGGATACTGGAGATTCAGATTGTGTATGCGGTGAGTTAGATGTTGTATTCCACAAGTGGGACATACCTGTCTCCACTTTTATTTTACATAAGTGCCAAACTTTTGCACACAACTTTAGCATTAATCTAAATTATCATCATAAAAAACTCAATTGAATCTGACAGGTAGTTCCTTGTGCGGTGGGTCAAAAGTTAATAAAGTGTATAAAGAATTCTTTAACTTAACAACAACTGTAAAAATACCTAACTCTTAATATTTTAAATAACAAGTACAAATAATATTCAACAGTAAAAATGTCAATTCATATTTAAATTTATTCCACTTAAATAGTAAATGTAAAATTGCTACTCTAATCTTTCTATAAATAGATTTACTGTATATGAATAAATATCACAAAAAGAAAAATAGAATGAAATAAATAAATAAAACACTTTTTAAATAAGTAGCATTATTTCGTAAGAACAAATTCTTTGGCCCTTGCTTTGTCCTCCCGGAGCATAGTATCAATCAAATAAAACAAAAGTAATTAAATAAACAAATTAATTAAACTGCACACAATAATTTTACATTTCAAATGTTACGCAAGTTCAGCGCAAGCTTCTATTGAGAGAACACATTCTTTTTTTTACTCTTCAAATTAATAAACTTCAAAAGCTATTTTTGAGACTAGAATACGTTCCAATATATTTTATTTAATAAATAATGAAAAGATATTACTCATATACTTTTTCGATAAATAGAAATTATTTCATATGCATAAATATCACAGAATGAAAATGGACTAAATAAATAAATAAAATAAGAACATAGAATTAAGTTACTTTTGTAAAAAGAAGTAATATAGAATTAAATAAATAATTAGAACAGTTCAAAATTTTCTGTAAGATTGTGAGCATAACAAAGTAATATTAATTTTCAACAAAAACACATAAGAATAAATATTAAATTTCGTACTTTCTAATTGTTCGGAATAAAAGGAAGAAAATTATTCTAAAAATATTCAAAGAACAATTTTTGTTCTATTTAATCAATATTCTAAAGCGATAAAAGTCTTTCATAAATAAGAAATCAACAAATATTGTAAATATTAACAAAAATTAAAGAATAAATTAACTTACAGATAACTTACAGATGTCACTTCCGGGATAAAAAGGCGATATATTAAGTATAAAAATGTCATTATACTATTAGATTTCACTTTTCCTTATGAGTGATAAATGATAATTGGCCGGCAGTGATCTTCAATGTCACTGGGAAGTCCTGAAATTAAGAGACATCAATACGTAAACAAGACTTCCTTTACGTTCTATAGCTGTCACTTTTCAGTAACATGTCATGACTCCAAAATGCTTTTTACACAGGTCATCTCAGATCCTGTCGGACTTTTAAAACGTTCGTTCTATCTTATACTCAGGACGACATCTCAGTCCCCGAACAAAATGAAATTTACCGGATGAGAAGATAGATCTTGGCGCAATCGGAGTCAACGAAATCCATTCATGACATTTGTAGATGGTCTTAATTAAATTTACTTAAAACATTGAAGACACGTATCTGAGTACAAGTCCATCTGAAAAATGTAGTGTAAGTGCAAGTAGAGGCAATGAATTCCAGACGAATTTCTCCTAAGGCATTAAGGAAGATGTGATAGACGAGTAATGGCTTTTATTCGACAACAGATATGAAAACAACTCCACGTGATTTCACTTCATTAAAACTTGAAACACATTAGAGCTATTGAAGAACAACTACCGACTAACCAATGTGGACAATCCTAGCGACAGCTACTAGTTGATAATAATAATTCGTGTAAAAGTCTCTCTCCAAAGCCATTGCAACAGTATAAATATGACAAGATTTTGCTGAAGGTTACAGAAGCGCGAAAATGCTATCCAATGACAGCAGAGTTCGGAGGGAAACAAGGGAGGTAGAAAGGGCGGTGCCTGCTCGCTAATGGTTGAAAAAATGAGGCCAAGAGGGTGTGTACCTGACGTATTGTCAAACTCTTTCTTTAGACGCGGTATTTTAAAAAGGTAAAAAAGCCTTCAGCGGGAAAAATGCGAGGAATGATGGGAAGCCGAATGATAATATTAAATAGAAATAAAAAATGGTATTACAAAATGTTTCGAAGAATATAATTTAATGTCTCAAAATAAGAAGTAATTAAGCAGGTGCTTTTTAGAAGCAGTGTTGCATTTAATAGAATAAGGTTTTTATAAATACGTGTAGAATGATAATTAAAAGAATATTTTAATTAAGTTATGGAATAAAATATAAAATAGATTTAAGAGATATTTTAAAAAGAGAGGAAAAATTAGAATTGTAAGAATTTGGAATAAATTAATTAAGGAAAAATGGCGAACAATTATTATTATTACATATATATATATAAATTGACCAGATTTGCTTTTACGAAACTTCATTTATAGAACTCTAAAATATATTGCACTTCCCTCAAAATCCATGTGTCATATGTTTAACGGTCCACTTGTCAGATTCCGCAAAGCGGTGGCGACATGTCAATGCAGAAGAGACTATATTAACAATACATCTATTGTAAACACTGAGTCAGTGTACGTAATCTGGTAGTTACTGAACAAGCCATTATTAATCAAAGGCATCTCCGCATTTAATTTTACGGATTCTTGCTATGAAATTCTGTCTTCATTTCTTGCGTTGAAACGATGTCTTTTACAAGTTCAGTTAATTTTCTGGTTTCTATTTCTTTGAGTAACGTTGTGATTATATACTGATTAAAATTCTGTAATTAATTAAGACGAAGATTACCACTAAAAATCTTAGCAGCTTTGAAAATATGTTACAAAAACATTTCTATCAGCGTTATGTCCTTCCAGCAAAAATTATTAAACTAGACACTGTATGAATGATTTGATTCCGTAGTAAACATGAAACTAGTTAATACTCTTCACGATTTATCTGGATGACAAAATAACTATTTTAGACTCCATATACAAGACAATAACTTGCATATATTCAAGCGAAATTGCTTTTTGTCGTTTTCTTGCATTTGATTACATAGAAAAATAAAAGTAAAATAAAAAAAAATGAAGTAAAAATTAAACAATGTCTATTAAAAACTAAAGTTCATTGAATTAAAAAAGTGCATATTATATATATTTTATTTAGTTTAGAAATCTTCAAACTAGTATGTTTACTAAAAATATTTAATTTGGTGAAAAATATTTACAAACTTACATCATAACACACATTGTCTTTTACATATTAAAAGAAAAAAATGGTACTTTTCGGTTAGCCAGGTGCGAGTGATATATATATATATATATATATATATATCACTGGCACCAGGCTAATATGAAAGTACCAAAATATGTACACTTAACTTTTATAAACTTAAATTCTTAAGAAAAATGCGTATCACTCCGTAACAAAAATTTACTGACAGGTGTATTTATTTTTCTTCTGTAACTATATAATATAAAAAATAAATTAAAAAAGAGTTTTTCTAAATATGTATATAAATATAAATAATATATATAAATTCTAAATATGTAACTGTAGAGTCTATTTTAAAGAAAATGGTGTATTATTTATTTTGAAAAATAAATAATTTGAATAATAATTAATAAATATGTTCAACTGTCTTATAATTTACGTATAATGTAGAAATCAGTATCCGACGCGCAAAGTTAGACAATACACTGTATGGCATTTTCTCGCTTAAATATATCGTATTTTTTTTCTTTTGGCGCTGTAAAGATAAAAAAAAGGTGCTTGTACATTTTTGTGATTATGTTTGTCTTTTTATTTGTACATTTACTGAAGTGTTGTTTTATGACATTTACAATATCTCTTATTCAAGTTGGAAATTTGTACATTTATAAAATGCCGCTGTTAATATGTTTTCCAATTACCCGCCAATATTTACCCAACGATTTCCAAATACCCGACTTAAAGTTAGTTGAATAATCATAGTCTGCATGCATAAAATTTAAGAATATTGTTACGTTCCATCTTTTTTCTTATAATAAAGTTTTAAATATATGTTCAAAAATAATTTCTTTTAAATTCAAGCATTTAAAAAAACCTATTTAAAATGTACTTTTCATTCATTCTAACTTAACAATTTATTTATAACGAATTAAAAAAGTATTTGGAAATTTACTAATTTCTCCAGAGTAAACGAAGTATAGTATATTATAATACAAAGAAAAGAGACAGTATTCTGTCCTGGTATATTTAAAACAGATTATAACACTTACTGTAATTGCATGACATTTTTATCACTTTTTCGTACATTATTTTTTCACAGAACAATAGTTTGCGTATAATGACTGACAGCTTTATTATCCCTTTTTAATTGGAAAACGTCTCTATACAACTTTTTAGAAAATATATGTTAAATTATTCAATAAAAATATAACTTTACGTAGCTAAAAACAGAAACACAAAAGTAAACTTTAGATAATAATCCTCACACATATATAAATCTTATAGAGTGGATTCCTGGTAATTGGATACTCTGATATATTCTGTAAACGTTATTTGTGTACCTGTCAGTATATTTGTAACATTGTAAATTTCTCTAAACCTCAATAGGGTAATCTGCTTATTTGAGTAGCTACTATCTTCTAAAATATTCTTTTCATTTTTTTTATTTATGTACAATTTTCAACATTGTTTAAAATTTCAAAAGTCCGTAAAATAATATTAGTTTCACTTATTCTTACAAAAGGATACAAGGCGATGAATCGTGAAGAAAATTTATGTTCAAGACAACGAAATCCATTGAAACCGTCAGATAAAATAAGTATATGTTATGATGTTTGGTTACTGTCGATAATATTCTTGGTACTAAATTTAATTTTGCAGAATTCCAAGTTTCTGAAAACAGTATACATAGAACGCTATATTTTGGCTTGAAAGATAATGCTTAAAGAGTGACTTGTTGCTTCATTAGAGTGTATAAAATTTTTAAGCATTGCAAGTGAAAAAGAGATGGTGTGGAGACCCAAGTCAAAATTCATGCTCGTATTATGTGTGCTAGACTAGCATTAAATGCTGTATCCCAGCAATAAAATAGCATAAACTACCATAAACATTTGCTGGTTCCACCAGAATTACCAGCAAGTCATGGTGTGTATTGACCAACCTGATGCTGGCTAGCAATTTAAAGCATATAATATCAATAACGAACCTATTTTTGTGTCTGGTACTAGCATAAACATTTGCTGGATCCACCAGAATTAACCGGTAAGTCATGGTTTTTATTGACTCACTTGATGCTGGCTAGCATTATAAAGCATATAATAGCATGGAAATCTAGCATACAAAGCAATATAT
Organism: Maratus michaelseni; assembly: GCA_963931845.1. Classification (NCBI taxonomy): domain Eukaryota; kingdom Metazoa; phylum Arthropoda; class Arachnida; order Araneae; family Salticidae; genus Maratus; species Maratus michaelseni. The sequence goes on along the minus strand of OZ007591.1, from coordinate 297,495,731 downwards.
AGCAATAACTAGCCTAATTTTTGTTGCTGGTACTAGCATGAATTCTGACCTGGGTATATGCGTGTATATGTGTGTGTTTGTGTGCATGTGTTCCGTTGCGGATTATTTATCTTCATCACTTTTTTTCATTAATTACATAATATTTATTAACATTAAACAGTATGTTTATTTTCACATAATGCATTTTTGTTATTGTTGCAAAAATATGATAATTAAATATGAAGGGTAGATTGTTTTGTCTTTCTTTAAAAAAGTTGAGTCCTCTAAATGTTCTCAAATAGTCTTATAAGTCTTCTTTCATGTTCTTACGCGCAAAATTAAATTGCAACTTTAAATTAAAAAATTAGAACATTTCTTATATGTTCTGTAAAAAAATTGTTTTTGCTACAAAAAACGAGATATTCTTTGTAATCATAATCCTGTTTTTGAAAGCATGGAGCACAAACCTTAATATAACTGAAAGAAAATAACAAAGAATAAAACTTTCAGATACAATTTTAAAAGACAAAATATATTATTTTCGTTGAAGCCATTTAAAATTAAAATGAATTTCTCTTTCCAAATTACCTTAAAACAGCTGTGACAGATAATATCTTTAATCTTCTTCCTTGTTTGTGTGTACTGAACTCTGACATTCCATGATATTTGATATTTTTTAAGAGACGTAAAGTACCATTGTCTCAAAAAAAAAAGAATACTTTTGCTGGAAATATGTGATAAATGGTGGCATTTAAGTATCGTGAAAAAGAACTCATTTTAGTTTTAAATTAATAAGTCAAAAATGTAATAAAAAATAAAATGACATATTATATAATGTATCTCATTATTGAAGAATATATTTGGCAGCATTTTCGACTGTAAAACGCTCCTAATATATAAAATCATGAACTTTAATTTAATAATTACTTTAATGGAGATAAATATGAAACCTCAAAATTATATTTGTAAAGATTGGGCTTGGACGGATAGTGTTGACTAAATTTACTTTTAATATTTGTTCTAACGTAAATACACATTAATGTTTTACTTTAAAATGATGCATTTTTATAGTAAAAATTATTATTTTGTTTGAAAAGTGTTTATTTTAATATTAATATATTGTTTTAGCTTAATTTTAAATTAGCAATTTTTTTTTTTTTTACATCATTCTATATATATTATAATAACTTGTCAGAATCGTGAAAATCCATCTTTTGATGGATTTACACGGTATGGAAAGTGCCTAACACGATTTAAATATTTTTTGAAAATATTCGTCTGTCTGTTATCTATCTGTATATGAATGTCACAAAAAAAAATTGGTCGTTATATCTTAAGAAATAATGAATGGAATTTCGGAAAAGTACATAACCTGTTATATTTTGGTAGAAATTGGTGATAATTAGCTTTGAGTGTATTTGGTTAAAAACTGTAAATTTGTTATCATTCATACATTCTTTTTTTTAGATTTTTTTTTTTTTTTATTGATTGAAAAAGATAAGCTAACGTATATTTTTGTCCGAGTATTAATGCACACATTCTTTGTTTTCCTTCAAAAAATGTGAAGGAATAAAATATTGTATAAATTTATAAATTAATGTATAGATGATACTTACAAATATATTATTCTTGCTTTCAGTGGATTGTAAAAACAGGCTCTTCGAATATTTTTAGTCGGATTTTATGGGTTGTATTTTAGTTTTTAATTTTGTGTTTTAAATATATTATATATTTGATCTATTTCATTGTTGATCGCCAAGCATTATAGTTTATGATATCAAAACTGTTGTATTATATTTAAGGATATTTTGTACCATTCTTTTTCTACATACTTCTAATTTGAAAGCAATTTGTTAGTTCTGTACAAAAGATTTTGTAAGTTAATATATCGTTAATTGGCGAATAATGTATTTTATTTCTGAAACATATCTCAGGAGATATTTCAAACTAATATTCATAACGATTATTTTCTGTTATGAGTTTATTGTTACTCTTAACCAATAAGTTATAAAGTAAACCTTCTGAATATTGGTAACATCGGGACAACGGCATTTGCCCGCTATTTGGAGATGTCCTCCGGTATTGATAGGGAAATCATAAATCTTCGTATACATAATTTTTGAATTGGTTGGATCTAAAAAGTATTCGCTAAATAAATGTGTCCACTTTTCGGAAGAGATTGTCATAAAATGTTACTGAGTTTTTTTAGATATTATAATTAGATATTTCAATTATCCTTTTTTTTTCCCTAAGATTTGTAATTTTTTAAATTCAATGATTTTTTTTTTTATTCAAACGGATAACAATTCTAGGATATGTATTTTAAAACATTATACATATCGTGAAACACTTTTAGAGATAAACTAAAAGTAATATATATAGGACACTTATAAAATATTATTATCTTTATATCAAGAATGAAAAGTGTAAAGAGCAGACAGTTAATATGTTAATTCTATTACACATAAACGAATGTACGATATTTCATGAATCATTACTCTGTTGATTTATCTTTTCATATCATAATCGCTAATGTTGTTATCTATTATTTTAATTATAATATATAAAATGTACCAATATGTAAGTTTTCTTATTAAAAAAAAAAACTTAAATACATTTGTTTAAAGTTTCATACTAATAATAATTTCTATGAATCCTAAAACATTTATACGGTGATTGAGATTTCTCAACAGAACTATTTGCGCATCTTGGAAAAAATTATCTTACTTCAACCAATAACTGTTCTAAAATAGAAAAAATAGATTAGTTTACGAATTCAATGCTGAAAGAAAGACGTTCTTTAAAATTATATGAATAGAATTCACAAATTTACAAAACATTTGAAATTAAATTTAAACTTTTAGGATTTCATTTTGTTTTTCAAATCTTGGTAGAATTGTTTAAAAAAATCAATGCATTAAACATATGTAGTATGTTTGTTTGTTTTAATCTAAAGAAAATCATTTGAAAAAGTTGAATTCGGAAATACAATTACTTATAATTAATGTTTATCTATATAATGTCTAAATCATCATAATGACTAAAAATAGCAAACATAATCAAGCATATTACTTAATTAACACAAATAAAACCGTAGCTTCTTTGCTTATTTAAATGTGGCCAAAATTACTGTCAAATCATTAACCAAAATTAAATTTAAATTTTCATAAAAAAACAGCAACAACATAAATAAAAATAATATAAAACCGTATGGAAACGCATGAAATATTGGATGAAAATAACTCTTCGTACACCGAATCCAAAATGTTTACTTTCGAAAATTAATAAATTCAGTAGAGAAATAAATTAATGTTTTATTTTATAAATATTTGCTTTATCTTCATAGAAAGCACACTAAATATTGAATGTATGATGAAATACTGAATTAAGTATGGGAAGAGCTATTTCTACAAATTAAATTGCAAATTGTAAACAACGAAAAATGTTTGTTTTGCATCCATTTTTACATAATCGATAAAATTCTTCTTCAAATACTGTTTTCTTGAATTGCGAATGATAATTAATAAAAAAAAAAAAAATACTGTAAAGTCATTTATTTTTTATATAAGTCCTCGTTATCAATTATTCTTATTTGGAAACTTATTATTATTATTTTACATTAAAATTGACAAAACATGATCTCTTCTGAAACTCTTTTGAAGAGCAATTTATTTCAATGTTTTCTATAAAAATAAACGCAGTCAATTAAAAACACAAGGAAAGAACCTATATATATCACACATATACAGAGATCTCAAAACTAGCGCAGTAAGTTATTAAAAATTAAATATATATATATATATATATCTTCACCTTTCTTCATCGAAAAAAAAAATCTGCTAAAATTCATAAAGATACAACTAAATGTAAATATATTGCTTGAAAGTGCGTAAAAACATACATAAAATATTTAAAAGCAATTTTACTTCAAGGGTTTGGAACAGAAGGTGGGATGGGAAAGGTAATAAATGATTTATTAATTAATTCCAGACTGCGTGGATATCATATGATAATACATCGTTACAGACTATTTCTTTTTTAGATATTATTTCTATAAACTCTCTTATGATAGATTCCAGGTGATTATTTGTGCGGAATATAATTTTGGATCCATTGTCAGTCTGGAATGAATTAATAAATCATTGATTACCTTTCCCATCCCACCTTCTGTTCCAAACCCTTGAAGTAAAATAGTTTATTCCGGGCAAGCAAGAAAACGCGAAGAAACAACAACTCATTTCAACAATTAGTTTTTCACTGATTATGACCGAGTAGTTCGGTTGAAAACGTTTTGAATTGTTTAAAAGGACTTTGATGTGCTTTTAAATGTTTTATGTATGTTTTTACGCACCTTCAAGCAATATATTTACATTTAGTTGTATCTTTATGAATTTCAGTTATTAAACAAGGTGAATTTGCACTGAAATTTTAACTTTTTATTGAAAAAAGTCTGCGTCGATATGAGCCAAAAGTATATGTTCAGTATGCACAATAATTCGCGAGCTCTGTGCAAAATGTAAATATCATTAGTTATATTATTATATTTTTAAATTTCCATTATTTATAGCAATATATTTTAAATTTTCCATTATTTATATTAATATATTATAAATTTTGAAATTTTATTTCCATATATTATATTATATGTATTCATATGTTATATATTTTTTATCCATATATTTTACTATATGTATTCATATGTTATACGAGGGCATTTCGAAAAGTAAAGATACACCGTAGGCCGGAGGAAAAGAAAAGTTTTGGCAAGCAAGTTGGCAACAAAGGTGTTAACCTTGAACCGTAAGCTTTCTCCTCGCGGTCGTTCGGCATTTCAACGTTGATTCTGGTTGGAATAGATCGTGTTTAAAATGATTCCGCCGTTTCAGAATCCCGCCAAATGCGAAGTGCGCTCCGTCATACGTTTTCTTCATGCAAGAGGTCAGCGACCAGCGGATATTCACAAAGAAATTGTTTCTGTTGATGGGAACATTATGAATCGACAAAATGTAACGGAATGGTGTCGTCATTTCTCTGAAGGTAGGACCGATGTTCATGACGAACAAAGAACAGGTCGGCCATCTGTGATCTCTGATGCCCTTCTTCAGAGAACGGAGGAAGCAATTCGTGCGAATAGACGTCTAAAATTGAAAGAATTGCATCAGATCATACCGGAAGTGTCAATGACAATTCCACGACGATGATGAGATCAAAGATGAAGTTGAAATGTAGTTCAGACAACAGGCGGAAACCTATATGACTGTGGGATACAAAAGCTTGTGCCCCGACTTAACAAATGTTTGGATAACGGGGGTGATTATGTCGAAAAATAATAAATAATCCAGTTAATAAGATGTAACTTACGTTTTCTAAATAAATGTTTTTTTAAGGAATGCGAGCAATTGTATCTTTACTTTTCGAAATGTCCTCGTATAATATTTATCCATATATTTTACTATATTTATTATTTAAACATAATTTAAGACCTATAGTGATATAAAAAATTGATATTTAAATTATTAATAACCATCCTTTTAAAATTATTTAAAATAACGCTATCTAATGATAACCGTTTTAATCGTACTCATTTGCGTTGGATGAATTTGGAATATACAAGTCCATATTATACTCTTTAAAATTTTTAACTTTTCTTTCTGTAATGTCATTTTTGTAATTTTTTTCGTGCATTTAATTCACATGAAAGCAGAAAAATAATCACCTAGAATGTATAGCGAAATATTGTTATTTTGTCCACTGGTTTCCATGAAAAATATAAAATTTTATTCACATACTTGTTTGTAATATGATCTTATATTCACATACTTGTTTGTAATATACTATTTTATCCACATACTTGTTTGTAATATACTATTTTATTCACATACTTGTTTGCAGCAAACTTTATTTTAAGTATACTGCAACAATGTAATTTTATGTTGCAGCTTCAAGTAACATAAAATATTCCTGAAAGAAAGGTATATTATTTTTCCATAACATATGTACAAATGATATCACATTCTTTGTGCAAAATATATTAAGCTACAATAGTTTTATTATATTTAATTTATAATTCTTTATTAAAACGTAAAAATTACCGGATGAATTACATTTCTAGAAATCCACATCAAACGCCACTGCACGAGGATGAGATCCTTTGTAAAAAATTCTCATTTGTTAAAGCAGTGAAAAAAGTTTTTTAAAGTAAACGAAAATGAAAAAATAGAGTATCGCATTTTTACAGATAAAAACATTTGATGCAAACGCTTTAAATTAAAAAGGAATTTCCATTTATAAATCTGAATATCTTCAAAAACAACTGCGACAGATACTATCTTTAATCTTCTTCCATTTCTGTTTTGGTTGTATGCGTTGTGCACTAAACTGTGACATTTTGTGAAGTAGTTATTTGAAGTAAGGAATCTTCATCTGGCAAAACTGATTTTGCTAAAAATGAATGATAAATGGTACCACTTAAGCTCTGTTGAACAAGGTAAATTTTTCAAAAAAACGAAATCGAAAATTTAGAGAAGAGTAATTTATGATAAATGTTTTCATCACTTTACTCGCTTTTGAAGGACACCTTTTACGAGAGAGTAATGTGTTTCGAAACAAATTCAGTTGACAACAAATATTTAATCGATTTTAAATTAGAAACTCCAAATATATTTAATTTGAATTTTTTTAAGTCGATAAATATTTGTAAATAAATAAATAAAATAAAAATAAATTAATTTCTGCAAACGGTTTAAATTAAAATGTAATTCATTTCCCAAATTACTCTGATGTAGCTGTTGCAGATATGATATTTAATCTTTTATGCTTATATACTATGGACACTCAACTGTAACATCTGTGATATTTGAATGTCTTTTTTTAAATAAAGCACTAAAATAATTACATTTCCTAAATATAAATTAAAAATGAAACAGTTTAGGTGTTGTCGAAATGAGTGCATTGTATTTTTTCGAAATAATGGAATTAAAAATTTAGAAGAAAAAATAATTTAAAATGAAACTTTCTATAACATTAATAACTTTTGAATGTCATCTTTAGTAACTTTCTCCATAGTAATAAGATTATGACCAAAAACAAATATGAACAGTTCCTTTATTCGTATTCAAATTAGAAACAAAATCGGATTCATATATATATATATATATATATATATATTCCGATTTATCCGACTTTGCTTCTTTGTTTATTTAAATGTGGCATTAATCAAAATTACTAATTTAAATTTTCATAAAAAAGCAGCATTTCATTTCTTGTTAAATAATCAATTATTTTTCTATATAATTATATATAAATTTCCTATAAAGAATAACAGCTGCGGCAATTTTTATTTCAAAAACAGAAAGTTAAGAATAAACGTTAATATATGGAACAATATGGAAATTCTTTTAAAATTTACCTGATACATCTGTAATTATATAAATATAAGTCTAATTTTTTCATAATATTATTGTTATTTTTTACTTTAATATATGCATTAGGATCTAATATGGCGGAATTGCAAGGATTTGCCATTATACACCGTCCTGCATTATCGTACGAATTTGACAGAATCGTGTAAAATTTCTATTTAAGATCCGATTCCAATATGGCGTTTCCATTTTTTAGATTTCTTACAATATTTTAAATGTATAAGTTATTTTTAGGTTAAATTATTACAATGTAAGAACAATTTTTTGAAAACGCACTCATAGATTAACATTTCTGTATTGGAAAATACGTCGTAATGTTATACTACTACAGTCAGAAACATCATCATGATTCAATGATTTGACCTGCGATTTAGTTATGTTACTAGTAAATGACAATGTCACTTAGTATTGAGTTAGTCGCTTGCTAAAAGAAGCTTATTTCTTGTATTATTTATAATATTGTGGTTCAGCTTAATTCTAAATAGGGTAAAATGTTTATCCTAATCCTAATAATATTATAAATCGGATTGTGTGTGTAAACAGGGTTCGTACTCTTCAAGGACTTTCAAGCACCTTTTACCAGAATTTTCGTAGAGTAACATTTGGCTTATTTAATGAAAATAAAATCTATCTTCAGAAATAGCTACCAGTACTCTACCAAATTTGGTATTAAAACAATTAAAATCTTCTGAATCCCCTGATGCGTACGAACCCTGGTAAATGTTTGGCTGAAGCCAGCGTCAAAATGGAGAATTTAATGGTCCTGTATATTTGAAGGTACGTGGATTATAACCCGGAAATGAACATTTTGGGATTTTGTTTATTTTATTCAAATATTTTTCTAATAATTCAAAATTTCATTATTTTCATAGAGAATAGATGGACATTTTTTTTCGTATAAAATTTTAAAATGGTTAAATTCATTTTACCGTTGCTAATACTTTACCGTTGCCAATACTAAATCAAACCCCGGAGTAATAATCTTTACTCAACAATTTACTTTCAAGTGAAAAATTTCCATGTGGAAAATGAAAAAGGAAATGAATTATTTAAGAATTAAACAGAATATGAAATCACGTCATATTAGAAATAAAATGTTCAAATATTTGATAATAATACAAGGTGCATAAAAACTAGTTAGTATGGAAAGCAAGCGAATATGATGTCATATATCGAAAATAAAACAGATTTGCTTTGATGTTGAAATAAAATGATCTTGGGTTATCAAATTATTTGTGATTAATTTCTCTCTTTTTTTCTGTTTCTATTTCACATGAAATGAATTATTTTAAATGTATATAATATATGTATTTTAAGTGTATGTGTTGTAAATTAAAGTTCTGTGTTTTAAATGAAATGAGTTGAAGATTTATATTTTAAATGAATTCAATGCGAATGATGGTGATAGGAATAATAGTTGGCGGTTTATCGTCTGGACACGGCTAACATAAAAATACCATATTTTTAATTGAAAATTTAAAAAGTTAAAAAAAAAATGAAAAGATATTGGACGGCAAATGTCAATAATATGCGCCGCAAAATTATCTGTATCGAAAATCAGAATATCTTAATATAAATAACTTTATTTTTTAAAAGAAAGTTGTTTTTTTTCATAATACCTAAATATTTAATATGAATGCGTCGAAGTGACAGCATTTTTTCTCTATCATTTTCCCACAGTTGAAACACATTTGTAAATCGTCGTTTCAAACCGGAATTTAATTTTACATTTCTTTTAGTTTTAAAATAGTAAAAACTTTGTTGTTATCCTAATAATGTTATACATCCGATTGTGTGTGTAAATGTTTAGCTAAAGCCAGCGTCAAAATGCCGATAGAGGGCGCTTTAGACTTTGGAGTAATGAACAACTATCTTTTACCATCGATTCCAACGAGGACCTGGTTGCGAGGATTGCCGTCGTAGCAGGCGATATCCGGGAGATGGCCGGGTTATTCACTAATGTTCAAACTCAGTCCGCCGGCGGTGTGAGGCCTGCATCGTTGCTGTTGGGCAGTTTTTGTGGTTCCTCACGAACATCATGCGTGTACCATTTTCTACGTGTCAGCCTTCATTCATATTGCGCACTACATGCATACATCAATTTGTTTCTTTTTATTTTGCGCAGAGAAATTGCTCATGTCTGTTATGAATAAATTTTCTATTTAATTTTGTCATTACTCTATCGTTTATTTTACGTGTAGGGGGTAGTAGTTATTGCCTGGATTAATTTTAATACAATTATTCAAATTGGTAAAGAAATCATGAGTTGTAATTTTCCAACTGGACGGGCCAGGGTTCGAACATGGGATCTATTAGCTGTAGCTGCCATACTCCACCAACTGAGCTATCCCGCTTGAATCTGGAGGGCATGAACTGGATGAATTTTGCCCTCCAGATTCAACCGGGTTAGCTCAGTTGATAGTGCATGGCAGCTTCAGCCAAGCGATTCCAGGTTCGAATCCTGGCCCGGACATTTTTCGTCCAGTTGGAAAATTAATACTCATATTGTTTCTGCCTGGTCTACGACACCAAGATCGGGAATAACTGAACTGTATTTAGGAATGGGGGGAGGAGGTAGGTGTTTCAAATTTCAACTCCTGAACGCAGTTCAGTTTGCGGTACGCTTCAGTTTGTCACAGTTTGTTTACAGTTTGTTTACAGTTTACTTCAGTTTGATTACAGTTCAGTTTGTCATACACTCCCACCGATTTAGATTTTGAGCTCAAAATTTCAGTTTAGCTCTAAGCTTTTGAAAGCATTTAATGAAATACAAAAGCGCCCTCTATCGGCATTTTGTGAACTTTGTCTTTAAAATTTATTTTCAAGAAAATACTGACATAAAGAATAGTTTTAGCGAAAACCGCAAACTAATCGACCATTTTTTCCGTTTTTTATAATCATTTGAAATTTTGGACCCTAAACTTTAATGCGCCTATCTCCCTCGGAAGACGTTTGGGACCCTTGGATTCCCATTTAGTATTGTTTGTCTATGTGTACTATCACCCCTTAAAGTTTTGCCCAAGAGTTTAGATTCACCCTGTATATATATCATAATATTTCCAGTTACATTATATCAACATTTGCCGAATTTTTTGTCATATACAATTGAAAAAAATTGCGCTTATCATTTCAAAATTCCAAAACGCCTATGAACAATATATATATTTTTAATATTAACAGGTAATTCAGAAAATTGAAAATAAGCCGATAATGGCATGTGTCAGCACTTCCCAATGCTGCTCAAACTTTATTCTTCTGCAAATGTCACTGATGTGAGATGGCAACAGTAAACACATATTTAGTTCATTTTATGACACATGCTGCATACTCTTCTACATTTCAAACATTTCATAATGTTACTGATGAAAAGCTTACTATAACGTTCATAGAACACATTTTTTACAGTTTATTTCTTTAATCTTTTATTTGATATACAATTTTCTTTTTTTCAATTGCAATATCAAATAATATAAAATATAAAAAAGTAGGATGTGTTTATGTATAAAAAACCGCCTACTTTTATGATATATAAATAGACACAGCCGAAGTAACTTCATTTTAAATATAATTTATCCAACGGCGTATACTTTTTTGTAGACTTTAACTGAACTTATTAGTTAAGCATTCATGAGTAAATAAGATTAACATGTGAAATATTGCATTTTTGCGTAACATTTCTAAAGAAGTATACTCAACATTTACTTGCTGTAAATAATAAGTTTTCTTTCAGCTTATATTATCTGCTCACCTTGTATAAAATATCCCTTCAATCTCGAAACATCGCAACAGTTTACAATGAAACGAAAGCAAAATAAATGAAGTTAAATAATACATTGAAGCTTATAAATAAAATAAAATTTTCCATTTACTCAATTGTTTGTTCAAATATTTTATTTCGACACTTTGTACTAAGTCTTAATTAAAATTTTGTATGGATAATCTTAAATTTTAAGCAGTAAAAATCCTAGGTGTTTTTAAAGAGACAGAATCTTACATCTCAATTTACTAACAATTCCAAATGTGATGTCACAATTTGTTGTTAATATTAAAAATTTTAATGTTTGTTGCAATATATATATATATATATATATATATATGTAGACGACAGCATAAACGAAAGTAAAATACAGCATTAATAAGCAGACGTTGTTACTAATTGATTGGTACCAGTCACATTTTTATTAGGTTTGTGACAAATGTAACAGATGATTTCTATACGATTTTTTAACACTTTCTAACGTAGTTGAAAAGGGTTTATTGTTTCGGTTTGTCTGTCGGCAGTCTGTCTGTCTGTCGTCTGTCCATGCTGGAACTCACACAAATATATTAGTAATGTCATGCACTTGATATAATGTTATTGTGTTTTACTATGGCTTGTTCGGTACGGGAAATGAAGTGTGTAACATTTATAGTCCGTTTACAGGGCACTCAAAAGTTTCAGCTAGATTAGAGAACATGTGGAAAAATTGTTTGCGGTGTAAATTATTGAAGTTTCACTATAACAAACATATTCAAAATGATATATCACTGAGATGCACTGAGGTTTTTCATAGCATTAATTAATTATTCATTTACAAGGGCACACAAAATAAATTGGTTACAGTACTGTCTACGAAAAATAAGTGCTAGAAGTGTGTTTTCAAATGTGGCACAAATGAATTCGGATATTTTTTTACTATTGGCGGTAATTGCTGAATTGTAGTTTTCGAATGTGTTATGCGTTTTTCAAATTGCTTATTTAGACATTATCTTTCACCTTATTAAACTTTAAAGTTTTGTTTCAGTATTCTGTATGTGCTGGGATTTGTTTCATAATCTCTGCTTGGCGCATGAGTGTTAGTTTAATTTTTATCTTTTTTTCTTTTGACGATTGTGTGAATTTTGCACAGAATACATTCTACCATAAGCATTAGAGGATTAATCTTAACTATTATTTCATTTCTCTATATCATGTTAGAAGAAACGATGCAAGAAAATGTAGAAAACAAAATAATTGTTAATCAGAAGAAAACTATTTATTGTACATTATTCTGCAGTTTACAAGTCCCTATTGACATACCATGGGACTGAGTAAAGTCGAAAGATATATAAGTGTTTTAAGTAAATAAGAGTTAAATTGAGAATAATGGAGTGTGAAACGCACATCGTGTTTCATTCTTAGGGGAAAAGGACTATCACTGGTAAACTACAACTCCAGAAATAAATCCTCAGTTAGTTAAAGAAAAGATTGTGTTGGTTAGAATATTTATTTGCAGTGTATGTCCAACATTTTGGTTTTGTGAATAAGAAGTTAAAATAATTGATTTAAAAGTACGATAAAACCTACATAAAGGACACTCTATTTAAAAATCTCTTTTTCAATATCTAAAACATTTATATTTGTATGGCTTTCTCTCCGAATAGAAGGAATATGAGAATTACGGACAAATCTTATGGTTCTCTAACCAGAGGCTTTACTGCAATTAGTTTTGTACGCTGCAGCATTTTTTTAAGTAACTTAAAAATATGTCAAACGTTTTCATCATGTGAAAAGTATACAGTCGATGAAAGTGTTGCATGTTCATGAACTTAATTTTTCTTAAATATGCAGTACTTTATAAAATTTTATTACTCTTGACGATGAATATGTTTTATATTTCTATAATTACAATACATACTTTTTAATCGAACAATCACTTATAATCGTGTTGGATAGATCCGATTGTTACAGGAAACACAGACTACACACTAAGACGCACAGGGAACAAACAAAAACATCTTTGTACCATATTTTACACATCCAACCTCTTATGCCGTGCACGATATAAAAGTTAATCCTTCTTTTCTGTGATTAGTCGGGTTAAAAACTGAGATTTCTTACAAAAAAATTTGAGCATGAAAACGAGAGTAACACTGAAAATTTTTATACAGGGGCAAACGATAGACAGTAAGAATATTCTCCATCTCGTGGCACCGTATTCAGATGGTTTACAGATATTAGGAGAATTCGAAATTCTCTCCTGGATGAAAGACACACAGGAATATCTTTGTCAGATATTGTTCCAGAAAATGTGTCTGCCGTACAAATAATGTTAATCGATGATAATCGCTGTACCTACCAAATTATACGCAAGGAACTTAACATTAAACCCGCAACTTTACATAAATTTGTTCATGAAGAACTTCATATTAAAAATAAGTCCGTCATTGAGACCCCATAACTTGACAGAACACAGCGGAGTGTAGCAGAATTGGTAAAGAAACTATAAAATTACTTTAATTAACAATTTGTTTCCAAAAGGAAAACTCGTGATTGGAAGTGATTGGTAGGTACCTTTTGGATGTTCTAACACGTCAAGAAAGTAAAGTAGGGGTCTTTGTGATTGACCCCAATCCAACAATATTGAAAATACAACAAGCACTGAAAAAGGAAATGTATATCGTTATCCAAATGTTCAAGGCTTGTCAAAGCTATATATCTAGATGGATAGAAGACAGTTACAGCTTACTGGTAGAAAACTAAGTGTCTTCAAGAAATTCTTCAAGAAGAGAATGTTAGGGAAAACACGCATCACCATGAATAAGCATCTTCACATTCAGAAAGGACTACAGTCGAATTTATTGGAAGAAAAAATAATGGTTATAGGATATCCATCATATTTTACTAATTTTACTATGTGTGTATTTTGGTTATTTTTTAATGTAAAAATATTACTTGGGTGTCGTTTGCATTTCGAATACGATATTGATTGTATATGATTGAGTGTAATCCCTGTACCTTGATAACATTGAGAATGTGTTTTGTAATTTTTATATATACATACCGGGTGTCCTAAAATAGATTGACTGATTTTAAAATTCAATAACTTCCAACCAGTGCCAGATATTTTAAAAAAAATACTTGCAGGAGAGTAATGTGTAATGTCGGGAGTTTTTTTACTGCGATTCCTGATTTTAGTTGGAAATATCACCAATAGATGGTGCTAGGAGCAATAGCCATCCACTCGAAACAAAAGCAGAAACCACCCAGCATTGATGTGAAAGAAGGAGGTTCAATACATGCAGAGGTTCTCATTCACCAATAAAAACTTATTCAGAATCGGGACATAAGAACAAGATTGTATTAGCGAATGAGACACACTACCTGTATTGATCCACCTTCCTTCACATCAATGCTGGCTGATTTTAGTTTTGGCCTGGATTGCACTCCTATCGCTCATAGTGCCATCTATTGCTGGTAATTCGAACTAGAAACAGTAATTGCAATAAGAAAAACTCCTGACATCTTACGTTACTCTCCTACAAGATTTTAAAAAATATATTTCACCTACTTTAAGTTATTGAATTTTGAAATCAGTCAGTCCGTTTCAGGAAACCCGGTATCATCGGAATTGCTCTATTAGAGGGGGAAACTGCTCCAAAAGATTATAGGTCCTCCTGAGTAATGTTGTTTAGAGAATGTTGCTGTTTAACGCCAAACATGAAGCAATTTATAATAGCAATAATGTAGTAAATCTAAAATAAAGTTAATTTAATTTGGGAAAATTATACCATAATAAATGTAACCATATACCAAATGTTTTTTTTTTTTCTTAGTAAATTTCAATCGATTCCTTTTGTGCGTTTTCGGCTTCCATTTTCGGCCCACAAGTACGGCTTCCATTTTCTATAATTGACATTAATTTAATTTCTTCTGATGAAACCACACACAATGTAGCGATTTCAACTTGTAACACATTCAGAAAATATAGGATAATATAATTTATTAGGCAATTTAAACAAATTTCAGAAGACTTTTTATTAATAGTTTTAATAGACTGAATTATTCCGATTTGTGGAATATGTATACAAATTTCAAGCATTTCTACTATTATTTGTTGGATGTTTTGTTACAGATCTAAAGTTACTTTTTTATTTCAACTAATCTCATTTAAGCAGATAAAGATTAGGATGAAAAATGATAAGTCCTATAATACTTCAAAAGACTGTGGAATAATATACAAGTGCAAATTTTTAAATCATATTTTTTCTTGTTATTGTTATTGGAAGGGGAATGTATAAGAGTATAAATAGTATATCAATACTATAATATAAAAATGATGTCCTTCTATTGCTGGTGAAAAAGCATTATTATCTAATATTTCCTCTGTGATATATTAGCTATACTTATATTTCAGGTAGCTTTCATTACAAAAAGCTACCTATTGCCGCCGTTCAGAAGAAAGCAATTCAAAAAATATTTGGTATATTTTTACAAATCATGACCACCAGACCCACCCCCAAACTACCCTCCGTTCAAATTTTGATTTACACACACATATATATATATATATATATATATATATATATATATATGTGTGTGTGTGTGTGTGTGTGTGTGTGTGTGTGTGTGTGTGTGTGTTAGATTTTTAAAAGGATTCAATTTTTCACGAGAAACTTGCAGATGTTTAAACTTGATGAATTATTTCAGTCGCTCGAATAAGAATCGTTGCGAAGAAGTAAGACAATGAAAGAACCCAATGAGAATTTCTCCAATAATACTCAGTCAGTTTTCCAGAAATATAGTGTATTCATAAATAGGAGATATGACGGCACAATTTCTCCAGGACACAGATGCGTTCTAAAGCCCTCAGGCTTAACTATAGGGAACGAAATCAGGACATCGTTAAGTTGATCTTAAGGGGCTGTTGAAAAATTGTATGTCGCAGAACACCAGAAAACAATTTGGTCAGCACTTCAAAGCACGACAAAAAATTTCTCTCCGAACGCTTGCAATCTGTTTTTGTTCAATACGCGAAAAGTTACAGAAGCGACGTAACGAGTGAACGAGCCAATCAGTGAGAGGCGAAATTAAGCGAAGCGAAGGACGTGCGATGGAGAAGTTTTAACAAGAAAGTATACCGCACAAAACGGCGCATTGATTTTTAAGTAATTCAACGCAGCGCGCGAAGCGAGCCTTAGAATTAAAAAAATGGCTTTTAAAAAACATTCGAAATGACAAACTAGCGTCTCTCAGAATATTATAGATTTGATAGTTGAGAAAGTTACGAATGGACTTAAAGTTTTAGATTAAGATTTGGAATAAGGTAATTATTAATATACGTGTTAATTTTAAAAGGACATTAAATAGGAATAAATAATATTAAGAAATAAGGATATAATAAATAGGTCAGAATATAGAATAATTTAAAGGAATATTGCGAAATAAAATTTTTATATAACATATATATGTATATATATAATATATCTGACAATCTATGGTGGTTGAGATTTTGAAACTATCTGATATTTGTTATGCTGTAACTCTCTTATTTATGAACCTATTCGGATGTGACTGAGTATGTGTATAGTACATACCAAGGTCTCGATCGAGTTCGTTGGCCAGCTTCATCCGCCATCTTGTTTCAAAATTGCGGTCAGTTAAATATTGTTAAATTTTAAAAAAATTAAAAGGATGTACAAAAAATTATAAACAGTAAAAATTGTTTCTGTTAACTGTTAGAACATGACACAAGGATTCTAGAACATATTTTGTTTTAGCTATATCTTAAAAAGGGCTGAGGTATGGCAGTTTGAAATTCTATGGTGGCTGAGATTTTGGAACAATCTGAACAGTCTGATATTTGGTATGCTGTAGCTCTCGTATTTATGAACCGATATGAATGTGACTGGTCATGTGTACAAAAACTACCAAGGTCTCGACAGAGTTCTTTGGCCATCTTCATGCGCCATCTTGTTTGAAAATGGTGGCAAGTCCATTCAATATTTTTAAATTCAAAAAGTTATATAAAATTTATAAACTGAAAAAGTTGTTTCCATTAATTATTAGATCTTGATGCAAGGATTCCGGAACATTTTTTTTGTTTTGGCTTTATCTTCAAAAATGGCTGAGATGTGGCAGTTTGAAATTGTAGGGTGGCTGACATTTTGAAATAATCTGATTTTTGCTATGATGTAACTCTCACGATGAAATTCGCATTCAAATTCAGTATTAACGTTAACCAGGCTTGAATCTTCTATAATCGGGTACCATGCATTTTAGCTTCGGGTGTTTGAGTAAAATGAGTTGAATTTTTAAAAAAACATGGACTATGAAAGCTACATTTTCCTCCCGGTACAGGCCGGAAGGACTTTTTTGAAACATGATTGGAAACTAAAATGAATATTTATAGCGTCCGTACTATTATAATATTATCTAGTATTTCATCTATGATACATAAGCTATACTTATATTTTTTGAAACATGACTGGAAACCGTAATGATTATTCATAGCGTCAGTGCTATTTAAGACAAATCTATTAGTCTAGATTACTAGAAGTTAGAACAAGTTAGATGTTGAAGAAGTTTAGATGTTTAGAAGTTAGATGTTGAACTTTAAAATATATTTCCTTCCATTTTTCAAGATGTAAATTAGTATCTATTAATTAGTTCGAATATGTGAAAAAGTGGACAAAACTAGAACGATAATAACATGATTGGAAACTAAAATGAATATTTATAGCGTCCGTACTATTATAATATTATCTAGTATTTCATCTGTGATTGTATAAGCTATACTTATATTTTTTGAAACATGACTGGAAACCGTAATGATTATTCATAGCGTCAGTGCTATTTAAGACAAATCTATTAGTCTAGATTACTAGAAGTTAGAACAAGTTAGATGTTGAAGAAGTTTAGATGTTTAGAAGTTAGATGTTGAACTTGAAAATATATTTCCTTCCATTTTTCAAGATGTAAATTAGTATCTATTAATTAGTTCGAATATGTGAAAAAGTGGACAAAACTAGAACGAAAATAACATGATTGGAAACTAAAATGAATATTTATAGCGTCCGTACTATTATAATATTATCTAGTATTTCATCTGTGATATATAAGCTATACTTATATTTTTTGAAACATGACTGGAAACCGTAATGATTATTCATAGCGTCAGTGCTATTTAAGACAAATCTATTAGTCTAGATTACTAGAAGTTTGAACAAGTTAGATGTTGAAGAAGTTTAGAAGTTAGATGTTGAACTTTAAAATATATTTCCTTCCATTTTTCAAGATGTAAATTAGTATCTATTAATTAGTTCGAATATGTGAAAAAGTGGACAAAACTAGAACGATAATAACATGATTGGAAACTAAAATGAATATTTATAGCGTCCGTACTATTATAATATTATCTAGTATTTCATCTGTGATTGTATAAGCTATACTTATATTTTTTGAAACATGACTGGAAACCGTAATGATTATTCATAGCGTCAGTGCTATTTAAGACAAATCTATTAGTCTAGATTACTAGAAGTTAGAACACGTTAGATGTTGAAGAAGTTTAGATGTTTAGAAGTTAGATGTTGAACTTGAAAATATATTTCCTTCCATTTTTCAAGATGTAAATTAGTATCTATTAATTAGTTCGAATATGTGAAAAAGTGGACAAAACTAGAACGATAATAACATGATTGGAAACTAAAATGAATATTTATAGCGTCCGTACAATTATAATATTATCTAGTATTTCATCTGTGATACATAAGCTATACATATATTTTTTGAAACATGACTGGAAACCGTAATGATTATTCATAGCGTCAGTGCTATTAGTATATGCACTAATAGCATATACTAATATATACTCATTTTACTCAAACACCCGAAGCTAAAATGCATGGTATCCGATTATAGAAGATTCAAGCCCGGTTAACGTTAATACTGAATAGAACGCATTGTAGGTAGGCATTGTAATACAGTGGTTATTAGTTAGAACACTAGATTTTGCAGTAGCACAAAAAGAGAACTATACAGAGTGTATATGAAATAGTGGACAAAACTTTACGGGGTGATAGAACACAGCTATACGAGCAAATTTCTTATAGAATATATGGTTGGAACACAAGAGGTGACAAGTTAAAATGTAGTTTTCCACTGTCACAGTTAAAGAATTAACACAAGAATGAGAGGAGTTAATTTAAAAAAAAAAATTAGTAACAGCAATGTAATTAATGTACATGCTCAAAGAAATTGCTCAAAAGGTCTTCCCCCAGTTGTAATGCACGCTTCACACCTGCAGGATAGGGACATACGCACATTTGAGAATACACTAGGCATTTCCCGAATACCCCCGGTAACAACGACAATCCTTGCGACTACATCCATATCGGTTTCAAAGGGGCACTCGTATATTAGGCTTTTCGTATGGCCTCTCAGGAAAAAGTCTAAACACGAGAGATCCGGTGATCTTGGTGGCAAAGCTAGGGTACCACCTTGACCAATCCATCGCCCTGAGAACGTTGATTCTATAGTGTTCCGCAAATTCAAGGCAAAGTGTGTAGGCGCACCGTCGTGTTGAAACCACATTCTCGACCTGATGGAGGTTGGAATCGGACGCAACAACTCTGTCAACACCCCTCGTAGGAATGTGTAGAATGTGTCTATTTACAACGTCACTAAGCGGCTCGCACGGCCATAAAAATTATATGACGAAATATGCTCGTATAGCTGCGTTCTATCACCCCGTAAAGTTTTGCCCACTTTTTCACATATTCGAACTAATTAATACATACTAATTTACATCTTGAAAAATGGAAGGAAATATATTTTAAAGTTCAACCAATATCTGTGAATGTCTTGAATTAATCTTGTATTTTAGAAATCCAAGTAGAGACATCTTTTTGTTTTGTTTTTTATTTCAATTATGGATACCAAATACAAAATCATACAATATCAATTTTATTTGTTTTTAAATTTTACCGAAATTAGAAAGTTTTCTTTCACTCTTACATTAAATACTCTAAATTATTTGCAATAATTTTAGATAAATAAACTTATGGTTTAGAGAATATTATAATCCACACAGAATTAATGATTATGTATTTTATACATAATGAAAATAAAAGTAAGAATGCAAAATTTATTTGTAAATTCTTAGGAACAGTTTACGATATTTTTTGTTTATTTTAACTTGTTATAACTGAAAATTAGAAATGTTAAATGTTTCATAAACAGCCCACTAAAGAAATAAATTTGAAGTAAAAAACTGCATCAAAAATAATACGTAATCATCAATATTTACTTATGTAAATTAAATGATTTCCTACAACTTTTAATCAAAAATTTCGTTCGCAAATATTTGTTTTTGATTCATAAAATGCACATTAAATTAATTATTCAATGGATTACGGAATATTTATGTTCCTAAGAGCAAAGTCTTTTATTTAAAATGTTCGTTGTGATCAACAAAGTATGTTTATTTTGCTTTAGTTTTAAGTAATATTTAGAGATGTTATTTACTATTCTTCTTTTATAAAATACCAAATGAATCAGTAGAAAAGATTTTGTCGGATTGTAGACTTTTATGGAAAAAATATCCCTTTTTAAATATCGTATCTAAAAATGATTATAAATATAAAGCCAGATTGAAAAATAAAAGAATATTTTCTTTCCATGCTTTAAAATGTGTCCAAAAGAATCAATAAACACTCGAATATCTTTTGAACTGAAGCTTCTAGATTTACGTGTATTGCTTCGAAGACGCTAGTGTTTTATGATTTTAGATTGTATCCTGTATGGTAGTTTAATTTAGTAAAACACATTATTTTCTCCTAATTTGGCCATTTATTACAGGTTTGAATCAGAACGGCAACGGACGTTAAAACTTAATAAAAAATGCGTGAAAATTACAATTGTTACTCATATATAAGGCGCTTAGTTTCCGTTCAATATCGAATCTATTTAGTTAGCTTCGCCTTGTACGATGATAAAAAGTAAAACAATGAAACCTATGTATGTGGTTTTATTGAGAAGTTTATTTATTCCTTCTTCTTTCTTCGTATGGACAACTTGAACTCAATCCCTTTCTTAGCTGTCTGATGTAATAACGAGATATTTTAAAGCAATAGCTCGTGTCTTTGATAATGTATGTCTTTTTTTTGAAAATACAGAACTGTCAAAAAGTAGACGGACGCAATAAAAAAATCTACTGTGTAAAGCAAAGGTATTTTTCGATGATTGAAAATGTGTTTAAAATGGACTAGTCTTTTCTCTTACAAGGGGAGAAATAGAAGTGAGTGGTGACATACGCACATAACATGTTTTCAGATTCGGTTTTCTTTTCTAAAATTTTCGGTAATCGACACTTAAGAACATTTGAATAATCGCCTGGACATAATCAATTAGACGAGTGAGACAACTGAACAAACATTACATTGGTGAAAACGGCAAGCACACCATGGTTTTGTCCAGCGTCCTCAGTGTATTTTGTCTGTTTCTGGTTAACCCATTTTAGGCCAAGCATAGCAATTTTATAAAATGTGATATTATTTGCATTGAAATTTGCTTAAATTACATTCATTAAGACACCAAAAAAGTTTCGCGCATGAAAAATAATATTTTATTTAATTTGACGTTATCATTATTAATTTACCATTAATAATTTACCATTAAATTTAAATAAAAAACTTTAAGTTTTCTTATGGCATTTGTTTTATTTCTATTTTATTTACAGAACTTACAACTTTAATCCATTATAAAAACTTATGATTAATCTCAAGTGGAATAATTATACATTTTAAAAAAGTCGAATTTGTCAATAACCGTTTCAAGTAAAAAACCAGCGTACTTTGGAAATTTCTCAACAGAAAGGGATTACTTCAATTGAATTACTAATATTTTATAAATGTCCCCAGAACCCTTAAAAATAGCAGAAAAATAAAATTAGTGAAAAATATACGTCACAGTGTTAATAAAAATATATTTATTGAAATGGTGCGTTTACGCAACTTTGGCCGAAAATGGGTTAATCTATGATTTATAAAGACACTCTATTTGCCAGTATAATACTTATTTTATGTGTATTAGTCAATAATATATTAATATACTTTTCGTGCCACTAAAAAAAGAAAATATGATTATTTTCAGCTTAAAATCTTCCTTTTTTGAAAGTTGTATTCACGTCCGTGTATATGAATATATACATACATACACAGACAAATAACGATAAAAAACAGGAACTTATGTTTTTAAATCCCTTAAACTAACTTAACGGAAAAATAAGTTATGTCAGTCACAATTATAAAATTTTGCACGTTTTAACTCACTGGTTACATTTTTGTATAAATGAAGTAAATATTAATTCCTTCATCATTTTCTGAAAATATCTTTAAAATATTTCATTGATAATGAAATAGTAACAATGCTGTTTGTAAATATTTCAAAACAGAAATTGAGCGTACACACATTTAAAACATTATTTATTCTTTTCATATTTCCATTCTTTATTTTCATTATATCTTTCATACAATCTAACTTACAGGTTGTCTCAATACATTCTGAATTTCTATCTGCGTTAAAAGTGTTTTCAAACATTATATATTTATTTTATTTGATATTCGTACAGATAATAGTATTTTAGGAAGATTTATTTTCGGAAAATAGGAAAGTTCGGCCACAATAGCAAACGTGAAATATTTTATGATATATGAGAAAAACGGAAATAAATATAACAAGATCTAAGTTCTATGTGAAACGCAAAGTACAAGTTCAATTTATTTATCTTTATCGTAGAATATCAGGTTTATAAACAACCACTTTCCACTTTTCCTCATTTTATATAGTAGTCCTTTAGGAATACTACTTTAAATTGTAAGTTTCAACCTATATATTTCATCGGTTTTGTTTACAGTTATTCCATTTTTGTTTGTTTTCTGTTTTTTATTTTCTGTTTTCTGACTCTTTTCGTTTAATAGTATTTCATAAATTTTTGTTTAAGATGCAAAAAAATAAATTAATTATAATAAAAGAATAAAATTAATTGAGAATAACTGCCATGGCACAATAAAGTACAAAATACTCCTCAAACACTTTTGAAAAAAAATGCTTCATATTTCTATATTCACTAGTTTTTAGTACGTTCATATAATTGTGATACAGTGTTAATAATGTAATAAAATTTAATTAACTTTTGGAGTTGCCGTAGATGCAACCATAAAATGGTGAAAGCTCATTTCATAATTTGGAGCTCCAATTGAAACAAAGCTTCAAATGTTTGAAACAGTTGCTTCAAAACTTCCAGCACAAAATTTTTAACAATGTATAAGTGCAAATTTTTAAGTTTATTGCGCACTCATATTAGCTCATAAACAAATTTACCTCAACTTAAAACTGTAAATTATTCTTTTTGACACCCACGTTTCAAATGTGATTGAACATGTTCAAGCTCAATGTTTGGCAAGTCTTCTGTGAATATCTAGAAACAGACTATAAAGAGAAAAATTTACCGAATTATATTAACAAAGACAATCCGTTCTATCGCAATGCAATTGGTATGTATATATATATATAAGATATTATGTATACATTATGATGCATATTGCTTAAGCGAAATACCTAAACCTTTTATTTTATAACTAAAGTTTATTTTTAGACTAAAGAATAGGCATTTAAACTACATATGTTATTTCATGCAACTCGAGTAAAGTGTCAATTTTTGCCGACAATAAGAAAGTACTTGCGAAATTATTTGGTACATTGTCACCGATAATCAACCCCAGACCCCAAAACCACCCTCCGTTCTAATGTTGATATATGTGGGTCAGTGTCCACTATGGTTTTAGTGAGCAAACTCTTGGACTTTCAGCAGACTTGCGCGTTGCAAACTTTTTCCAAATGTATTCATTGGCGGGATCAGTCTGTAATCTACCCCAATAACAAATTAAAGTTCTTGAATTGTAAAACATTTATTAAAATTCTTGAATTTTAAAACATTTTAATAAATTTAAATTGTGTAAGGAGGAATTGGCCTACAGACATATTATTTGCATTTGCCTAGTATTAGACTAATTTTTCTAAAATTTAGTTTTATAGGTTAGAATCAGTAATGAATTGCTATTTTTTTTTTCATTTCCATATTCATAACTTAAAACATTAATTGTATTATGAAATGAGCTGTAATTCCAAGTAATCACAGTAAATGTCTGAACCATAAAATAATAAATTTTATTTAAATGTAGATATTGTATTTCCCGGAAGGCGTTGCTATAAATGCAAATGAAATTATTGTTATATCAGTATTACATATTTTTTATGCTGTCACATATTAATACATTAAAGAAAAAACATTTTTATTTAAACGTGGTTTAACTTTTTTTAGTGCTAGGAGGTACAAAAGAAAGTTGAAATGAATTTTTCGTATCTTATTTTAACTTGGAGCATAGTTACCACTTATGGAAACATAAAAATTCTATTTTAAAGTTTTAGTTTTAAAATATTTAACTAGGAGTGCTATTAGCATAAAAAACTTTATCCACCTAATCATTTGACCGTAAAAGAAGCTTATTTTGGAGATTTATATAATACAAATAAAAAAATCAAATTTATGTCAATTTAGTTCTCGCTAACAATGCATGTTATAAACGCTAATAAATATTTTGTTGAATATGTGCTACTTATTTTAAACTTAAGTATAGCTGTAATACAGTTAAATATAGCAAAAAACAATCTACTTATTTTGGTTGCGATGTGTTGAATCTGAATTCCCTATTTTAACTCGTAGAATGGTTACCATGTGAAAGAAAAAAATATCCTTTTAAAATTTAGATATTTACATTATATTTATACAACGTAAAAAAATGACCATAAGAAACATTTTACTAAACCCCAAATTGCACCGCTGCAAAATTTCATACTGCCTATTTTTTTAAAAAACATAAACAATAAAATTTAGCTAAATTTAAATGCCCTATTTCTCACAAGAGGGTTATTTAAACGCAAAATTGAATTATTTTGAATCTGTGCTACCTATTTTTAAAAGTGAAGAATGTCTTACACTCCAAATGCATTTTTTTTTTAAATTTGATTATCCCATTTAATTACCTTATTCACTAGTTTTAACTTGGAGTGTGGTTCCCTTATGAGTAAACATAAAAAAATATTTTATAGTTTTAGCTAAGCAATTTCCTACCAAGGGCGATACTAGTGTAAAAAACCTACCACGTATAAATTTTCACCAAAACGTAAACTTGCTCATGGCAGAGGCTTTTTATGAAATTTTTTCAAAAAAAGTATTTTTTTTTAAGTTAGTTACCCTGTATAGGCGTAAAATAAAATTAAGTCCAAAATACTATCTAATTGTAACAGTGTGAATGGTTGTTGTATGAAAACATAATAAAATATCCATTTTAAAAGAGCAAAATTCGTTGATGGGAAGTCAGATTAATATGTGTTTGAAAAGTTAGCTAAAGACACATGTGTAATGTGTACAGGGTTATTAAGATCTCGACAGAGTTCGTTAGCCAGCTTCTTCTGCTATATTGATTAAAAATGGTGGGACACTTAAGTATTTAACTTAAAATAAGAATTTACATTTATTTTATTTTTTAAGTGTTTGATATGATATTTCCAGAGTAGTTTTTGATTAATCTCTATCTGAAAAATCGCTGAGATATAGCAGTTTGAAAATTTATGGTTGCTACCTTTTTAAAAGAAGACAGCGTCAAAATCATAATCTATAGTCAGAAAAATATTCAAATTATTTTGTGCAGTCCTGTATATGATATATAGAAATTTATACACACTAAGTAATTTGTAAAAATTTAGTTAAACTTAAAAACAACTAAAAACGCATTTCCAACAACTATTGCTGGTAGTATTGTAACTGAATTATTTTGCGTGTATTTGTAACTGAATTATTTTGTGTGTATTTGTAAATGAATTATAAATGTTATGCACACTATATTTTATAGTAAACATAATTTAGTGCATCTCAATGACGCATAACAATTTAAATATGTATGAAATAATGTAATATGATTAAAATATACTGCAAACTGTTTTAGTCATTGACCGTAATGTAACGAAATTTATGTTTTGGGTGCCCCTGTAAACGAATTATAAAGAGTGTTCATTACATTATCAATACCGAACATATTATGGTAAACTCTAATAACATATATCAATTACATGGTAATCCGATTATATTTACACGAGTTAAAGCCCGGGCAGACAAACAGACAAACCAAATCCATAAACAGTTTTCAAGTAAGTTGGAAAAAGTTAAAAATGATTTTTTTTACTTATGAAACATCGACATTTACATTAAACACGCTTTTATATGATGGTCAGAGTGAAGTGGATTTAACTTCACATATTCCACTTTCATAAAATTCAATCCCCCAACTCCTTACCTTTTTCTAAATTTTCTTTCTTTAAAATTATTTTAGTTTTCGTGTTATAAAATCTAGCTACTCCCTGTATTTCTCTTTTATTAAGCTTTCTTTAATTCATTGGGAATTCTTTCCTCACCGCATAAATCATACCGTTATATTAAAAAATATATATATATTCCCATTGTAATTCGCTCTTTTCGATCAGCGTTCAAACTTTACTTAAATTTTTACGCCTACACTTTTGTTCAAGGTTTCATTTCTTCTAATGTATTTCATTATTTTCTCAACAGTCCAGATGCCTTTCATATATAATATCTGTAACGTACCAATTCTATTTTTAACGCCATTTCTCAAAGCTAACCCCATGAGAAATGCACCATGCGGTTTCGCTGGTTTACCAAAATTTCACATCTCCACTGTGGCGCTTAAATTCATAATTTTCCTCCATCTCTCCCCCATAGGCTTATCATTAACGGACAATCGCCACCAGTCTCTTGTCACATTGTTCTCGCCAGAACAGTAAGTTATCTGGCTAATTGGCCTATGTAATTGTCGCCATGCCTTCACTGTAATCACGAAAAGAAATTGTGTAACTGCTCTCACTCTCTCTAGCGGCCTGCCTTTGTCCTCTCTCTGCGTGAAAGACTTAAGCCTCTACCTCATATTGCATATTTGCACGCCGGCGACTTTTGTCAAACAGAACCTGGTCTCAACTGCATTAAAATAAATAATATTCATATGTGAATACAAAGTTCCTTTCAACATTCTAGGAGTCCTTATTTTACTATAGAACTTTTTGGATACCTACAAATTGCTCAATAGATCATGGTCAAATAAAACTCCTTCATATATACTGGAAAGTAAGGGGTTGGGGGAATGAATTTTATGAAGGTGGTGTATGTGAAGTTAAATCGACTTCACAGTCAGAAAAACAATTTTAAACAATTCCTGAAAATGACGCCCTTTTAAAATAACAGCCGCATTCTTGCATTCTTATGACTTTGCAGTCGTGTAGAACATCCACTAATTATTATTATTACTATTATTACTATTATTATTACTATTATTATTATTATTTCTTATATTACTATTAGTACCATTATTATTATTATTTCTTATATTACTATTATTACTATAATAATAATAATAATAATAATTATTATTATTATTATTATTAGTAGTAGTAGTAAGTGGCAGGGAAATAAGTATTTACACTCGGAATACTAATATGTGTTTTTGTATGCTATGTTTTTGAACAAAAGTACACTTTTTAGCAGTATAGATTATACAAAATCCTTTATATATCTAGATACTAATCGCAAAATAATATAATCTCCGAAACAATTTCAAACATTAATT
This sequence comes from Maratus michaelseni, assembly GCA_963931845.1. Taxonomy (NCBI): domain Eukaryota; kingdom Metazoa; phylum Arthropoda; class Arachnida; order Araneae; family Salticidae; genus Maratus; species Maratus michaelseni. Next base: position 297,467,835 of record OZ007591.1, on the reverse strand, counting down.
TTGGTCTCATAGGAAGTAGAAATATTATATAGTTCTTCAGTCCTTAAATAACTAAAAGCGAAAGCAAAAACGCCAAATTAAAATGTTCTCGATTCTCGCTGTTGATTTCAATACATTGCAGAATTATGGAATAATAAAAGTCTGGACATTACAATCAAGCAACGTATTTAAACATAACATTTTTTTTTTTTTTTTTTTTTTTTTTTTTTGGTCTGAGATGGAATAAGTCATCGCCAGCCGCATGTGTTGTTTTCTTCGTCGTAGAAATAACACATATCACGCAAACATATTTTAGAACTTTTTGCATACTGTTTTGGCTGTTTATGTAAATGGAATGTCATTTCGTACTAAATCGATGGGTCGGTAAATATTTCTAATTTATTTTCATATTCTTAGTTTATTTTGAGATAAAATATTAATGTTGCAGATTTCGATATTTGAGACGATACTAGTGGTCTCTCAGTTTAGAGTATAATTACTTGTCTTCGATTAGGCACTATTTATATAAATCCACTTACATTCGTTAATAAAGTAACAAGTTGTATAATTTATACGCCTCTCTATTTCGGAAAATCGCCCACACTGTTACACAACTCCAGCAAACTGTCCAATCATTTTACCATTTTTAGAGATAACTGCTACTTGAACATATTATTAAGCATATCTGACCACATTATTCACCACATTATGCAAATACTAAAGTTAAATCACGGTCATGTAACCGTTTAGAATAACAATGGTCGGCAGATTGGACAATTTGCAGAAAATTTGTAACAGTGCAGAAACAACATTAGTGTTTCGCAGCATAGGTCTAATACAACGCAAGCAATTTAATTATTACTTGAAACTGATTTATAATTCATTGTGAAAATTGAAAAAACATCTTATCTTTTACATAACAACATCCGGAGATATTTAGGTAGTTTCTCATTAATGGAAAAGTATTGAAGCATGAAGCGAACAAAATGATCAGCTTTCATAACGTTTTGTTGTCATAAAAATTATAGAGCTGCAGAAGAATATAGCAGCCTGATTCTTGTAAATTAGTTAGAAAATAAAAAAACAGTTTCAGTGTTATAAAATGATTTCTTTTATCAAAACTTCCATGCGCTAAATTATTTTCATTTACGTTACATTTGAACTTCAAAGTATATAATCTACATTTGATTTTTAAAAAGTTCAATTTATTGCTTCAAAAGTAATTCATTGCTTAAAATATTATTTGTTAAAAAGCAAATAGATTCAGTTTGCTAACAAATTTATTTTTCTTTTCTCTCAAGTAGATAATATGTGTAGATCCAGAAAAAGGTAATAAATCCAGTAAATCAATCTGTCTCCCTAGTAATAAAAATAATTCATCATGCATTTGAATGAATTGGGAGGCTTAATCATAATATTTGTCAAATTATATTGGATGAAGTTTTATACACTGTTCTGCTAGTAATGAAGTACTTAATGGTTTTTCAAGCTTGTCGGTCGTATTTAATAAACATGTTTTAAATTAAATATTACTTTCTATGTCTGCCACGATTTGTAATAAATACTTTTTTTTTTTTGATTGATTGAGAATTACTATATTATATGATATATTTCAACTCCATTTTTTTGTTTTAAAACGTTCATTTATTTTAATAAATATGTCAATGAGAACTTCGTAGCGACTTTGTTTATTAACTATCTAATCATTTGGTTATTTAAATAAAAATATTGTTTTAAAAATTGTTATGTATAGAGAATGTGAAAAGTTAAATTTGGGAATCTAATAAAATTAATGTTATAAAGACTATGCCGTTTAGGACATATTCTTTGACTGATTAAATTGGTGATTTATACTATTAAATGAGTATTCGTTGTATCCTAACTTGGAGGATAAAATTGTAATTTATAAGAAACTGAGCATACGCACACGCACAAACGATTGCGTTTGCATAAATGTTTGATATTAGTTGTTGAAATAATGCGTGTAATCCATAATTCTGTTCATGAAAGTTTTTATAAAGTGGGTCAAAATTTTAAAATAAATTTATATGTTTTGTATATTATAAAGTAAAAAAAAAAAGGTAAAAAATTAAATGGGCTATATTTTTAAGAAATACACTTCATTAATCCTTTATTTAACAATTCATTTCTACTAAATAAATAAAAAGATCTACTTCCGTATTAAATTTTTTAATTGTTTTGTGAAAACCGTATTTTTTTTTTTATTATTTCCAATTTTTAGATATACATATCTTTTGATATGATCTAGATATATTTATTTATAAAAAAAAAATGATTTCTGCAAAGAAAAGTTATGTAATACATTTCAAGAAATATTGTTAGAAAGTTGTTGGGAATATTGTATGAAGGTTTCACTTTTACCTAAAAAATGTATTAAAAAAAGAGCTGATGTCAAACATATTTTTGTTGAATCAACAATGTGAGAAATCGAACATGTTGATTTTGGTTTTCTAAAGTGCTCCCGTAAGTAAAAATGTAAAGATATATATTCGAAAAATTTTGAGTCACTATATATTTGACTTTCGACCAGATATTTTACAGTGATCTATTATTTTAAAAGAACGTACATCGTAGTTTGTAGGAATAAAAAGATATGTTCAAAGAAAAATATCCATACACATGCATGATGAATATATAACATAATAATTTATGTAATTCTTCATATTGGAATTTTACAGTGTGTAGAAAAATATCTGTCATAATCCATACAGATTATTAAAAATATTTTTTTACGAATGTTTTTTTTTTTAATTTACTTAAAGAATTAAAAAAAAAACATAATTTATAATTATATATTAAAATTGCATTTGTGAAAATGGGAAATGGTGTTTTATAGCACACTTTTTAAAGCCATCTTAATTGTGGGAATGAAAAAATAATAATTACTTGCTTCGTGTAAGATAGTGTTTAACGCATTCACTCATTTCTCATTATATGCAATTACATATGTCCATATGCATTTGTAGATTTTGGCTGTATTTTTACTGTAATTCTACATGAAGATTTTGAGAAAGGTTTTCCTTGAGTCTATTTTACTTCTTCAAAAGATTATTAAATAAATTTAAGATTTTGTGCTGATAAAAATATCTGTATATATGTTGTATGAAAAATACTTAACTACCAAGCAGTTAGAAAAAAAAATGTTTTTAAGTGGTGCTCAAAATAGCCATATGCCAGTTAGCAACTGAATAAAACTAGTTTCTAAAATTTTATTATTGGGCCAGCCAGACTATTACAAACGTAAGGCAGACTGTAAGCTAATGGGGCAGGTTTTACATTTAATTGTGCAGAAAGTGTAAATTATAAAACAGTCAGATTTTCTTTTAAGAGGCTGTTAACAGTTAATCTTACTTTAAATAGTTTTATATATAAAATAAATTAGTCATGATTTAATTATTATAATAGAGCATAATAATTTTTATAATAATTTTAACATTAGACCCTTGCCAAGGTTCAAATGGTACACATTAAGGAAGTAAATGTTTCCTAAATAAATGAATCCAGAGTTATATTATCAATAAACAAAATTTTGTTTTTAAAAATTAAATTTTCTTTCTAATTTTGTGCATTTTGTATAGGGTTAAATTATACTAATTACAATTAATGTATGGCATATAATTTATAAGTAAATATTATTAACTTGTATTAATTTAAACAGACATAAAAAAATATGCATCCCTTACCATAAATTTTATATTTAACATAAAAATTTTTATACATAATAAATTTGACCCCCTCTACTCCAATATGACATATCCCATTATTTTCCATATACTTTAAACTGCATTTAGGCTTATTCGAAATTAAATATTTATCACTAATAGAAAACAAAGACTGTAAATAAATAACATGGAATACAAGTTTCATAATCACATATAATATTGTTAAAAACAGAGTTAAAATTTATCAAAACAAATCTATATATATATATATATTTGTCTTACGTGGCCCGAAAATCGGGCTGAATTTGTAACTTATGGTTTGGCAACAACCGTAGTTTCCAGAGCTCAGACCAATGAAAGACTAGATTGTGTTAGATCAGCTCCATCTCCAATATGGCGGTAAGTGTGAGAGTAGTGAAACCATAGAATGAAACTCATACTAGCAATTATTAAAAATAAAATAACATGTACGTAATCCAAAGAGTCTGAGATGATTCCTCATTTTAATTATTAGCAATATCGTTAATTTCAAATGATTTCTTAACTCTTATTTAGAATTCATTTGCGAATTTTACTCACTCAAAAGTCGGAAAAAAATCAACTGTCTAGATTGCACCTGGCGCCATCTGTTGATGTATTGATGAAATAAAAAATAATTTCTACGTAGTTTTTTTTTTGTAATGAATTTAAGTCGTGTTGTACAAAAGATCATTTTTTCATAGTATTTAAAAGATTTGTATACTCATTGGTAGCGCCAACTAAATACATTTTCAGTTGTGTTTTCAACAGAGAATTACTTTTTTACATTAAAAAGAATTGTCATATTCATATGTTCATACCCAGCTAGAAAATGTTTGCACTTTTTTTGCAAAAAAAGTTTCAATTGTGTACAATTTGTGCAAAAAAAGTGAATATTTTTGAATATTTCAAAAAGTGTACACTTTGTGTGCACATTATATGCATACAAAAAAGTGCATATTTTTTGTTTTCAAAAACTGTGCAAATTTTTTGCATAAAATAACTGCCTGTTCCGTGTTCGCAAAAAGTGTGCATTTTTTATGCACAAAAGTCTTTACTTTTTATAGATGTAAAAATTTCTATATTCCAAGTTTTGATTATTTCTATGCATAATGGTGCCAATTCAAATCTGTAAATTTTTTCAAAAGTGCATATATTTCCTATGAGAATACAATATTACCTAAAAAGAAACACTTCAACGTCACAGATTCGTGCCCCCCTTCCAGCAATATTTTCCTCCCTCACCCCCTCGAGGGATGTGAAGGTGGGGCTGGGGGGGGGATAAAACATATTTCACACTTTCTGTTCTTCTATGACCTGCAATTTGACTAATAATATAAGATTAAATTCTTTTTCAACATTTTTTAATAATAATTCAATGGGGGGGGGTAACCCCCTCATTGAATTGGACGTATGTACATATGTATATATTATATAGATATTATAAAGGAAAATACAGCTTTAAAACACATATTTTACTGTACATTATTTTTTTTTTTTTAATAATTTTTTTTTCAAAAAAAAAAAAAAAAAACTTTTGTTAAAATTTTAAGTTTTTAAAAATTACAAACTTAAATTAGGAATATCTCAAAATTTTCTTCTCGGTAAATTTTCAAAAATTTTATTTTTTTTTTTTTTTTTTTTTTATTTTTTTTTTTTTTTAAGATTTGAAATTTTATAATTTTACCCCTCTCAAATGCACAGTTGGGGTATTCTACATCTCCCAGAGACAGTGAAAATGATCTAAATTACATAAACCATATATTCTAAAACTAATTAAATAAAATTCCAACTGCTAATTTTTTGAACAGTGTGACAGGCCGACAGGAGTGGAGGATATATTAGTTTCCATCTGCGCGTGCGCGGTGCCTTTCCTTCTGTTGTCGAGATACATGAGGCAAGCGTAAACAAGAATTGTATATACAAGATTCTAACCCAATTTTTCTCGCCTGATGTTGTCTATTTTACAGAAAAAAAGGTAAATTATTCAATTTTATGTTGTAATGTTCTCTAAAAAACATTGTAAATGAACGTTTGTTTGGAATAAAACCACCCTAATCCTAGTTATAAATGTTAGGCTTAAATGCTACGGCTTTTGGGGAAAAAAAAATCTTTTAGCTGCTTTTAGCGGTAGTGCTTTTATCAATTTTCACAGTAATTTGTGATTTTCAGTTTAACTATAGCAGGGGTCATACAGACGCCTTACACTACTTAGAAACTCCATAGAAATTAAAAAGTTTCCAAGGAGATACTTAAACTCCTTAAATAAACAAAACAAAATACTTCTTAAATTATCACAAAGTATAATTTAGCGTTCAACAATGATTAAAGAAAGTAAAATAAGTCTTCCCATGTTTATAAAAATGAAGTTCAAGTAATTACTGTCCTTCTAAGAAAAAAAAATAATCAAATTGTGTTTTTGTTTTGTTTGTACATACCCGTAAGTTTTCCCTTCAAAATTTGGTTTTTAAAATCTATCTGCATGTGATGTATGATGAGTATTTGAGAATTGACTGTCCTCTGTATCTGTAATATATGACTAAAGCTAAGATACTTGTTTTTATTTTACTTTAAAGTTAATATGTTTAAAAGAAAGCTATGAACAATATTAATATGATTATTTATTGAACTTCAACATGGGGTACATTATCTTCCATTATGTTTGTTTAGAAACACTCAGTTTTGAAAAAGAAAACAATGTTCACGATCTTACATTTATGCATTATTAGTTCTTATGAGTGTCATCATTAACAGTTAATTTTGTTAGTTGTTACTTTTCAAACAGGAAATACATAAATGTACAAGTAATCTCTCTTATTTGAATGTAATTCCACTTCTTAATTTTCCGGGATATCTTTATTTATTAACAGTTAAAAATAAAATTTAACTAAATTTTTTGAAAATATTTTTAAAAGCCTGTTTGGTTCAGGGTTGGCTTGATTTTGCCCAATCCGAAAAAACCCGGGTGGGTTTTTTCGAAAAAACCCACTTGAAAAAACCCTTGAAAAAAACCCAAGTGGGTTTTATCAAAATCTTTATTTAAAATTCCACTTATCTAACTAATAATAAATATATCAATTTAAACCAAACATAATATACATTTTATGTGTCACAGATATAGTTTTCAGAAAATTCTAAATGGGCATAATTGCTGTATCTGAAACAAACTTGGAAAATTCACAGAGAAAATAATTATCTTAAAAAAAATACATGTAAAATTATATAAACAATTAAAAATCAGGATTATTTGTCAATATGACGAAAACAGTGGGGGGTTCAATCAATTCTTAAAAATTAGAGGCACAGGTATTTTAGTATGATTCAAAATATATTAAGCATAAAACTAAATTAAGTTGAACAAAACATAAAAGGTAGATCATTGATTCATTTCACTTTCTTTAGTGAAATAGTATTATAGTGCAGCACAACTCACCATAATAATGAATCTCTTCTGCATAGCTAAGAACATTCATTATCAGATGCAAGATTAAGATAGTGATAGTAGTTTTTTTTTTTTTTTTTTTTTTGGGGGGGGGGGGGATTCTAATTTTCTGAAATCTTATTGTATTTTAATAGAAATTTGGTAAGCTGCCTAATTTATTATTATTTGAATTTGCTGAAAATTTAAACACAATCGGATAGTTAAAAGTTTTATTTTTTTTTAAAAATAAGTAAGGAAAAGAAAAAAGTATCGTTTAGTTCTTGGTTTAATTATTATTATTTCTATTTGCAGTTTAAAACTTTAATTAAATCTCAGTCATCAGCAGCCAGCTGGGGAAAAGAAAATTGACCTGATAAAAATCCATCAATAAAACAAAAGAAATATACACTGGAGTGTATTTTTTTCATTTTCCAATTAAAGTATTGATGATCCAAACAAATTCAATTATAAAATATTCTTACGTAAATATAGTATTTAAAATATAATGTAATATAAAGTTCTTTGTTAAATAATTCTTTAAAAATAATGATTTCTTATTCTTGAGATAGTTCTATTGTTTATACCTCCCCCCCCTCCTTATCTAATTTCGCCAAAAGCAGAAGGATGGGCGATCGCAGACTATGACACAACATGCAGCTAATCTGTGCTATTGAGATGCAACCCCCCCCTTTCCCCCCTCCCATACATCAAGATCTCTGGAAGATTTAGGAATTTAAGCTTACAATTTAGATGGTTTAAAAGTGAATTCATCCCCCCCCCCCCTAGTAGGACAATAATTCCAAACATTTGATAAAATTCTACTAGATAAGAAAATTTTAATAAAACAAAAGTAAATGATTCACTGTTTAAATCTAATTTTTATCTATAAAAGAGAAATAAACAAAATTTTAGACTATTAATTTAATTATTTTGACTTTAAAAAATTTCTTTCAATTCAGTCATAAAATGTCTTTAAAATCATTACAAATTTTTAAACTATTTTTAATATTGAATAAAAATTCTAAATAATTATAATTAAATAATATATTAAATAAAAATTCTAAATAATTATAATTAAATAATATATTAAATAAAAATTATTAAAGTATTAACATTTATTTTTTAAAACTTCATCCCATTAATTATATAGTTGTTACAAAACAAACAAACAAAGAACGGCAAGAAGAAAAATCCTCAAATCCCTGAAAAAACCTGAAAAACTCCCGAAAACCTGAAAAAAACCCAAAAACCCACTGGGTTGGGTTTTTTCTGAAAAAACCCGGGTTTTTGCCAACCCTGGTGGTTGGGCCATATATAAAGATATTCAGCAAAACTGAATAGTTTGATATTTGGTTAGGCCGAGTGCGACCTATTTTCAGCCTAATTAAATATTTGTAGTATGGCCAAATACATACCAAATATTCTGTGCATCACTAGTTGTAATTTTCCAACTGGACAAAAAATGTCCGGGCCAAGAATTTGAATAATTGTGTTAAAATTAATCTAGTGTAAATTTCTAGTTTGAGATTTGGAAAATGTTGTTCAAAATGTTTTTGAAAATGACCCGGAGTGAGTCAAAACATGTCGAACAACTTAATAAAAGTTATATTTGTATTATGTTGTTAATTTACATCTTAGCATTTAAAAGAAATACAATATGCAGTTGTTGCATCTGTTTTTTTTTATGGGGGGGAGGAGGTATGAGAGGAAAAAGCCAAATATTAAAAAATATGTAGAAGATACAAAAAGAAGCTACTGGGGGAAAATGAGCCGGGCGCTTTTACAATACCATTATCTAAAACGGACAGGGTGCATCGGCAGGTTTAAAGGAAAAGGGCAGGGTGCAGCACCCTTTGAAAAACATCAAATGAGAACACTATGTAAAAATGATCTTTTATTTAAAAATTAATTGAAAATCAAATTTTTCGTTCACATTCCCACACAGACATTTTTTAAAAAAAAATACTGTTCAAGCTTCCTAAATTTTATATATTTCTTCTGACAACTACTTCTTCCCTTCCCCCCTTTCCTCTAGCGACTGTGAATATAAATTGGCTGAGCAAAAATCACAAAACATAAACAAAATTCACATCACATAAAAAAAAATCTAATTAAAATTTTGGATTTTTTTTTTTTTATGGTCCTTCCTATTATGCAACTTTATTAAAAATTTCTCAGCTCTGCACCCAACAGTCTGAGCCTTTGAGGTTAATATAGATACATAGTTACACACATGCATTTTTAATAGTATAGATAGTAAATTTAAAGTTTGAGATTTGAGAAATTGTTTATATGAACAACATTTTCCAGTTTGTCCATATATTACACATGAAAATAAGTGAATTTTAACTATAATTTTTTCCTGTAGAAAAACAAACTACTTAATAAAATCTAATATTGAATTCTTATATTTATGTAATGTCTGTAAAGTAGTTCAGTTTGCATATTTTTGCATGATTTATTTAATTTTTTTTTTTTTTTACACAGGAAACAAACAGGATACAGCTTGAAATTGGTGTGATAAAAGTAAATGATCCAAAGATACACCTCCACAATGTGACTGTCAGACTGTCAGAATTTATTTTGTTTAAATCTAAAAGCAAGAAAATTTAAGTCCGGAACATTTACTGTATACATTACATTACCGGAACAGAGTACCATTAGTTTATTATTTATGTTGTGATTTCAAATAAATGCAGCAGCTGTACTGCAATGGTCATTTCTTTGTGTGTGCTGTGGTTTATTTCACATTTTCCCAACAGCAGCTAGATTTCAGCAGTCCTCTATCAAAGCTCTTTGCAATCAGAAAAATGATTGCATCCAGTTGCAACAATCAAAATTTTCAATGACTGGATTGGAAGTGAAATGATGAGAAAAAGCTGATCGCACTTGTGTAAATAAACAAAAATAAGTAAAGTTGATTTTTTTTTAATGCCTTTTTCTAAGTTCAAATACATTAGTTAAAACATTTTCAACTAATAACTAAAATTTAGTGCAGCTCTTTTCAAGTAAGTGTAATAATTTTCTCTTATTGGGTTTTAACAATATTGGACATTTTTTTTACTGTATGCAGTGTTAGATTTAATTATAAAATTTATATATTTAAATTTAAGCTTATTATCTTTTTCCGCATGTTGGTGAACTTGTACCATGTCTGATAAAATTATTGTTCATAATCCTATGTATAATTATGCATCTTTCCAAAACTGGGTTTATTATACATTGATAGCTGTAGATTTCATAGTAAGCTGAATCTTGATTTAAATATATGCTTAAAATGTTCGGTATGCAAAAAATCTACTTGAAGAAATGCACAAAATCTGAGGTGCCATATACGCTCAGATTTTGTGCACTTTATATTTTACACATTTTTTGCATGCCAAAAATATCCTAAATTGTGCATTTTTTATGCATAATCAGAGTCTCTGATTATGCATAAAAAATGCACAATTTAGGAATTATTTGGTATGCAAAAAATGTGTAAAATAAAAAGTGCACAAAATCTGAGCGTATTTGGCACCTCTGATTGTGCATAAAAACTGCAAAATTCAGGGATTATTTCGTATGCAGAAAAGTGCAAAAAAAAAGTGCACAAAATCTGAGCGTATTTGGCACCTCTGATTGTGCATAAAAACTGAAAAATTTAGGGATTATTTCGTATGCAGAAAAAGTGCAAAAAAAAGTGCACAAAATCTGAGCGTATTTGGCACCTCTGATTATGCACTTTTTGTGCAGAATTCAGTTTGCACTTTTTTTGCAGAATTCAGTTTGCACTTTTTATACACAAGTAGAGGTGCCAAATACGCTCGGATTTTGTGCACTTTTTTTTGCACTGTTTTTGCAAACTTTTTCTAGCTGGGTATGTTTTATGGTAGAACTCATTCCGGCTAGAATTGCTGAAAAAAAGGGGCGAGCGAGCGAAGTAAGCTGTGACCGCGTAGCGGTCTCAATGTGAATTGCTTCGCAATTCACGGGGGGTTGGCGAGCGTTAGCGAGTAGGGGGCTGAGCCCCCTAGTATTTATTTATTTTTTAAATACTGTCAGATGGTTTAAATGTGCTACTTCTTACTTTGCACCATGTTAAACAGAAAGAAGTTCTATATGCTTGTATGATGTTGGTATATATTTTTCAACACTCTAACAATAGTTCAATAAGAATGCTTGTGTGATTCTGGCTATCTATAGATAAATATCTGCACATTTAAATAATTTGTCTTAAGATACAATACTCTTATTGCATTAGCCAGCATGCCCCATTAGCCTGCAGTCTTCTCAACTGTTTATTCGCAAATAATTAATAGATACAGTTATGACAAGAGCAATAAAACATTAGTAGCGGAATATAGTCAAAATACTTATTTAAAACATAATACTTTGTTTCGAAGAATATAATTCTTAGGGGTGCTGAATAAATTGTCGACAATGTCAAATGCTATGGAAATAAAATAACTGTTTATATAGGCTTCTGTTCTATTTTCTTAATTTAAATATCTCAATTTTAATAATGAAATAAATAATAAAGAAACACAATAAAAAATATTAATATTTGAAGATTTTATTCTGATTCGATGTTTCACGTAATTAAATTTGTTTCTTACGATTTATCAGATTTATTTAAAAATGATAGCACGTTCCCTAATAGAATCTCCTGACCCTATTTTAAAATCAATTTAAGAAATATATATGGCAGAAGGGGATAACATTCTGCAAACAAATAAATAGGTGAAATTGTTCATATAGATCATATATGCTCTAGAAAAACCGGAATTGTTGGAAACTAAAATATTCCAAAACAAAGCTGGCAGTAGAGATACGTAAGGAATGAAACAAATTGGGAGTAAAATGCTCAGAATACTTTGTTAAAATTTTATACTTTATTTTTAAAACTATTATTCGTGGGGATTCTGAAAATATTTTCTTCCATAGTGTCATGACACGTAAAGCAAACCTTTAAAAATATTACTTATACATTCAAAACTAATTAAAAAAATAAATTAATAAGAGTTTCAAAAGTAACTAATTATGTTTCGAGTAGATATTTTAAATCCATAAAATCAGTATCACAAATTAAGAAATGCTGGAGAGTTACAGGAATATTTAACATAACACTATGACCAGAAAATTTTCATTTTACATCTCGAACGATTTATGAAAATAAATAAAATTCTTCGTATATTCGAAATTTTGGGATTAAATCTGAAAACCTGAAATTTTAAACATAATTGAATCGTTTAAGCATAATTTATAAATTATATATACATATATATATATATATATATATATATATATATATATATAGTACTGTCATCTAGTTTAATATTTTAGTTTCCTTTGAGTTAATGTCTCATCATTGACTTTTTAGTTTTTTGCACACTTGTGTTCACGTCCAGCATTTTACCTACTCTTCACTTCCGTTTGGAACTGTTACAGTTTAGTTTTGAACAATTTCCAACATAGTTGTGTTTATGAATTTCGGTTTATCTGGACGTGTCTATGGCGTCTGTCTGTACTTTAACTTACGTGAATTTATTCAGATTGTCATTTTTTATATACGTTATTGAGGTTTATCAAGGAACGTTCGGTATTGAAATTGAAGTGTGTATACAACTTATGGTTCGATTACAGGCACATTCAAAAGTAATACGTTACATTACGGTCAATGAGAAAAAAATGTTTACAGTGTATTTTAATGATTTTACACTAATTAAAATACAGTGAAATTGAAATGCATCATTAAGATGAGAAATAACCTATTTTTATACATTGTATAAAATAAGTAGCATTTATAGTCCATTTACATTCACGGTGAAAATTATTCCGTTAAGTTGCGTTCAATTGAGAAAATTGTTTTCAGTGCATTTTATTGATGTTACAATGTTTCATTCGTAATATAACATATTTGCGTCACAGAGGTGGATGACAGCATGTTTTTATATATATATTATAAATTATAAATTAAGTAGCTATTATAATTCATTTACAGGGAAGCACAAAAAAATTCCCTTACATTATGTTCAATGGCGAAAAATCTTTTGCAGTATATTTTAAAGATGTTACACTATTTTAAACATAAATAAATTTATATACATTACAGAGATACACTACAACATGTTTTTATAGATTATTTCGCACATAGAATTTATCATCTACAGAGACACTCAAAATATTTCGTTTTTAGGAATGGTTATGGGCCATAACTGAGGAATGTGTGTTTTTTTGTTGTGATATGCATTTTAAAACTCAATTATTTTTTAGTGTATTACGAGGTGTGAAATTATACACATGGTTGCACGAAATAGTTCTTACACGTTACCGCCTGTGGACAGCAATTGATAATCTTGGATTTTTTCTGTGTAGTATTTTTTGTTATGTTTACTCAGTTATCTCATTTCATCTAATGAACAAAAATGCAATTTCTTAACAGTATCCCAATAGGGTTGGAAACAGTCTCATAATCTATTCCGTGGTGCGTGATTTTTCATTCTGATTTCTGCTACTGTTGGGGCACGAAAAACACGTTTTCCAGTGTCTGGAGTAAATCGTTAATTTATTCATATACATTGCTACAGTTGATTTATTCGTTAAACTGCCCTACGTCTTACCGCTGCGAAAGGAAAAGAATTACTTCCTTGTGATAAGGTGGCAGGACAGATTTTTGTGTTTGATGAAAAAAAAAAATTTTTTTGAAAAGTTGCGTTAGCTTCTTCTATTTGTTACATTTAAGAAGCGTCTTTCCGTGGCATTATGAAACAAAAATTCATAACATATTTTTTGTGACGTTATAAAGGTATTCTAAATAGTTATTTATTGAGTGCCGATTATATAAATCCTATATATATTTTTTATGAGATTAATTTTATAAGAATTAGTATAGAACATTCATTTTTATCGAATTTTCGTTTCTAGTGGACACTTAAAATATATTTTAAAAACATTTTTAATGTTAATAAATTTCAGATGGCTGAAAGGGCATTTCGTTGTTTCTACAAATATTCACGTTTCTATGATGTTTTTTTTCACGTAAACTTCTCGATACATTTAAAGATTTTAATAGTACAAGGTCTGATTTTATGGCATTGATGTCCAAAAATTAAGGGGCGGTGACCGGTAGTTTTCGATTTTAGACTTTTTATCGAATATCTGCAGAAATTCTTGACAAAATACCCTTGAACTTCGAGGATGTAAAGAACATGTTTGACTTCATAATTTTCAGTGAATATATAGTTGCGAGGACAATTGGACTGGGTAAAATTAACTTTAATAATAAAATAATATTTACGATCGATCACCCAAGTAACAAAAAATGCTCAAAATGGTCTGTCAATGTATAAAATAATCACGTAGGTTCTGTTTAGCGTATGTGGGCATTTGTGCAAGCCTAACACGTATATTCGTGAAGATGTTAACATTTCAAGGAAAAATTCAAATGTTTTTTGTTTATAGGAAACAGAGTATTCAACCGAATTAAAACTACTTTCCAAAAAATGGACAAAGAATATTAGACATAGCATTCTGCAATTAAAATATTAATACATTGAATATTTGATGAAATATGTTTATTTGTATGAAATAAATTTTAACTGCACGAACTATTCCAAAGATTTTTTGTCAGGGTTTGATAGTCAATTTAATAGAGAAACCCAAATAAAAAGACCAGTCAAATATCGTGAAAACTTGAAGAGATATCGACGATACAGTGAGCCGAGTGAGAAATTGGTGAAAATCCCTTATCTTCCAGGTACTTTTAGAAAGCAACTCACTATATCGCTACTATTCTTCTGAATTTAGCGATATTTGAGTGAACTTTCTATATAAGTTGCTCTATAGAATTGACTGCCAAATCATGAAAAAAAAGTATTTTGTGCAGTTCGCGCATGCACAGTTAAAATTTATTTCATACAAATGCCCATATCTCATCAAATATTCAATATATTCACATTTTAATTGCAGTATATAAGGTAAATATAGGATAGTCTGCGCACAATTCAAACGAATAACACTAAAAAATCTAAATATTAATTTTTTGCTAAACCATCCATGAATAATTTTTACTTCCTTTGTTTTTTATGCATTTCCATTGCTATTTTGTTTTTATGTTGTAATTTAATAGAACAGTTGTAATAAAACCAAGAAAGTTATTTTGCGCAATCTGTCCTTACAGGGTTCGTATGATTGCGCGCATGGGTAGGAGAGTTACTAAACTTAACTACAATTAAATTGTTAACAATAATAATTACACTTAAATGACATTGTTGTAAGGTATTTTTGAACAAATATTATTGTATTAGGAGTGAATATTCCAACGTAATGATTAAAGAATAAGAAAAAGAAAATAATTTAAAAATGATTAAAACATTTTAATTAATGGAAATAAAATTAAAGAATCAGAAAAAGCAAGTCCAGATAAGATTACAAAATAATATTAAGTTACTTGAAAACACGTTTAAATTAAAATTAGTCCATTTTCATTTTTGACTTTTTTATGCAAATTTACCAGTAAGCTGCGCAATCTCTCCTAGCATGGAAACTAATGAAAACAATGCGCCATATCTCTTAAGTAGCAGATGCGCAAACTCTCCAATTTAACTAGGAGATATTGCGCGGCCTTTTTTTTAAACATGGCCGCTACTAGAATGAACCATTGATGTTCACATTGCTAGTCTGGGTTAGTAGCTTATGAGGAATCGTTTAAGTTTAAAATATTTTGTACTACTGACATTGTATAGAAATTCTGATGAATAGTTATGAAAATTCAAGCACTTACTTTGGGAAAACAAAACGAAATAGCAATGCCTTATCTTAGACGCTCAAAACAATCAACGTGCTCTTTCAAGTAGACACCCCAATACTGCTGTTGTACAACTACTTGGAGTCGCTGCGCTTTCACTATACTCCTTCCCCCCGAACTTCTATGTGCGCAATCTTTCCGACCGCGCCATCTCTCCTGGCTTTACCTTATACAATGTCTATTGTTCTTTGTCAAGTTTTCGCTAGGCGGTGTTAAATTTGGCTGAAACCGGCGCATGCTAGAAACAAAACAAAACAAAAATATTTGAATTTTTCGCAGAAATGTAAACATCTTCAAGAATATAAGTGTTATTTTTACACATATGCACGTAAACGTTGAACAGGACCTTCAGAGTCATTTGCTACACTGATGGACCATTTTGAGCATTTTTTATTATTGCCCTCCTAATAGTCCTCGCAACTATATCTTCACTGAAAAATATGAAGTCAAACATGTACTTTACATCCTTAAAGTTCAAGGGCATTTCGGACATTTTGTCAAGAATTTCAATAGATGTTCGACCGAATGTCTGAAATTGAAAGCGACCGGCCACTGCCCTTTAATTTTTGGACATCCGTGTATATATGATATAAAATAAAATTTTGGTATGTAATAAACAACTAGAAAATTAATATGTTGCCTTAAGTTTTTGATGTTTTCTTAATACGTAACACTTCCACGCGCATCGCAAAAAAATATTTTGATGACTGTGTTTGTCAATTTAGAAATGCCACAAATAAATTTAATAAAAAATAAATATGTTTAAAAAAAGATTAAACAAAGAATGGTGTATTATTCTTACAATGATTTTATAAATATTTATAGTCTAGTTTATAAAGAGATATTTTATTTTATTTTGTTTTATCATATTCAATCTCTTTAAAAATATCCGTTTACTTTTACAGAAAAATATCTTGTTAAAGTAGTTATTTTATTCCCGCTTGGTTAATCAAGCTAATTATCTTTTAATAAACAACTGGCAATACACATGTTACCTTGTTATAAAAATTAATCTCTCTGTTTCCGAAAAATACTCGAATTCCAAAATAAATTAATGATGTCACATTGTTTTTTATGAATTACGAAACAAGTTTCAAAACAAATGTAAAAAGAGTAATTAGCATATGACTCTGGGATTTCTTAGATACCAAAGTATTATATAAAAAGAAATAAGGAAAGTAAAATTAAAGAAAATAAAGGAATTATCCATGTCATGTTATCTGCTTCCAAACATGGAAGTTATTTTTATAGGGTATTATTTTACCATTTTTTTTTTATTTTACGTATGTAAGTTGAACTTGTGTTTTTTTTTTTTTTTTTTTTTTATACCTAAATGTTTATAATGATGTTATATCTCCTACTAACGATGAATATAATAATTACATTTTGAAGAAAAAAAAAAGTTTTGTAGTAAAACACAACAATAGTGCCAATATCTACCAGTATACAATGGTTAAAATTTGATTTCGTTATTTTTACACAAAAATGTTTTAAATGATTAAAGTACTTTTGCAATAGTTTTTATAAAATTGTTACAGAATATTTTACCGGATCATTTCTGGAATTATTCCTTAAAGCCGTATTAAAAAAATATTTTTTTTCTGTGTACAAATCTTAAAAACTTGCTTGAATTCAATAGAAAATAACAACATCAGAAATAAGTATGATATTTCCGGAATATATTTATGATAGTCAGAGAAATACGGAGATAAGCTAAATATATTAATTTTTGTGACTAATTTGTGTATTGAATTAACGATCATTTTTAATTATATAAAGATGTATTTTAATTATATATAAGTAAAACAATTTGTACAAAATGTTTCTCTAAATATTGAAGTAACAGAATTAAATTATTTCGAATACTTTAGCGAAACGTCTTAAAATACTTTACGTTTTATTAAAGTTTAAATTTACATAAAATTATCTGCTTTAATATCAATTTTAATTTTAAAAGATGTTACCGTAAAGAAAAAAATATATATTATGCAATTTTATTTAATGTTTTATAGGCTAGTGTGTATAAATTTGTAATAAGTTTAGATTTCTTCTTGAATGTTGTATAATTGTTTAAATGCTACATGGTTTAAAAAAGAATTGTGTCAAATGTAACAGTTTTACCAATATTATATATATATATATATATGTGTATATACATTCAAAAACAGACATTTTTGTAGAGGAGAAAGTATTTATAAAAACTTTTTCCCAAATTTTCCAATTACGATGATCGCAAAATTTAAGTTTTCATGTTTTACCTAAAATATAACTTTACTTAAAAAAATGATTTTACTTATATAAAGAGCTTTTTAAAGTGATTTTTATAACTATTCAGTTATTAAATTGATTAACGTAAATATATTTTATTGCCATTGCCTCTCTTTATCCGTCGAGAATACACTTTCTTTTGTTGCTACAAGTAAACTCCATAAAAAAGCATTACAAATTTCAAACAATGGGAATTAATCAGAAATTAATGTATATTGTTTTCTTAAATTTTGACTCATGGTATACTTTTGTATTTATTGAAGTTTCGATACTTACGCATTATCAGTGCACAGGAGATAGATCGGCAAAAATGGTTGTCAATTGCCAATCATGTTTATCGTTGCCCATCACATTTTAAACAGTAATTTATCATAATTAAATACATAAATTGTTAAAAATGGGAAATAATATAAAATAAAATAATTATAACAAAAATAACAAAAAATCCTATAAACTGTAATAAGGTGGGTGCTCCTGTTACGGCCATGCTAAATTTTAAGATTTTTCCATCCGTCATTTTGGGAAAATCCAAACCATTTTATAAAATATAAATTAAAAATAATCCAAACCATTAAAAAAAAAATATTGCAGTTCCCCATGAAAATAGTTTTACTAATAAAAAAAAAAAAAAAAAAGAAAAAAAAAGGAATTCCAAAAGTGTACCAAGTGGCCATATCTGGAATATGTGCACATGATATGGCCACCGTTGTTCCATGTTGCCCAAATCTTGATATTCTTCAATTTAAAAATGCTGTTATGGTAAATTAAATAATTTTCATGTAAAATAAATAAACATGATACTCAATAATTATTTTTGTTTCAAAAGTGGATTTAAAACAGTATTTTTCATCAAAAATGAAGTTGTTAACAAAACTGGCATAACAGTTTAAGTTTTTATTTAGAATAATTGTGAAACCATTTTAGAGTTAAACAAATTTGATAAAACAAATTATTCATCGCAATTGGAATATATAAAAATGTCTTTAATCTAGGCATGCTTGGTGCACTTGATATGGCCACCTTGATGATCATATGAGGCGTAGGTCAGCTTTCACGAAAATTGTTTGTTTTTGAACAACTCGTAAAGAATACACCATCAACAATAGCACCAATTGATATAGCATTAAAAACTAGACAGATTATGGTGGTGTTCGAAAAAAAAAATCTGTAAAAAACGTGCATAAAAAAGACAAATTCCCAGATAGAAGCAAGACGAGATTACACCAAAAACATACTAAGAAAATGACGTCAAATTCCATAACCTAGCTGAATGGTAAGTGATCACATGATACACTAAGAGGCTCCTTCACGGTATGTTCATTCCATCTAGCGATTTCTTTGGTTAGCTAACGTATTATAGAAGGATGACCATATCATGAACATAGCCCCAACAGGGACACCTACCTTATAAAATAACAAAAACTATAAACTATCTCTCTATATTTAAAAAAAAAAAAGTAACAGCCACCACTTTAGTCGCTGCCGTTGTCAATGAAGTTTTTCTCTGTAGAGATCTTTCTGGACTCAATTCATAAAACTATTACATATAGCAATATGATACAAATTGTTGTATTAATTATGTTTAATAAAAACGCTGAAGAAGACAATTTTTAAACTGAAAAAGTTTTTTAAGATATATTTACAATCGGCCAAAACAGTCGTGATAAAACTTTTTAATAAAAACAACATCTATACATAGGAATTCAATAATATTTTGAACGGATATGCATGATAAGAATGCGCTGTGCAGAGTGCAATTATATTATGCAATTGTGATTTATTTCATATTTAGAAAACATCCATTACTTAAATCATGTCCAATTTGTGAAATAGCGTACGTAATAATATTCCTTTTCAATTCAAAAACGTATTTACTCGCCGTGACTGTTAAAAACAGAAATAAAACTTGCAAATAATAATTAAAGGATTACGTGTTAAAAACAGTAAATGGAAAATATTACGTCATAAACAATGGAATTGCGCGTGAATATTAAAAATGAGAAATAAAACTGGAAAATAATAAGTAGTAGGCATTAAAAGCATTCAATGGGGAAACCTATGCCATATTTTAAATGCTCAACTAACAATATTTCCAAACAGTTTCAATTAAAAAAATATTTTTACACGAGGGATTCATTTATTTCGACAAAATATTTTACCTATTGTAGAAAATTTTAAAACATCGTGATTAATAATATTTCCTTCAATTAAAAACTATATTTTTACGTTTAATAAAAGGAATAAAACATTTTTGAAAAGTACGTCATATTGGAAGCGATACATTTAAAATGTCTTACTGAAAACATTTTCGGAACTTCTCTATTATACCATTGACAATTTCCGAATAAAAAAAACCTCACTTAACTATTAGCAAAACTCTACCCGCCCCCCCCCCTAAAAAAAGGAAGAATATTGCCATCGGGATCTAACAAAAAATAATAATAATACAAGAAATTAGAAAAAGTTCCACTCACTAATGTATCAACTAGCAGTAACTTTAAACAATAAAATTTTTAATACATTAATTAAAAGTGTAAAAAAATTAATCTTAAATATTTATTTATTTACAATATTTTTCGTTATTATCCCCTTCGGATGGTGAATAAGTGTTTATGTCATTAGATGAAACGGATCTGTTGTGCGTAACTAAGCAAAGCAACATTTTTCAACGCATTTTCTATTTTAATATCATGATGGCGCAGTTTACGGTCATAAATATTATTTAAATTAACGAAATAATTAATAAATTGGTAAAATATCATTACAAATACAGATAAACGTCGAATTAAAAATCACTCAATGGCATAACAAACATATGTAACGTATCTGATATTAATTGAATGTGACACCACGGCCATGCACTTTTGGCGAATAATCCTATATTTTGGGGATTTTTTTTTTCTTTTATGAAAAGTGGTCGACGAGATAATGGAGAAGTACCCAATTTTTTTTATAAAATCGTTATAAAATTCCCCGATGTTGCGTAGCCATTTTACACAAACTGATTTTAAAATGTTTAATTGATCTTATTTGATCAAACAGGAAAACAGTTGCTAGCTGTCTCGACAGCAGTTGATTTGGCCTTAAAATCCTTCAGTCAAAGGAAAGTGAATGGAAACCCGATTACAGCAGATCGCCACTGGTCATTTAATTATAATTCAATATTCCGTAATCGTTTTAAGGTTGATCAAAGTAGCGTGTTTTAAGGGTTGCGGTGTCAGATCGTAGCTCGTAGAGAGAGAGTCCACTAGTAATAGAAAATTAAACTATAATATATAATCTATATGACTGTCAAAAAATGATGTTGTAATTAGCATTATTCGCCCAATTATTGACACGTTTGCATTGTTAGCGCACGGATAATATGTAAGAATCGAAGTTTCTTAGAGTCAATTGTTAAATACCTAATGTTAAGTTTCCTATTATTTCTAAATAGCTGATTCTTTATTAAATTGACTACAAATAAATATAAATAAAAATGTATACCATTTAAAACAAGCGTATTATTAAAGAAATAAGCAAAGAATACTAAGCAATTAGGGTCTATTCACTGAGCAGATGTAAATGATTTTAATTAATGTAATTTTTTTTATTTGTGATCTATGGTATACTTCGAATAAAAAAACAAGAACGAAAAATCATGCGTCAAGCATAGATTATGTAACACTTTCCAACGCTTCCAAAAAAATTTTACAATTCATACCGTTTAATAAAGCTAAAATATAACATCTAAGTAAACAATTTGAAAAACGCATAACATATTTAAAAACATAATTTAAGAAATTTCCAACATGTACTATATTCGGAAAAATATCCGAATACTTTTATTCAATCCTATGTAGGATCTATAGATTTGTATATATACTACATAGGATGCTAAATTTTAGTTCAGTTAGGAAACGCGTAGCACAGTTTAAAATTCTCCTTTTGGAGTTTCTGTCAATAGACGGAAATGTGTTTTCGAACTTTTGTGTTTCCCTGTATAGGATTTAGAAAATTTATACACACCACGTAATAGACAAAAAGCGAGTTAAAATTAAAATCGCGTTCAGTAACTTAAAACGCACTTCCAGAAATTATTGTTAACAGACAGTAGAGAATTATTTTGTGTGTCCCTGTAAATGAACGATGACTGATATACACACAATATTCTGTAGTAAGCCTCTTGTCATGCACCTTAGTGATATCTATAAATTTCAATGCGTTTAAAATAGTGAAACATTATTTAAATAAATCGCAGACGATTTTTCTCCATAGACGTAATGTAACGGAATTCTTTTGACTGTCCCTATAAAGTAACTATAAGTGTTATGCACATCATTTTCCATATTAAGCTTCTTCTAATGCACCTTAGTGATGTATATAAATTTCAATGCGTTTAAAATAGTGAAACATTATTTAAATAAACCGCAAATGGTTTTTCCCCATAAACCGCAATGTAACGGAATTCTTTTGAGTGTCCCTGTAAAAAAACTATAAGTGCTACACACTTCCGTTGAAATAGGGAACATGCTGTAGATAACGACATTAACATATAAAAATTGCAGAGCAATCCGAGCATATTTACGGGAGTTAGAGCACGGCCAGACGGCAGACGGCAGACGGCATACAGCCATACGGCAGACAGCAGACGGCCATCCGGCCAGACTAACTGAAGTCATAAACACTTTTCATCTAGGTTGGAAAGTGTTAAAAAAAACTGATATCTACAATAAATAATTTCAATTTGATTAACTATGTATTCTCAAAAGACTTTTTCATAAATCCAGTGAACTTTAACTGGTTAATATCTTTAAACAAATGAACATACATGCTATGCAGTATCTACATAGTGATGTGCTATGGCTACATTCATTTCAAGAAATTTAAAGTTTCAGTGTGATCGCACATATTATTATTTTTATTCCATTTTATGTTGGTCCTCTAATTACTCTCGTGATCTAAGCTTTAATGCTAAGTATGAAGTCAAACATGTACTTCCTGTTTTTGGTGTTCTAATAGAGTATTTGTCAGGTATTCACTAGATATTCAGCAAAACGTCTAAAATCGTACATGTCCGGTTACTTTTGTCCATATTTTGCATCATGGCTGATAACGATTACGTAGAATTTCAGGAAATATCAAAGCAACTATATATAAAAATATATATTTGCTCCTTTTTTCAACCCGTTTATGGTAGGAGAGATGGGTGATGAATGAGACATTTTCACAAAAATATTTATTTTAAATATTTTGTTTAAGTTATTATCAATATTATATATCACATGTCATACATTAAGTGTTTGACTACATCTTATTCACAATATTTGTTCAGGTTTATTATTATACAGAAATATAAATGAAATTTTAAAAAAGTTCTTCTATGCCCACAGCAGGGATGAATGGGACACAGACATTTTCCTTCCCGTATTCAATGTTAATGACTAAAAGCAGACAAAAATGCCTCCTTGGCAAAAGCTGAGAGATTATAAATTGTAATTTGATCTCCAGAAATATTTGTTAACCAATCATCTTGGACTCATCTCAGCTTTGCCTTAAAAGGCCCGCCAGCAGAAGCATTCAAAGACTGAAGACAATGGCTACAATGAGGATGAAATGTTAAAAGAATAATTACCATAAAATATTAATTTATCAACCTATATAATATTATTTAGTTAATAAATATATTTTTCAGCATTCTCTAGGGATATATGAGACTGTTCCATTCATCCCATTTGAAATGTCACAATCATCCCCATGATGCATATATTTAATTGTCAGCCATTTTGTCTAAAAAATTATTTTGTCACAATGGTTAATATTCATTCATTTTAATTACCAATATTGAGCCTTGAAATAAAAAACTACAACATATCTTAATAGTTTATATTGCAAAAGATATTTAAGTAAGTTCAAATGTAAACAAAAATTACTTTTAAGTAGAGTTTTCAGGAAATGCAAATTTGAAGAAAATGGAAAACAGCCATGTGCTCTTGCTTTTGGTTCTGAAACACACTATGGTAGCGAAATCTATGAGGATAGGAAGCAACTAAAAAAAAAGTTTATTGCCTGAAATATTGAGAGCGACCCATCCATCCCTTGTCCCATTCATCCCCCATCTCCCCTGCTGTAGTGAAAAAAAAACAATCCTGCAACATACTGCAAGAATTGTTCAAAGCATTTTCTTTATACGGAAGATTCTGTTCCTTCATAGACCATACATTCATGAGATTTATTCCCTTTTAAAAGTTTCGTGACAGCAATTCGCTTGACATATATATTCAGCAACTAGAATAACTAGCAATTAACTTAGTCCTTGCACAGTAAAAAAAATTCAGTATATACGCGTGTCTTGAATAGCTGAAATTTTCCATTTTGAAAACGGTGGAATACAAAAATAGATATTTATTCTTTCTTTAAAACGAAGATTAAATAGCAACTTTGCTGCCAGTAGATTTTCTGTTGTTTTGCGAAGTTTTTTTTTTCTTTTTCTTTTAAAGAATGGTTAAAATTGATTTCGATTTTGTTACTCAATTACACATTCAAAATCATTTTCTTCAATGCGCCATTGTATGAAAAAAAACTATTGCAGAGTACTGTGGTTTTACCATATGTACTTAATTGATTTAATACTTTGAAATTTTTCTTCCACTATTTCAACAGATGTCAGATTTCAAAGTACATATTTATTATGTTTTCATCACGCCACCACAATTTTCAGAAATATATGTGTATGTGTAAGTTGTAATTTTCCCAAATGTGCGAAAAAGTCCGGTCCAGGATTCAAATCAGGGATCTCTTTGCTGAAGCTCTACCAACTGAGCAATCCCGAACAAATATGGCGGATATAATTCACCCAGTTAACCTTATTTATCACAGCATCTGGTCTTATATCTGAATCAGCTCAACAGAATAAATCGCAGGTAATGGGAACTCCAGTAAACGCAGGATACAGGATTGCACTAGATTAATTATGGCAGAATTATTCAAATTGGTACAGAAATCATATATATATGCTTATGATTACAACATATGTATGGAATATATATGATGACATATATATGATTTATGACATATATATATATATATATATATATATATATATATATATATGATTTATGGCATATATATATATATATATGATTTATGACATATAGACATAATAGGACATATATATGATGATGATTTTATAACATATATATGATTTATTTGCTAATATGAATAGTTTTGTTATAGTTAATATACCTAAGGTATTTCTTTAAATATTTACTATGGAATGTGTATATTATTATTCTTTATAGTGCAATTAACTCTGAGAAAAAATCAACAAAAAATAATATGGTGTTCTTTAAACGTTCATTAAAATGGAAAATGAACTGTTACATTTTACAAAGCTCTTTTATTCCATATCCAATATGATTCAAGTCTTAAAATTCACGAATTTATTTTCTCAAAGAGAAATATTTTCTAGTTAATCCGATTATTCATATTTTTTCTTAAATTTCCTAAAGAACATTTTTTTAACATAAGTCTTTGTTAATTAATCCTTAGTTTTGTTTACGTTTTATGAAAGAAAATCTTTTTTACAAAAATCTTTTAAATTTTATTTTAATTCTGAAAAAAAAAGAAAAAAATCTCTTTAGATATATATATTGTAAGAAACTTAAAAACATTCTTACTTTAAAATCACTTAAAGTTATCATTTAACAAAAATAGCTACAGATATTTTAATTCATTGGTGCATTTAAAATGTCATATTGCTTGAAATTATATAAGTAATCATATTAAAAAAAAAAAGATATTACAATTAATGTTTATTTTGAGAAATATTTTTGTGTTTAATTTAAAATGTTTTAAAAATATTGTTTATCGTTTTGTTTTAGTAAGAAAATTTAAATACAATTGAATAATCTAAATGTTTTAAATGACACATCAAATATTACTGTATTTTACTCATTTTAAAAATTGCATTTATCAAATAGCAGCACATGGTGTTATAATTCGAGTGCGTAATTTACATAGTATATTTATTAACTGAGTAAAAAAAATCTTTCTACATGCATTTTGATGTGTATTATCATTTTTACAACGTGGAATATTTAAAAAATATATTTTTATGATAAATGAATAGTTTAACGATATGATCGTATTATTTTAAATCAAAACGTAGTTACTTTACTTCTAACAAACTATATTATTGGAAATTAAGTTTAATAATTTAAACTTAATTATTTTGATTTATAACGTAAACACAAATCTATCGGAACAACCATGAAGGAAAGATTATGTATAATAATAAAAAAAAAAATTGAATTTTTCTCCGTAATTTAATTAAAAAGTACTAAGTTGCAAAATTGATAATTATATTAAATTTTGATAATTATATTAAAATTAATCGAATTTTTTTCTTAAAGGAAGACATAGATTCTATGAGAAAAAAATCAATATAAAATATATATATAAATTCGTTAATATTAAAACCCATTAGGCGCCATTGCTCCCATTTTGGGAACATTGCTTTAGGATTTTTTTCTAAAGTGAGTATTTTATATATTTGTAGTAACTCCTCTATACCGACCTGATTAAGATGTTGAGTGGTAGCGAGGTCAGATCGTTGGCACAGAGAATTTCTCGCATAAATTAGAAAAATAGAATTTTATTGCATAACAATATTAATTCCAATAAAAAATATGTACAAGATGTTAATACAGCATTTAATTATTTTTCGTCGGTCAATCGCTTATAAATTAATGTCCTCTTGACTCTCAGTGCAACTCGATCAATCAAAAGTCTCAGAAAATTACTGTCAGTCGTAAATTCTAAAGAAAGTTCATTCGGAACAGGGCTCGTCCGTTCCTTCTCTTCGGAAAAATATACTAAATCACGATGCTTCAGAGTTAAAGAACTCTCACTATCGCACTTGTCGTGCTTTTTCACTTCGCTGGGATTTTCACCTGATACCTGCTGTATCTATAGAGGTCAGACCTCACTCTTTCCAGAGAGTCACCACTCTCGTTCAGATCTATCCGAAAAACTGTCCTCTCTCTTCTTCATTCTCGCAGGGGACCTTCTTCTAAGGGCGGGGTCTTGTCGTGGCGGGCCCCTCGAATCTCTCCAGCCTCTTAGCAGCCTTGAGATCCCTCTGTTTCGTTTTCACTAAGTCCGTCATTGGACGTTCTAAGACAAAGGGCAAAGTTTCGGGCGCAAACCTAAAAATCGTGTGCAGAGATCGCTTCTCTCGCAGATGAACTCTTTCCCACGAACTCGGCAAGGATCAAAGCATAAGACACCTCTTTGGGTAACGCCTTACCACTACATCACTGTCCGAGCTTTCCGCTCACAGTACAATAGAATTCGGCGTCTGCTAGTCTTCAAGGCAAAAATAGCGAGGGAAGGTATGCAGTTAAGTGTACTCACAGGAAATGCTAGAATGACACATAGTGCAGCTGGATGTCGAGGCTCAATTCTTTACATATTGTTAAAATGTTCATGTTATTTGCATTTTGAATATATTAGATACCTTCAAACATTTTTTTAAAGTTTCATTATAATTTTCTATTTTTTAAACGTGTCAAAAAAGGATAAAAATAGCTTTTTGACCGTATTCGAACAAAATATTAAAAAAAAAAAAAAAAAAAAAAAAAAAAAAAACTTTATAATAAAAATTATATTTTTTAGTTAAAATATGTTTATAACAGTGTATTATATTAAAACACACTTCAATCCGAAATTAATATGTATAATAGAACAATCACGATTACCGAAAGCATAAGTTGTTCCCAAAATGGGAGCAATGGCGCCTAATGGGAGTAATATTTTAGAAAACATATGCGTCCTTGCATTTATGGTATTTATTTTTCAGTTTATTATGTATAAAAAGGAAAATATCATTCTGAAACTAATATTTTAAGAAGATTTCATATAAATTAGTCCAACTTTTACATTTATGATAAAAAATGAAATGAAATTACCAGTTCCATAAGCATTTTCACTATCCATCTCTTTATGTTTCATCATTACATAATGTTTTTCTGACTATTTAACATGGACGATGATTCAACAATTTTTTAGATTTGGATGATTTTTCGGATGTTCCGAAAATGTTTGTTTGCCACCTGTTTCCAGCATTGTAAAATATGAGGAAGATATCTTCCTCATATGTATGTCGCATAAATTATTTTCTATTACATATGTAATAGAAAATAATTTATGTGATGATTTATCCCATGTTATATTTGGTGGAGTAGAACTTTCCGTAAATTCTAAATCAACAGACAATCAAGAAATATCTGATTTAGTATTTAAAAAAGACAAAATATTAAACGCAGACTTCACATTTTAGATCAAAGTTCAGACGAATCTTCAAATTGGAATATGAAAAAAAAAAAAAAAAATGCAAAAACAAAAAAAAAAATAGTTAAAAACTAATTTCAGAAAACGAAAAAAATTTAATATAATACTGCATAAGAAATGTTCAATCATTTTCAGGTAAAATAGTAGGACAAAAATTATGTAATGAGGAAACATAAAGAGGTGGCTAATGAAAATGCTTATGGAATTGGTGATTTAATTTGTTATTATTTTTATAAATGTAGATATTGCACTAATTTCCATGAATTCTTCGTAAAATATCAGTTTCAGAATGATATTATCCCTTTTATAGCTAAAGAACTGAGAAATAACAACCATGAATGCACAGAAGCATAAGTAATTAAAAAAAAAAACATACCCCCATTAGGCGCTATTGCTCCCATTTTTGGAACATGCTGTTTTTCCTAAATATTCAATTTTTTAAAAATTTTTCGTCAGAAATACTTTAAAGACTTCCTATTCGTAAATGTAAAACAATTGTTCCATAAATAATAGTTTAATATATATATAAAGGCGCCTAATAGGTTAAGATTTCACATACATGTTTACATTATATGTTGTAGTATAATATGTATATGTATAGACATCAAAATACGTAATGTTAATCATGTATATCATAAAACACATCAAAAAGCATATAGAAACATTTTTTTACTCAGTTAATAAATATCCTATGTAAATTACACACTCGAATTATAAGATATGTGTATCGGTATACGTTTAACTTACAAAGAAAGTTGAAGCTTAAAAGTCGCTCATAATTTAAATAAATATATGAATTTAATATATTTTACATATAAATGCAAAAATATAAATTTACGTCCTTTTAATTGTTATTTCATTTTAAAACAACTCCCTAACTTTGTATTAAATAAAAAGTCAGGATGTGCCGCAGGGTATGCTTATAGGATCTCGTTTAGCTGTAACAATGCACGGAATTCAATTACAAATAATATTTTTCTCACCATTTACGTGAGATTTGTTGAGAAGTTTCTATTAACATAGAGTCACACACATCTACAAAGGCATTCAAAGTAAACATACTTAAAATTCTTTTTACACATTCTTTTCCAAAGAAAATTTATAAAAAATAGGTTGCTTTTTTTAAACAGGTACCTGTTTAAACAGAACAAGTGGATCAGTGTGATCGAAGATCGCACAAAGGGTTTCGTTTAATATTCCTTTTAAAACACTTTATCCTTTCTTTAATAGATCTAAATAAATTTCATTAAAAAAAATGTCAATTTGTATAAAGTAAAAATTTACCTGTCTATTTTTTGGTTTTTACAAAAATCTGAACCGGTCCGATAGCGGGCGATAACCGCTATTATACTCTGTCATAATAATATCTACCATGTGGACTAAATGCGATATATATAAAAAAATAATCAAATTTAAACATGTTGTATAGAGACCATCAAAATGTTAAAATATGCCAATATTTCCATAATCGGGTTTTTATCATGATTCAATACGTTCCACAAACTCATATGACGTTATAATTACTTGCTGGCGTCATATCTACTTGCTTTCTCTATTACTCATATTGATACTCTCCTTGTATTATTCTCAAACATTTGAAAAAGTCCGTTAAACTTCCAATATGACGTCAGATTAATTTTATTTTTAATTCTCTAATGACATCAAATTAACCTGCTTTCTGTACTTACACATATTTATACTCATTGTATTATTGAGAAATGTTTGAAAATTTCCGTTTTATTACCAATATGACGTCATATTAATCTTTTTTCAATTGGTGAAACTTTTTATTTCATTTTCATATTTCACGTGGAAATCTTTCTATAGAAAATTAATTATTGCAGAAAGAACTTTATTTTGGATTTTTAATTGTTGGCAACTGTTATAAGGAAATTTTTTTTAATTTAATAGGAAAAGGCGTTAGATTTTTGGTTTTTTATATCTCTATAGTAAAATAATACGATCTGTTTAAATTTTATGATTTTCAGTTTCATAGTAGGTATTCAACTTTAAGTGCACAAAATGTCAAGTCTGTAAATTATATAGTTTCTGAGAACTGTTTCTAAGTCGGACAGACATCGTAGCGGGACGAATAGGGTTTCGTGAGATGAACAAAACCCTAAAAAAAGAATTAATATATGTTGCACATTGACATGCATATTAAATCTGAATTACAAAGTGTGAGTTACAGAAGATATAATTAATTTTAATCAGATAAATCAAATTTTTTACGGAAAATTCTCATTTGGAAAATGGAGTAAAATTACCGTGGCAAAGAGTATTGTTTTTCAGACGAAAATTATGACAATCTATATTCTTGTCACAGTTTTGGGGATTTATTCAGTAATCGTATTGAAAATTACACAAATTAGCTTCATAGAATAGGTAGTGAAATTCCTCATGTAATTAAAATAACTATCGTATTTTAGAATTAAATATTTATTTTTCAACTTCTAACTTCCCCTCAATACAAATGATTTATTTGTATTGAAATTGCTGATATGCTTCAATTATTCAGGGTTTAATGAAAATACAGTGAATTATTTTCACGAGTATTCTCTGGCAATATGTTGTATGTTATGATGTTTAATGGGAATTTGTGTTATTAGGTAATGAAACACGATATTTGCATTAATTGCTAATACGAGTTTTAACATGATTCATGGTTATCATGGTTAACATGGTTTTCAATTGAATTAAGGACGTAATTAATTACATTTAGTTCATCAATAAAAGATGATACTTTATGCATGTATTTAAGTAATGATTGAATGTTGCATTTGAATAAACATTTTAAGTTAATAGGTAACTTTAATTTTTATCTGTAGTATCTATATTAAACGTATTATTAGAGATGATGTTCTGTGTTTTTCATATATTTATGTTATAAATATAATCAATACTCAATGAAATTTGCAGAAAAATATAGGGCAAATTTACAGAATAATATTTTTTATAAGATGTTTTTGA
This sequence comes from Maratus michaelseni, assembly GCA_963931845.1. Taxonomy (NCBI): domain Eukaryota; kingdom Metazoa; phylum Arthropoda; class Arachnida; order Araneae; family Salticidae; genus Maratus; species Maratus michaelseni. The sequence goes on along the minus strand of OZ007591.1, from coordinate 297,436,376 downwards.
AGTCGTTTGAAATTAAAGATTCCTGGTGCATACATTTACTTTATGTCTAAAATTTTACCATTATCTGAAGTTACTTGGGCCACTTTCAAAAGTCAAAAATATATCGCTTGATAACCATTAAAGTTTTAGTTCCATTGATCACTTGAAACTTCATCCCACTATTTAACTTTAAGTTTATAGGGACTACATTAAAAATACAACTCTATATGCAAAGATATATAGACAAAAATAGGTGGCTCAAGTTACCCCATTGATACGGGTTACTTAAGCTACAAAATATATACTTGGTTCAAATTAGAATGCTGCGGAAATGACAAATGTCACATACATTTTTCTATAATTATACATATATCTTGAAGAAACACAATAGGTTTTACTGCAAGAATACAATAATGAGATCTTATCCATTTTACAAAATTCTTAACATTACGTTTTATTAAATAAAATGAATATGGTTATCTTCAATCAGACTGAAATATTAATTCTGAAGTTTAATATGAAAAGCACAATGTTCCAATAAAAATTTAATTGGTTGTATAATATGAATATTTTTTTTATATGTACATTCACCCACACGTAAACTTGTTTTGGTGGTTTAGCGTTTTAACTTAAACATTTGCTTGCATTTTTAGGTAGATTTCGTGAGAAATGCTGCCTATACATTCTCTCCTAAGTTGGAATTTTTGAAAAATTTTTGCAGATCTACGCCGATCATGACTACCAGAACCCAAAACCACCCCCAGTTCAAAACTTTATATATATATATATATATATATATATATATATATATATATATATATATATATATGTCACTTTTTATGAACACGATAACTCCAATAATTCTACACAAATCTCTTCCAAACTGATACATAAAATCAAGCGGAATAAAATCTCGGTCAAGTTCGTTAATGGGCAAAATTGAACCAAGGGAGGGGGGGATAACTGGGGGGGGGTCCTTTTTGTGAAAACAGACTTAATTATGGTACGTAAGGAATCCATTTAAAGTTATTATTGCTTCTAGGAAAAGGGCCGAAAATTTATGTATGACAGATGTTTGATATCATTAAAAATGGCCCCAAGGGGGGAAAAGGGGGGGTTTAGAAGAAAAAAAATCATAACTTCGTCAATTCACAAGATTTCAAATCCGCTTAAATTTATCAAAAATCCTCTTAATATTATCTAAAACTTTTGTATTGACAAGTTTTTTATAGGACCAATAGCAAAAAAAAATTAAAAACAAAAAAAAATCCCTGCCTGCAAACAAGTTAGGTTTCGAAGTGGGCATTTCTAACTACCGCATCATGGCAAAAAGGTCATTTCTTTCGCAATTCCCAACAAACAGGCGCCCCACGGTCTGCGTCTTCGAAATCTACCTGTGCCTGTAGGCCACTTTAAGATTAAGTTTCAGATTTGATTTTAAGTTACTTTAATGATACTGATTTTTGCAACAATTCAAACTAAGATACTCATGAAATACCTGTTATGTCATAGCAACGCTGGGTGAAAATGGGGGGGGGATATTAAACTCGACTTTTATATAATTGTTATATCTGTCTTCATTAAAACCGCAAAAATAAAAACCCAGACAACCCTATGATATTGCTACTAAAGTAGTGATAATTAAAATACAAAAATCAATTCTTTACCTTATAAAATTATATTATTATTATATTTTTACTTTATTGACTTTTTTTTGTTGTTTCTGCTAAATGAAATTTATTTGGATTTATTAAAGAAAGGATAAAATTTTTTGAAAGGAATGTTAAACGAAACCCTTTGAGCGATCTTCTATCACACTTACGCACTTTTTTCTTATCTCCCAAGTACAGTGATATATTGAGGGGTTACTGTAATATATTTAGAAATGTATCTCAGTGAATAGTGATTTATTTTATATTAAAATATGCCTGGTGTTATATCAGATTCGTGTTAAGTCATGTGATTGTAATTCTCACTCATAAGGAGTTCTCACTCATAAAGGAATGTACTTCAAAAATTTCTTCAACAAGCAACTTCAATAATTTAATTTAACAATCAAACAAGATATAAAAATGATTGATTAAATAGTTTAAGATAAAATAATTTAAGCGAAAAGTGTGCATATATTTTGTATATTGATGTACATCTTTTATTTATAAAGGGGCTTTCGGACTTCTTAGAACATTTACAGATAATAAAATAAACATTCTCGATAACGTATGTTTAATTCATAATAAGGATAATGGAAATTCGCATCAGTTTCGGAAGTTCGTTGCTTTAAAAATGATATTGCACACAATTTACATCAACTAACACAGATTCGTGAATTTATCGTTAAATCTTTTTAAGTTGAGCATAAAGTAATGCATGAAATATAAATTTATCTTCTTTATATTCATTTCGTATAGACATAAAACTTCTTCTCTTTTTCGTTTTTATTTTAACTGCTAAAATGAATATTTAATAAGCATGCGAGAGCTATTCCCAGAATTGAATAACACAATATAGAATTTTGTTTTTACAGTTTCCCCATGCTCATTTTAAAAAGATCCGTGAAGAAGAAAAAAAAAAGGTTATGATCATGGTGATGTTAGAAGATGGTTTTCATATCCTTTAAAAATTTAAAATTTGACGATAAAAAAGCACTTATAAAACAGAGTATTATTACATATACATATAATGCTTGAGAATTTATGAAATAATTCTTTCATAAATTATTCGATTAAAAAATCGTCTACTGTGATTTCTGGTTCTGTTTTTTTTTTATTCCAAATAATAAAAAAAATAGAAATGAAGTGATTCTTCTTAAGATATGAAAAGTGTTAAAGAAGATGTTGCATTAAGAAAATACTCAATGTAATTTCAATAATATCAGCAATCCGACATCGATGGAACAATAAATATTTCTTCAACTCAGACGATGAAGTAAAATAGAGAATCGTTTAAACTTTGGAACAGTATATCTCAAGATAATTTTTTTTCATGTATTTAATTAACTACTCGCGATTACAAGCGTTAGTTAGTAGATGCGATCTTTAAAATAATATTTATAATTACAGAATTGACCCTTATGTAGTCGTCAGACTTTTTAAAATAATATTTTTTAAAAATGTCTGTATAATCTGTATGATTACTACTTTACTAAACTACCGCAGGGCAATTGTAAATCGTTTCCCATTTCTGTCTATTTTAAGCCAAATTACAATAAAATAGGCATTCAAACAAGCATTTTCTTTGATTTTTCGGAATGATTGTCATGAAACGAAATACTTTTGCAAAATATCAAACGAATGAGTTTCTAAATTCAAAGTAAATTCGTATGAGAGAGGTAACATTTTAAGAGCATGCTAACATGATACGTTAAAGCAGAAGAATGCAATTTCAGATTAGTCTCTTTCGCATATGTTCATAGATAATTTTAATATATGCAGGAAGAAATATTTTACCATGATAACTATTAAATTATACATTTTTAATGACTTTTTAAAATTATTGTTACATAAAAAATATATAAACTAACATTTTCGATAAATTCTTTAGCGACATAAAATTAATCTTTTCCGAGGTATGCACGACACGAAAAAGCGTACATTATGTTTAAAAATTCCAGTAACCAATTTATTATCAGGATATAAAAAATAATTTATCAAAACATAGTTTCTATGCTGCCACTTATTTTCGGAAATGTTTACGATTAGTTTTTATAGTGTAGTTATCAATATTCTCAAACTTTTTTTTTCTTATGCTATCAACTCTCAACTGAACATTTTCAGCTGCCTAATTGAATATACACATGGAAGAATAATAACACAATATTAATTTTAATGTTAATTTTAAAGCTGTTAATGTATCATGTTTGTCTGTAAAACATATTTATTGAACATGAAAATGTTTCCTTGAGAATTGATAGCATCCGAAGGACTTTCATTTCAAATTCAAAAGACTGTAATATACAGAATAAAAACTTCTCGCAAATGTTTCTTAAAATCAGTGGTAAGAACAAAAGAAACTTTGTTTTATAACTTATTCGTTAAATGTCGAAAATATATTGGTTACTGAGGTTGCTAAAGATAAAAAAACTTTTTTCCGGTAACGTATGAAACTCGGAAGACGTTACTGCACATTTTCGCGTGTGATTAGATAAAATTTTATTTTCAAAGAGTTGTCTTTTATACAGACATGAAATCGCCATGATATCGTTAGAGCTTACAAAATTTGTGTGGCAGAAAATTATTAATTAAAATATGAAACCATTTAAAACATAAATCACAATTTGTGTATTACTAAAATAGGTGTAAAATAAAAAGGTTCTAAAACATTAAAACCATTTTAAGATGTTAAGACATTCGTCGGAGACCCGAGCGCTTTCGACCAGAACCTGGCCATCATCAAAGGATGGAAATGAGAAAAAAATTCTGTAACTTCCGGAATGTAAGCTGTTTAAATAGCAGAAGACGAAACCACATATGGGGAAGGGGGGGAGGGGGATGGACTAGTCTATTGAGTGAGGTGGGTTATTCCAACCCAAATGTACCATTAACACCAAGTAGATTATGCCAGAATTTTGGTATATTGTATGATAACATATCATTACAGGATTTCCCACTACTTGTCAGGATTTCCACTGACTCCCTCAGTAGTATAGTCGTTCATTTGCGCCATAATAATCTTTACTTTAGTGAAATATATATCAATTTCTGTTTTTAAATTTAACCGAGAAAGTGCAGTAGATAGTTTTTGCTTTTGCTATGTCTGACATATGCTCCCTTATGCGGTCTTGTAATTTCCTAGTTGTCATACCTATGTATGTAAATACTTCATTTTTATTTTTACATCTAAATGGCATGATATAAATTCCTGCTTTTTCATGCATATCTATGCGGTCAATTTTTCTGTGTACTAAATTTTGTAATTTTGTTGGAGGTTTGGCAATTAATGTTATGTCATACTTCTTTAAAGCATACCAGATTCTTTCATAAAGTTGGGGGATATAATCCTACAAAACTTTGAAAATTGTGTTTTATTCTTGGCTATTATTTTTCTGTTATTAAATTCATAAATTACTGCGTTAATAAATTTCACTGAGTACACATTCTGGGTTTCAATTTGCTTAATCGTGGTTAATTCTGCGTTTATATAATTTACTGAACATACGTTAAATGCCCTTCTGACATAAAAATTATATGCTGCTTTCTTATAAATAAATGGTACTATACTGCTATTAGAAATTGTATTATTGGATCGGCATGATTTCCTGTAAATATTTCTGTCTAAACAATGTGTTAAATATTCTTAATTAGTTCAGCATCCAGAAAAGGCAATGACCCATTTTTTTTTCTATTTCCATTGTAAACTGTATTCTGTTGTCTAAACTATTGGCTTTCTCGTTTAAATTTAAAAACATAAATTGATATATATTTCAGTAAAGTAAAGCTTTCTCAGCTAAATTAAAAAACATAAATTGATATATAATTCAGTAAAATAAAGCTTTCTCGGTTAAATTTAAAAACAGAAATTGGTACATATTTCAGTAAAGTAAAGCTCTTTCTCGGTTAAATTTAAAAACAGAAATTGATATATATATTTCAGTAAAGTAAAGATTATCGTGCAAATGAACGACTATACTACATGTATACAGAGGGAGTCAGTGGAAATCCTGGCAAGTCGTGGGAAATCCTGTAATGATATGTTATCATACAATATACCAAAAATCTGGTATAAGCTACGCGATGTTAATGGTACATCTGGGTTGGAATAACACACCTCGCTCAATAGACTAGTCCGTCCCCTCCCCCTTCTCCATATGTGGTTTCGCCTTCTGCTATTTAAACATCTTACATTCCGGAGGTTACAGAGTTTCTTCTTTTTTCCACCTTTGGATGATGGCCATGTCGTGGTGGAAAGCGCTCGGGACTCCGACGAATGTTTTAACATCTTAAAATGGTTTTAATGTTTCAGAACCCTTTTATTTTACACATATTTAAGTAATACACAAATTGTGATCCATTTTTTAAATGATTTCATATTTTAATTGATACACAAAGGTGAATTTTGTTCCAATTGTAGAATATTTTTTTTTATATATTTAAAGAGAATTATTACTTTCCATACAAATAGGTGAATAATATGTATTCCTGCGACAAATTCGTAGATTTGGTCTGTAATCTGGATAAGTACAAACATCAACACCCTTTTTTTATCCCCCATGTATTCATATCCAATTTTGAAATGTCTCTGGCTTAGAAATAAATATTTATCCTAAGACTTCACAATTAATCTCGAAACAAATATTTTATTTCTAAATTAGATTATATTAATATATGTCTTCTGATATTATCAGTATGGGCAAATATTCATATTTTAATTAAATAACAGTAAATTATATTCCTGAATAATATCTTCAATTATCTCAGTTATGTTATTGGCGAATTTGTTATCAGTTTCATGCAATATATTAATTAAGTTAACGAATCTTTCAAATTTAGTATATTTTTGCTAAAATAATGTATAATTTAGTTACGTTTATTATAATAATACAAAATATATATTTTGCAAATTAATAAGATGGTGGAATATCACATTTGAATAAACATTATAATCATATTTATTGATGTTAATTTGCCTTTTGTTAAATGATTTTTGAATTTTACTTGAATTAAACACACATTTTTCAGAAATCTTTAAATAAATGATTAAAGCACTATTTTTCGAAATTCTGATGGTTGTATGTCATCCAGAAATTCAATACATCTATACTTATGAGATATGTATAAGAGTTGAAGCATGTTTACAGAAACATTCATTTTATAATTAAGTTCTTAACAAATCTCTTAGTTTATAGAGATAATTATTAACAAATAGAATATTTTTTTAAATAATATTTCAAAATTTATAGTTAAACAAACAAACAAAATATAGAGCAATTTTCCTAAACAGTCAAACTTAAATATAGATTTTTTTTTAAATATCTGAACTTGTGGAGCTTATAAATAAAAAAATATATCAAGAAAATATTTTACCTGAAGACCATAAAACAAATTTATATCGTGCCGCAACACATTTATGGGATCACACGCCACTGTTTAAAAAAAAGTTAAATATTTTATCAAAAAGGCTGGTTAAAGTGAGATTGCACTTTGTTGGATCCATCTTGTGAATTTAAATTTTTATAAGATACCAGGAAATATATTTTAATAGTATAACTTTGCATGTATAATTTTACAAATTAAATGTTATTAATTCCCTTTTTATTCCTTTTTAACGACTGGTTGCATATCTTAAAGGGATGTATTTTAGAGGAAAAATTATTATTACAGTTTACGTAATGATATTCATCCTGAGTCTATACCAAAGGTTATTTGTTTCGTTCAAGCACTTATAGAGAATACATTAAACGTCCTCGGTAGTATATGAATAACGTGCAAAAGAGCACTGAGAAAATGACATTTTCAAATATGAGTAAATCGATGTTTTCATATTGTTATGAAACTTTTTGTTTCAAATAGCCCGTAGCAACCCTTTCAATTCTGAAATACCAGAAATACTCAGAATATTGAAACATGGACTTACTCAAACCTGAATACATACAGGTCAGTTCATACTCATTTTTGAAACATGACATACTCAAAAAGGATTATAATCAATTCAAACTCATTGTTGAAACTTGGAAATACTCAAAAATGTGCACATAGAAGTTAGTTCATACTCATTTTTAACACTTTCCAACTTAGTTGAAAAGTGTTTATGACTTCGGTTTGTCTGGCCGTCTGGCCGTCTGTCCGGCTTCCGTGCTCTAACCCCCGTAAATATGCTCGGATGACCTTGCAATTTTTATATGTTATTGTCGTTATCTACAGCATGTTCCCTATTTCAACTGAAGTGTGTAGCACTTATAGTTTTTTTACAGGGACACTCAAAAGAATTCCGTTACATTACGGTCTATGGGGAAAAATCATTTGCGGTTTATTTTAATGATGTCACGCAGTTTCAAATACATTGTAATTGATATATATCGCTAAGGTGCATTACAAGAAGCTTAATATGGAATAATATGTGCATAGCACTTATAGTTACTTTACAGGGACACTCAAAAGAATTACGTTACATTACGTCTATGGAGAAAAATCGTTTGCGGTTTAATTAAATAATGATCCACTATTTTGAACGCATTGAAATTTATATATATCAATAAGGTTCATTACCAGAGGCTTACTACAGAATATTGTGTGTATAGCAGTCATCGTTCATTTACAGGGACACACAAAAGAATTCTCTACTGTCTGTTAAATATAATTCCTGGAAGTGCGTTTTAAGTTGCTGAACGCGATTTTAAATTGTAGTATTATACAAATCTATAGATCATATACAAGGCTGAATAAAAGTATTCGGATATTTTTCCGAATATTGTATATGTTGGAAATTCCTGAAATTACGTTTTTAAATATATTATGCGTTTTCCAAATTGCTTACTTGGATGTTATCTTTCAGCTTATTAAACGGTAATGATTTGTAAAATTATTTTGGAAGTGTTGGAAAGTGTTACATAATCTATGCTTGACGCATGATTTTTTGATCTTGTTAAAACTTGGACATACTCAAATATGAGCACATGATGTTCTATTCTTGATTGTGTGCACACTTTCAGAAATGAGTATATACATGTTTTAAACTTAAGTAATTTTGATTCGGAGCCATTTTGACTATGCGGCATACTCAGATTTCAGTATTCTTTGCTCAGTTTTGAAAATGTGGTTTTTAGAGTGTTAAATTATAAAAAAAATGACTTTCAGAAATACAATATATTTAATACATTCTAATTAAATAAGGAATGTTTTTAAAATGTCGTTTTTAGAGTGTGTTCGTCAAAATATCAATAAGATATTACCGAATGCAATTGTATAAATGTCAATGCTATTATTATTCCCCCATTTACATCCTTGTTTAACTAAAACAAGTGTTTTATTTTTCAAATTTCTTTTATTTGTATTTTTGTAATCAGCATGAAATAATAACGTAATATAAAATTATGTGCAGCAGATGTTTTACGTATACAAATATAAAACACCTTTCATTTTAGTTTTTCTTTTACAATTGAAATGGGTATTATTATTAATGCATATAAATTTAATGAAACTGAAACATCCTCTTTTATAAAATGGTATGTGTTGCTGACGACTTGGATCGTTGCCACAGATTAATCTCTGAAAATGAAACATTTGAAGTTACTGAAAAAATTAATTGCTCGAAAAGTATTTGTCAGAAAATTGTTAGACAAAATGCGTTAGAAAGGTAAAAAATTGTATTTTTCTTGATATAAATTTCAAATCCACTAATTATGCCATTTTCCAAATATTGAATTTCAAAAATGACCAAATTTCACAAAGGAGTACCATAGCGAAAACTTCACGCGTAAAAAAATAATAATAACAGCAATGTGTCATCACGAGTCACAAATTATAGTAACCGTATAAAATATACTGTTAAAATATAAAAGTGAATTATGATGTCACGAGTGCATGATTTTTATTTAATTCTCGACAAATACTAGATGCGCCATTTCTATTTATTTGTGAATAATATAGGTTTATTCCCGTTATTAAAAAATGTAGCTGTAAAACATATAAATCAATGGAAAACGGTAGGTAATAAATTGTAAACGTAATAATAAACCGTATTAAAAAAACATAACTTAGTGAAATAAGTATCCGTTTTGATGTTATTATAGGATATCTAGGTAAAGGTACAGATTACTTTAAAATACAAGGTTAAATTCACCGATATATTTCGTTTGATTCAAGGTTTTTTTGGAGAAACCGACCAGCACAGCGGGCGTAGTCTGCTAGTACATAATAAGATCACTTTTCGTAGCTTTCGCAAGTATTTTAAATTAAAACTGTTAGTTTGAGGTTTAGCTATATTTGTTTGTTGTGATTTCTTAATATTGGTTGGAAATTGATTTGAGCAAAAACATTTATGTGTCAGAATCGAATAAAAGTGACATCTGTTTTTATCTGTGTTCTATAATGAACATAAAATAATAAGTGCAAAGTTATATGTCAAACAAAATGTAAAATTATATGCAGTATATCTTTTCTGAAAAAGAAAAATCACCTTTCATTTTCATTTTGCTTCCAAAACTGAAACGAATATTAACCGTTTGATTACGGGCTAGGACTTGCGACAGTTTTATAATAACGTGTACCACAATTTAGAAAAAAATTCTTTCCGGTAGATTTCTTTTGAAAGTATCTTTGAAAAAGTGCATGGTAGAGATCATTTTTGTAAAAGTGGTGCGAATAGAATAAAAAAAATAGTCGCTGGGACGACATATGTCCCAAGCAAAATGCAATAAAAATCACTTTTTAGAAGTTGTACCATATATTTTTAAATTAAAAGTTTTATCTCTTGGAATATATTTATTTGTTTGTTTCCTTTTTTTTAATATTAGTTTTCAATTTAAGTTATGCAAAAACTTTATTGTCAGAATCGATAAATGTGTCCTTTAAATAGACCTCCAACATTTTGTTATCCGCTATAATATATCTTCGAGTATTTTTTATTCACGGTATAATATTTTAAATGAAACATTACTTTTTAAATGCACTAAAGTGCAAGGAAGTACTTATTTAAAACAAATAACGCAATTAATGGTACTTTATTGTAATGAGTAAATCCATTGATGCAAGCAGTCATATAGAAAACAAAAGACTCACAGCAATACAATACGTTTAATCAATAAAGATAAGTTACATAAAATAGAGATTTGAATTAATACATATATTCCATAACACACATTTTTACATATATTTAATAATTCAAACTATTTAAAATGAGTTACAGATAAGATATTGATATAGATGAAATACTTACTTTTCAACTACAAAACTGGAATTTACATAGATTCATAATTTATTTCATATATCTCTTTATTTAAATCTAAACAAGAAAGAAATAAGCAGAAACAGGGAAAAATATATATAAAAAAAAATGCGGAATACTTTTTGTTACAGAAAAGAACTAAACGTATTTGTTTAATAATGTATTTTGAATGAACAACAGAATGAATTCAAAATAAAGTTTCATAATATTAAGTAAATTTCAATCTTACTAAGTAACGGACTTTTATAAATAAGATTACGTGCTTACAAAAATATTTTTGAAAGGGTAGAAAATTAATTTTAACAAAACATATATTCGTTAAACCATTTTCCGTTAAAATAATTTCGTTAGTATTTTCAGTATATAAGAGAAACAGAGATATAAAATAAATGACTAATTATTTATCTACTTTAACTTAATTTTATTTTACGAAAATGTTTTAAAATAATTATGTGTACTAATGTAACAGATTAAAGAAAATCCACAAACCCAAATAATAATCGTGATGTATCCATACATGAAAACAATCTATATTCTTGGAACACTGTTGAAAATTCAGCGATCTTAATAAAGAATAAAGATATTAACATTGAACAAAATTATGTGTGGTGACGTTTATTTTCTAGATTATTAATTTCGCTTTCATGGAAATAAATATTTACTGATAGATTATATCATTTCCTAATCAGATGTAAGTAAAAATGTGACTTTAAAAACGACCAATATGCACAGTGTATTTAAAGTGCAATTAAAGTTATGGTTAATTGTATAGAGTAACTGCTAAAACAAATGATTTTTTGTGGGAAAATCTGTTAATATTTGAATGTAATGTATTAATTAAATTAATTAATCAAGTCATTCAATATTACTTGCAGCATAATTTTTCAATACTATGCTTTAACTTCCAATTTCTAATCATAATATTTATAGCAGTGAATTGGAGATTTTTTAATTGTCCCAAATAGTTAAAAAAAAGTTTTAGAAATAAAACTACTACATCTAAAAAAAATCTAATCTTTAAATAAATTAAAATTTTATTCTATAAAGAATCACGTTAAAATCCAACGTACCCTTTCGGAAAAAAATCTTTCAAACTAATCTTTCAAACTATTTTACTATTCTATCTAATTCGGCAATTTTTGTTTAATAGGAATGTATCCAAAAATATATATATATATATATTTTTATGTAATATTATGAAAAAATGTTTTTAATCGTCGATCGTATTCTTTTACTGACGCAAATTCTGGTTGGCAGGTATATTGGTTTTACTCTTTAGGGCGAAGCAGATGATACATGCAGCCTGAATTTTATGATAAACAAGTTGGAAATTGTACGTCAAACGCGACAAACGAGGTGCGTTCGTACTACTGCTAGTTATATAAATATTCAGATCTTGATTTTTAATTCTGTGAAATTAATTATATCGTCTGCAGATTAATTTCTGTCATAAAATAAGTATCTCGGTCGCTTGACGATTCAACTTCGAAAGCTCCTACAACAAGAAAGCACCGACTTAAAAAAAAAATCAGATTTCTTAATAAATGCTTTTATTAATATCTCCTAAAGTTTTGATTCGATTTTTATAAAATTTGAAATGTCTCGACAAAATTCTGAAAAGATAACATATCTTAAATTTCGAACCATTCAGTTAATCGTTTTTGCGTTGTTATATGCGGACGGACGGACAGACAGACGGACGGACAAAGCGACAACAACAGATGCTACGTACTTATATAATTACGAACGCACCTAAAAAGGGCACTCTAAAAATACATATGACGTTTGTCACATAAATATTCATATAGGAATTATGAGGGAAAGGACGATGAGCGCTCACTTAATATATATATATATATATATATATATGAGTCTATCGTATGTTGGCTTATGTGGCATTGTACACAAAGAGAAGTTTTGTCAAATTAACAAAAATTTGGTTGGCCCAATCAAACATTCCGTTTAAATATGGGTCAATGGAAATTTTGTTTGAATCAACAAGAAAAATATTGTTGATTTTTTTTTTTTCAGTTCGAACAAAAAATGTTGTATCATCAATAAAAAAATGTTTTCTTATTTTAAGTAAAAATGGTCAATTTTACTAAATTAACAAAATTCTTTTGTTGAAAGTTTTCTAAAAATAAATATAATTATCTGTTACTTTAAGAGTTCTTTTCAGTTTCGGAAACAAAAACTTTTGTTTAAAAAGCAAATGTTTTGTGTAATTTTAAGAATTTTCTTTGTTTTAACAACAAAATGTTTTTGTTACAGAAACAATTATAATATTTACTTTAAAATTATTTTTTGTATTTGAACCAATCTAAACTTAACTATTTTTAATTCATATTTCAGAAGTGAATTACGCCTGTAATAATTGAATAATAACAATGGATTTTTTATCCTGCTTTTTTTCAAGCGTAAACCGACAGATTTAACAATGTCCCGACAGACTCGATTCCGCGTCCTCTGAACAGCGCGCTGAGGCTCTACCACTGAGCTACAATGAACGATATCCGAACGCGAAATCTATCACTCTTATATATGTCGGACCGGTTGCAACCGCGGCACAAAATGGAAATGTCATCATGAGCACAGGACCCTCTTAAAACATAAAAATAGGGGAAGCCCGACGTTACTCTGGTATCCCCCTCTACCAATTGCTTTGTTACTTACTAAATCAATTTTTGGTATGCTGCAACAATTTGAAATTTTACCATCAAAATTTCGAGTAAACAACAATTTAGAAAGAGAGAGCTTATTAGGTAAAAATTTCGTAAGAAAAAAGTGCATTTTTAACCCTGATTATTATTTATTTATTTTTTATTTATTTATTTTTTTTTTTTGTAAAAAGTTATTTTGAAAAATAAATTTGGACCTTTGTATTTCTTTGAGTAAGCACGGGCCCCCCCGGGCCTATTCGGTAAACAGGCCCTGCATGAGCATGCAAATTTCTGCGGCAAACATGAGACGAAAATACAAAGCCCAGCATATGGCAACATATAGTTAATTTTTAATTCATTTTCAGCAGTGAATTACGCCTGTAAAAAGTAGGATAAAAAATCACTGGTTATTATTCAAAGGATTACAGGCGTAATTCACTGCAGAAAATTAATTAAAAAATAACTGTGTTGCCGTATGCTGCGGCCTCAGAGCGCTAGTCTGAGGACCCGGGTACGATTTCCGGCTTGGGACATTTTCCACTCTGTCGGTTTTACGCTTGAAAAGAAGCAGGATAAAAATTAACTGGTTATTATTTAAGAATTACAGGCGTAAATCACTGCTGAAAATGATTTAAAATTTAATCCGTGCATTAGTTCTTGAGATTTATTTATAGTGAAAATCCTGAAAAAAGTAGCATAGCAGCGCCACCTGTTGGGCTATTTACACCAAAACGTAATCAGCTTCTGTTTATTTCAAGGTCTAACTCATTCTGTAGTTTGATGTATATCAGTGCATTAATTCTTGAGAAATCGCGAATCTATTGCAAAAATTGCAACATAGCAGCGCCACCTGTTGCGCTATTTACACCAAAAACTCATCAGCACCAATTTATATCAGGAAGTAATTAATATAAAGTTTTATTAAATTCCGTGCATTAGTTCTTGAAATAGAGCGCCCACAAAAATTTTGTCATAAATACACACACGGAGTCATAGACAGTCATTTTCTAAAAACAGTTAAATTGTGTTCAGGACCTTCTAAAATCCGTCTAAAACCAGAAGTTGAAAAATTTAATGACTCCAATACTTTCTTCTTGTAAAGATAGAAGAAAGTAATAAATGGGTTAGGGGAATTTTTTAAACTACCTTGGTCCGTGCCAATTAAAAAAGTTTTAATTATCCAAAAATTATGTTAATTCTTTAATTATATAACTATATAAGTCAAATAAACCAAGTTACGTGAGAGAGTTATAGCTACTACACAACAATTTAAATTTTGTATAAATTACAAATTTAAATTACAAAATTACGGTAAAATTAAAAATACAGATTTTGTTAACTCAAGTAAAATTCATGAAATTTTGTTAAAATTTTGTAAGAGTGTTAACAATATTTTTTTGTTAATGCAACAAAACCAACTTTTTACTTCAACTAAAACATTTTGCTTGAAACAACAAAATGTACTCAACAAAACATGTTTTGTTGTTTTAATCAATTCCTTTTTCTGGGTGTACCACTTGACAACCTTAGATAAAGCAAAAACGAAAGTTGGGGAGACTGGGGCAAGATGACTATGTTTTTGTTGTTTTTGTTGTTTATTAATTGATTTTGAAGTAATAGTAAAATTAATAATTCATGAACTGATAGAGTATACCTTTGTAGTATTAAATACATTACCATTTAATTTTTTCAAATACAAAAAAATAAAGGATAATTTTATTTTTTCATAACAGTAACAAATCGTCATCTTGCCCCAGTACTGGGGCAAGATGACAACACTGAAAAAGATTGAACATATTTTATCTTTTGAATATGTTACACGGTTTAACAAATGATAACTGTGTTTTTACATTTTACAAAGTATCAAACTAAGCATAATGCATTGATTGTAACGTAATTTTGAAGTGTTTAGTTGTGCAGCTAACAATAGTCACAAATAAAAATGCCATTTTCCTAATTGGAACATTCCTCATGCCACCACTCTTGGCATTTACAGCACTGGATCCATTCTTCTGTTGGTGGGTCACAATGCCGGAAGTTAGCCTTAAACGCTTTTTGAATTTTTTAGGAGGAGGGGAACCAGCGGGGGAGGCGGGAGGTGTTGACCCCGTCGAACGGTACTCTCCTCGTACCGATCGGATGCTTGGAAGTGGAGATACGGACCCCGATAGGGTTTTTCTTTCGGGAGGCTAGGGGGGGCTTATCGGATGGCAAAAATGTCTTTCTTTGGTTGCCCCCTTTCGATCGACACCTCCTCCGATCCCATGCGCCCCTTAGCCCCAGAGGAGATAGAAGCGCAAGGTCGTGCGAACAAACACACAGACAAACAAGCGTTTACAGGATTTAAATAGAATGGACAACATAGTTAATTTAATAAATTCCGAAACACAGGGCCAGATGACGAGCTCGTCATCTTGCCCCGGACTGCCTGTTTAAAAATATTCGTTTTCATTGCCATGTAGGAAGGCGATTAATTGGCATTTATTCATGGTAATAGGTAGTATTTAAACTAAGTTACTCATAAATATTAAACAGAAACGATATATCTTACCTGTATCTGTAGCAGAGCTTATTTACACATGCATAAAAGTTATAACGTGGCAGCGGAAAACAATCAAAGCTTCACAACTGACACAAAAATGACGATTTCAGCGTCTCTATAGTATTGTTTAACGAACGGCCGATAGGAGAGCCAGTAGTGTCCGGTTGATGCTGCCACCTTGCGGAAAACGAAAAAATTAAGACATTCGTCATCTTGCCCCACTCTTCATCTTGCCCCGGTCTCCCCTACATCATTGATAAACACACTTGAAAGTAAATAAAAAAGGTGGAAGAACTTTGAAAGACAGAGCTCATAAAAGAAAGAACGAAGGATATTTATCATCTACTATCATGAAATATTATCGTCTTTCAATCTAACCGCATATATATACAGCTTAATATTGTGAAAAAGAAAATTAAGCTAAAATACATACGGATTTAAATTATTCCGAGAATAATTAATTATATTAAAACTATAACTACTAAGTGGAAAATACTAAAATATTGAAAAATTAAATGTTCTCTTATAACCCAAAAATATTACCTTTTCTGGTTGGTTAGTTGGTTGCGTGCGCAACGGTCATCTTTTACACTTCAGAGCTACACTGACCGGGACTCTCTTTCGAGTGGAATCCAAAGTGTGTTGGATTCAAGTCTGACTGCGTTGATATTCGATCCCGGTACAAAACATTTTAAACTTCAATAAAAACTGTGAACAATTCTTTTGAACATAGAAGTCAGGATTTTATGTACATTTTCAACTTTTCGTACAGTCAACGCAAATAATCAAATGATAGAAGATATATATATATATATATATATATATATATATATATATATATATATATATATATATATATATATATATATATATATATATATATATATATATATATATATGCATATTTCTAAATTTGTTTCAAATAGAGGATTCATTAATTATGTCTATCGAAATTGCATGAGTTTCCGTATTATCTAATTTACTCATCGAGAATTATTTTGTTTCCAAAGTCGGAAATTGATTTCAGTGTTAACGGCTAATATCTGATAATGCATTTCAGCAATTTATTTATTCGGAAAAATTAATAGTACGTAGTTAAATTTCCGCGATGACATATTATTAATATTCAATTCAATGATATTAAATTCTACAAATACTCTCAAAATGAATGATATGAAATGTAACTCACATTGTCACATATCAAGTTAAATAAAGCATTGAGAGACACAAAGAAAAAGTATTTGTTAAAATGATTTAATAAATGTTACGCTAGAGAAGTAATCGAACTATTTGGGATCCCACTTATGCCACTTATATTTCTGTTTTATAATTTATTTTAGTTTTACTATATATACAATGTATGATTCTAATATCCTTAATTATTGTGAATAAAACGGATTTTCTTATGATGATGTATATATTTTTAGTTGTACATATTTGTTTTCTAATTAATAAATAAAAATGTAATAAGTTATTTCTGCTGTTTAAAGCCGTAAAGCTGAGATACAAATATATTGTTTTAAATAACGACGAAACTCTTGTATGCTAAATTTGTTGGAATAATATTAACCTTTTGATAACGGGGAGAAACTGGCGACTATTAGGTAGCTTTCATTAAAAAAGCTATTTATTGCAGCCATTCGGAGGAAAGCAATTCCAAAAATGTTTGGTATATTTTCACCGATCATGACCCCCAGAACCCCAAACAACCCTCCGTTTAAATGTTGATTTATATATATATATATATATATATATATATATATATATGTATGTTACGGTCAATATGATTAACCCAGGCATTATTAATAATGACCGGATTAATCATATTGACCGTAACATATATACATATATCTATCTGACATATGCCATGCTGTAGCTCTCTTATTTATGAACCAATTTGGGATGTAACTGAGTATGTGCATAGGACATGCCAAGGTCTCGACGGAGTTCGTTGGCCAGTTTCTTCCTCCATCTTGCTTCGAAATGGTGGCCAGTTAAAACAGTTTAAGTTTTTTAAACTTTAAAAACATGTACAAAAAAAATTTAATGAAAACATTGTTTCTGTTAAGTGTTAGAACGTGATACAAAGATTCTGGAACATTTTTTTGTTTTTTCTATATCTTAAAAAATGTCTGAGATATGACAGTTTGAAATTCTAGGGTGGCTGATATTTTGAAACAATCTGATATTTGTTATGCTATAATTATCATATTTAAGAACCGATTTGGATGTGACTGAGTATATGTATAGAACATACCAAGGTCTCGATTGAATTCTTTGGCCTGCTTTATCCCGCCATTTTTTTTCAAATTGGCGGCCAGTTATTTTTTTTTAAATTCAAAATTGTGTATAAAAATTTTATAAATTGAAAAAAAAGGTTTCGGAAAGTTTTAAAATGGGATACAAGGATTCTCAAATATTTTTTTTTGTTTTGGTTATATCTTAAAAAATAGCTGAGGTATGGCAGTTTGAAATTCTAGGGCGGCTGATATTTTGAAACAATGTGATGTCTGTTATGCTGTAACTCTCATGCTGAAATTCACATTCAAATTCCGTATTAACGAATACCGGAATTGAATCTTCTATAATTGGGTTCAAGCATTTTAGCTTCTGGAGTTTGAGTAAAATGAGGTGAATTTTTAAAAGCATGGACTACGAAAGCTACATTTTCCTCCCGGTACAGGCCGGAAGGACTTTTTTAATATTCAATCGTACCGCACTTCACAAAAAATTTTCTTTGAGGTTCCTCAAAATATCCTTGCATAAGTGTATGTCATAGACTAATATCCAAAATTATAATAATAAAATTAAAAAATATATATATCACTGGCACTCAAGGTGTCCCAAACCCCTAATTAGAAGCAAGGCTCGGAAGTAGCGAAAATACAGTACCCGCTACTTTTTCTATTAGTTTGTAGTCTAGCGCACTACATTAAAAAGTGTAGTGTAGCGAGTAGGGCGATTCAAAATATCAGTAGTTTGTAGCGAGCATCGACGCTACTTTTGACGTTACTTTAGGAGGGAAGAAAAAAGTGGCAATCATCAAATCACGTGATCATAACTCGTTTCTTTTGTGTGAAATACGTTCTCTGCAACAATTTGAGAATGTCAGAGACAAATCTCAGTTGCAGTGTCATAGAATACTCCATAAAAGACGGGCACGGTCACAAATTAACTGTCATTTTCGCAATTTGGGTGTTTGAAACTTGGTGTATTGTTATTTAAATCCATAGAAATCGTCTCAATATAATGTATTTTTATACGACTACGATATTTTTTACCAAAATATAGTCGTCTGGCTATGTTAAGTCTTTATCTGACGAATTTCTTCTCCCTTTTGCCTCCCACCCCCAACAAGCAAAGAAAATTAAAATCTTTATTTTGAAAAAAAAAAAAAAATAAAAACGGATTTATCTAAACATAAATCATCTAAATTATCCCTAACTTCTCAAATTCACGCTTCCCCTTATTAGCATACAAAGGAGTTTAATTATTTTTATACAAAAATAAAATCTTTCACTCCATTCATTGCTGTCTAATGACAATAAATAAAAATTATTTCATTGTCCCAAAAATTTACGCATCCCTTTTCGCACCTCCTCCAGCATACAGTTTCAAATATTTAAAACTCTTTATTTTTTTTTTCCGCATTCTTTATAAATAATCAGGAAGAATCTTAAATAAATAATCAATCATCTAAAATATTCTCCTTCGAACAAAATTTCTGCTTGTTTCCTGCGAGTTTAAAATCGTTAGAACTGTAATTATATATATATATATATATATACACGTATATATATATTCGAAAAAGCACAGATAAAGAACAAGTACACCATTTTAATTTCAGAAAAGTGCACCAGGAAGGAATGATTTCTCTCTTCAAACAAACTAGCAGCTGAAACGTAAAGTGTCAGCCTGCCCGTGATCTATTATTTGCTGGATTTGCTGATAAAACCGCAAAGTACTCACTCATCAAAAAAATTATTTTTATTTTGCTGGCAACCCTTTGTCTTCTTACTCATTATTAGATCTTGTGTTTTAATGTGGGGATTCTTCTTTTGAGATTGATGTAATAGATTGACAGACAAAAATAATATAGAACTGCCCTGGTCGGCATAAGGAATATTTTGAAGTTATAGAACAACAAGAAAGTGGTAATTATTCTGTAACATGTAAACTTTGTCCGATTAAAAAGAAGTTATAAGTATCAAAACATCTGCTTACAACATGAAGTTGCACGTTAGAGGTGAGTTAGCATTTCCTTCATTAATAATAATTACTGAATCGCATCTCGCACCGAATATCTAAATCATTATTCATTAAAATTCATAAATCATTAAAAATAGTATTTTCGAATTAAGATCCCTGGTTCAGAAAATATTCTTATCGAACTGTTTATTATTGCAAAAAAATATTTTATTAATACGTCTTTTGATCGTTGTGAAATATTTGTCCAATGTATGTATACAAATGAATTTACTGCATATTTCCTTTTGAAGATTTTAATAGGTAAAACAAAGATGATTGGAAATAAAAATATATTATTTAAAAAATGCCTAAGAATGCTTAATTTTATTTTTATGATGGCTATTTATTTTTACTTTAGCTGCACAGTTTTTTTATCGCTAAAATAATTGATTTGTAATGTTTTAGATTTGATTTGATATTGGTTAACTTTAGTGTTTTAATGAAACACCTTTAATCTTTGTCTCCAGAATGAATCTAAAGCCCAGTATGTTGAAATTCGGGTTTTCATAGGGAAACAAACAAAAAGAGAAAGAAAGGAAAAGAAAAGCTACGACTCAACTTATGCAAGTCTATATGATCTTGTTCAATTTTTAAATTGCTTTCAGAAACTATATTTAAATTGTAAAGAAATAGGACTATTTAGCTATATTTTTAAAAAGTAATGTGTATTAAAATTTATCAAGGGCTATCTGCTCTTAAGGTAGTTCTCAAATCCAAACTGGTTACTTTATGACATATTCTTTAATTAATTTTTGTTCGAAAACGCAAGAAAATGCAGGTATTCTTATTCAGAAACTTTGTAACCGAAAGACGTTTTCCGTTATTCTTTATTTTATTTTACTTCATTTTATTTTGTTTTTTTGGTACAGACAGGAGATTTTTCAGGAAACACTGTCAAAGTCGGCGTTTTTAACAGAATTTACGATGCCACAGCAGGAGAAAGGTAAACGTGACACGAATCGCTTATAAGTAACTAGCCGATAAGTAATTTATTTATCAAAAAATGGAAAATTTATTTCGATTCCAAATCGCGTCCATAGTCAGGCCTGCCTATTTTATAGCTTTGTGTTTAAAAATGTGTCAGAAAGTTTCGAGTTGTTGATAAGGAATTTCAGAAACATCCTTGACAGCGCTACTGTGCTATATCACTCTCATAAATTTGTAAGATTATTATAATTTTTGTTTTCAAATTTCCTCGTTTTAACACTTTCCAAAATAATACAAAAGTGCCTATGAATTAATTGTCTGTGTGTCCGTGCTCTAACTCTCGTAAATATACTCGGATTACCATGAAAGTTTTATGTTATTGAAGTTTACCATAGAATGTTCAGTATGGAGAATGAAGTGTGTGGCATTTATATCTGACTTACAGGGACATTCAAAAGAAATCTATTACATTATGGTCTATGGGGGAAAAATTGTTTGCGGTGCATTTAATTAGCGGTGATAACTAAAGTAGCGAAATGTAGCGAAGTAGTGACTACTTTTAAAAAGTAGTTTGTAGTCGCTACTTTTTAAAACAAGTAGTTGTAAACTACATTTATCATAAAGTAGTTGTAGTTGTAGTTCGCTACAAACAAAAAGTAGTTTTTCCGACCCCCTGATTAAGAGGTTATTAACATACATTCTAAATTAGAAGGTTTACTTTGAAATTCATTAAATAATAATAATATTCGTGTAATAATATATTTGTTCTTTGGCATATTATAAAAGAATATTTATTTTCATGTTTAGAAACCTGATATTGCTGCATTTAGCACTCTAAAGTTATGCGAGATAAAAAGTATATATAACTTTTACAAAATACATTGCGGAACATAGAGGGAGTCACCTTTATTTGTTATCCAATGTCTAATTTCTAAAACATTTGCTTTAAATGCCTGATTTCGATTGCAAAATATGTTTCAAATGCTGTTGTTCTTTACACACAAAATCATTTACGTCAAAAAAGTCCTTATTTTTATTTGGTTTTTGGGTCCTGTAAGTAAATTCCCATCAAAAACGTCGCATGTAAAAAATGCAGCCAAGTCTCGTTTCCTTTTTACCGTAAAAAGTACTGAGATCGTGTGAAGCCAAGTTTCTTATATTTTAATAATCAAGTTGATTAATAAAATATTGTATAAAATACTACTTATATGAGCATTGAACGTACATGTATTTGTAGCGTGGATATAATTTTATATAATATTCTAAGTCCGTGCGCGAAACCTCTTCTACGGTTGAGTTGGAAGTCCGGAGTTTTGGGTGGTTTTCTTTCAATGTAGCGTTATTATAGCGTGCCAAATAAACCCTTTTAGAAAGACATCCCTCCTTTATGCTTTTATTCTTTGTATTCATAATAGGTTTAATAAAATTATCCCATCCCATCCCATAACACTCATAGTAAAATGTATTAACTTCCTTGTGCTATATAACTGACAAGTCACAAAATAATCTTTAACTAAAGATCTAGAGACTAGGAAGGATGTGTGAATGAAAGTTTCAGAATTAAAAGATAAATAAACTTCGCTTTACATGATGTGAGGACTTTTTACGGTAAAAAGATCATGAGACTTGGCTGAATTTTTTACAAGTGACGTTTTTGAATGGATTTCACTTATTTTTGTAAGCAATCGTCTTTTTCTTGACTTTGGGCTCTATTTCGACATAATCCACGGATTTTTGCCAAGCCCTGTCCATATTATTTGGACGTACTAAAAATTTGGAGCTTTAGTTCCGTTTGCAAAATCGTCTAGATAAAAAAAGCCTCAAGTTGCAAAGCAAGCACTAATTTAAGGTCAAGAGTATTCTCAATCGCTTCAAGAAAAGATGCTACTGATCTGAGATATTACTCGCAGCACTAGATACTTGATATTTGGCATAAAAGTACAGTTTAGGATTAAAAAAATACAAAATTAAAAATTCCGGAAAATTCCAACAAATTCCAACAAACTTTTTTCGAATTTTTTGATGTATTTATTCTTTTTTTCTAATTTTCCTTCAGTATTTCTTCTCATCTACGAAAGGACATTTTTAGTTGGATCTTAATTGTTGTTTTCATAAGACTATGTTTTGGTTATTTAAAATTTCTATGTTTAATTGTCTCTTTCATTTTTCGGAAACGATTTAGTCAGAACATTTTACATTTATCTTTTCAATAAATGTACAAAAAATATTTTCGAAATATTTTACGATACTTTATGCCAAGTTCGTTTATCATAAATTTTATTAATACAATTTTGATGCTTCAAAGGAAATAACAACCAGTATAAATATTTACTTCGTTAAACTTTTTACCAATATTTATTTTTTTTTTCTATTTTAAGAATTTAATATTTCCATAAATCCTAAAAGATGAAATACGATGTCTGCATTTAAATTTTACCAGTCTGTTACTTAAAATATAAAGGATAATTTTAAAATATGCTTTTTCCCTCCTTAACAGCTTGCCCGTAAACTGTACGTGCGAGAAGATCTGCTTGTTCCGTTGCAGAAAGCTACAATAATTGTCAATACTAATCTTCCCGTTATTTAATGACAACTATTTTATCATTAAATGAGGCGAATATTTTAGTTCTGAAAGTGTGGTGTTTTGAAAAATGTTTACTTTAGTGTGACAAAAAATAAAAAAAACTGTTAGGGAATTAAATTAAAACTAGGGGGCTCAGCCCCCTACTCGCTAACGCTTGCCTAGAACTCCTATAATAGGAGTCTTACGCTCGCCAACCCCCGTGAATTACGAAGCAATTCACATTAAGACCGCTACGCGGTCCCAGTTCGATTCGCTCGCTTGAACCTTTTCATTTTTGCAGAAACTCTAGCCGAATAAGTACTACCATAAATAAACCAAAAACCACCATAAAATTGCCAATTTTTTAATGTAAAATATAATTTTAAACTTCGTTGAACACACAGTTAAAAATGCATTTAGTTGGTGCTACCAATGTGCATCTAAATACTATGAAAAAAATATCATTAAAATACAATTAGTTTAAAACTCATTACAACTATAATATTGTACAGCACGGCTTAAATTAATAAAAAAAAACTACATGATAGGAACAATTATTGTTTAAATTTCGTAAAACTGTTCTAATTGATAAGATTATAGATATTTGCAAAATAAATTATTTTTTACTGCAATAATTTACATCTACAGCAATAGATGACAGCAGGTGCGATCTAGACAGTTGATATCTTTAATTCTCTCCGATTTAGTATCAGGGAAATTCATAAATAAATTCTAAATAAGCGTTGAGAATTCATTTGAAATTAACGGTATTACTCACAATTAAAATGAGTTATCATCTCAAACGCTTTGGATTACACACGCGTTATTTTATTACTTTCTTCTATAATAGAAGAAAGTATTGTAATCGAAATTTTTTTCGACTCCCAGTTTTCGACGGATTTACACGTTTTAGGGGTCAGAGATTCCGAAAAACATGTTTTTACAAAATGTCTGTCTGTCCGTCCGTCCGTCTGTCCGTCTATCCGTCTGTCCGTCTGTGTGGGTCTTTTTTGTACCATCGAAAAGTGTATGAAGTTATGCTTCAAATTGAACCACATTTTTTTTCTATGTTTTTGGCTATGGCAAGCAAATTATATCAGAATTTGGGGATATTTCGACGAAAGGGGGCGCTGCGACCGATATTTTTGTTCCATTTTCACTATTGTATCATCGAAAAGGGTATGAAGTTATGCTTCAATTTGGACCAGATTTTTTTCTATGCTTTCGGCTATGGCAAGCAGGTTCTATCAGAATTTGGGGATATTTCGACGAAAGGGGGTGCTGTGATAGCCAAATTTAAAAGGTCAAAATAGCCAAACTCAATTTCAAATTCAAAAAGATGTGCAAAAAAATTAGAAATCCTACAATTTTTTTTCGTTAAATGTTCAGAGAATCCGGAACAATTTTTGTTTTGCCTCTATCTTAAAAAATGCCTGAGATATAGCGGTTTGAAATTTTAGGGTGGCTGACATTTTCAAACAAGACAGCAAAATTCATCCATAAACGGGTTTAACTTATGAGTTATAGTTAACATGGTTTTGGCAAATTTTCTTTCATTGTTGTAACAATTAATCCTATTATATGCTTATCACTATATATTTATATTCGCCAACGTCAAATTCTCGCCAAACCTGACGACAGTTGGCGAAATATCGCCAAATTTGGCGACCAAAATAGGTTGTCATAAATGAAGCCAACTTGGCTGTAGAGGACTAATTTGGCGATATTCTCATTCAAATTCAATGTTGACGAGAACTGGGATTGAATCTTCTTTAATTAGGTTCCACGCATTTTACCTTCGTGTTTTCCAGTAAAATTAGCTAAAATCGAAAAACCATGAAATAGGGAGGCTATCTGTTCCTGTCTGTTCAGACCTGAAGGACTTTTCGTAGTTTAGTATTATACATCAGTTGATCGCATCCCGGTAACCCGACGATTCGAAAGCAGCTGACGTACAACGGAATAACGAAAAATATTGATTTTATTGGGGATATGATAACGAATTTTGAAGTATTAACATGACTGAGATAGAAGAAAGTTTTGGGATTGGCACATCCGACTAGTTTTTAATTATTTTCTAGTTTGAGTTTCACTCGTTTCATTGCTCTTTCGCTGGCCGCCATATTGGGAGATTCTGGATGGAAACTACGCTTGTTGCTTGTTGCCAAACGATAATATAGAAATTCAGCCCTTTTTCCGCGCCACGTAAGAATAATATATATATAGATATTGGAAAATAATTGTCTATTTGTGCTTGAGTATGTGCTTTGCAGCATAAACCTAAATAAATTTATAATCTAAACCTTTATTAAATTTAATAATAAAATTAACAATCTGTAATATGGGGATAAAAAATGTGACCTAAACTTTATATCTGCTAGTCTGTAAATTTGTCAAAAAGCGGTTTTGTTTATATTTTATTTTCTATCCTATTTATAAAATATATTTCGTCACTTCCATGAAGTGGATTTTTATTATTGCTTAATTACAAAAAAATATATACTATATACTACAAACTAAAGTTTTAACATCTTTGTCCGTTTTGGATTTATGGCTGTAAAACTTTATTTTTTGTAAACTAATAAATATTGTGTGAAAGATACTTTTATTTCAAAGGATAAATCTACAAAATCCCCGATGTTGGGTATGTTTATGCTTTTCATTTATAAGAGTACGTGTCTTCGATACTTTACCAATTTTTTTTATTGGTAATTCTTATATCTTGAGGCCATTCATAAAATTGTAGATAGTTTTATAGCTCCGAGGAGAACCTATAGAGAGCAAAATTTCGAATAGAATTTGCTATTTTTATAAATACATTTCATTAGTTAATAAGAATTTAAATAATACTAACATATTTCACTGTAACGATTAGATATATTTAAACACATATTTAAACACATTTTGAAACATTTTTTTTAAATTTAAAATTCCAAATAAATATTGTAAATCACAAATGGTTGTATATTTGCATTGCAAACTTTGCATCCAATGCTTTTTTTTTTTGAAATAATAAATCTTGTTTTCTTTCCCATTTAAAAGTATTTCTGATATTCATTTTGTTATATTTCTTATTATAATAAAAAAATTATGTACTTAAAATGTAGATTAGCTGAAAGTTAAGATATTTACATTTTGGAAATTACGGGATTTTGAACCTGTTATAATAGAGTGCTTTTATAAAAGAATGATGGCATACGTGCATACGAAATCCAAAAATTTGATTGGTTGAGATCATTATGTATACAAATTATGCGAACTTGACGTTATAGATGCTCCGTGTGCGTATGTCACCTATTTCTTATGATGACACTGTAAATTATTATAACCATTGCTCAGTGTGCGAATTAAATAAGATTATTTATAAAGGTGGTAACATTTGACAAACATTTCGTTCTTTGAAAGATTTCGAAAACGGTGGTATGCAAATTTCATCCCTCTTTACGCATACAAAAAAAAATAATTTTAAGAACTGAAATATCGAATTAATATTGATTGTGATGACATTTTTATACAATAAAACATTCCACTATTAAGATCCTAGAGAATAATTTTAATAGACGTCTATGCGTGGTATGCAAATAATATCCGACAGATAAATTGGTTCCCAAACATATTGCACAACGGTATCTTCATTCAAAACACTCCGCACAACAATCGGGCATTTAATGATTTGTTCTAATCGATGTTTTCTTCTAATGTTTTATGTCTTCATTTGTCTGTATAATCAGTATCGGTATAATGTCTAGAAGAGAGAAAGCTCCGAGAACACTAAACGCATTCCGGAACAATCACATATCTAATATGAATCACCACGTTTCTTCAACCGAGCTTTTTTATTATGTTTATTTAAATCGATTTTCTTTCAAAATTTTCCGGTCGGAGTTTTAAATACTCCAGGCACCCAGCGTTAAATGCAGTCCTTCAGCCAAACGCTGTAGTATGAGTACTGAAAGATAACTAATATACAATAGCTCTATGTTCTGCAAAAGGCGTTCGTTTATCCACATTCCCTTCAAATTCGGAAAATGGTATTTCATAGTGATCTATAAAATTACAATCTTTCAGATATTTGTTAAAATCAATATAAATGTGGAAATAGGTCACATAAACATACTTTAGAATGCATTTTTTTAAAGAAGCAAAAGAAAGGGACATTAAATTGTTATATGAAAAAAAAAATAATAATAAAGAAAAGAGTTCATTTGTTATATAACAGACGGTAATCGTGACATAGCAATTATTCAAATAGAAAATAATACTTTTCATTTTCTGTTTTAATGAGAAAATGTCAATAAAAGCTATAATAAATCTATTATTTCTGTTTCATTTTTTCCAACAATGGGTTAAGTGTGTTGTCAGTGTTATAAAAAAAATAATAAAATTTCAGAAATTTATTGAAAAAAAAATCTACAGTTATTTTGACCTCAAATACTCGGATGCATGCGAAGAAATTATGTTAGTTTCATTGTTCAAAATTCTAATTTATAGGGGCTTTAGTTGTAATATACAAAGACACAATCAATTTTTATTAAAAAAGATTCTGAACAGCATTTATTTTCAATTATTAAAGGCCATATATTATTTCCATATAATTAATGCTTATCTTGG
Source organism: Maratus michaelseni (assembly GCA_963931845.1). Taxonomy (NCBI): domain Eukaryota; kingdom Metazoa; phylum Arthropoda; class Arachnida; order Araneae; family Salticidae; genus Maratus; species Maratus michaelseni. The sequence goes on along the minus strand of OZ007591.1, from coordinate 297,407,968 downwards.
TTACACGAGCTATTAGCTCTTTACATTGATGAATTTAGTTTTTAAATTAAAATGAATACATACTAAACTAAAAATTTGACTATTTTAAAGTTTGTTTCAATTATAGAACTTCCGTAATTTGGTTCACTGCCAATTGACATTTTAGAGAAAAGGGTTTGCTGCAGTATAAAATATATTGTTGTAACTAGCTTTTTTATTGAAAAGGCAAACGTTGGACAAAATCTTAGATAGAATCTATACAAAGAAGCATTTTATATCTTCCCCATATATATTTAGTGTTTGCTATGCAACTATTTATGAACCGATTTAGGTCAGACAGACAAAAAAATAACTATTATTTTTCCCTTTATGTTATCTAAATAGTCAGATGAACATAGAAATACGTCTTTTTCAGAAAACCCCAAACCGATATTTTCTATATTTGTACAGATAACTTTAAACGTAGTGGTTTCAATAAATTAAAAAAAAAAAACATATAGAGTAAATTAAGAATTTTTTAATTAATTTTAAAATAAATTTATTTCAGTAGAAATATATATTTTTTATGGATCGCTATTTTTAATAGATTATATATTTAGATCTTATACTTCAATATTTTATCGGCTATATTCATTGAATAGTGCATTTTATTGCCATTCGTCTAATATAAAACATAAATATTGAATAAATCACCAAACGAAGCAACTATCGAATTTCTTGAAGTTTCAAATATATTTATTTATTATGTAACAAAATATATAGATACATTTAAATATAATAAAACATTTTTGTATTATACGTAACTGCTTTATGTAACTGTAAAGAAAATTTCTCTTCTTGTTTTGACGTAATACCAATAAATCAACATTTCGAATAAAATAATATTGTAACCCCAAAAGATTTCCATGTGCAGTTTTGTTAAGTATTTTACATGCCTAATGTTTTCGTTCATTTAACTAACAAGATATATATATATTTTTTATATACCAAAATGAAATAAAATCTCTGAATGAATACTCGAAGGTCGTAACATCTAAAACGTGGATTGTAATAAATTCCATGTTTTAACTTTTTTAGAAGATCATTTAAAGAAAATTTAAAGGGGGTTTTATGAGTTAAATGTTTCATGGTTTCATAAAAAACATTTCTTAAAAATATTCTTTGATTAACCGTTGATATACCAATATTCTTTTAGTCGCTAAATAAAATAAGTTATTTTACCATTTTATATGATAATAAATCAATAAACAAAATTGATAAAGTAATTTCTTAAAAAGTTGTATTAAAAACAATTTATTTTTATTTTTATTTTTCCCCCCAACACTTTATTTATTTATTTTTGAAATATTAAATTCTATGTTAAACAGATCTCTTTAATGTATGTCTGTAGAATAAATAAAAATAAATATTTCTGGATTATTTAAAGAAGTATTATTTCTCTTTCACTACCTTTATTTTTATCGGCTTTCAAAAGCTACGTACCAAGTTATTTTACCTGGTTTACCTTGGAGAGTCGAATAAACACTTCACTGATTAAATAGATAGTTCTCGAGTGAACAATCTGTTTTGTTGTGTCAGATGTATTTAGCTATCTGGAGAATGGAGAAAACTTTCAACATATCATAGTGTGGATATTCGAAATAAATATGATAATTATATTTTGACGCAGATTGTAATTAAAGTTTTTGTGGAATACATTTGAAACGCAGCGATTTATGTTTTTTTCTATTTTAAGTTCAAAAACAAAATGTGTTTAAACAAACATTAAATATACTATGAGTTGTATTCTGTTTTCTCCAACTGGACGAAAAATGTCCGGACCAGGATTCGAACCTGCGATTTCTCGGCTGAAGCTGCCAGGCTCTACCAACTGAGTTATTCCGGTCGAATCTGGAGGGCATAATTCATCCAGTTAATCTTATTGATCATGTTTCGTCCAGTTGTAAAAAAAAAAAAAATCAACTCATATGATTACTTTACCAATTTGAATAATTGTGTTAAAATGAATCTAGATTAAATATACTGACTTTTAAACCTTGATAAAATTAAAATAATCACTGTATAATTTCTGAAATTCAAAATTGTAATAATTATTAAATTATTAAATATTTCCAAAATGAGATATTCTATAACTACTCTTAAAGCTCAAAATTTTAATAAACGGTGCATTTTTAAACAAGTGTGGTAAGTGTGATCAAAGATCGCTCTAAGGGTTTCGTTTAATAACCCTTTCAAAACACTTTATCCTTTCTTTAATAAATCCAAATAAATTTTATTTAACAACCAAAAATTAAAAAAGTCTGGTTTTTTATAAAGTAAAAATTTACCGGTCTATTTTTCTCATCTTTTCGAATATCTAAAACAGCTGGATAGCGGGCGAAGCCCGCTATTATATTCTGTCATAATAATATCTGTCATGTGTTTAACTGCGATATTAAAAAAAATTCAAAATTAACATGTTGTACACCTTCAAAATGTTAAAATATGCGAATATTTCCGCAATAGGGTTTTTATCGTGATTCAATACTTTTCTCAAACTCATATATTTACTGCATTAAAGACGTGAGTATAAAACATCACAAATTTACTGAATGGTGTATATGTATACTAACGTTTTGTATACACCATTCAGTAAATTTGTGATGTTTAATACTCACGTCTTTAATGTAGAAATTTTTCATGGTGTAATCGTCCAGCATTTATATCATATATTTACTATTCTATATTATTCATATTGATACTCGCTTTGTATTATTCTGAAACATTTGAAAGATCCGTTAAACTTCCGATATGACGTCATATTTTCTTTTTAATTTTCTAATGACGTGATGTTAATCTGATTTGTGTACATTACACATACTCATACTCCTTGTATTATTGAGAAATCTTACGTTTTATTAGCACTATGACGTCAATTAATTGTATTTCATATTAATCCTTTTTTCAATTGGTAAAACTGTTTATTTCATTTTTCACGTGGAAATCATCTGATAGAAAATTAATTATTGTAGAAAGAATTTCATCGTGGATTTTTAATTTTTGGCATCGGCTATAACGAAAAACGTTACAATTTAATAGGAAAAGGCAGTTAGAATTTTGGTTTTTTATCTCTATTTATTAAAATAATACGAATTTTTCAAATTTTAATATTTTGAGCTCTTTACAGCTGCTATTCAGATTTATACACTAAGTTTTTAACTCCGCAAGTTACATAGTATTTGAAAATGGTTCTGTGACAGACAGAGCGGGAGTAATAGGGTTTCGTGAGATGAACGAAAACACTTATTTTCGTGAATTCTGCGATTAATAAAAGCTAATTATTCTGAACTAAAATACTGGTATTATAAAATTCGGAGTCTTAGCAGTCCTGTACGTGTATAATAAAAATATTATTGACCATCAAATTACAAGACTAAACAAGAACGAAAAATCATGCGTCAAGCATAGATTATGTAACACTTTCCAACGTTCCATAATAATTTTACAAATCATACCGTTTAGTAAGCTGAGAGATAACATCTAAGTACAATTTGAAAAACGCATAACATATTTAAAAACAAAATTTCAGGAATTTCCAACGTATACAATATTCGGAAAAATACCGAATACTTTTATTCAGCCCTGTATAGGATCTATAGATTTGTATATATACTACATAGGATACTAAATTTTAGTTCAGTTAGGAAACGCGTAGCACAGTTTAAAATTCTCCTTATGGAGTTTCTGTCAATAAACGGTAAATGTGTTCGCGAACATTTGTATTTCCCTGTATATGATCTACAGAATTTATACACACCACGTAATAAACAAAAAGTGAGATAAATTTAATTCCGCGTTCAGTAACTTAAAACACACTTCTAGGAATTAGTGTTAACCGACAGTAGAGAATTCTTCTGTGTGTCCCTGTAAATGAACGATGACTGCTATACATGCAATATTCTGTAGTAAGCCTCTTGTAATGCACCTTAGTGATATATATAAATTTCAATGCGTTTAAAATAGTGAAACATTATTTAAATAAACCGCAGACGATTTTTCTCCATAGACGTAATGTAACGGAATTCTTTTGACTGTCCTGTAAATTAACTATAAGTACTATCCACACCCTATTCCATATTAATCTTCTTGTGATACACCTTAGTTACACATATCAATTGCAATGTGTTTGCAATTGTGTAACATCATTAAAATAAACCGAAAATTATATTTCCCCATAGACCGTAATGTAACGGAATTTTTTTGAGTGTCCGTGTAAAAAAACTATAAGTGCTACACACTTCAGTTGAAATAGGGAACGTGCTATAGATAACGACAATAACATATAAAAATTGCAAGGCAATCCGAGCATATTTACGGGAGTTAGAGCACGGACAGACGGCAGACGGCCAGACGGCTGACGGCTGACGGCCAGACAAACCGAAGTCATAAACACTTTTCAACTAGGTTGGAAAGTGTTAAAAAAGATTAAATAAATGTTAAAGGCTCATCGTGTAAAAGTTTAATATCATGTGGTTAAAATTTTAAGTATAGCCGGAAAATAACTGAAAAACATAACCTATTGTATATTCATGTTATCATAAAAATTTTCAGTGAAATATACAGTTTTATCCTTTGTTAATATAATAAACGATATCTTGCTAAGATTATTAATAACAATTTTCTTAACATAATAAGTTTTAAAATTTTGATTTAAATATTCCTGACAAAAATAAATTACGTCCTAAAATTTGAAATACTTTTTACTAGTCAGTAGTTTACGAGTCCGGTACATAAGCATTATAAATACAACGAAATCTGCATGAAAACATGCATCACTGTTTTTCTTATTACACACCAATGCGGCGCGCTTCGAAAAATTCATTTTTCTAGATTTCTTTAAAACAAAAATCCCTCCTCAAAGTAAATTTGCCATGTACCCTATTAAAATCCGTACACTTATCTATCTATATAACCTCAAAAACGCAGAAACCACAGGGCGCAGGGCTATGAAATCTGGCACACGGGATTCTGGTAGGAGGCCCATGAACGATTGGGTTAAAAATCGAAAATTTTAAATATATATTTTTTTATGTTTTTAACGATCTTTTTTCCTTTTTCGTGTTCAACCCGTAATCGAGCAAGTTCTAGCCAGTTCTGAATGTTTACTGCAATGTGAGATATACATATTACGTACGCCACGCTGCAATACTAAAAAGCTGTAACGGGTATTACGATAATTCTGTTACCACGCATGCAAATAATTAGAGATTATTTAATTGCGCTTAATTATTAACTTTTATAAAATGTAAAGAAGAACATTTTATAACAAACATAAAAAAAAACTTTTTATTCTATTCATTCTCTTATTACAAAGATATCGTTTCATCGTCTTCTGCCATAGCAACATGATAAATTAAATTTCATTAAAAAATGCACAGTATTAGAAAAATATTTTCTACATATTACATAGATACATGTGGTTGTACAGATTTTTATTTTTAATTTTGGTTTTAGAATTAAATTCGTGAACTCCACTGCGTAGAATGGGTTAAACAGTTAGTACAATAATTAATATTTGCATGTTTTATTTTCTATTACAAGTGTTATTTATGCTTTTGACTCTTTTACCTGCAAAACTCCTCTTCCAACTCATTTCCAAACATCAGAAAAATGTAACGTTAATTTTACCATGATATGTATATTGTTATTTTTTTTTTAAATCCGCCACATCCATAGCATGTGTATCCAGCAGACGTGTAAGTATTGCTATCACTGCTAAAGGGAGATAATATTATTCAATTTTTCGAATCATGTGAATAATAAAGCCTTTCATTGTGTGGCACAAGCTAAGGTGAGTCCTTGCTTATTAAAATGTTGAATAGGACTGTTCTACACCAGACATGTGCAGTGAAACTTTTTCATTTACCGCTCACATTAATCGATATTGAAATATCTTTTGTGTTTGTTGATATATAAGTTAAGGTTCATAATAGTAATAAACATCAAATCGAAAAATAAGCAAGTGTACATACACATATACTCGTACACATGCGCTAACACATATAGTATATATATATATATATATATATATATATATATATGTGTGTGTGTGTGTGTGTGTGTGTGTGTGTGTGTGTGTGTGTGTGTCTATATCTCTATTAGCCCAATTCTTCTATAAGCCCAATTCCATGTATACTCATGTAATTATCTATTTGTTTTAGCTTTAATCATATTAAATATTTAATTCATAGTTTTGGAGTATTATCTTATTTTTTTTTCCTTCTTTCAGTTCATCTTTAATCACCTGGAATTGCATCATTTGGGGCAAAATAATCTGTTTTAAGTTTGTATTTCCTCGGGTAATCACGAAATGGAAGTTTCAATCAAACACAATATTTAGTAACTCTGTTGTCGGATAAAATGTGTTTAACAATAAAATCTAATAACATTCAAAGTTTTAATTTTATTCCTGTTTCGCTCGTATAATAACCCTGCATATATGCGCTGAAGAGAAATCGATCTCACAGTAATTCTCTTCATATCAAAACTGATAAAAGTCAGCGTAATTCAAAACGTAAATATTAACACCTCAGAGAATGCAGGTAAAATCATAACCTTTATTACATTTCAATCAAAACCAATAGTAGTATCTGTGTACAAATTTCTATACTATGTAAATATTTTATTATTATTTTTGTTGTTGTTGTTTTCTACGGAATTATAATGTATTGGTAAAAATATTTTAATTTCCTTGGCGCTAACTGGTTGATTTTGCCGTCTTAATATACACTGGCATTAATAATTTTATGATCCTAGCTTTACGAAACTGCGGCGAAATATAATTCTTAGAGGTTACCAACGATGATGAGACAAGGGATTTAGTATCAGCGATCTGCATGATTAAGAGGTGGTGCTAGGAGGATCGGATGAGATTGAGATTATGTTCATTGTTTAAATTGCGTAAATTGCATATTTATAATCGTTGTTCTCAGAGCCTCCTACGTCCAAATTATAACAATATATATATATATATATATATATATATATATATATATATAATTCTAAGCATTTGAAATTTAAAAAGAAAAATAATTCTCTGATTTTATAGTCACTGATATTACAAGAACTTTTGAATAATTAATTGACATTAATGTAAAGTAAATATCGTGTACTTTACATACTGTTTTCCTTTTGATCTGTAAATATGTATATGTAAAATAAAACGTTGTTATTAACACTTTCCAACATAGTTGCAAAGAATTTATGACTTCTGTTTGACTGGCCCTCTGTCGTCTGTCCGTGCTCAAACTCGCGTAATTGTACTCGGATTGTCCTAACATTTTTTAATGTTTTTTTTGTTTAATATAGCATGATCCCTATTGAAAACGAAGTGTGTAGCATTTACAGTTTTTTTACAGATACAGTAAAAAATAGTCCATTACATTACCGTCAATGGTAAAAAATCGTTTCAAGTGCATTTTGTTGATACTACGCCATTTGAAACACGATGAAAGCGCACTAAAATATGCATTTTATAGAAATTGTTATATCTCCATTTACATAACAAATGTAACTGAAATGAACAAAATCGTTGTACTTGGTCCGCATCGTCACATGTAACGCTTTGATATTATTTTGAGGATTTATTTTACAGGATGAATGCAAATACATTTTTTTTAAAATTAAATTTGGTATTGGTCTTCAAATTTAACACGTAATCATGTATTCTCTGAAATTGTGTAAAACACGTTTTTTTTATATTTATGAACTACCAAAAGAATTTGTTGAATATGTCTCTAGGCATTCGACAAAACTTTCACTAAATACCACGCGTCCGGCATTTTTTGGTCATAAAGTGTATCGTGAACTAAACCGAATCACAATTTTACACTTTGTTTAATATTTATTTGTTAATAGTTCTTTTTGCTTTAAATTTAAAATTTCAAATCAAAATAATGATTTTTATTTCAGCATTAAATTCTTTATACCTATATATATAATAAATTATTTTAATAAAAAAATAATAAATAAATATTTTTTATTGCATGCAAAAAAAAAAAAAAAAAAAAAAAAAAAAAATCAACTTTTTAAAAAATAATTAAAAACGAAACTTCTTCTAAATAGCAGAAAAACAAACGCTACTTGCGTTCAATTAAGGGAACGTTTTCCCCCCTATAAGACGCCAAAGCACCCGTTACGGGATCATGCCGGATTTTCAATACGGTTACACTATTTGAAAAAAAATTCAACTGTTCTATAATAGATACATCAAATGTGTATTAAAAAAATTAAAAAGTTATATTTATTTAACATGATTCATATAGTGGCGTGTAATGGGTTAAAACAAACGTTGTAACAGATGCATGCCTTGTTACATTAAATGATAAGATAAGGGTACTTTATTTATAGTAAGAGATTTGCTATTTTGCGTTGCTAATATTTCTGGCTGAATGAGAAACCTATTGTATGTTTCTTTAACTTTCGGAAACGTGGAAAGATATCCCGAAATTTGATCACGTGCATTTTTGCGAACTTATGATAATATGGGTTGCGCAAGCTTGTTGCCTATAAATTGAAAAAAAAAATGTGGATGTTATTGTTTGTTTGCAAGGACGTTTCTGGTTACCTGGGTAATCATGTGATGTCATTGCACATCATATTAGACTGAAGAAGATAGTAGTTTTGACTGATTGTCATTATTTTGAGAAGATATGAACTTCTCTACCGGTAAACCGGAAAACAACCTTACAGTTATTTCAATTAAAATTCTTATTGAAATTCGACGGAATTCGAAAAAATAAAAATAAACACGTTGGTCGGGGAGTACGTTTAAAGTTATCTAGTATTTTATTTTAGTTCATATAAATTTTGTTTTTGAACGGTTATTGTTATTTTTATTCAGTCTATATAGAAATGGAAATTAAGCTTTAACGAAAAGGCTATTTCCTATTCTTCATACTTTTATTAATAATAATACATTGTTTGATGTTTTAAATTTAGACAGTGTCTTAGATTATGACTTTACAGGATTACCACTGTTGTCACAACGTTATTAAAAACAACTTCATCAGTTATCATATACGTACAAAGGATTGGTTATTTTAAAAGTCATTTTATACGAAACGATTATTATGTAGATTACATGAATAATTACTGTAAAAAAGTACAATTCAGAAACTGTTATTTAATAACAGAATTCTACCAAAATATTTTCATTCTTATAAGCCACTACTGAGTACAATTGAAATGAGTTAATGTCCGCACTGTTTCTAATTTATCATACAAGGAGGATGTGTTAGTGTTATATCTAAAATATTTAAGGAATATTCATTCTTAATATATTTAAATAAATTATATAATTGATAGAATGCAAAAAAAAAAAAAAAAAAAAAAAACGCTTTTGTGTTTTTTATTATGAAAAGTATTATAGTAAATACATTGTTAAGTTTACAATGACATTTTAAGGATATTACGACTTTTACTTTACGAAATCGTTATAAACGCTTTATGTCTTAAGACTAGATAAACAGTTTTATTTTTTTCAAACTAAACAGTTTTAACATTAATCCGATTATTTTTTTCCTCCAGAATTATAAAGTACTTTAAAATAACATTCTAAAGATGTAAGTCTTTTTTAATTAACTATTATTTATAATTTTATTTTAATTAGAAAAGCTTTTTATGAAAGGGAATATTTGTTTTTATTTTCGAAGGAAATTTTGAAGCATTCTAAATTGTAAAGCATAGTGGATCAGTAATTTTGTTTTATATATTCTCAATTTATTTCTAAATAATTATAACAAGGAAAATTTAAATTTTGAATTGGCAGTTTTAAATTTTATATTTCACTTATTCTTACTGACATATTCTTATTGACAAGTTTGCGAAAGACAGCAGTATTAGAAATAATGTTCAATTTAGAAAACATATTCTGTACTTAATTTCATTGTATATATATATATATATATATATATATATATATATTCGAAACTTGAGAAAAGTCGACAATTGTATAGCAATATATTGAAATTATTTATCTAAAGATTATCTTTGTGTTTGAAATTTTTACGAAACTTAATATTAGTTTAAGGTACAGTCGGTAAAAAAAGAGAGAGAGAGAACATTTCAATCCCCATACTAAAAATAGAAACCAACACAGGAAAAAATAGAAAAAGCCATTTGACAGAAAATAATCTCTTCTTTCAGTTTCTATAAAAAAGGGTTTAGGGAACGTCTACATATAGAAATTGCATCACACTCAATGTACAATGAGGATACCCAATTTTGACATATTTGAACTTCTTGGTACATTTTAACTGAGGATATTAACAAGGAAGTAGATCGTTGAAAAAAAAAAACATATTACATTGATTGTTTAAATGAGGTAAAAACATTCTCAATTTCCCCAATCCATATTCTTTTAAAATTATTAGTCACCTTGTTTTACTGAAAATAATCTTCATTGGCAGGGTATACGGATTCTCGTATAGAGTAAAGGATATACATTATATTAAACAACTAAATCTTTAATTTAACTTGATATCTGTCTTCTGATTTTATATGGTAAAATTTCAAATTACAAAATAATAATAATAATAATAATAAAATAAAAAAAAAATAAATCAATCAAGGGAAAAGCTAAATTTCAATTTAAAAATGGTAAAATTTTAAACAATATTAGATAATGCACTAACATACCTCAATATATGTAAAAAAAAAAGAAAAAAAAACTTTTTAAAGTACAAACTATGTTTTAAATTATTAGTTATATTTTAACTTAATGTAGGAACATTTATAAAAAGAATAGATTTTGGCACACATATTTTATGTAAAAAAAAAAAAAAAAAAAAAAAAAAAGATCCCATTCATGTCATGTCTCAGAATTTGCTTATTCCAGTGAAAATGTAAGTATGTTTAATAATTCAGGGTTGGTGGTGGGATATATAAATTTCGCATTTCACTTAGTATTTTAAAAGAAAATATCGATTTCGCTTTTGATAGTTATTTTTAATTTTTTACGATTAATCTTTTCGTTTGAATGTACTAAACATTTTTTCTACAGAATGGTTTAAATTTATTATTTATGCTTATTTTTATATACATATTATTATTTTAATTGAAAATTTTAAACATTACATTTTATTTTTATTTTGTAAATTTGTAAAACAGTTTGTAGCGCAACACTTAAGTTGCATGAAGTTATATAAATATTTCTATTCATGAAAGCAATAAATAATTTATAAATGGTTTATATTACACTTACAATACAAAGATTCAACATTAGCGACTTTATTGTGGCAGGTATACAAATATACAGTTCATTAAATGTTGTCTATCAAAATTACAGAATGTTCTAGTATTCATTTTTAAATATATGATTCATTAAATATTGTCGATCAAAATTACAGAATGTTCTAGTATTCAATTAAGCCAAAGTGCATAATTTAGTGACAAATGTCAAATTGTATTTAGGAGTTAACGTCTAATGTATGATAATAGAAATCAGAAGTTCATTCATGGCTAATTTCATGACGTATTTAAATTTCGACAGCGAAAGGTTATCAATATTCAATGAAATAGTATTAAATTCTGGAGATGAATCTCAAAATTTATGATACGAAATGTAATTTAGAGCATTACATTTCAAATGCAATAGATGAATTAATAAAAACTACTTTAATAAACACTAACTTTTAGAATACAGGGTGATTATTAAAAAAAACTATCCCGAAATATGAGCCCATAACTGTAATACCGTTCACAGAAACTGAATGAAATTCTGGCCTAAAATATTTTGAGGTATGCGCTCAAGAATCATATGAAATACAACAGTTAAATACTAACAGTTACAGTTACAGTGACAAAATTTCGAAAATTTCAAATGGCCTATTTTTTTTTTTTTGAATGTGACCTTCGTAGTGAAAAACCATAAAAAGCGTTGGAACGGTACCTGTAGCATGGGAATCGCCGGCGCTAGACAGACTAAAAAGAAAAGTGAATACAACCGATAAAGGACAGAGAAGCAACAGAAAGTAAAACATTTTATTGTTCAGTGCTATCCACCATCTGCCGCATGTAAAGTGTCGTCGTTTGTAAAATGGAAAATGTATGAAACACAATAAAATGTTTTGTTTTCTGTTGCTTCTCTGTCCTTATTGGTTGTTTTCACTATTCTTCTTAGTCTGTCTAGTGCCGGCGATTTTCGTGCTACAGGTACCGTTCCAACGCTTTTTATGGTTTTTCACTATGAAGATCACATTCCAATAAAAAAAGTAGGTGTTGCCATTTGAAATTTTCGAAATTTTGTCACTGTAACCGTAAGTGTTAGAATTTAACTATTGTCTTTCATATGATTCTTGAGCGCATACCTCAAAATACTTTAAACCAAAGTTTCATTCAGATTATGTGAACGGTATGATAGTTAGGGTCTCATATATCGTGATAGTTTTTTTATAATCACCCTGTATTTTAGAAAATGTTATGCAATTTAAATAATCAAAATATTGTAGACGCATGTATCATTTGAATACATACTTGAAAAAGTATTGGCAGTTAAACAAGTTTTTATGAGGAAGTTCATTTTTAACACTTTCCAACATAGTTGAAAAGGGTTTATGAATTTGGTTTGTCTGTCTGTCTGCCGCCTGTCTGTCTGTCTGCCCGTGCTATAATTCGCGGAAATATGCTTGAATCGTCATGTAATTGATATATGCTATTGAGGCTTATTGTGGCATGTTCGGTATTGAAAATGAAGTGTGTGTCACTTATAATCTTTTTACTGGGACAATCAAAATAATTCCGTTACAGTGCGGTATATTGGGAAAAATCATTTGCGGTTTATTTTAATGATGTTACCCAATTTCAAACATACTGAAATTGATATAAATCACTTACTATAGAAATTATTCGGTATAAAGTACTGTTTAATAATACTAATAGCTGGGAGTGCTTTTTAAATTGCTGAACGCGTTTTTAAGTTTAACTCATGTTTTGTCTATTACTTGGTGTGTATAAATTGTATAGATTGTATACAGGACAGCCCAAAAGTTCTCGAGTACATGTCTGTTTATTGTCGGAAATTGCAGAAGGATAAGTTTAAACTGTGCTATGCGTTTCCTAACTGATCTAAAATTTAACATTCTTTTTAGTATATATACAAATCTATAGATCACATCTGCACAATAGAGCTAAGATATTTTTCTGAATATTGTTGGTAATTCTTGAAATTGGATTTTTAAATATGTTATGTGCTTTCAAAATTGTTTAGTTAGATATCTTTACCGCAAAGTGTTGGAAAGTGTTACATAATCTATGCTTGGCACATGATTTTTCGTTCTTGTTGGAGATTGTTTTTGACACTATATATGTTCCTTGAAAAAAATTATTTTTAGATATTTAACCTTCCTACCCTGTTGAAAAAAAGTTACATTTTACCTGAATGGGTCGGTTAGACCCAGTTTAGTATATATTTATTCTAGCTTAAAATAAGTATTTTTATCTAGCTTTATTTCATATATTATTTTTGTATTCACTATTAGAGACAACAAATTTTATAATCCCCCCCTACTTTTTACTCCGCCCCCTCCCCCCCCCTTCCTTCCAATGCCTTGTTTGTATAAGCAATAACTTGGAAAATAATAATAAAAAAATATTACAAATTTGTTTTATTTCCATTGTTTTTGATATATTTTTTATGATAAACAAGATTCACGGTACACATTTAGATGCTCCTGGCAAAGAAAAGATAAGCATGAAGTACATCTCGTCTGCGTTTTTCGATCTCTCTTTCGACCACATTCTTTGCATCTTTCACGTTTATTTGAACTAATACTTTCTTTTTTTCACCTGCTGCCATAGCCAATTTCTCCTTTTTGGTTACTCGGATATTTTGTTTCATCCTAATATTTCTGAGAGGTTCGTTACCAAGTTCCTTTAGAAAAAAGCGTCTTTTGTATAGTTTGTTTTGATTGTAAGAAGGATTTACATGCATAAAAACAACATATGCATTTATTGCAGCTCGGCCAATTAAATTGTAGAATAACCATACAGGCCATCGCCTAGTGCCCCTTTTGCATGCATACGCAGCAGCTAATTTATCAGTAGTATCTACTTCACATTTAGTTTCATTATAATATAAAATTATGTCATGTTTCTTTTCTTTCTCATCTGAAACTTTGGCCTCGTGATGCATAGTTGAAAGGAGGATTACCGATTTTTTTTCGGCACATATGAAACAAGTGGCGTATCTGGTTGAAAACCGAATAATGAGGAAAATGTTTCTCGCTCATGTGATGACTGTAATTCAGAAGGAATAAAGGTCTTAGTTTTCGTAAGAGTACCAATAATAGTTAATTTTTTCTTCAATAATTCTTTAGCAAGAATTTAATCCGTGAAAAAATTATCAACCGTAATATTTCGAGCGGTACCTCAATCGAATTTACCAGGCGCATCAGAAAATTTCTACCTTGATATTTTTCTCGCTTACCATCCAAAGGCTTTCCAGTATAGATCTCATTAGTGCAAACATAAGCTGTTTTGACATCAGACATCAACCACATTTTAATTCCATATTTCCTTCTTGGCTTTGACGGTATATATTACCTATATGGGCATTTACCACGGAAAGGCACAATCTGTTCATCAATCGTAACATTTTTGTAAAGAATGAACATCTTTGGCAACTGAGTAACAAACATATCAAATTATGATCTTGTTGCAACTAGCTTATCTAAACGACGCCGATTTATTCTACTTTCATTGTTGTCAAACCTAAGAAACTCTCTAATAATTTCAAAACGTTGCAAAGACAAAGCTGCACGAAAAATGTCGCAGCCATCTTCTTCGCTCATTAACGCTTTGAGAGATTCTCCTGCTGACTTATATACACCAGCTAAAATTAGCAAACCTGTAAAAAAATTATAAAAATAATTTCAAAATGAAAAAAAAAACTGTTAAATTTCAAACCGCGGAATCATTTGCATTTTTTTTTCAATTTATCTATAAGTTATTGTAATAGAAGTATTATTTTTTTTACCAATGTAAGTTTCAAGCTCCTCAGCAGAAACCAATGTGTATTTTTTATTCTTTTTTGAGCATACTCTCTGCATTTCTGTGTTAGGTTATTCTAGAGATAATTTGAACACATGTCATCTGTAAAGAAAAGGTTCATTGCTGACACAGGGTGTTGTGTTCAGTTATCCTCTGAACTGCAAAATGTGTAGGACCAGGGGTTAACTTCATAATGTTATGTTGTCTGTAAAATAACAGTAGAAGTCTGAAAATACAAATCAATGTAAAATATATAAGAACAGGCGTAGTGCTAAAGTCTGTATGACAGGGGGGAGGGGTCTAAGATACCTCTAAAGGGCATTTATTTCTTTTCCTAGCATATAAATTCCGAACAAAATTCTATAAATTTCCATATTTTTTTGCCTTGATAATGGAAAGGGGGGGGGGATCCGGGTTCCACAACTGGCACAACCCCTGAATATGAACAAATTATATAAAATAAATATCGAATACAATAAATATAAATTATCTACTAGTACATACCGTTCTTTTGATGTAGGTGGAGGGGATTTACACCATTCAGTTTTGTTGCGACAAATAAAGAAGGATGGAGACTCCACCGTTTCATCTTCTGTATGGGAAACATCTGTTTCCTCATCAACCTCTTCGATGAATAAATGATCAGATTCATCTGTTTCAATCAAATCATTATCTCTCCCTTTATCAGAATCATCACTAGGGAGCTCTTGCCAAACCTTTCTGATTTCATCATCAGTAAGACCGCACTTATTACGTGCCATATTGCATAAAAAATGGCGAAACACTCCAAAACAAGAACATTACTTGAGTATATAAGTATGGTAGCGCGATCTACCGATCACTATTTGAAATACACACTATCTAATTGTTTTCCATGCATTTATATGCGATTAGTTATATGGGTCGATTAGACCCATTCAGGTAATATGTGACTTTTTTTATTTTGGCTAAAAAAAAATAATTCCTGAAGTCTGAAAATATTATAAACCGAAGCTATTTATCTGTTTGAGGAATACTTAAAATATAAGAGCATTTAATTAAAACCGGAGGGAGCTGTCATGAAATAAGTAATAGAAATGGGTCGATTAGACCCATTCAGGGTAGGAAGGTTAAAAGAGAATCTCATTCGCAATATACATTTGCTGAAATTTGTCGCTCTAAAGCAATCAATTTATATTACAAAATATCGCGTGTACTTTGAAAGGAAAATTAAAAAGATAAATAGATATATATTACTATATTAAGATTTTTTTTTGTGTCTTGATTTGTATTTGCTTTATAAATTTAAAGAAAGTTGTTTCCTTTCATATAACATTTTAAAGAATTCATCCCATAAAATATTTTAAATATAAATAAATTTTGCAATAAAATACATTATACATAATAAAATTAGGGATTGACAACAGTCATAATGTATGATGCAGGTAATGGAAAAAAATAAAATACAGAGTTATATATTTTAAAGAATCATATGTTAATAAAAAATATGTGTTTGTTGTGCATACCGGAAATGTATTTTCATGTGGATTCACACATTTAAGCATCAGTGTCTTTTTAACAAAACTATGAACATATGTTATGAATATGCAATACTTAAGTTTATGTAGCAATCAGTAAAACCGTGATTATCTTTAAATAGACAATTCTTGAAAACTACACATATGTACAGAATTGTAAAATGTAAATGAGAAAACAGTACATGTACAGTACATACAACAGCACAATACATACACACATACGTGTATACAACAGCATAATACGTACATACATACGTGCATACAGTACATACATATTTACATACGTGCATAGAGTACAGTATAGTACATAACATATGTACATAATTTTGAATATAGATAATATTTAGAAGGCGAATGTCACGTATAAAACAATTCAGTCAAAATTATTTATGACGAAAAGTTAAAAGATGGGGATTCGTAGTCAAAAATAGAAATATATATATATATATATATATATATATATATATATGTGTGTGTGTGTGTGTGTGTGCATGTGTGTATATATAGATATATAGAGATAGATTGGTAAATAGAGAGATAGAGAGAATGGTAAATAGAGAGATTGAGAGATACATATTACCACATATAATTAAAAAAATTTACTAATTACTATTTGTTTTTTTTTATGCAATGTATATACATAAAAATATCTTTTTATTTTCAATAAATCTGTGTAATTGTTTTTTTTCTGTAAAAATAAACATGAATAAAATATACATACTTTAAAAAATATTTTCAAAAATACAAATTACCGAAAATTCCAAAAACATATTGTCTTTATGCATTATACTACCACTGTACACATAGTTCTGATAATAGTCTAAATGTGCTTGAATGAAATTTATTTAGATTTATCAGAAATTTATCAAATTTTAGATTATTCACTAGTTGCGATCAGAATTAAAAGAGTCACAAATTTAAATTGCTTTTACTTTTGTAATGAATTAGTTTGAATATTTTCTGATAATAAAATAGATAATGTAATCATTACATATTTATTAGACAATATTAAAAATCAATAATTACATTTTAAAGACTATTCCAATAACATTTTAAAAATTACTTAAAGCACTACGCAGTATTTATACGTATTTATTTTGTGTAACAGTAGTAAAATATAAAAATAAAATAACATATTAAAAAATTACATTTTTATAAAATTATATTCTGTACCTGAAATACAAATTAATAAATGTGTGTGTGTATATATATTATGATTGATGTTGTTATTATAAAATAATGCAAGCTCCATATATTAAAGTTATTAAAAGATAATGAACTTGTCATTAAAAAAAAAAGTTTATTTTAAACCAATTTTTTATTATTTCAAAACTGGTAAAACTGTATCTAATAAAACCATTATGTTTTAAATTGTATTCTACGCCATTATTCTTTAACATGTGACATTTGTTTAATTAGCTATTGGAAATTTTGTCATAAATAATAAAGGGACAATATCAAGATCTACCTACTTAAGTGGAAATTATTCTAACAAACAAAGCAAGAACAATAAAATAATTGGCCGAATATTTATCGTTTAGTACACACTTCTTTTTTTTCTCAAAATAAAAATTTTTTCCTGTTGCTGTACAATTTCTGGCTAGCAGTCATAAATAGTTCATCAATTATGCACGTATACTAAAGCTGTTAATGATGTTACATAGATATTTGTTTAACAGCTAATATATGAATATTAATTAATACAGAAGAAAAATACTGAAGAATGAAAGAATAGAAACAGTCAGTTTACTGAAAGTTGAAATGGTAAATTTATAATACTATAAAATTCGTTGTTAGCTAATTCGTAAGCTGTTTGGTATTGACACGTATTTCCAATTGAAAAAAAAAGAGGTAAAGAAGTATTGTTAAAGCGATTTGGGTCAATAGAAACATTTCTTAAAAAGTTACGAAATTTATTTGTTTATACGGTCTTCCGGTGATATAAGTAATATTTAATAAAAATTTCCTGTTACAATAAAAAGTAAGAGAAAAAAAAACGCCCATTCATCTAACACTAAAATTGACTGAGTTATAAAACTATGACTTATACCAGTTTTCCATCTGAACAGTTGAGCCATGCTTCAAGGGATCGTACACAAAGTGCTTAAAATATTTGAAGAAGTTATTTCGATTGTATCTGCATTTCCAACTGAAAGTAGTCACATCGCAGAAGTATTACAATAGTGTCAATTTTTATTAATTAAGTTTCATATTGGTTTAAATAACTGTATTTTAACATATGTTTTATTTTATAAGTAAATGAGACTGTTTCTTTTTATGATTTCTTTTAACAAAATTTGTGTTATTTTTTTAAGTATTTATTTAACTTTCAACGTTCGTATGTATGTCTTTAAGGTTCATAATTTGTACTATAATTTTAATTCCCTTTCAAATATCCAATCGAGGTTAAATTAGGCATATCCGATTAAACTCCGATGACAATTTAATACTATTATTATTCTAGGTGCGTATCATTTAAACTTATTTTACAGGAGTACAAAAAAAATCGGATCCATTACTGTCGGCCATCAGAGTTTTTCAATTAAAATCAGTACAATTTATGTAAAATATTGAGATGCACAATAGCATGTATCCAAAGGACAGTGTTGTGCATTTATATTTCTTTTGCATGGCTGCACAAATGAAGTTATGTACATTACGATGTATGAGCAGAAATTGCTTTTTTATATAAAAACTTGTTTAGAAAAATATTTTAGAGATCAAAATCAAAATGAAATGTCTACTTGCTAAACAAGAAATAAAGAGTGAATAGAAAGCAAAATTTCGCAAGCTATTGAACAAGGAAAATGACTTAAACATCTTTATTTGAATTAACACAATTTTTGTGCCAAAACATTTGCGCACTCAAATCATGCACCTACAAATAATTTCTGAGTGTTGAAATACCTAAAATATGTTAATAATATTTTGACTGTTTTTGTTTTAAAAATTATAATCCAAATACTATACGAACTTATCATTGGAATACAAATATTTTGCACTCTTAATTTATGCAAAACCGTTTGTACCTTGGCGGTGTGCCAACATATACATTCACTTATTTAAGTCTGCGGCTTAATCAATTAGCAGGCATTTGTTAAATTTTGACGTTAGAAAAGAATATGTTTACCAACAATCAGTACTGTGAAATGGTATTACTTTAAGGACAGAGTAATCGGAAAAGACGAGAAGCTGCAAGGCTGTATGCTATGGAATTTCCGGATATAAACCAACCACTTCCGAAAATTATAGCTAAAATGTTTACGCATTTAAGAGAAACCAGTAACTTTAAGTAGCATCCTTGATTAAGTCAGTTCACTGGTTCAACATTACCTCCGAAGGATGTTTTAGGGTATATACTTGTTCATTCTGAATGTAGCGCACGAGGGTGTGGATATTCAAAAGTCAAGTATGGGAAATTTTAAACAAGTATGGAGCGTATCCATATCAATCAATACAAGGACAGGAATTAGCATCAGGAAATAAAGAGCGTCGTTTTGATTTTTGTACTTATATTTTAAACAAACAAGATGTACGTCCATCTTTTCTGAATGAAATTATGTGGACTGATGAATGTCAATTTACAAGACAGGAGATCGTATGTACTCAAAACATTCACTATTGGTCCCTGGAAAATCAACACATTATTAAAAAAAATATATCATGTATCTGCATTACCAAAGCGCAACTAACCTTATCCTTAACTAGAGATACTTCACGTTCAATAGCAAAATATATAAACAAAATAAAGGAGTACCTATGAAAACCCAATTTCTAATGTAGTTGCAGAATGGAAACTAAAACATTTCGATGCAATAATCCTAAATGCACACAAAATTGAAATTAGGCTATGGCTTAGATACGTAAACGACATATTTATTATCACGAATAAACTTATTAACCTAGATAACCTCCTTAACGAAGTAAATTCCTATGACAAGAATATCCAGTTTACAATAGAAAAAGAAATAATTGATCAACTACTTAGATGTAAAGATAACTCATGAAACAACTAAAATAAATAGAACAGTATATAGAAAACATACAGCAAACCCAAACATAATCTCATACGAATTCGATACTCCGTTACCGAACAGTTTAGTAGCCATGAATACATATATAAACAGAGCCCTACATGTTTGTTCAACAAAAAAAATTACTGAAAGATGTATTAAAAATCATGATTCGCTACTGTAGCGATCATCGACAAATGAACAAAAGAAAGTTATCTAATGAATATTTATAATGTTTTTTACAATATAAAAAAATGACATTTCAATTAAAAATTTAATATAGATAATTAGTACTTACATTAATGCAATCGCTGAGTTGACGGCATTTTCGAAAATCTCACTTTCAACCGACTATTTAGCCATGAAAATAAATCAGGTGCTGAGATGTGTTGGATTTTTTTTTAAAAGTTTAAACTGTCACAAGTGTGAATTGAAAATCAAAATTTAGATACTATGCATGGTTTTCTTACAAAAATCTAAAATTCAAGGTCCACATATGCGGACCTCAGTAGCGAAGAGGATAAAAGGTAGGTTTAAACGCAGGACATCCGAGTAAAATTATACTTAAATTCATTGAAAGAGCGAAAGAAAGAATTGACTGTGTACAACCAGCACAGGAGAATCTTACATACCCCCCTCCCCATTCCACATATAAATGGTGTATCTTTGAAAATAACACGTGAATTAGAAAAATTAGGAAAAGAAGTCTGAATAAACCCCAATCCATCCCTCATCAAATAAAAAAAGAAACGAAATAGAAAAATATTAAAAAACACAGATAGCGGGAATATATAAAATCAATTGTCTAAATAGCAGGATTGAAAATCTTACCTACATTGGAATGACAAAAAGAAAAATTGAGGAAAGAATGAAAGAACACATAAGGAATATAAACCTAACTAAACAGTCAATGACGCTTCCAAGATTAAATATAAAAATCCCCATTAAACTTTAAACTCTACAAATACAAAAAATAGTCAACTATAAAAATCTACATAATACTTTAATAAGGGAAGCAATAGAGATTAATACATCCAAAGTAGACGTTCGCAACGATATGGTACATGCAATGCTAGATTACTGCTGGAAAAAGATGTTGGAAGCAAAGAAAAAAAAAAAAAAGAGGGAATCGAATGCGAGTAAACTGAATTCTACAACCCCCAGTCAGATGTATAGCGAAGAGACGGATGTTTGAGGGTTACAACTGTGGTTGCTCCAGACACAATGAAAACGTTTTTGTGTAATGGTGACATATTTATCTGAAACTTTTTAACATTTTTAATAATGAAAGGCTGTTTGTATGGAACTAATAACCATGTTCTTAGGTAATATCTGAGTGTAAAAATTGTCAATAGGAAGAATAGATATTAAATATCAAGTACGTTGGTCCATAAATGTTTGGTGTGGTATCTGGAATACCACCCTAATTGGGCCATTTATCTTCGGTCACACTTTAACATAAAAAATATTATGATATTTTATGTGGACCAGTATCCGATTTTTTAGAAGTATATGTTTCATTACAAAATTTGTCACATATGTGGTTTCAGCATGATGGCGCGCCAGCGCATAGATCACTTAAGCCACTCACTGTCTTAACCAGTACTTTTGGAAATAATATTATAGGATATGGAGGTCTCTATTGAGTGACCCCCCCAGATCGCCGGATTTGAATCCTTTAGATTTCTTTTTGGTTTTCTGAAAAATAAAGTATATGAAAGAGTATCTACTAGTTGAACATATTTGTGGAATCGTATTTCTATGGCATGCAGATCTGTAACCCCTACAATGTTGCTAAATTACAAGAAGGATTTATTTCAAGTATAAATTTCTGCATTGCAGCCCAAGGAAACCACTCCATACAAGTTTTAAGATACCTTTAATTTTTATTAATTACGTTTTAGATTAGATAATCTAATACAGTTTTAAAATATGTATTATTCTGTAAGGAATTGAGACTGTTGCTTTTCATTATTTCATTGAACAAAAATTATGTTATTTTTTCACTTATATTTTTCATACAATTTGTATATTTTGCTTTAATGTGTCAGAATGAAAATAGATTTCAAATTTATATTGTAATGTCAATTTTACTCTCAACTATTATCTTCTTTTTATATCTGACAATTATTTATACTTCTTAGTAAATTTGTGAATGACCCCTATTTCGCAGCAAAAAAGATTCTTTATCTTTAAACAGCTATTACTCGGTTAGTTTTAATCGTAGAAGAATGGGACTTTTTTGTCTTACTAGTTAGTGTAATAGGAAATTTTTATTAAATATCACTTATAGGACCGGGGGAACATACAAATAATTAACTTTCTTAACTTTTTAAAAAATGCTTTTATTGACCCAAATTGCTGTTAAAATACATCTTTAGCTCATTGAAAACATTTTTGCAATTGGAGCTATATGTCTAAGACTAACCGTTTAGGAATTAGCCAATGGTCACCGTTAGACAAGTTTATTATTGTGTGGTGTCTTTAGTGATTATTTTAGTGTATATTTATTAGTTTTTTTTAAATACATCGCATTATGATAATATTACATTAAAAGAGTTCTAACAGAATAAGATTAACATCTTATATAACAGAATAAATTGTAATTAAAATATGAAGTACTATTTTCATGGTTATAGAATTATATTACAATAAGGTAAAACTTCAAAGAAAAAAATAACACCGCGAAGAAAAGAATTGTACATTTAGAGAAAAATCATTTGAGATGATTAAGATAAAAATTATTGTTATTTTAATGTTTTTCTAGCTTTCAAATCAACACAAATTGAATTAAAATAGAATCTTACAAGAAGTGCAATAGCTTTGAAGTGCGTCTATATGTAATTAAATAAATAAATATATATATATATATATATTAAAGATGTATTTTAAATATCTCATGATAAAAGATGATTTTTTTTTTTATTAATGCCTCATTAAATTACAGGAATATTCTTAACATGTTTATTTTAATGAGTATATATTATCATTAAACAAGTTGAATAAAAAATGCTTCAAATTATTTTTGAATATTTTTTTTAATATTATACCTTTAAAAAAATCTAGAAATACTGAACTTAAAACATATTTTGGGGGGCATGATTTAAGGAAAAGAATATAAATTGCGATTCCGATTATATGCAAGATAAAAACTTATTTGCATAAGAATATTTTTATTTCTCTCGCCTTTTAGAAGCTATATACTAAGATATTTTATCTGGTTTACCGTATAGGGTTGAATAACCATTTTACTGATTAAATAGACTCTTGAGAACGATTTGTTATGTTCTGACATATACATTTAGTTATCTAAACAATATATGTCAGCAACTTCACATCACATATTCAAGCTACTGGAAATAACTTGATTTTTTATTTTTTTTCCTTAGGCAGGAATTTATATTTTTATGGAATGTATACTTTTTGTATGGAATAAATTATTATTGTATTCAAAATGGCTAAATGTTACATATTTCAATATTTTACTTAAAAAAATAACAAATCATATATTAAACAGCATTTAAATATATCTGTTATTTTAAGGTGTGGTAAAAGAACTAGAAAAAATATATGATATCCCTTCTACTACTTCAAAGTTAATATAAAAATTAAAGCACGGAAACTGTCAGTTATTGTTTAAATATTGCATTGAAATTTCAAATCAGTAATTTTTTAATCAACGTAAATATATATATATATTATAAGGATTCAGAATTCTGAGAAATATTTTTGTAGTAAAGGCTTTAACTTAACCTTTAACTTGGGAAACGCAAAAAAAAAAATCGAATATAGAATATTTTTATTAGACATTCCTGTATTTAAAAAATATACATCTGTGAATATTGTAATTCCATTCAAACATTTATTAAATACGTCCATTGCATAAAAAGCAATATTTTCTACTGTACTGCCATATGTACACCAAAGTACTTCATGTAAAAATTGAATAAGCTGAAAATTTTATCACGTTCAGCGTTTTTTAGACTTCGAAATAATAATAATAAAAATATATTTAAAAATAGGTATACTTAATCTTTTTGCTAATGTCTCAGAAAGCATCTTATCCTGGAGCAGTTCCACATTACATCTGGAACTATACATTGACACACATTTAATGGTATCTGAATTTTTCTACATTAAGATATAATATACATCAAACATACGTAAAAATGTTATACATCCATTCACTTTCTCCTCAACGTAATGACGCCTTTTTTATGGTCGAGATATCAAATGTTTATTTGAGAATATTTCAAACATATTATATATCGCGTACTTATGTTTATAGTTATTTATTTTCTGTAATATAAAAGCTGAATCATTGTTCTTTAAATTTTAATTATTTGCCATTCATATTTTGAAAAATGCATTAAACATCATTTTGCGGTACAAACGTTTGATTTAGAACATAACGCGATAAAATAAAATAATTTTTATTTCGAAATCAACTTCAATTATTATTAAATATTTGTTATAAATTACGTCCAAAACTGTAAATTGTTAAATAATGGACATTAACCATTTATTTTAATGGTCTAAAATAGTATATGTCCGCTTAAATATAATGCTGTGTATTTGACACATGAAATTATTGTATTTTTTTCTCAAATATAATAATATATTTTCCTAAATATTCAAAAGTCATTTTGCCATTTGACGATTTTCGGACGTTATCAATAGTTATTTAAATTTCTGAATATTTTTGTAGAAATATTTAAAACATTGTTTTACTTTTTGCATAACGTTAAGAGTACGAAATCAATCAACGTTAAAAAAAAATATATTTATACCCACTTTAAAGTATCCGGTTTCCAAAAATATTTTGACAACGTGAAATATTTCAACATACTTTAATACAATTTCATATTCAGTTGTTGTAGTAACATAGCCAAAATAATTTAAACAAAAAAAAAGGAAAAGGTGAACAAAATCGTCCCTCTCTTCATTGTGACATTAGAACATTGTTCATAAGTCTTGCAAACTTTCTTTCATTCCTGTGTGCCATCGTGATAAATCTTCGTTGGTATAGCTGCAGATATTTTCAAAATGATTTAAATCTTTCACAGGAAAAACAAAATGCAGTTTTTGAACAGTTCATTTATTTTAATCTTGGTAAATTGCACATCTAAATACACATTAAATCTACGGTGGGTAAACACTAATATGGTTTAAAAGACATTTTAAATACAATCTAATTTCTACTTTTCAGTAAAGGACTATTATTAATGAAAAGTTACAATTTTAATAGCATTTCCTCAGAACAACAAATATGATAATATTAATTAATATTAGAAACATATTTTGTAATACATGTGTATTTTATAATATTTTATAATTGTAATTAAAGTTAGCTTGACCAAACGATTTGAGAATCTAAACTAAATCTCTGCATAGTGCCTGCTCAAATACGTACGACACCAAGAAAAGTAGTATCTAGGTTGTCTACAGACAATTTGGTGCAAGCACAATACATCTATAATTAATGATAGGGGATACAGAAGCAGCATAGTCCGACTTAGATGTGTTAAGTCTTAAATCCGAGGATGATAGTTTCGTCCATCTGACCACTCAGTCAAAGACATGTACAAATTCGTCCCAACGGGCAGTTCATCTCGTAAAAACCAGAATTAATATTGCAACGACAAGACATTAGTAACATAAAGAAAATAGCCTCAAGACCAATTTTTTAAAAATTTATTACACAATTTGATCCATTCAAACAGTGTATAAACGTTTCTCTTGATATATATTTTACTTAAATGTTATTGTAAAATAAAAGGCTTCTTAAAATACAAATACGTAATTATTGTTGTTTCTAAAAGAATTAATTTTTTATAATTTTCAGAAGTACATAATAATCATATTAAAATGAGTACACGAGACCATGTTAGAATGTAACAAGAATAACAAAATTAATGATGCCTAAGGTAATGTTGGTCCAATTTTTCGTACTTCTTAATACTTTTTCGGGATAATAATCTTTGACTTAATCGATATTGGAGTTATGAATATCTTTCATAAAATAAGACAACATGTATATTATTTAAACAAGTAGTATAAACGTATGTAGATTGGAGTAGCATTCGCACCCTTGAAATAATTTATTAAAATCTTTGAATTTTATTCACAAAATATCCTACACTGTTAAAATTTTGTGGTGGGCGAACCAAAATTTTCTGCTGCAATAGCTGCAATCATAAGATGGTGTAATTATTATCCAATATTTAACCAGTTAACCCAAATGTTTTAACCAGTGCTCCAAATTTTCGAACGAGATTTCCGCATCTTATAGTTGCAGCTACTGCAACATTAAAAGTTGATTCAACCCAGCACAAAATCTGAAACAATGTAACTGAAATTTCCTTGTAATTTACATTGATAAAAGTGATTATTTTACAACATGTGTTAAGATTTTTACAGTATATAAAATATATTTATTGCAGTAATTGCTGCAACCAACCAGCTATTGCTAGAATATAAGGAAATTTGTAAGGAAATTTCAGTTACATTGTCTCAAATTTTGTCCTGGGTTGAGCCAACTTTTCATGTTGCAATACCTGCAATCATAAGATGGTGAAATCATTATCCAATATTTAAAGATATGCTTTAACCAGTGCTCCAAATTTTCGAGCGAGATATCCCCATCTTATGGTTGCAACTACTGCAACATGAAAAGTTGGTTCAACCCAGCACAAAATTAGAAACAATGTAACTGAAATTTCCTTGTAATATACATTTATAAAAGTCATTATTTTCCAACATTTGTTAAGATTTTTACAGGATATAAAATATATTTATTGTAGTAAAATCTTTCCCATTTTTAGAGATTATTTTTGAATTCCAAAATTTTAGATCTACCTAAAGAATAATCAATTATTTTAAAATATTTCGTAATTTTTATGAAATGAAGGTTTTTTTACCATTTTAGTTTTCTCCATTTTGAATTATCATTACATTTCTTTATTATGAAAAATATAACAAAAATAAATATTAGCATATTTCACAAAAATATCCTCAATTTAACATATCTTGTTCAAAAATCACCTGTAGCTACACTGTTAAAAATAAATCCGTTAATTCACGGGAAAACTACTGGCAGCAATGTTGCCGGACTTTTTCTGTTCCGTTAGTAGATTTTCCATTTTGAAAGATAACAGAAGGAAAATCTCCGTTTCAAGAAACGGTAATTTTCTGTTATGAATGACCTCGGTTAAAAAAAATCCCTGTCTGTTTGTGCTGCCATCTGTTGAGTATAACAGGAGTATTCAATATTTTATTTACTTCAAGTATATTTACCGGCTGACCTTGGTGTTCGAACCAGACACGATTGCGCCTTGAGCCAAGTGTTTTACCGTAAGACCAGCGGGCCCTTGATAGAATAAGAGCTTGAAATGATGATACGGGATTTCTTCAAATCGCGGCCTGGAACTTAAACAATCAGGGGTTTAGAAACCTGGTAATTTTGAAATTAATCGGGAGGATATTTTGTTATAAGATTATGACTGGAAAACATTAGTATTAATAGAGGATTAAAACATTAATTATATATATATTCTTAATTTGGTTGTTAAATGCAAAATATGATATTTTGAATTAAATTCGATAAAGTATGTTTGCTTTTTTGAGAAAACCGATTTTTTCAACTATTATATATTTTTTAAATGTGTTCGCTTAGAATCTATTGTCAGTGAGAGTGTTTTTTATAACTTTAAAGAACAAATTGCGAATAATTTCAAAGGAATGAGAAAATTATTTGTTATTTTTTTTTATTCGAAAGCATTATTTTTGTTTGTTGCTATTTGAGTAAATACGATTTTTTTTCTCTTACTTTAACTATTATAGATATATTCAGCTATTTGTTTAGAATATATTTTAAGTGTGAATATTTTTTATAACTTTAAAAAATAAATTGCTAATATTTTTCTAAACATGGGAAAATTAATTGTCGCTTTTTTTAAATTCAAAAGAACTATTTTGTTCATGTAAATAAACTCGAAATTTTAATTTATTGAATTTTTAGTTTTTCTGTGCTGCAATAAATATGCAGCAGATAACGGAATATCTCCGTTGGCCAATTTCTTCTCCGTCAGTTACGTTGTTTTCACGAAATATGAAGAATTTTTCTGTTTTTAACGGAAAATTCCCTTTTGTCGTGAAAAGGGACTTTTTCTGTGAAATTTAGGAAAAAAATACCCGTGAATTTCCGATTATTTTTAACAGTGTATCTAAATCCACTACAAACTAAAAGCTACATTTAATTCCCACATATTTAATATAATCCTACTTCTTACTAGTAAATAAATGAATAAATAAATAAAACTTTATTACTTGCCTTTTATTCATTTGAGTTTAATTTATACGTGTAGGAAAAATAATTAGCATACTTCCTTTGTCCATTAAACAAGCGTGATATTTCGTACAAACATTGTTTCAAAGTTTAAAGTATATCGCTAATATGTAGCAAATAAGTAAATAAATAGATAAAACTAGTGTTTCGCTTGCATTCATAAATGCAATATTGTATTCTACATATTATTTCAGATTGAATAAACGTTAGTTACGGTAAAATACTTTTTTATCAAAAGACAAAAATGTAAATATAAATATAATTTTTTTAACAAAGAAAAATAAAAATAAGTCAGCTTAAACAGAAGTTAAAAAATATACCGGTCATACAGAGGACGTCCACTCGTATCTTTATCTAATAGCTAATTTCCAATCTGTTAACATTGAAAATATGTTATACAAAGGCAAAAATGTTTCAAATCTTGTTATTCATTACATCAAAAGGCCTTTACATGAAAATATTATTTAATTTGCAGTTTTATTCGATCACTGGTATTTAGAAAAAAACTTTCTCCATGCTCTAACAAGTAAAGCAAAAGAACATCATTGTACTACGATCTAAATTTACTAAATTTTTACATTATTTTGAGGTTTATGAACTTTCAAATTTTTCTGGTACAAGAAATTGGTTTTTTTTTTTTTTCATTTTCAGCTTTAAGTGAAATGAGTATGTAGTTTGTTTTATTTATTGACAGCTCTCACTGCATTAAATGCGCAGTTAGGTAACTCGATTGAAAATACATACTGAATACTGCAATTCTTTCAGGTATTTTACTTTTAATATAAAACTTTCTTCTGCGTTTTTTTTTTATATATTTTCCTCCCCCAAAAAGTGCATTCGTGTACAAAAACAGTAAAACAACAACAACAAAAAAATACAGTAGCAAATGTATGATTTAAAATTAAGTTTTCATATTTTGCCCAATTATTAAAAAAAAAAAAAAATCAACACGTTCAAATAGTGCTTTCGAATGGTGAAGCATTTACGTTCGACCAAATTAGAGCCACAAGAAGATATTGCACAATAGTGCTATTAAAAATAAGAAAAATAAACCATTTGCATTTTATGACACGTTTTAGGACTGTAAAATTATCATTAAAAGTGCCATAGAATCTAATGTTTATAAATGTAGAAAATGTTTATCGTAGATTTAGAAAACAACTTTGGAATTATTGCAAATTACTTTAGGACTACTTCAGTGTCTTTAGGAATAATTCAGATTGCTTTCAGTGTCAAAATTCGTGACGTCGTAGTTCACTAACATAACGACAGCTAGCTTCGCAGCTCTCTATAAATGAACGATGCCTATATCTCTCCAAACTACTTTATTTAATTTTATGATTGTGGACTGTTTGAACACCTGTCTGTTTTTCATTGTCACGATCTTATATAAGAGATCTGTTAAAATGGACCAAAGAACGTATAATATAGAATCAACATTAGTGGATAAATTACTTCAAATATGCTTATACCAAAAATATCATTTTTTGTATGAAATTTATTTAGCATATTTTGCAGAAATGCATGAAAAAAATGTTTAGGGAAGTAGATACAAAAAGAATTAACAAAAACCACTGTTTGCATACCTAATAAAGTCTTCTTGAATAAATTTCGATTAATCCTCCAGGATGAATCTGGATGAACGATTACTTAGGTAGAGCAAACACGCGATTCAATACTATACATTTTTTTTTCTAGAAAGAGATCACCATATAGAGAGCGGATTACTAGTAGGTACAAAATCTACAACACATCGCAACACTTGCCTAAAATAGCCTAAAATATTTCAATGTTATATGATCGACATCCCGACAAAACCCTGACCACCTATAATTTATCGTTTTATTCTGCAGTATAAAAAATCTTAGTATTCGATCATTCATTTGTAAATAGAACTTTAAGACTGTTTACATAAAAAAATAAACTTTGGGGCTATATAACAATACATAAAAATAATTGTATCTTCATTTCTTTCATTAATCATTTAGTGAAAAAAGAAAACGCTTAGAATACTTTAGAATGCGTTTACTGAAAGCCAATAACTGTTCTAAAAGTTTATAAAAACAGTTAGAACATTCCGAAGAAGAGTGTTTTTGAATAAAAAATGCTCAATACATAATTCAAAGAAAATTAGATAATTCCCAGACAAATTAAGCAAATCTTAAGCAAGAGATGATTAGACGAGTGTTTTTGAATAAACAAATGCTCAATACATAATTCAAAGAAAATTAGATAATTCCCAGACAAATTAAGCAAATCTTAAGCAAGAGATGATTACACTTAAAAAGCAAATCAAGCAAAACAATAATTCTAAAACCCTACCAGAACGATTCAGATTCCGCAGATTTTAAAACTAAAGCAAAAATGACGTTTTGCACCAACAGTGAGAACAAACCGAATTTAGAAATGAAAAATGAAGAAAATATTGGGGAAATTAAGAAAATGTAAAAAAAAAAAGAAATTAATCAGTAATATTTCTAAAAGTAAAAATGCCTATATACCGTCAGATGAATTTGAAGATGAATCAGAAGTAAATTGATATGAAGATTTTTAATTTAAGAAACGCAAACAGGAGTTAACTAAAAAGTAGCCTGGTGATAGAAACTTTTTTAAAAGAAAATATAGAAGTAAATTTTACTTAAATACTGAAGATGGCACCACATTTCCGAAGATGACAATTTTACCGATTTTGACAAGTAGGATCTCGATCCTGACAAATCCCTTGATTTTGAAGATGATGTTATAATCCAAAGAAATTATAGAAATTTGGCCAGATGTGATTATGAAATGTGAAGAAAGAAGATAGAAGAAAAAGACGAAGATAATAAAAGACGAATAAGAGAAAAGAAGCACAACAAAAGAACAAAAAACTTGTAATGATGTTTAACGAAGCTAATTGCCATTATGACGGATGTGCTTTTTGAAAAACGAATTATAAACTCTTAACCCTTGACTGCCCGACGAAATTTGTGTTTTTAAGGACGAACTTCCTTTTCCCCCTTTTTTTTTTTTTTACAAAAATAAGATCAAATGCCACTCTTACACGAACTTTCTTTTCCCTTTTTTCTCCAAAAATAAGATCAACTGTCACTGTTTAACGGACTATTCCAGACGTATTTAAAATAAACTGTTTATTTTGATGATTTTCGTTTTTCGTGATCAGATATAGGCATGAACATCCCTGAAGAACACACTGCGTTAAATTACTTTGTTAAATACTTACGAACTTTGTTTTCATTTTTATTTTTCAAAAATAAAAACCAACCGTTACTCTTTCAGGAACTTAAAAAAATAATAAAAAACAGTATTTGACTGTTCCAGACGTAGTTAAAATAAACTGAAAATGTGGATGAACAAAATAATTTGGTTGCTGCCCCATCTTTTTGTCTTTTCAGTTACTCCAGTTGCTACTGCCGGTGATCAGCTGAAATAAACTGACTTATCAGCATGGCCGAAGCTGTAGCAGGTATGCTCTGTCCCCTAATCTCATAACGTTTAATTGTCATAGGGGGCGATAGCTGTCTGCCCCATGCAGGAATCACGTGAGGAGACATCATAAAAATACGTCACATGGAATGCCGTTGGATACGAGAGAAATACCACGCGGCAATGACTACATTAGTGATACGGAGATATTTTAGAATAGGAGGTCATCTAAAGCAAAGAAATTTGGTAGTTTCGCGCTACATATATTATTTATTATTTTAAGATGTTCCTCCCTCTTACTGTAAATAGGTAAACTCTTTGTACATATTTTATAATATACCTCTTATTTCGTTAAAAAGTAATTTTTTCGAGTGTTGTGTTACATGTGTCCAGTTTCTTCGGAGTATAAACATAATAATAGAAATATATAAATAAAAATTGCATATTGTTACATGTAAACAAACTACCTGCCTTATGTGTAGATTCCTTGTTTTGTTTTAACTATAAATGTAGTTTTTTAATCAATTAAAAAAGCTTTCAAATAAGAAATAAGATTTTTCTCTCGTATTGTAATTGTTTTTATGTACAGTTTATGTCTTTATTATTTTTAAAATATGCATTTTAACAAATTCATTAACAGATTTATCGAAATTCTATCGCAATTTTAACAAATTTATCGCAATTCAAGCATTGAAGTAAAATGTCACAAAATAATAAAATATATATTTAAAAAATCAAAAATTTCAGTTTCAGATTTGTGTCTCTATCCTTAAAAGGCAGCATGTCTCCACCCTATTTGACGAGGATTTTATATTTTCATAAAAATAACCATTCACCTGTTGCCTCATTTATGCGTGTTATGTGGTCTCCTGATTTGAGTGATGAGCTTTCAATGTATCTATGTTTAAGTGGATACTCAAAAGACAGTATTCCATACGATCCTCCAGTAGATTGCTGTAATTTAATAGCAGTCAACTGTGGAATAAATTCTGAATATTCCAGATTATATTATAAATTTTATGAAAATTTTTGTGATTTTATATCCTTACAAGCAATGTTGTGATATTTTAAATAAAACAACATAAAGCTTATTTTGAAACATTTTACGCTTAATTCAGATAGTCCTAAAGAAACGAATTTTGTTCATATAGCGATTAAAAATTCTGCCAATATTGTGTTTATCGGAAACCCTTTCATTAAAATATTAATACTAGATAAGTATTGGTTTTGAATTACAAATATTTACCAAGGAAACAATATTGGAGAAAATTGACTTTATGCCAGAAATGTTAGCTACAACATGATCAAGAACTTCTTGGACCCATAACATTTAACAAATGACCTTTTTCATTAACTATTAGGGAAATCCGATCTTTTTGATTAAAAGTAAATGAGTATTGGAATACAAGAAAATCCTTATATCCACTTGATTTTCAAAAGTAACGTTTGTACTGAAAAGTAAATTTGGAAAACAAAGAAAGTGCAGCAGTTAGTAACACTGGAAAATAACTAGTGATGGTGACATTTCTGAGATCTTGTAGTCGTCCAGAAACTTGAAAATATGCCTAATTGACCACTCAGACACAAAACTATAGAAAACAAAAAATAATGTACAGATAATGTTTAATTTTGTTTGTTAGAAATTGTTTAAAAGAGTCAATGAAATGCATTGTTATAAGCTATAAATTGCAACTAAATCTATGATGCGATGGTAGATTATATTATTTAGAATATTTCCACAAATCTTCATAAATAGCAGTTCACATTTAAAAACAAAATCATGGTATATTCCCAATACAAATAAAGTATTACAGTAACAGGATGGTTGACATGAACATTATGTTACATTCCTTTGTTTTAAATGAATTTATTTTTATTACAAAAATGATGATTTATTTAGTTTTTATGAATCGGTCAATTACTGGATGACTAAAACTGCAACTGCACTAGTTAATGGCCAGTTGTACGGTTTATTTATCAAATTTGGCTTATAGAATCAATACGAATATAAACATTCTTAATTATAGTAGTATGGAGTTATTTTTATACAGAAAAATGGATCTTACCAATAGTTAAACGATGTGGATATTTACTAACTTTTCTTAGTAAGATACTCCTTAAATGAAATTTCCTGTAGTTCAGTTTTTTAGATAAGACTTAGTTATTTCTAATTCCAAATATAAATTACTTTAATCTCATATTAATCACTGTTTGCTGTACTGTAAGGACGATGTCTGTTTCATATTAAATTCAATGCTGGCAAATAAATTCGTGTAGGCAAAGTTAAACAACATTTAATATAAAGTTTTAAGAATTTTTTCTTCGTTTAAAAATATAAAAAGTTTGAATACAGTTGTAGAAAAGTAAACGAAAGTAAAGTGGCCATCAGTTTTAATATGATATTACTTATATCTCCTCCTAGCGACAAATTCGGGAGTTTTAGTATGAAACAATATAAGACATAGGAAAATAATCAAATTGCCAAATTGTGTAGCAGCGTCGATTGAAAGCGAAAAGACACCTTGTGCACAATTTTTCTTTTCAATTTGGAAATACTTTAATGCCATTAAACGCATCAAAAAGAAATAACACCATCTTGAACTAACAAATCCACATAAAACTATTGATAGGACACAATGACGCTAATTGCAACCAGTGACTTCTACTTATCCTTTTATGACGACGTTCATGATATAAACGTTTGGAAAATCATGAATAAACAAAAATGCGTTCTTCGTGCACTATTTCTCGCCGTATTAAATTCGCACAAATTATATTTTCGTACTAAATATATGTACTGTACAACATAATATATTTTTCGCGCATCTTGTATAGTTTTCAAATCGGTTTGTTATCTCTCTACATTTCTGCTAGGAGACACTGTAGGGAATTTTATCTCATAGACCATGGCCGCAGTTCTGTTCATACAGATGATGTTTATGACTGTAGCTAACGGAATATAAATGTTAATAAGATGAGAATGTACTTTATTGTAAACTCTGTATTTTAACTTAAATATTGAGATTTAAAAAAATTAATCTTCATTAGTTTCAGAATTATTGATTTTTTAAATGTTTCCTCACTTTTGGATCAATCCGTATCTATATCTTTTAGCAGTATATTTTTAATACAAACATATATAGTATTTTGATTTTTACACTGAAAAAGAAGTTGCCTATCACTGGAGCAGCCTGGTTAAATATTGATGCAACCTCATTTCCGAATTATACAGTTATTAATATGAAAGATATTTTTTTCGGATTAGTAATCCCCAAACATTAATTGGTATTTACGCATATTTTCACAATAATGTGTTATTAATTATATTGCAAATACTATGAATAACTTGAAAAATATAAATATATAACTTAAATGTCATAACACATATTTTCACAATAATGTGTTATTAATTATATTGCAAAAACTATGTATAAGTTGGAAAATATAAATATCTGTCTACTATATTATTAATGTTCGAAAACGACGCCTCTCTGTCTGCCTATTGTTTTTGTCTGTAACTCTAAAAACTTTTCTCACAGACGGAGTAGAAAGGCACTAAAGTTATCAAAATACGCAGGAAAATTGGAGAATTCCATTCTTTCAGGTTTCGAAAAATCCGCCGGTAATTAGAAAAGATATTAATTAAAAACATTAAAAACTCATTAAAAATTGCGCGAAAAGAACAATTTTTATCCAATTTGCAGCTGCGTTTGATAAAAATTATTTCCAAGCGAGAAAGAGACAAAGTGTCTGCGGATAAAAATACTAAAGTAGGGTTTTAAAATGGGCATGCAAATTATAAGATCTAATTCACCTACAGTTTTGGAAGTAACACCACGTGAATCATCTCTGTCTCCACATTAAAAGATTGTAAAAATTAAGGAAATCCATCCATTAGAACCAAAGATATTAATTATTATTTCTTTAATTTTATTGCATAAAAATTATTTCTTTTAACTTGATTATTTCAGAGCCAGACATTGGGACGTCTAGCTGTCTAGAAGGATGAAAGATATGAAATCAGTTTAAGTGGGGTTATTATAGGCTATATAAAATTATTAAAAATATTGAATTTAAGAACTTTAAAATTATGTACCCCTTCGTAATATGAAATGCCCAGTCCAAAAAATTAATTTTCGTAAAAATCGGATAATAATTCATTAAAAAAGTTTTAATTTTGTGTGGAAAAAAGACGAGTTTTAATTTCGATACTGGGGATGTTTTTCTCGGAGACAGATCTTCTGGCAAATATTTTATTTCCGAAAAGACAGGATAAACGTACTAGGGCTTTTAGGCTTCGTTATTATCATTTTTTTTTAATTATTGCATTTATTGATTTGAAATGCATGCATCTACGTGTATTTTTGAACAAGGATTCTAAATATGTAATTTTGGTTTTTCACCGATAATTAGGAAGGGAAATATCAATTAAACATCCTTTAACAAAGCAATTCATTTCTAAAAAATTGACATGTGATCTGATATTTCAGAGAATGAAACATTTTGATAAAAAACCGCATTTTCTTTATACTAAGAGATTTTAGGCCCTGTTATTTTTTTAATTATTATTATTGAATTTATCGATTTTAAATTTATGCATCCATGTTTAGATTTTTACGAGTATTCTAAATATGTAAATTTGGTTTTCATCCGATAATTAGGAAGGAATTTACAAATAATTTTTTATTTAATTATCAGACAGCTTAAAATTAAATGCCAGATATTAAGGCCGTTCTATCCCCAGATTAAAAGAAATATAATAAGGTGATCTGTTTGAAACTTGAAGATATTTTATAACACATAATATAAATTTTAAAAATGAGGCCGCGTCGAAAAATATGGGGAGAGGGAAGCGCCTTGCCTCCCCCCCCGAAGGAAGGTACTTTTCTAAATTTTTAACACACCCCTCATGTGATATAGCGTTGGAAATGTCTGTGACCGCTTAGTCATATTATGTTACGGAATAAACTATGTTACGGATTTCCACTAAACTGATTCCAAACATTATAAATAAAGTAATAAGGACTCTCTATAACATTTTTTAAAGTTTCTGAGTTTATACCACTTTTTTCGAATATTAATCAGATTTTATATTTTGATTTCATAATATCTCGAGTTCTACGAGTCCAATCGCAACGCGGTTTGGCAATTCGACTCGATATCGATAGCGCTTACCTATTTTAGTTCCAAGTTTCACCAACAGGGGGGTGCTTCCGGTAATCGGGTTCTATGGTCCCGATTACGACGGGGTTTGGATCTTTCGACTGGATTTCGATAGATTTACAGATTTTTTTCCAGCTAAATTTTCAGTTGCAACTATAAGTTATAAAAAGGCATTTTTTGGATTCTCTATATATATTTTATAAGAATCAAAGCTAGAATATGTAATTATTAATTATTGTTTTCTGCAATTTTATATTTCACCAGTCATTTACTAATGTCTGTCCAAATCCTGGTGCCCTCGCCATAAATGAACACTCTTAAGAGTTTCATACTAACACTAGTTTATTATCAATTTATCAACAAATTAAATTGGATGTTTTTAATATAATTTAAAAAATATAATTTTCATTTAAAAAAAATTGTAATATTATTCCAATTGCGAGATAAAATAACAACAATTTTTATTTTCTTAGAATGAAATGGACATCATTAAAAAATGTGAAATATGTTAAAATAAAAATTTAATAACTACATTTAAATAAAAAAACGCATTTAAATTTGAAATCCTATTTATTGTGTTTTTTAAGTAAGGAAAGATTTTCTTTCAGAATTTTCCATAATAGCAATAAAACAAATCACTCAATTCTCTTTCAGAGTAAATAAATAAATGTGAAATATTAAATACACTAAAAACATGTTTTTATAATACGATGCTATAATACGAGTAAAATGCAATATCAATTTAATATTTACGAGTAATAAGCTCCACATTATTTATATAATTTTATGTTAAAGCTCTTCGTATAAGTTTGTAATGAGAGCATCTGTATCATTTAAAAATTCATTAAACAAATGAAAGATTGAGAGTAACATCATTTGTCGAAAAAAATAGATAAATACAAGGGATTGAAATGATTTTAAGTCAGTCTGTAATTGAATCTGATATACTACAAGATATTTTTTCTTAACGAATTCTGTGCAATTCAATAGTGACTCCGCTTTCCCATTAAAGATGAAAATACGAAATTCCATCCACAAAACCTAAGAGGATTGGACTTATGTGGAGTGAACTATGAATAAAAAATTATTCTAAAAATACTTTTAAAAAATGATTTATTTCAAAAACAGGATCGTTCATATAAGATTTTTTTAAACTGTGTGTTAGTTTCCAAAAAATAATATCCTCATTAAATTACAAAACAGAACAAAAGACCATTAATAATGTAAGTTACCAAGTCTATTAAGTCATCTTATTTGTAGATTTAATGTTTCTTTTAACATAATAACTTGGGAAAAAACATAAGTATTTATTCTACATATACTTATATTTGTACATTAAAGCTTTTTATTTACTAAGAGTTGAAGTTTAAAAATATTTTAAAAGAGATGTAGTTACTCGATATCGTTGATCATTGGGTAAAATACCAGTTTTTTTTTATTATTATTTTACGTTAAAAAATGATGTTTATAATACCCTCCAGCGGATTCAGAAGGCCATAGGAAGAAAACTACGATGAATACAACAAAAAAGAATATTGCACTAAATACATAAAAAAATCAATATTTATTAAAAAGGAGCATGATCCCCGTTATTGGCAGCGCATGTGATTCGTCCACGAACCTTTGCTAAATCGCGCGGCAATGGGAGTACAAACACGTGTTCTTTGACAATAAATACCCCACAACAAAAAACTCGTGCGGTGTCAAGTCCGGTATGCGTAGTTGGGGAGCATGTCAAGTTATGCGTACTGCCAAATACCAACTACTGCGGTTATAAATTACTGGAATTAGTTATGTATTTAGTGCAAAGTTCTTTTCTTTTGCATTCGTAGCAGTTTTGCTCTTACAGCCTTGGGAAACACCAGAGGGATTTATGTATCACCCTGTACATCAGAATGCGCTATATGAAGATTGTTTTATATTGTTTTAATTTATTTAATACAGTTGCGTTCTTGGAATTATCAATTGAAGTGAAATGAATTATTTCTACTTATTATTTCTTTGTTAAAAGGCTTCAGAAATCGAGATGAAATTGAAAATTTAAATAGTTTAACGTATGTGCTCCAGACTGGGGGGGAAAGCTGATAATAGAACTCTCACATTTATGGTTACAGAAAAAATAATTTCAAAGATTCAAATGCCAGTCTCCATTGTTTCATCATAAAGTTATATGCAAACTTAAAGATATAAATAATATTGAAAAAGCACCTGTAACACTACAAATGTCGACATAAGTAAAAAATGAAAGATGACTGATTTCTGTTAAATTTCTGGTTCAAAAGCACGTTGCTGACATTGTTGTCTTCCGCCATTTCGCGTTTCAGGATGTGTCAATTTCACACCATTGGTACACAATAGTTTTCTTTCTCTTGACTGAGAGGAAGAAAGTCTGGAGTATTTCAAATCAAAGTTAACGTGCGAAACCGTTAAGTGCATGTGACATGAAAAACACGTGAGACTGTGCATAAACGATATACCATAACATTGTCCATAATCTACCACATGTGATGTCTCATTGTCTATGAAGATGAGAATTTTAAAATTTTGTAATTCAACTAAATTATTTTGTTATTTTTGGCATCTATGGGCTCATTTTTGTTCCGACTGTTCCTCGTTTTGCTTGTTATAAGTCTCCAATTTTATTGCTAGATACTGTTGGCATGCCACTTAAAGTTTTCCACGGCAAAGTTCATTGTACCTTGAAACAAATTGGTTGTAACCATTTGTGAGTGTGGAATGCTGCCACCGTAACCTTTTCTGTTAGAGCTGCATTGTTTTTTTAACTTATTCTTGAGCTCATACATTAAAATAATCCAATAACCAATTTTTTTCCGTTTCCTTGAATGGTACTGTCGCTAGGAGCACAGATATTGACAAATATTTTTAATGACTATCCCGTGTTTATTTAATTTGTGTTATTTAACTATTCTTTCCTTTAATTACACCTCAGGAATTTTTTGGAATTTAAATATAAAATTCACAGCTTCGTCATTCATTATATCTGGCATTTATTGTTGAACAATTGTTTTTTTTATGCTTGGTTAAAAAAAAAAAAAAAAAAAAAAAAAACTCGGCAATATGAAACAGACAAGTGAGTGTTTATGGGAATTAAGGAATATAGTAATTATACTTTATATATAAAACAAAAGTATAATACTGGGCAAATAAAGTAGCAAAATAACTAGTGGCTGCATTTTGCGCCTATGTATCTGACATACGTGAAAAAAACCCTGCGCTTTAACTTTTCTGTATTACTAAATTCAAATACAAATCTTAATTTGATTTAATGACAAATATGTTTAGTAAATAAGTAAATATTACTTTGCGTAAGTGCTTTTACGAATGCTGAAGACATAATGTTCGAGGCACATCCTGCAAAGTGGAATAAATGGGTTAGTGCCATCTCATTGAAAAATAATCTAACTTAATACGATAGCTTTTTTGCTATTTTTATACTTAAAACACATTGTAAACAATTTATTCTATTATTTTTATCTAGCTATAGAAAGTATTTCAAAATATACTAAAATTTTTAATATTTGAAATAACAGTGAAAAGGAAAGAAAAAGTCAAAATATAGAAAATTTTTAGCCTTTTCATTTTGAAAAAATTATTATTGTCATTAGATTCAAAATGAGTACTGTTTTTAGATTACGAATCGGTACAAATGAAAATGCATTATCAAGTTTCATTTAAAAATTTAACCGGTTTTTCAACTAACCGAGTTGAAAACTAACCGATTTTTCAAAAATTCTTCTGTTTTGATTTTGAAGAAAAATCTTTATTCTAACATAAATCATTTCAACAAATTGTAACTCATATGTATAGAAAAAAAAACTTTTCCATTATTATCTTATTAATTTTTTCTAGGCTGTAGGATTTAAAAAGAATAAAATTAAATCTTTTGACCCATTCTATTCATGGTATGAAAGGGTATTCTTCTCGCTATCGTCTTTTAGAAACTGTGTATTAAGTTATTTTATCTAGTTTGCCATAGAGGATTGAATAAATACTTCATTAATTAAATAAATAGTTCTTTTGCGAACTATTTATGTTCTACAGATATATGTAGGTATCCAAACAATACAGAAGAAAACTGTTAACGTTCTATATACAGGCTACTGGAAAAAATATTTATTTCTATTTTTGTAGTTTGTAAGATTTTTAAAAAAGTTTATGGCAGTATTACTTTATATAACAAAACACTATTATACCTTAAAATCATGCAAAAAAATTATTTGTTTTATTTGCTCTTTACATTAAAAAGAATACTCGAAGTATTTACTTTACAATGAAATTAATTTTTTTTAAACGTAATAATAAAAACCATCTACTTCTTAAAAAGTATTTCTAAAATATATATAAATATGATTCCCTCATATTCAGAATTAAAACACTATATTTTTTTTTTATTTGAAAAAGCCATTTTAAAATATATATATATATATATATTAATTTGCAGTAATTATCCCCCATAATCTGAATTTTGTCCTTTTTTTTTATTTTAGTCCAAAAATTTAATGTGAATTACCTAAAACGTATTTACAAAATACTTTCATAGAAATTTAAACTTGCATTATTTACGATAACTTAAAGCGCTTGCAAAACATCAATTACATGAAAGTGTGCGTAGGATTTTTTTAAATGTATTCCGAGAATTTAATGTCGGTTGATACAAACTCACAACATGCTTCAATAACATTTTAAACTTTTTTCCAATCACAAAAAGCACTTGTAGATAACTTTGTAACTGATCATAATAAAGATATAAAATTTTAAAGTCATAAGTACATAGTAACAGAACATAATAAAGGACAAATTGGGTTCATATATATATACTATATGGCCAATGATGACCGGTAAGTTGCAATTTTAGACGTTTTGTTATACATCTAGAAAAATACATGAGGAATTATTCAAAAACTTCAGGAGTGTAAACAGCATAGTTGACGTCATATATTTCGGCGAAGATTTTCTCCCGAAACCCCATAGGGGGCCGTCAATAAATTGAAGAAAAACGAATATCTTTTGGATAACCCTGTACAAACTAATATCGAAAAAGTGTTGAAACGGCAGCACATGCGTAGGAGGCTTCTTTTAATAAACTATGTTCATTTTTATGAGGATAGCACGTATACTCGTGGAGAAATTAAGGTTTTTATAAAAATATTCCCAAATTACACCAAGTGTTTTGCTTATAATTTTCAGAGTTCTTAATATAAAATAGTGTCCTTTTCAGGAACGATGACAAACAACATTGTATA
Source organism: Maratus michaelseni (assembly GCA_963931845.1). Classification (NCBI taxonomy): domain Eukaryota; kingdom Metazoa; phylum Arthropoda; class Arachnida; order Araneae; family Salticidae; genus Maratus; species Maratus michaelseni. The sequence continues at coordinate 297,365,232 of OZ007591.1, read as the reverse complement.
CAATACCCTGCAATCAGAATTAAATAATAATTAATATTGGATGAAAAATGAGTAGGTTCACTAAATATTGTTTCACTGCGCATGCGCGAATTCAATCAAAATATACTGTGCATAATATATTAGCTAAATGTATAGAGCAACTTTTGTGAAAGTCTCAAAAACATGGCTTGAAAATTCTGATAGAAATCGTCGATAGAATCGTCGATAGATTAGCTGTTCCCAAAATGAAGCAAAAAGATGAGGGGTTGTATCCAAATATACAAGCTTATGAAAGTTGGCATAATAAGAATGAAGTGTCTCTTATTGTATATTTAGATACCGACCCTCATCTTTTTGCTTCCTTTTGGGAGCAGCTAATTTTAAGCTTATTCTATCTCGACTATTACTATCGGAATTTTCAAGCTATGTTCATAAAAATGAACATAGTTTATTAAAAGAAGCCTCCTAAGTATGTGCTACCGTTTCAACGCTTTTGCGATATTAGTTTTTACAGGGTTTTCCAAAAGATATTCGTTTTTCTTGAATTTATTGACGGCCCCCTATGGGGTTTCAGGAGAAAAGCTATATATACATCAAATAAAAGATAAACCTAAAAATACTCCAAATTTTTGCGAAGGTATTTATTTTCAAATTTAACAAACTGAATATTTGAAAGATGATTATTTTTGCAATAAAACAAATATATATACAATAGTATAAAATATAATAATATAAAATCATATAAATTGTGATAATGAAATAATACTGTAGGTGATATTTAGCATAACGATTTTTATTTATTCCGAATATAACTGCAATTATTGAGAAAGCATCTTTCCCTAGAGCAGCTCTACATTACATCTGGAACAATAAATTGAGAGACATTTGAGGTTATCTTGTTCTTTGTATAAACGGATAAAATATCCATCTGACATAAGGCATAATGACATATATGGATACATGAAATACACACTTTCTCTCCAACTTAATGAATTCTTTCTTATGGTCGAGATATCCTCTATGCTTTAGAAAATCTTTCGGATGTCAAATATTGCTAATATTCTTTAATATTTTTCATATGATAAAAAAAAACGAACCCATTATCAAAATATCTTAAGTATTTACCATCATTGAATCCCTAAACATATTATCAATTACAATTAAAAACCTGTTTGCAGTACATTTAATTTATCTCATATATTTTGAATTTGCATTATAATAAAAATACATTCCGAATAGAACTAAAATTATTGAATAAAAAATACATCAAAATGTTTGTTACATATATAAAGGAGCTTAAATAGTTCACATTATCTAACTATTTTAATGTTCTGATACACTATCAGCGCACATAAGGAATAACGTCGTGTATTTGGTACATAAAATACATTCTCACAGATGTGGTCCCGTTTTGAAGATTTGTCCGTTTTCACCAGTTATTATTTATTCCTATGGATATTTTTTAAATGGCATATAAATGTATTTTACGTTTTTCATGTAATAAAGAAACTGATATTAAGGAACGATACATAATCATCGTACGAATATTCTTTAACCACGTGTATTAAGTATATTTTTAAATAAATACAAAATATTTTGACAAACGCCGGAGTATCGGATTATGTTACCTTCGTTCATTTCTACGTGTCTTGCTAATAAAATAATTTGCTTATATAACACAATAAGTTAAAGAATAATATTTAAAAAAATTTCAAAGCAATAAAATAGTAATTTTTTCAATGATTTACTATCTTGTATTTCGTGCTCCTTATATTTTGCTGCACAAAATGGTATTTTTGATCTAGTAAGTCACTAGATCAAAATCATTCACTCACTAATCAACTAGCTCAATCAATCAACTTCAATATTACTCAAGAAATTGTAAATAAAATTTCCTCACATTTCTGTAAATTTTTTAATTTCTTTTCATGGCTTTAAATTTCAGACGCATTTCACATAACAGTATACCAAACTGTATTTTAAAATTTTGATATTAATATCTATTTAAAATTGTTAATAGTTGTATTTCGTTTTATTTTAAAATTTGAATAAAATCAAGCACTATAATTGTATGTACAAATTCTCAAAACATGTATTGAGTACTTTTTAAAATAAACATAAAATATTTTAACAAATGTTGGAGCATCAGTTTATGTTATCTCCGTTCATTCCTACGTTTCTTCTTAATAAAATCCTTTACTTGTGTAAAACAATGAATTTCGAAAGAATATTAAAATGTTTTCCCAAAGCAATGAAATAGTTTTTTTTTTCAATGAATTACTATCCTTCACTTCGTGATCTATATATTTGACTGAAATAACTGACATTTTTGATTTAGTGTGCGAAATATCACTAGATCAAATTGATTCATTCACTAATCAATGAACTCCAATATTGCTCAAGAAATTCACAATATCATTTTCTCTCTAATTTCACATTTCAGTAAAGTTTTGGTAGGATTTATATTTGAGAAGCATTTTACATAACAGTATACAGTATGCCCACCAAAGTCCCTTGCCACCCTCTTAACTACGGAACGGCTGCTGCTATATTCATAAAAGTAGTGTCTAGGTATAGTAAAGTAGCCATGCGCTACTCAATGAAATCGCCTACAGCACCACCTGGTGGAATGCTGCGGAGTTAGCATTCCTATCTCGAAAACGGAAAGAGATAGAGAAAAAATGTGATTTACAAAGTTGTAGAGCATCATCGATTTAGTACGAAAAGACACCTTGTGGTCATCCGAAAAATAGAACGGTTAAAACGCGCATTTGTTTTTTCGTGATTTCCTACACTGTGACGTGACAAAAAGATCTTAGAAAGAAAAGAAAAAACAACTAGTTATAGTAATATACCTTTATTTTAGATGTTCAAACTTCTCACCGTCAGCTGCAATGCATATTTGGATCCTTATTTGAATTTCACGTTGCACACGTTGCAGCATAGATGGTGACACGTTGGTACAAGAGTCCGTAATGCGTCGTTTAAGGTCGTGCAATGTTTGTGGAGGGGTCGCATACACCTGCTGTTTTATAACTGGTTGTTTCTTTCTTTCTAAGATCGTTTTCTCAGGTCACAGTGTAGGAAATCACGAAAAAACAAATGCGCGTTTTAACCGTTCTATTCTGCGGATTAATGTCCAACAGGTGTCTTTTCGGACTAAATCGATGATGCTCTACAACTTTGTAAATCACTTTTTTCTCTATCTCTTTCCGTTTTCGAGATAGGAATGCTAACTCCGCAGCATTCCACCAGGTGGCGCTGTAGGCGGTTTCATTGACTAGCGCATGGCTACTTTACTATACCTAGACACTACTTTTATGAATATAGCATCAGCCGTTCGGTAGTTAAGAGCGTGGCAAGGGACTTTAGTGGGCATACTGTATATTGCAACATATTTTTAAATGTTGATATGCACAAATTCCTAAATTATATCTAAAGAATTTTTCAAAAAGTTGACACACACATTATATATATATCCAACATAATCAATTACCAAAACATAATTTAAAACTGGAATTTTAGAAATTATTTTGATAGTAAAATCATAATATTAATTAGGTTTGAAGTGTTTTCTCCAATACATTAACTGAAATATGTAAAAAAGTATTGAAACAAAATGTTTTCCCTTGGATTATTTTTGTTTATTGTGAAAAGAATGAGAAAACAAGAAATATATTTAAACAATAAAGTAATTAAACAAACGATATTTGACAAAATTGAACAATAATTTAAGTAGCGTGAAAGTATTTTTATTGACTTTTTAATAAGGGATATTTAAGTGAATAATTCTAAAATAACTGTGATTTCTGTTTTATCCGATGCTTCTTAAATATCATGCCTGCCTGCCAGTGAGGAAATCACTGTTTAAGAATCTATGGACAAGGACGAATCAGGTGGAAGGTAAAATTATTTTTGTGACAAAACTGTACATATAAATCAGATATAGAGTGTTTGGAAATATGTTTCTGCATTCCATTTCGAGAATATTTAATGTTCTTTTTTTTGTTATCTTTGAAAGTTGTAAATAGTATATAATCGTTTCTTTAATTATATTAATAGGAATTTAACTATGTCCTAATAGTGTGTGCATGAATATCTACTAAACATCATTGAAAAAATTAAGTAAGTTTTCACACTATAAAAAGTATTGAAAAGGTGTAAAGTATTTTGCAGGCACTTTCATTATAATATTTATATTTTTTTAGTTATAACGAATTCATAAGTACTAATAGAATAGATTGTGTTAAATTCTTTTGAACTCCATTATATTCCATCATATTTTATTACATTCACAATTTTTTTATACAATGTTATATATGTTAAAAAATAAATTTATATTTTTTATAATAAGTGCATTAATGTGAGATTTGCCTTGAAAATCACACTATTAATTAAATTTAGGACGAATTTTAGATATATACGCAGTAAATACACAATTTAAGAAATGTATCTATGTGTGGTTAGATCAGTACTTCGTCAGAATCTCATTTTTCCTGAGATCTCCATTGCTGCACTCAAAAAAGTCAAATGTTTCTAACTCTACGAAAATATAACTGAACCACGGAAGAAAATGTACAGTCATCTCTTCCGAGTTACCCATGATTCTTAAATGTGTTCTTTATCTTATAAATCCCAGAAACATATCTGTGTTGATATTTAATGAATAATTAATAAAAACAAGGCTTCTTTTGTCGCGCTTTGACTTCAGTTTTTAGGAAATTTTAATTAAACATTTTCAGTTGCGTTATTGAATTAATAATAGTAATAAAATAATATCAACTTTAATGTTACTGTAATTGGTATTAACTTATCATGCTTGTCTGAAAAACATGTTTGTTAAACATGAAAATGTTTACTTGAAAACTGATAGCATAGAAAAGAAATCTATATTTTGAGTTGAGGAAACTCACCAAGACACTGTAAAATGCACCCGGAAACTTTTACTAAAATCAGTGGCAGACAAAGAAACTTTGTTTTTATAAATGTTTCTTTAAATCTGAAATATAAATTACTTTCAGATGTTTCAGAAGATAAAGAACGCTTTTCGAAATCGTTAGTAATCCAGAAGAGGTTGTTATATATCTTCATCCGTGGTTATATTGTATTTTACTAAACATCTGTCATATTTTATAGTCATTTGTAGTACTTTTTAGTAATTTCTTACACTTGTACTAACTTGTACTGTCAATTTGTAGTTATTTTCATTGTTTTGAAAGAAATCCTATATTATACTCTTTTTATATTATTTAATTTATTTCTTATTCTTTTTATTATCTTATTTAATTTTGCGACTTATTTTGAAAGTAATATCAAGGAACTCCCTAAATCAAATGCAAGATTTTGAAAAGCGGACAAATAATTTTCAACAAGAATTCTCTTTCTGTAACGTAATTGTTTTGATTGAAATTTCGCATTGTCTGATGAAAATATTTTTTATGCCCGATCACTTCTTAATGCTTGATCATACTACTTTTAAATATCTCTGCATGTATTCCATTATATTTCATGATAAATAACATATTGACACATTTCCTTATTTTAGATTCTTTATGTTTGATTATTATATTCATTCAAAATGATAAATAGTTATTATATTTCAAGGAAAGTAAAAATGAAATTCACCTCATTTTAAAATTTTAATTTTTAGTTCTATAATTAGTGTCTATAATATGTTTCTTATTCTTTATTTTTTTAAGAAGTGTTAAAACTTAAGATTTTACTATTTCACGAATTCTTTTTATTATTTTAACCACACACTGTGGCAGTAAAAAGTTTCCGGCCAGTTAGTTTCTTTGATTTGTTTGCCAGAACGTTTCAGCAAAGAAGAAGCGCAATTGCTCCAAAAGTTGGGAATTTGCAAAAGGCCTCTGACCACGTGATCATTTTGATTGTATACTGAAGACACGTGATGCGGGCAGGAATTCGAAATTCACGTGTGCAAAATCTTCCGTCCATTCGTCATTCGTTAGTTATTGCTATCGGTAAAGTGTTTTTTGGCCGTGTTTGTTAATTAATCAACGTGAATAACGTAGATGAAATTCAAAAATGAAAAGTTCAACAATTATTGTTCATAAACGAGTGATTTTTTGTCGCTAATGGGCCAATCCTCTCGTGAGATTGCGTCAAAAAAATGCCGCTGCAATATCCTGCGATTCATGGAGTGATAATATTTCTGAAATAAGTCGGACTACCGTGTCAAGACTCTTACGTTATGTAGGACTTTATGGAATAGTCGGTGTTAAAAAAGTCCTTTCATAAATTTAAAAAAAAATCATCAGGGGCCGATTGGCCTTTGCCAAGGCACACAAACTCTAGTCAAGTGAAAACTGGAAACAAGTACTATGTTCCGATAAATCGAATGTCAACCTTTTTCAGAGTGATGGCAGACACTACGTCCGATGACCTAAAAATAAAAGATATGATTCGAGATATTGTATTCTTACAATGAAGCATGGCAGCGAACACGTTATGCTGTGGGGAGCATTTTCTGAAAAAAGTATCGGTCTGTTAGTTAAAATCCGCGGCAAGATGAATGATGCAATGTATAAGGATATCTTGTAAGATCTTTTGCTGCATTATTGGGCGAAAAATTGTGGTCGCAACTATTTGTTTCAGCATCATAACGACCCCAAGCTCGTTAAGCAGTGGCTTTCCCACAAAACTAGTTGTGCATTTGAAATGGCCAGCCACCTGATTGGTTTTTTAATGGACAATCGATCAGATTCAAATATAAAATCTTTCTAACGAACTTGCCAAACGTGTACTGAATTATAAATATTCCAATTCAGCAGAATTTTCCACAAAATTGAAAGAAGAGTGGAAAAAAACGTACCATAGACGATCTTCAACCGTTCATAGAATCAATGCTACTTCGCAGCGCCACAGTACTTATTGCTAAAGGCAAAATTATATGACGAAAAAATACTAATTGTAAATGTTGTTGATCAGTGTTATTTTCTATTATAACACCATTTTTTTCCAAACTTGTCAAGATGTTCGGAAACGTTTCAGAACATGCGTTTTCCTTTGCAATTAATTTTGTAGATAAATTTATTGATATTTATTTATAAATCCATAAATATGTTCCTAACTATTATGACAATAAAATATATAGGTATCACTTTGATATTCATCTTTATAAGGGTCTACTTACAAATTAATCAAACATTTTATGCTGGATGGAACTTTTGAAGACCGGTGTTTATTAAGGAAAATCAATTAATCAAAAACATTTTTCGGTGAAATATATCAGTTAGGAAACTTTGTCCCGATTTTTAAATAAATTCAGATATTTTTTTTAATTAGAAATTCGCCAAATAAAATATAATAATAAAGCTTTATTAAACTGGTTTAGAAATAACATTGTTTGTTAAAAGTTTCTCTCTCAACTTTTAAACTCAATCAATCAAAAGAGAGACAAATCTTAGTCTGCAATGTCCCTAGAGAGTTGACGATAGAGATATTTTGTTTTCATGTCAGCATTTTACGGTTCTCTAATCTATCATCTAATTTTTTTTCCCTACGCTTGTCGAAACACTTATCCCATTGTATAGAAAAATAACTTTTAATAGAAATTTAAGTTTAAGGAAGTCTATGTACGTACATTTTGGTACATAATATCCTTTTTTATTATCTTGTTTAAAAAATAATAATGGTTAAAAACTATAACGTTTTGGCGTTAGAAGGAATTATTTGCATTAAATGGTTAAATGATAAGGAAATACGATTACCAATTTCTTATAGAGCATAAAATATTTAAAGGTTTTTTGTCTGTTGATTTATGAAACGTTCATGATCTTACCGAAATTACCGTAAAATCTTAACTGAAAGTCCTTTTTAAAAATTAGCACTTTTTTGTTATTATTTTCATTTCTGAATAAAGCATATTACATATCTAAAATACAAAAATATTAGTAAATTGCAATTGTTTTTTGAATTACTGTTCAGGAGTGAAATTCGGCCAAAACCAATGAATAACAAACATGTGAATTTTTACATTGCTAAACTGTGCGTAAACTGACAGAGTGAAAAACGTCCAAGCATGCGTGTAAGAAAAAAACCTAACTTCTTTGAGATAAAGCCCAATATCAAAAACCTTCATGATGTATGGAACCAGCATTTGTTCTTGCTCAGGAGTAAAAACCTGAACAAAAAAAAATATTTTAACTTTTAATAGGAAAAGTATAACTTACAATAGTCAAATATATTTATATATATCGTAGGTATACTTACTCGTCATATTTTTGCGTATCCTATTGGCAGCATGTTTGGAGGGGGTATTGCTTGCGGTGGTACTTTGTGCAGTGTTCCTTTTGCTTGAGCCAAATCTGGGACAAGCGATTCTTGTTCGACAAGAGGAACAGGCGTTCCCGTTCGAAGATCTTACAGTGAAGGCATTTCAGGAGACACTGCAGACTTTGGGATCACATCTGATGCTGACGGGGAGTGTTTAAGAAACACAATTTCGACCAGCAATTGTTCAAATACCTACAGGGAATATGGAAGATCGTTGATGCTTTTCTAACACTGCACCTACATCACTGCTACTAGAAAGACTGTTATTATTTCAAGAGTGTAGCCTCTGTCTGTTGTATTTTTCAAATTGTGAACCATTTTGAATATGTAACAACAAACATTAATTGTTTATTTATTATTTATATGAAATTTAATCAATGTTTCCTAGAAATTAAATTCTAAAAAAATATTTTACTGAAGTGGCTAGACAACAATAAATAATTAAATATTACTTGCATAATACATTACAGGCATAATTAACATAAAAGGGATTCATTAAATGAACCCATTTGAGAAAATAGTTAAAAAAATGTTATATTTGAATTTATCTTGGTTTTTATGTTGGTAGTTCACTTAAATGACAGAATGATCAAACGGGTTCGTTTGATATACGGTTATATGACCGATTTCATTACCCAATAAATACATTTTTGATACAATAAGACTAGCTGATTTAGGACGGGACACGTTTTCCAACGAGACACGTGTTGGAATACATGCACTGTATGCTTTTGGAAAAGCTGCCTCGTCGCCACCTTGGAAAATTTACACTACCTCAACGAGTAGCAGTGTAAGTTATTTGCAAAACAAACGCATAGTTAAGTGAAGACATAAACCCCTTTTTAGTACATGGAATGTTAAAACAAGAAGTTTGACGCTAGTACGTTTATTTTACGTTTTAATAAAGGAAACGAAGTGACAGCAACTACTAAACTAAAACATTCATAGATGTTGTGTACGGTGTTGTCATTTCAGCCAGTGCACTCCCTGGCGTCATCTAGCGGCTCATTTAAAAACTAAAGTGAGTGGGAAACTTACCCCTATTGAAAATGTACCACGGTTTCACCTATACATTTGATAATTTTAAATTGTAAATGAAAATGATGAATGAGTAGCAATTCATTCCTTGTGTATAGAAATCTGTTTTAATGTAATTTGCATATACTGAATTATCCAGACGAATAAATTATTCAGAAAGAATATTCAGAAGAAAACCACTTATTAGAATTATTATGTAACATGCCGAATTTTCTGTCCTTCTTGTTATTATTATATTTTATTATAAGGGTCTGAATGTTGAAGCGTAATGATTGGATGTTAAAGGAGAAAAATAAGAAATTACATTTGGTCTTAAAATATATCCTATTACATGATATAACATAAATGTCGTATTATATTTGATAAAATACAAGATATGGTTAAAAAACGTTTTTTTTTTTTTTTTTTTTTTTTTTTTTTTTTAGATTTTCGAATATAAGATTTATATTTCAGTCTTAGTTTTGTATCATAATTTTTTTTAGAATTTTATATTTCATACGATACGTTCCCAGCAAACATAGAACTGTTGGCTACTTTTGGGGCCTATATTGGCATTTATGGCCAGTGATGGCACATCCATTGAACAGTATTGGCCCATTGCTGGATGTTTGAAGTACGGCATCACATCGATTCAGGAATACTGGTCCAGTATTGGATCTTTCAAGTATTTTAGGGCTACGAAATAAAGATGGGAAATCTTTACTGGTCCGTTACTTCCAAACTGTTTAAAGTTCTAGTAAAACTGGATTTTCATTGGGCCATTTTTGTTCAACCAGCCAACCAGCAGACGTTTGTATATTTAACAATTAGTGTTTGGCAACAGTAGGCGCAAATCTTCGAAGATCTACCCATCCCTACGCGCCGTTAGGTTCGGCTGTTGATTTCTGATTTTCTGAAATCTGAAGGTAAGATTATTTACTATTAATTAGTAATTTATATTTATTTCTATAGTTTTCTATTTTAATACACTTATTAGCATTGTAAAAGTGCCATAGGGTCGTTGGTATTCAACGATTAGAACGAAAAGAGAAGCGATAGCCATTACATTACGCCGTTGCTTTTGTTTTGAGGGATAAATAAGAACGAATATTTTAAAATTAAATATATATTTAAATGTAATCATTATGTATAGTATGCGTATGCTCGTGTAAATATTTTTTCAACTGACCGAATTAACTTTATAAACGATACTGTTATAAAAAGTTTAATCAGAACTCAGATAGACTTGTTTATTCGAAACATGTTAGGCTTACTTAATGTTTACTTTACAACTATGCAGTAAAAATCTATATTTCAGCAGGATCGTATGCGAATAAGTACTTTCATTTATTTAATATTTTATTTCAATGTGTTTTGTAGTATTTGTAAACTTTTTCTTAAACATTTTTACCATAATTCTTTTTTCAATGATAGAATTCAAATGTATTTTTTTCTCCTTCACTGATTGGTTGATCATAGATGGCTTCTTGTAAGAAGTTTTAAATTTTACAGAAAAACAATTTTATATATATATATAAAACATTACAAAGATTTTGAAAATTTTTATTCCTCTCCTCCCCCAAACATTATGTAATGCAAATATACACAAATATACAAATTTTGGAGTCGACAGTCTTTCGTAAAGTTCATAATTATCAATAAAAACTTCCTATTGATCAATGAAAACATCCATTTCTCTTCAATAAAAGTAAATCGCGACAACAAATCAGACCCTATGAAAATAAGTATTAAGTAAAAAACTATTCCAAAACCCCGAATATTTTGCAGTGTTTTGAAACGAATCTTCAGCTGATAAAAAATGTTCTTTCACCTTTCATAGAAATTTAAAAGACGTTTCGTCACAGACACACACACAACAAAATAAATAATATTTTGTGGTAAGATTTATTTTTAAAACCATGGCATTAACAAAGAATTCACAGTTCTGTCAATAGTTTTAGAAGCGACATATTTTGAGATAATCACTTTTATGGAGCAAATGTGTTTAGAAATTTGATCCATGCATGGTTAGTTATAAATCCGGCTTTTAGCAGTTTTCTAATAGATTTCTGTCCATGTGGAGGCCCATGAGCTCTTCTTTCATACTGAATACATGTTAAATCTAACAGGTTATGAGTAACTTTTGTTGGAGGCAAGTCTATTGCACCATACAATTTCAAATTTTTGATTTGATCACCAAGATCTGAAAGTAAATAATGAATATAGTGTTGACTCTAAAACAAGAGGGCCGCTATGCGAACACTGTTTTTAAAAGGGACGCTCTTGCATCTTATTCAAAAGACATATTTTGTTGAACTGGTTTGTTTTGAGTCCCCTAAATCAGTAGAATTTTACGCTGTTTTCTCGCGACCGACAAACTAATTTTGTGACATTTTTTTCCTGACTGAGGAATTTTGCGATCTTTTCTCGAGAACGATTAACAAATTTCATAATATTTTTGAGATTTTTCTTTCCTTTGATCGATTGATGACTTTTGCTATTCTTTTCTCGGGATCTATAGACAAATTTCTCGGTTTTTTTATGCATTTTTCCCCTGTGACTGATTGAAGAATTTCCTAATTTTCTCACAATCTACAGACAAATTTCACAACATTTTTGAGATCTTTCATTTGACTGGTAAATTTTATGATTTTTTCCTGTGACCGATCGATACATTTGAAATTTTTTTCCCTGCGACTGTTTAAAGAATTTCAAGAATATTTCCGAGGATCCACTGCTGATTTTCACCTGCGACCCGAATTTCGAGAGATTTTTCTTTTACCAATTGGCAAATTTTGAGACTTTTTCACACGAGCAATTAGCAAAAATCATGTTTTTTTTCCGCGACTGATCGTAATCGACTAATTTTGTATTTTTTCTGCAACTGACTAAAGAATTTCACGATCCCCCCCCCCCCCAATCAACTTTCTGATAAGCCACTGATGAATTTCGCTTTTTTTCCCCTGCAACCAATTTGTGAATTTTAAGATATTTTCTGTCAACTGATTAGCAAATTTTATGGCTATTTCTTGACCGATTAGCAAAAATCACAGTTTATTTTCCCCCAACTGATCGACCTTTTTTTTCCGCAACCAGCTGAAGTATTTAACGATTGACTGATTTCACAATTTTTTCCCACTACTGATTGACAGATTTGTATAATATAGATGCATGGCCGCACGCTGTACGCGGAAACTTTTCTGAAAATTCAGAACTTTATGGAAAATATTTTAGAAAAGAAAAAATTAATTTTTTAAAAGTTATTTTCTTGTATCTTTACAAGAAAGTTTTGGATTCATGAAAATTTGCGGTTTTTGATGGATTTATACGTTTTAGAAGGTCCTGAACAAGATTTGACTTTTTAGAAAATGTGAGTCTGTCTGTGTGTTAAAAAAAATTGTAAGCACTCTATTTCAAGAACTAATGCACAGAATTTAATAAAACTTTACATTCAGTTAGACCTTGATATATATTGGTACTGATTTGTTTTTTGTGTAAATCGCCTGACATCTGGTACTGCTATGCGACATTTTTCACGATCTATATCTCAAGAACTAATGCACATAATTTTATCAAACTTGAGATTCGGTTAGACGTTGACATAAATTGTTTTTGATTAGGTTTTGGTGTAAATCTCCCAACAGATGGTGCTAATGCCTAACTATGCTGCGTTTTTCAGGATTTAAAGATTTTAGCGATAGTCATATCTCAAGAACTAATGCACGGAATTTAATAAAACTTCAGATTCAGTTACACCTTGATATAAATTGGTGCTGATTCGTTTTTGGTGAGTTTAAAACCTGAATGAGGTAGAAGAAAGATTTAGGATTGGTACATTCAACTAGTTTTATTTTTATTTCTTTTATTATTTTTTTTAATATTGAAAAATTAAAAATATTTCTTAAACTTATGTATGATTTATGCTGTGATTATGTATGATGTTTGCACACAATTCAAAGTTTAAAGACACAAAATATTATTGTGATATTACGCAATTTTATTTCTATTTTCTGCAGACTAGAGCTTCGCGGCGATCGGTTTTCCATCAGCAGCTGCAGTGACTTTTTAGCCCATCGGCAGTGGTTAAATAATTTCATAGTGTTAGAAAACATTTTAAATTGAATTTCTCTAAAATGATTTAAAGCTAAATGTAAATATTTCAAAATACATCAAATTTTAATGAACATCAATCACTGATTGGCGGCGAGCCAAAAATAAATCGTCGTCTGAAAATTTTTAAAATAGAAATAATAATAATAGAAAAAAAAAACATAAATGACACAGGGAAAATGATTTTATTATTTTAACGCACATGTTTGTTCGTTTTTTTTTCTCAAATTCGATTCTATGAATGTACCTCTGCCTACAAAATGTGATTCAGTTGTTTCACAAGCAATGTCACATTATTTCTGCTAACAGAATGACTGGCATTTTGTGCGAAAATGTCACAATATTAAGTATTTGGTTGTTTCTAAATATATTGACAAAAAAATTGATAAAAATTCACCCCTTCCTGTCATGAATTTTTAGCTTTATTATTTTTTGAACCAAAATAATTATTTTTTAATATTAATTTTTAATTTAAATGGTAATCATTTAAAACTACTGTTTTTAATTCATATCATCAAAATAATATAATAACACGTAATTTTATTGAACATTAAATTGATTTACTGAAAGTTTTTGGTTTTATATAAGTCTACCGATTGATGAATTTTGCTATTTTTTACATGAATGATTAAAGAATTTTGGGGCTTTTTTTTTGTTTGTTTGTTTGTTTGTTTCCCTCTTATGTTCGGCTGACAAATTTTGCCCTTTACGGGTGATTGACTGATAAATTTTGCACTTTTTTACTAAGACTTGAATGATGAATTTCGTTGAAATTGAGAATTTGAATTGTACCATATTCTGCTTTTGGTAAAAACACTTTCTAGAGAACATTTATATTATTTTTGATGTCACTTCTGGCAAAAACTAGTTTCCTCTATCTATGAAAAGTGAAACAGATGAAGAAATCTGTCTGGTGAATATCCCAGTTTGATTGCTCTCTGAAGATCACGAGTGTGTAGTTTTATTGTGTAACAAACGACTACCATGAGTGATCTTCTGCAAGCAAGAACAGTTGGATGTGCTTCTGTGTAGAATAGAGTATCGCTGCTGTGCCGAAAAAGAGGAAAATGAAGTAAGTTTATTGAAGTAACATCAAAAATAATATCGATGTGGAAACAAATTATTTTTGATTTGTATATATACTAAATTATCTAGGTAATCATTACTTAGCTAAATTACGGATTAGTTTGCGGTAGTGAATATCAAATTTTGATATTTGCATTCTGAAATATCCTTTGGTTCATCGGTAAACATTTCCTTTTTTAAAAATGCTTCTGCAAATTAATTTTAGGTACTTTGTTGTTGTAATGCCCCTCTCCCTATAGGAGAAAATTAGCACTCGCCAATCGGCGAGTAATACTGAAAATTTAGCGATTGACTTTACTGCCACCACTGGTCAAATTTAATAGTCATACTCGCCAATTGCGATGTTGAATGGAAAAAGATTTTTTCCACGCTGTCACTCGACAAATTTAAAAACCATTTGGCGAATTTCACCGATTTTTTCCCCCGACATTATTTGACGGGTTGTGATTTTTTTTTTCTCGAAGCTATTCGACGATATTCGAAATTTTTTACCCCGAAACTAGTTTATGAATTTTGCGATTTTTCCACTATCGGTTAATGAATTTTGCGATTTTTCCGCTATCGATTGACGAATTTCGCGATTTATCGATTAACGAATTTCACTATTTTTTCCATGAACGAAGAAATTTCGCTCTTTCTTTCCGCTGATGTTCGACAAATTTCGCACTTTATTTTCGCTGCCGTTCGACGAAGTTTGCAATTCTGTTCCGGGATTGTTAGACGAATTTCATTATTTTTCTCCCGAGATCATTTGACGAATTTTGAGATTCCCCCCCCCCGAACCTATTAGACAAATTTCTCGAATTTTTTCACGACAGTTAGACAAAATTAATTTTTTTCCTGCAATGCCTGATTTCTTTCCCGAGACCATTTGACGAATGTCCCGATATCTTTCCCAATGTCATTTGACGAATTTCGCTGTTTATTCCACAAAAGTTTGACAAATTTCGCAAATTTTTTATCAAGTATTTGTAAATTTGTTATTGGCCAGTGCTGAAACACACTGGCGAGTAAAATCCATGTACTGGCCAGTGAGTAAAAAAGTTAATTTTTACTTATACCTCTCCCACACATTTAATAAGTGTAATTTATACTATAAACACACTAAAGCTAAACAAAACTATTTTGGGCTATGATGTCATACATTCATGCACAGTTTTAAAAATTTTTAATCGGATATAAAAAGGAAAAAAGTCGCCAAATTTAGGGGATTTTTTCTTTTAATGGTAACTTAGCTATTGTATTGAGTTATTGGTATGGCACGGGCTTGAAAGTCGCGCCAACCGAAAAGTCGCCAAACATGTCTGCGTGAGTGTAACATATCTGTTCCCTATTTTGATTATCATACATTAAAATTTCAAAAATTATGTTTCTAACTGTGGTTTTCATGGTGAAAACCAAATTTTGATAATTGCATTCTGAACTATTCTGTGATTCATCGGTAACCATTTAATTTTTATAAAAATCCTGTTGCAAATTAAGTAATTTTAAGTACTTTGTTGTTCTTATTCACTATAATTTCTTTATATCTCTATTAACAATTATTGTATGTTCAGAAGATTGGCTTCATATTATGCAGAAAAATGTGCACTACTACTCATTGACCTCAAAATCGAATTTTAGACCATAGTAAAGGTTACTGTCCCCTTTGCGTTTAAGGAGAAAATTATAATTTTTAAACATTTATAATATGGACTAAAATTTGATTACAATATTGTAATCAAATTTTAGTCCCTATTACAATTGTTTAAAAATTATAAATTTCCTTATTAAAACTATACACCTTTTAGTATGGTCTAAAATTCAATTTTGAGGTCAATGAGTATAGTGCACATTTTTCTGCATAATATGATCTAATGACCTTTAATATTGGTCCAATACATGTCCTATAAAGCACTGAAAAATACTAGATACTGATTTAAATAGCCTTCATTGGGCCAGCTAAGTAGATTCAATCATGTATGGCTATTCCTTATTGGGCCAATATTTACCCTTTGAAGCATTCATGAAATTGTGATGAAAATAAAATTTCCTACATTGGGCCTGTACTTGCCCTTTAAGTAATGATAAATACATATACTGGACCAACACTCTTCCATTAATGCATTTATTAATGGTATTGGCATTACGGTATCTGCCCAGTAAATGTCCGCACTTAAGGGCCAATAAATTAAAGACGGACACTTTTTTAACGGTGCCATTACGGCTAACTGGTATTGGGGCAGCATTGTAATTTTTGGTACAAACGCATTGGCCCTTTTCTGGGCTATGCTGGTCATGTTTGCTGGGTTTATACCATGTTTCTCATTGTTTCAATGTGAAATTGTTTTAGATACGAAATAGGTTTTAGAATGGGGCAGTTGTGAAAGGTTACTTCTCTATGTAAACAAAGATAAACTTTTATTTTTTGCATGTCTGTGATCAAAAGTATTCAAAAGTATAGTATTACAAAACCATGTGATGTACGCATTTCTGTGTACATCTCCTGTACATTTTCATCAGGTTTTTGCCAATATTTTGACTTACAAATTTAATGTTCAATGGCAGTGCTTGGAATATAATTTTAATTTACAGATTGCCCAAGTAGCACAGTTTATTTAGCCATCGTTGGTAGTTTCTGGAAACTTTTGGAAAATGTTGGAATTGGGAATGGTAGGGCTGGTAAATGTATGGGAAACGGTAGATGCATAGATCACATTCATTTGGAGAGTATCTGAGCAGTATTCTAAGCAGCAAACTGTTGGAGCAATGTTATGTCTTTTTGGTAAACGGCTTAATTTTTTAACGTTATGGTAAGGTGCGAATGTCTTACTGTAGCCCAAAATGGAACAACTATTATCCAACTATTATCCAACGTCTGCTCAACCATCTGCTGCTACTTGAGAGGGGCGTATTTTGGGTGTAAGGTTTAATTAAAGAAACACAAACCTATACGGTTATCTAGGTCGTCCTTTTCCGTAGTTCAACTCACGTGTGTGATGTCTGATGATATGTAACGTCCATGAAATATAATGGAAATTATCTAAAAATAGGTATAGAATTTTCAAGAAATGCTTATCAGGTGCGTGCTACATCTCTCATTGTATTCTGTTTTTTCCCCAATCTAGATCCATTGCATTTTTATTGATAAACCTCTAAATGTATTCGTTAATTCTTTAAATACCTACATTTACCTTTAGAGGAGTGCGTTTAGTATAGTTAGAATATAAAATACATATTTATTTATTAATACATATTATTCCCAATTACCCCTATTCCATGGGATTGTATCGGAACGTCAGCCATTCCTGATGCGATAATGCTGAGTCCTCATCTTTTTCTGACATAGATATAACATACGTTAATTGTACAATAGAAACAGTTTATATAGAGCTTTAAAATAGTGTTTTACTTATTTATCTACTTTCTCATCTAAATTTTTTGTCAACTTTCCTAATATGTATACATTATCAGTAATGCGATAGTTATTTTGTTGTATTTTATCTACGGCATTAGAAATTAATTGAGGTTATCGGGTTCTGTAAGGTTTTCGGACATTAGGATTAGCCTAAACTAACCAGAATTCGAATTAGCAGATTTGTTGCGAATGTACCATAATATGAAGAAAATTCGTTAATCAAGCTAAATAGAACCCATATTCTTATAGATGAACTCTCATGGCTAACTATGCCATACAGGAACATACATTCTTAAACAACATACCCAATTAAGCAATATGGAAGATAATTGTATATATTAATAATTACAAACAAAGGTTTTGGAACTACTTTACTTGATATTCGAAAATATCTCTGCATATTTTCAGCAACATTAAGAAAAATGTAAATAGTAGTTACTTTTTAAAGTGAGTTTGAATGGTTTAAGACAGTACAGAGTTGATGATTCCAAAGTGATTCCCAGTTGCACAGCAACTCCACTCCCTCTATTAGAGTATGAATTGAGGTTGCTGAGCAACTGGGAATCCTCTTGAAATCGGTAACTCTTTACTGTTTTAAATCATTCAAACTTACTTTCAAATGTAACTGATACCTACATTTTCACTAATGTTGCTGAAAATATGCATACCACGAAAAGTTCTACATCATTATAGAAATTATGAAGGTTTGTTAGATTCTTTGTTAGCATGTTTGTTAGTTGTTGCAATTTGGTTAAGTTAGTTTCTCTTTAAAAAAAATACATAAATAACCTTTTTTGTACAATCGTATTGTACAGTCTGTGTGAAAAGAAATTAAACTTATCTAATTGCTATATTGTATATATGAATATTCTGACTGCTATATACCTATTAATAATAACGTCTAATGAATTGTGTACTTATTTTTTGCTTAGGGGTCGTCTTCAAATGGATATTTTAAAACATTAAAATTATCAGTACTAACACCTATATATTTGCCGACATTTTGGTAGTTTTCTATTAATTTTAGTTTCGGATACGAAACAAGAAGTCATTCGTACATGTATTAGTTTATGAGTTAAGCAGGTTTAAAATTTGAAGCGCCTAACGTTATATATATTATTAATAGTTTCAAAATAGGATGCACTGCGGATAGTTTTTAGGCATAACTCAAAAAAAAATTGGAAAAATTATATGTAAGTTTGAATTCGTATATTCGCTTGTAGAAATCGATTATGTGACAAAGAATGAATTGTAATTCATATTTTGTCTAGAAAAAGTTAACTACCCTTTCAAAAATATATACATTGTAACCATTTTTGTAATATTTTTTAACAAAAAGCAATTTTTAAAAGCTTCAAATATGCGACTCCAAAATTATAGCTCATTTCGTCAAATAGTTTTTTATTTGCGCTTAATAAGCTACAAGTATTCCAATCTGTTTGGGAAATATTAAAATTGAATTTAACATTAAGACTTTCAAAATTGAAACATGCATAATTGCTAACGTATTTGTCGGAAATAATTCCCTTTTCAGAAGGTTATTGATATCAAAATGTAAAATGGGCCAATAAATGGAAAAATGATGTCATAATTAGGTGTTAAAACTTTGTACAACTTCTACATGTAGACAATTTTGTGAGCACATTTTATGTTACATATACCAGTAGACTTATGATTATATTTTTTGTTATGTTTAGCATACATTAGTAGTCATGTTTACTAAGCTATCGGTAAAAAAAAAAAAAAAAAAAACGTAAAACTGTGTCTCTGCAATCTATTAAGTATCTTAGAATACTGTACCCAGCCCTGTTGTTTTACCATTGGCTCCTATATGCTATACAGCATATGGTCCGATAAAGTGGGGCCCTACAAGTGGCTGAGAGGTTCGGCTCTCAAAGCTGGTAGACGGGAGGTGCTGGGTTCAAACCTCTTTCGCGCTCGTCGACCTAACCGTTCGAAGTTTTTCGTGCTTTTCTTCGAACCTTGCCGTAAATATGGGTTAGTGTCCTTTAAAAACACCCCCACGGAGGGCACTCCCCCCCTAGGGCCTATATCCCTCGTGTTGATAATTGGCCGTCATAATTAAACCCAACCCAACCCGATAAAGTGGAAAGCCTAACGCGGGACTGTCAGTGTTTAGTTTTCAAGCAAGCTTGGTACTTTTTTTATCGACCCCGAAAGGATCAAAAGTTGAATCTATTGGTACCAGTCACATTTTTATACACTGGATTTGGGAAGAAGTTAATATAGTTTTTTTTTTTTTTTTTTTTTTTACATGGCCGGTACAATTGCGTAAAAGCAATGCATTTTCAACTTCCTGGCACCGTTCAATTAAGTCCACAAGTCTACAAGTCTGCATTCATTTTTTATGATCAAAATATTTAAAATATTTTTATAGTCAATATTTTTGACAGATTTAACACTAACAGAGATAATACAGAGTTTTTTAATGCCTCAGAATCATTAAAGACATACATTTAGAAATACATACATACATACATATATATATATATATATATATATATATATATATATATATATTTCAAAAGTTAATTTAAGCATAGAATTTTATAACCAAAAACTGCTTTAAACACTTTTTATTCCTTGCATCCTAAATAAGTTGTATGTCATAATGAAGTTATTCAGTTAGTTTATGTGAAATTTTCATCACGTACAATGTACTTTAAAATATGCAGATCTAATTTATTTAAACGAATAAAAGAGAAACTAAAAGAAAAAGATTATATATAATAATTTTCGTTGAGAAAATAAAGCTTGTGTAACATGGTGTTTACCGACCGACTGAGAACATGTTAAACAAACAACGTCAGATTAAATTTCATACAACAGTGCAAATATTAAAAAGAAACGTAAACAAAAATATTTTGCATTTAATCTTACAGATTACATTTTCGTGAAATCTCAAACGTGAATTTTAAATAAGTGTATTAATACGGAAATTTTTAAACATGTTATATGATTAATTTAATAAAATGTGCAATTAATCGCGTAGAGTTGTAAATTTATTGTTTTAGTTTTCATGTGATTGAAAACTATCCGATGCGTAAATAGTAAATTTTAAATGCAAATATGCTTTCTAAAAAGAACACGAAATTATAAAATTTTTACAGCAATTAGTTAATTTTTATATTAAAATGATCGAAGATCTAGCATTTATTTTACAATTATTTTACTGAACAATATTCTACAGGCTCTTCAAGTGTACAATTTGTCCTAATTTCTTTCAATATATTGCGTATAGAATTGGAAGCGTGGAAAATGAAAAATCCATCTAATTATTACGAAACGTAACGTTACATGAATGCAGGATAGATAGCAGGAGAAATAGTTACAACTTTTAATAATTTCAACTTTTGACGTCTAACTTTTTCGCAGAAGGAGAAGGTATTAATTGTTTCTATTGATTGCATATTTAAGACAATTGTATTTTCAATTTTCTTTTACATCAAATTACAGGTATTGATTGGGTATTAAAATAGAGATATTTTATACCTAAATAAATGTTACAGTCATTTGCTAATCGTTGATACAATTAAGAAATTCATTGCACATTCAAAATGTAAAATACGATAGAAAACCTATTAAATACACCAATGAAAGACATAACAAGTATAACACATTTGGCAATACCAACAATTTAAAAACCACTATATAAACCTCGGCTTTTCCCGACGAAGACCAGCACTTGTAATGAATGAGGACTGACAGAAAAAAATTCCTAACAATAAATATTATATGTAGTTTCTAAAATCTTAGTATTTTACATATGTATGGAATTAAAATCTCGCAAAAAGTCAATGCTTCATAACAAAAATTTTTAAATGTTTCACGATTGTGTGTCACGATCATGATAATGATTTTTTTAAGCGGACCAGGAAGGTGTGGAATGATAAAAATTGATTGAACTTACATCATGGAAGAGGAATCCTAATATAATTCATTTACTATTCATTCTTTTTGCGTATATTTATTTATGTTCTCGTAGAAACAAAAATATTTGTTAAATTGTAAAAAAGAAAAAAAGTTTCAATATTGTACGACAAAATTAATATTGAGAAACTAGTGATCAGACGGTTTTGATGTCCTGGTTACATAAATTTTAATCATTACTTCATCTTTATACTGATCATTAGTTTGTTTCTCGATTAAACATTAAACAAAAATAAACTATAAAAAAATTATAAAATAAGAGATAAAAAATTATCATATTTTATGACCGTAAGACCGTTAATTTACGAATTTGCTCATCATAAAAACTTTACGGCGTTCTTAAAAGTTCATTCATTATGAAAACAAAAAATTAACCCATCAGCACACGCGCTGGGATAAAATCTAACCCAGCTCACAACTATTACTTAAAAATGTGCGAAAAGCTTTATAGTACCTTTCAAGCTGAAATATATCAATATGTGGCTAAAAAGAATTTACCTCCGGTTGTGAGATTTTCCATTCTTTTGATATAAAAATGTCACGTGGGAGGAAATTTACCCCACACGTGGTATAACGTAACCCATAATGATAGGAAAATATTAATGCAAATGTTTATGTAAAAAATATAGAGTGCAAATAATTTTTCTTTTAAACGTTAACAACTCTTGCATATACAGTTTCTGTATGTCAGTTTTATATATTTTTTGTATTTTTATGGCTGAATTTGGATTATAAAAGCTTTGTATGTAATCACATGCAGAAAAAAATCTTAGTGCTAGATTTTATGTTTTCTTTTCTTCAAATATAAAAAACCTCTTACTTTAAGTTAAATTATGTTCTTTATTGATTTACAGATTATTCCAAAATATAAATTTTTGTTTATAATCAAACCGGGGGGAAATTGACACAAGAAGACCCATTGAGGTAAAATTTGTGTAGTAACGTTATAGATGGGTTATATATATATATATATATATATATATATATATATATATATATATATATATATATATAGTTATAATATTTCTATACTACTATAAGATAGACTTTACTATACTACTTAAGAACTATATATATATATATATATATAGTTATATATATATATATATATATATATATATATATTTCTTAGGTTATATACAATCTTTCTGGTAATATACTCTTAACACACAATTCTCTTTTCATTAGATAATGGAGCAGGATTTGAGAAGTTAATCTCTGAGTGATATATGCTTGAATATTTTACACGTCTAAATTCGTAAAAATGAAAAAATACGTCTAAATTCGTCTAAATTCATCTAAAATGTAAAAAACTGCAATTGTTTCTTAATCTTCAAAATACTATTATAATCATAATCAAAAATATATAATTACCTCTTGCGTGTTACCCGCAATGTCGAAAATCTATCACTGATCTTCGAAACCGTTTATACGTATATTTTACAGTGGTTTGTGGAACAAGTTTTGTGGAGTAGGCATATCGGATTTTAAAAGGCTATCAATTCGCAATTAAGTATTTTAAACGCTTAACTCAATTTATGCATGCAAACGTAATAAAATGATATGAATTTTAATATTAATGTCAATGCTGTTAATTTACTCTGTTGGTCAGTAAAACTTGTTTGTTGAACATAAAAATGGTGCCTTGAGAATTTATAGCAAACAAAACACCTATACTCCAAGTTGAGATGACTAATTAATACTCTATAAAACTACTCGGAAATATATTTCCGAATATCAGTGGGAGCAACAGGAACATTGTTTTTAAAAATACTTCTTTAAAGCTGGAAAATATATTAGTTTCTAAGGTTTCTAAAAATAAAGAACGCTTTTCCGAATGGTAGGTAAGATTATTGTATATTTGCATTTGCAGTTATATTTACAATGTAAGTGGTATTTTATTTATGTTGCAAATCTTATTTAGAACATAATATTATGTGACAGTTCATAATATTGCAGCAGAATATATTTTAGAAGTAAGTTCTTGTATTATATATTTTCCAACATTTCTGCTTAACAAGCGCGTACATGCGCAAAAAGATGAGGGTTGTATCAAATATCTGTTGATTAGTGCCAAGATAGCGTACACAATATTTCACGTACTACTATATTTGGATACAACCCCTCACATTTTTGCTTTATTTTGGGAACAACGGATTTCGAGCTTTTTCTACCGACGACAATTTTTCGAATTTTCAAGCTATGATTTTGGGACATTCACAAAAGTTGCTCTATATACTTAGCTAATACTTTCTGCATATTATATTTTGATTGCGTTCGCGCATGCGTAGTGAAACATTTTTTAGTAAACCTGCTCATTTTTCATCCAGTTTTTATTATTTTTTAATTCTGATTGCAGAGTGTTATGTACAATGTTGTTTGTCAGATTTTCGGAAAAGAACTTTTTTTTATATTAAGAACTATGCAAATTATGAGCAAAAAACTATGCGAAATTTGGGACTGTTTTTATAAAAATCTTAATTTCTCTACGAGTTTCCATGCTATCCTAATAAAAATGAACACAGTATATTACAATAAGCCACTTATTAATAATCTCGAGTTTGAACGCCTTTGCTACATTAAGTTTTACAGGGTTATCCGAAAGATATTCATTCTTTTTTAATTTGTTGACAGTCCCCTATGGGGTTTCGTGAAAAAATCTTATCGGAAATATATAACCTATACAATACTGTTTACACACCTGCAGTTTCAGGTTAATTTCTAATGTATTTTTCTAGATAGTTAGCAAAACGTCTAAAATCGCAAGTGACCAATCACCTTTGGCAATATAGTGTACACACACACACACACACACACACACACATATATATATATATATATATATATATATATATATATATATATATATATATATATATGATATATATATATGTATAGAGAGAGAGAGAGAGAGAGATTAGTTTAACTAATCAGGTTTAAAATATTATATAGATCACGTTGATTCAAAAAGCAATACAAATATGTATATATATATATATATATATATAGGTATATATCGATTTCGTTATAAATGTTTTCGAAATGAATTCTATTTAAGTTGTTCTCATAAGAACACACACCTTTATTACAACAAATGTTTGAATATAATGAAAAACTGTTATTGACTTGAAAAATTCTCAAATGATTCTGCACACAAAGCAATCAACCGACTAAGAAAGATCTCAACGATAATTTTATTTTAGATTCACGTTTTCTAACGCCGATTTCAACATGCTGACATAACAAGATAAATCACCACAACTAAATTGTGCCTTTTTTCAAATAAAGTATTTTTTATGAGAAGTTTGATACATGATTCAATGTATCTATCCAAACACCACGGTTAATAAAATTCATGGCTTAATTAAATACCTTGCACTTTCTACTACGTTCTCTTGCTTTATATTTCATTCTTCGGCTTCTAATCGTAATCGTGCACGAATGGTATGTCATCTATATTAATTTATTGTGAATTTACATACGTCTAATCAATGCTATGCCAACAATAGAAAAGCATATATATGAATAACTGAAAAACTGTTTTGTTTTCTAGGAACCATTCAGTGCATTTTGTTCATGGAAACATGTACTATAAACTGCGTACTGATAAATTGAATTAGTTTATAAAATTTCTACGCTTTCTTTATGGTATTCTTTAATTCTTGCATTATGTATTTTCTTTAATCGTCTCATTATGTATTTTCTTTAATTGTGTTATTACATTTTATATGACAATTTATATGTTACTTTAAATGAAAAAAAAAATGAAAAAAAAAATGCAGTAAAGAACAGCAATGCTTTTATTTATTATTATTTATTTTTATTTGAAAAGACAAAAAATATACATTTTCTTTAAAGAAAGCTGATTGCATAATTTAAAAGAATGCAGTGAAAAATATTTATTAGAAATAATAATCATGTCAAAAATTCCATGATGCCTATATTATTTTTTTTTTCAAACGTGCATATTTTTAGAGTTCCGTACTTAAAAAGTAAAAAAAGATCCATTATAATATCGCTCCTGTGTCTGTACATCTGTCTGTCACAATCCTTTTTCTCGTAAACTATGGGACGTGGAAAGTTCAAACTTGGGAAAGTTGTAAAGTATTTTTACCCACATATTTTCAGATTATTAGCCTTTCACAAATATGTTTAGGAAAAATGTAGGGCTAATTAAGTTACTTGAAAAAAATAAGCTTTTTTTCTATCGTGTGGGGTATCATGTGAAAGATCTCGTAATACCGAATTACAAAATATATTTGTTTTAGTTTTATGTATTATATTTTCAGAGATATCGTAGAAATATGTCCCCCCCCCCCTCTATTTCTGAATCTACTGAAACTAAAATTATGAAACAATTAGGGATAGTTTGGGTTTATTTAAACCCTGCAGGAAAACTATAGCGAATTTCCTAGGTAACACAGTTTTTGAGAAAAACGAATTTTTCTATATTTCCAGCGAATTTGACAAACTCTACTTTTCGGGCGGTCGGCGGGAGAATTGACGGAAGATCGAGGTATCTATCGACGCAGAATCATTCAAGGATATTTGATAATAATTTTTGAAAAACATTATTGGTAATTATCGGATATGTTAATTAAGTTACTTGAAAAAATACATTCTTTTAACGTATCGTGTAGGCTATCATTCGAAAGATCGCGTAACATCAAATTCAAAAATACACTTGTTTTAATTTTAGTTATTATATTTTAAGAGATATCGTCGAAAGTATACTGGAAAAATTCCCCCGCCCCACCCCTTCTGTTTCCAAAAAATTATGAAAACAAGAACGAAAAATCATGCGTCAAGCATAGATTATGTAGCACTTTCCAACGCTTCCAAAATAATTTTACATAACATACCGTTTAATAAGCTAAAAGATAACATCTAAGTAAACAATTTGGAAAACGCATAACATATTTAAAAACATAATTTCAGGAATTTCCAACAGATACAATATTCGGAAAAATATCCGAATACTTTTATTCAGCCCTGTATATGATCTATAGATTTGTATATGCTAGGATGCTAAATTTTAGTTTAGTTAGGAAACGCGTAGCACAATTTAAAATTATCTTTCTGGAGTTTCTGTCAATAAACAGAAATGTGTTCGCGAACTTTTGTGCTGCCCTGTATAGGATGTACAGAATTTATACACACCACGTAATAGACAAAAAGCGAGGTAAAATTAAAATCGCGTTTAGTAACTTAAACGCACTTCCAGGAATTAGTGTTAACAGACAGTAGAGAATTCTTTTGTATGTCCCTGTAAATGAACGATGACTGCTATACACACACTATTCTGTAGTAAGCCTCTTGTAATGCACCTTATATATATGTATATAAATTTCAATGCGTTTAAAATAGTGAAACATTATTTAAATAAACCGCAGACGATTTTTCTCAATAGACGTCATGTAACGGAATTCTTTTGACTGTCCCTGTAAAGTAACTATAAGTGCTATGCACACCCTATTCCATATTAAGCTTCTTCTAATGCACCTTAGTGATATATATAAATTTCAATGCGTTTAAAATAGTGAAACATTATTTAAATAAACCGCAAATGATTTTTCCCCATAGACCGCAATGTAACGGAATTCTTTTGAGTGTCCCTGTAATAAAACTGTAAGTGCTACACACTTCCGTTGAAATAGGGAACATGCTATGGATAACGACAATAACATATAAAAATTGCAGAGCAATCCGAGCATATTTACGGGAGTTAGAGCATGGACAGACGGCCAGACGGCAGACGGCAGACGGCCATACGGCCAGACAAACCGAAGTCATAAGCACTTTTCAACTAGGTTGGAAAGTGCTAAAATTAGGGGTAGTAGGACCTGATATATAGTCGTGGCAAAAATAAACTGAACACCATCCACTAACTCTGCAACAAATTGTAGTAGAAAAAGGTGACTAGTACCAAACGATTGGAAATAAATTCTACATTTAAATAATGTATATAAAATTTGCTTAGGGGACCATCTACATATCCAAACCAGCTTAAACTTTATTTTTTTCAATGGCAACACACAATTTTGACAGGATATTTTAAATCTTCGATTTAAAGTATGCCTAGATACTAAATTTCAATTCATTTGGATGATAAGTTTACGAATTATAAACATTCAAATTTTAGAGCTTCTACTGTTAATTTACGTTTTCATAATTTTAATAATATCTCCTGAAATTATAATCCTAATGTGCTAATGTTTTGTTTGGTTATAATAATCAAAACCCAAACATAACTACGTCGAATTTGTAATTTTTATAATTTTATAATATGAAATATGAATTATGAAATTAATATTCGTAAAAAACATGAATTGCAACCTACAATTTTTTGATGGATTTATATTTATTATGTCCTTCTTTATGCGTATTCAAAATTTCAAATTTTTCTTCCAAGTAGTTTTCAAATTATGCTTAAAAACGGCAAGATGCTGCTTTAAGGGGCCGGGCCGCCTATGATGTGCATTAAATCATAGTTTGATTGAAAAAATATTATACTCATAGGCTGGGATTACAGTGACTTGATAAACTTATTCTGTCTTACAATATAAACAATTACAATATTTAAAAAAAAAATGTTTGTTTGTTTGTTTGGGCTTAGTTCCTGCCGCTTGTCGCGTGGGCTTTGCCCGGCAGGACCAGCCATTTGGCGAAGTATGTACTGCTACCGTTTAATCCCTGCGTGCCGGGGAGTTAGCCGGGAAAGACATTAAACGCTCAACGGCTGGGTTCGCCCTCAGCCGAGTGGTCTTCCTCAGACATTAAATATAAACAATGCGTAAACAATGCGTATATATATATATATATATATATTTCTTTTAATTTTTCAATGTCTGCTTTTAAATTTTTCATTAAAATTACCAAAAACGTATTTGCATGAGATGTATGTTTACGTCATTTATGCAAAATAGTTTCGCGTTTATTTTTAAACTAATAAAGCTAATTTTTGAAAAAATATGAACATTTCTTACCTTAGAAAATTATTAATCATTTTTGTTACCTTTAAATGAATACATCTATATTGTTTTTTCTGCACTATGGTAAAACCAGGACAGATGACGTGGTCGGGGAAATTGCGCAAATAGAGGTTCGGGGGGTAGGAGTAGAGTGAGCGCACAGCGACTGCAAGTAGTTGTACAACAGCAGTAGTGGAATGTCTACTTGAAAGTGCAGTTGTTTGTTTTGCCCTTCTAAGATAAATCATTGCTATTTTGTTTTGTTTTCCCAAAGTCAGTGCTTGAATTTTCATAGCTATTCGTCAGAATTTCTATACAATGTCAGTAGTACAAAATATTTTAAACTTAAACAATTTCTCATAAGCTATTAAGCTAGACTACAGTATGAATACAAACGGTTCGTTTCAGTAGTGGAAATATTTAAATAAAAGGCCGCGCAATCTCTCCTACCGAAATTGGAGAGTTTGCGCATCTGCTACTTAGGAGAGATGGCGCGTTGTTCCCATTAGTTCCCATACAAGGAGAGATTACGTAGCTTATTGGTAAATTTGCATTAAAAAATGACAAATAAAAGTGGACTAATTTTAAGTTAAACGTGTTATCAAGTAACTTAATGTTAATTTGTAATCTTATATGGGCTTGCTTTTTCTGTTTCTTTAATTTGTTTCTCTTTAATTAAAAATTTTAATCGTTTTTAAAATTATTTCCTTTTTCTGATTCTTTAATCATTAGGCTGAAATATTCACTCCTAATACAATAATATTTGTTCACAAAAAACTTACAACAATGTCATTTAAGTGTAATTATTATTGTTAACAATTTAATTGTAGTTATTATTAGTAACAATCTCTCTTGCCCATGTGTGCAATCTCAACAACCCTGTAAGGACAGATTGCGCAAAATAATCTTCTTGGTTTTATTACAACTGTTTAATTAAATTACAACATAACAACACAATAGCATTGGAAATGCATAAAAAAGAAATGAAGTAAAAATTATTCATGGATAGTTTAGCAAAAAAATAATATTTAGATTTTTTATTGTTATTCTTTTGAATTGTGCGCAGACTCTCCTAGCTTTACCTTATATATGTTTGAAGTGAAGTTTCTTATAACTTCATATGCGTAGTGTATTTGAAGAAACAAAATGGCCTCACAATTAACTGAAGAAACAAAAGGCCAAATGATTAGCATGCGGCAAGTTGGAAGAAGTTTTCGTTCTATAGCTAGGCATTTTCAAGTGTCTCTTCTGACTGTTTCAACATAGATTAACAGGTGAGTTTTATATTGGTAGTTTAATGAAAAAAAAACTTTACATTTATATTCAATTTATTTAATTTTAAATTAATTTTACTTTACTGGTAAATTTTTTAATGTTTCGCAATATAAATTCCATAAACCGTCTTTGTAGTAGTGGTCGGCCTAGGATCAGACAGCCGAGAAGTTGTTACAATGGCTACAGTAGATCCCTATATGTCTTCTAATGAAATTAAAGATGATTTGCAACTTCAAGTAAGCATATATAACTAAGAAACGATAAAATGTATTGTGAATATATATATATTTGCGGTATACTTTCTTTTTATTATATATCATCTCGTACCATTCACAACACGCTCAAAGAAGCATGTTTCCGAAGTCGGTCCGAAAGGTCATTCATTCGGTCAAAAGTCGGTCATTCCGAAGTCGGTCTAAAATACCAGCATTAACCGAAAACCAGCGACTTCAACGCCTTCACTTTGCTGAAACATATATTAACTGAGGAATAAATGAATGGAGCTCAGTTTTATTTAAAGAAGAAAGCTGTATTTAGCCAGACTCCAGTTCTTCGGTTCAAGTGTACCGTCCATTGGGATTTAGATTTCAGCCATGGTATACAAATAATATGAAACGCAGCGGAATAATTTCGAATGTGGAACTGCATGTCGGCGCAGGTCATTGCATCTCTGTCATGCATTCGAGATCATCTAGATGGAATATCTTATTATGACATAGTGGAACGCGCAATGATACCTGATGTTTTAGAAAACCACTGTCCGGCTGGATTTTTTCTATCCAACAGGTATATATTGTTATTTGGTAAATGATATTACTAAACAATAAAGTTTTTAGAGCATACTATATACAATTATTTATTAATATTAAGAATTAAAATACATTAAAAATTTTTATCTACACACATTCATAATTCATTCAGTCTACAGTAACATTCATGTTTGTGAAAAATCACAGCCATCCATTATTGCCGCAGGTTAATCTCGGAAAATCAAACATTTGAATTTACTGAAAAAATTAATAGCTCGAAAAGTATTTGTCACAAAATTGTTAGAAAAACTGCGTTAGAAAGATAAAAAATTGTATTTTTCTTGATATAAATTTCAAATCAAATGATTACGCCGAACAAGATTTACTCAAATCTTGTTAAATTGTTTGCAATATTACACTAAATGGTTGTTAGATAAAATATTCTCACGAAAGTTTTAGTCTGTCACTTAAAAATGGTAATTTAATCTTTTATTAACTTTTGTATATCAATCAAAAATTGTAATCTTTACAAATATGTATAGATGTTCAGTTTTTATTCCATTAATAACAAAATCGAAATAATTAAACTGTTTCTTCTATAACTTCCGCATTTAGATCTATTCGATTACCCAGGCTAATTGAAAAAAAAAATTACAAGTTATTTTTATGGTTTTCTGATAGGCAAGTTTCTTTCCCAATCGCTAGCATTGTGCAAAAAAATCTAAAATATAAAAAAGAAAAATGTCTCTTGGCAAGTTCTCTTTCCAAGAGACATTAATGAGTTAATTGTAAAATTTCATATGAACTACCAAAATAGGTTTAACCATAGAATTTTTAACCCTATTACAAAGGAGAATAACGGCTGTAAAGTTATTCAGATGTCTTTATAACATAGATTTAGTATTAGTTCTTCAAATAAATCGGAATATATATCCTCGCGAAAATATCTCAAAACAATTTTCGCACATAATCCCTACTCAAAAAAGCAATCTCGGGATTTATTTTCAGACTGAAAAACAATTTAGCTGCGTTTATTATTATTATTATTATTATTATTATTATATATATTTTTTACATTGATTCCGTACGTTTCTTTATACTATTTTTTATTTGCCAATATTATTCACGTTTCTGCCAATAAATTTTAAAAAGAGCGAGTTAATATATTCAAATTCTGAGAAAAAGCTCTATAAAAACACCTGTAAAATTCCAATCACATTTACATATTCTAAAACTATTTTAATTACATATAATCTTATATATATATATTTTTTAATCCGATAATTCAACACTTGTAAACATTATTTTACCGCATATAACAATAACCGAAACTTATTAAGTGAGTAAAATGGTCATATCGGTAAAACATAATACATTAAAAGAAGTGACTTAGTCATTCTGCAACATTTCTACAATCAAGTACTGAACTTTAATTTGGATACAGCCCCTAAAATATCCTTATTATAAAGTAATTAATTTCTCTGAAACTAATCGTAGGAATATCATGATATTTGCTATCTTGGCATAGTTTGAAATGTAGATTTAAAATATCTTGTCAAATTTGGGTCTTGCTATTGAAAAAACAAAGTTTGGGTGTGTTTTTATATGTAGATGGCCCCCTAAGCAAATTTTCTGTACATCATTTAAAAGTAGACTTTATTTCAAATCGCTTGGTACCAGTAACTTTCTTATACAATAATTTGTTGCAGAGTTAGCAGGAGGTTTCAGTTTATTTTTTTCACGACTGTACATAAGGTAATAAATTTAATGTACGAATAAGGTAATGTAGTGATACTCGATTTTTTTTATTATAAAAGTATACATTTCTAAAATATGTTTAAAATATCATACAAGAAAATTTTTATTTCAGTTAAAAGAACAGACCGACAAACTCCTAAATATTTCTCTTTTTATCATATTCAGCGATTCACACATGAGTATTTTATCTCATTACAAAATCGTCGTCTTATCTGTAGTAAAATCGAAAGTGAAATAAAATATTTATCTATGTTGAAATATATATAAGCAATGTAACTTAAAAAAAAAAACTTTAATCAAATGGTTTGTTTGTCTAAGATTTTTTTTAAAGGGGCGTTCTGAAGATGCTAGTCTTATTTCTTTAAAAATATGTTTTTTATTTCAGAAAGTAATTATGTTTCAGATTATATTTAAAACTTACTTTTCATTTTTAATCTTGCAAAATATCAAGGTCTTGCAATCATCCTGTCGTCACATCTTATCTGATATTTTAGAATAGCAAAATAGAACATAAAATAAAGATTCACATTTATTTTTCTACATTGACTAGTAAAATTAACTATTTAAATAGCGTTTTTAAGACTTTGAAGGAAAATATTGGGAAGTAATGCAATAAAACTACGTAAAAAAATAAACATATACAAAAATAAAGTCAGATTGTATAACTAATTTATTGTATAACATAACCATGTCACGTGTTCATATTCTTATAATAACAAGTATTTTATTAAATTTTTATAAAAGTTGTAATAGTTTGTCTATGAAAATGCATTAAATTGCGACATTATGCAAATGAAATAAACAACAATAATTTTATTTTTTCAAAATATTTAAAATATACCTTATTTAATTTTTTTTGTATCCATATTCTAATTTTAATAAGTTCAATAGTTTTCCAACACAATTCTTATTAAGCTTAACAATTTAAGCTTAACCGCTTTTCAAATGATGCGGAAGAAAAAAAAATCTAGAAAAAAAAAAAATATATATATATATATACAGGGTGTCCCACAAGGTACGCAGCGTCTAATATGTACAGATTAAAATAGAGCACGTAAATATGAGTATTTTGAATGGTAACATGTGGGGTCCCCGAATATAGCGTGATAGTGTAAGTAAGATGTGAAGCTTGTCATATGAAAAACACAAGAAATGAAGAAAAAACAAGTGAAAATCAATGTTTATTGAGAAATTTTGGATATATTCGGGGACCCCACATGTTACCATTCAAAATACTCATATTGACGTGCTCTATCCAAATCTGCACATATCAGACGCTGCGTACCTTGTGGGACACCCTGCATATGTATTTAGTTATATTAATCAGTTATTAAAAGAAAATCTTTGAGGTCAAATAAAAGTTATTTAAATAGACATTTTAAGTGCAGGGATATTTCCGTCATCACTTCTTCATTTCATTTTTCTACAATTTATAATACAATATATTTTAACACCAAACAGAGACGTTTGTGGAAATTGTAGTGGACGAGCAACTCTATCAGAAAGGGAGTCTATTTCTTTGAATATCAAAATTCTATCGATATTAACCTGAGTGCGCAACGATGACATCTGTACTTTATTTTACTTTAATTTTTGGAAGCGTCCTTGTGGCTCTCGGTATCTGCGGTTATTGGTATTCGCTGTGATTGTATGCAAATTAGGCTACAGTGGTCAGTCTGCTGAGCATAAAAGCGGAATAAAAAATTCGTATCTGCAGATTTGTGTCAAGAGCTGCCCATTCAGGATAGTAACACCAGCGGCAAGTGTTGAAAGATAAAATCTTTCACGTGTTCTAGACTTCGAAGAATTTGGCGTGTGGCTTAAGACGAGTTGCAGTTTGTCAGAGTGAACATCGTTTATATTTCAATAAAGTGTTTAGAGTTCAATAAAATTGTTCGGCAGCCATGCTTAGCTATGTTTAGAAACAGCGTAGCTTGTTTATAAAACTGTAAACCAATCTATGGTTTATACCAAGAGTCGTGACTGAAACTTGAAATTATTAGTGAATGCTTGTGCCACCAGAGTGTGTCGCTATCTGTGAAATTTCCAGAATTAGCAATTTTTATTTCTTTATATTTTTTAATATTAATCTAGGGATAAATTATTGTTGATAACAGAAAATCACAGGCAAAATTGAAAGGAAGCTCCATCACATTCTTTCCTTATTATTTTTAAATAAAGTTATTTTTACGTATAAATCCAGTTATTGCTGCTCTTCTCATTAACAGCCTTTCCATGCACATCACAAAATTACGAATATATATAACACTAAATACAAACCTTTCGTTTATAACTGATAAGGAAAAGGAAAAGGCCAGGATAAGTGTCCTGCATTATTTCATTACAGATAAAATCTTTATTAAAAAATTCCATTTATAATGGATGTGAATTGAAAATAATACTTATATGATTACTATTGAAACATTTTTTGAATATCTGTTTAAAATATATTTATTGTCAACCAATTTGTATGTAATTAAAGAAAGCTATAATTATGATAACAACAACAACAAATAAATTACATGTTTTTTCCATCATTTTTTTTTTCAAGGAAAAAAATAACCGAAAATGGAGAATATATTTTTTGTGTTCGAATGGCTGACATTCAAAGAAATAAATTTTTCTTGTTACAATATGAATTATTTTTAATTTTTATAAGCAAATTAAATAATTTCTAGTATTCAAAATGATTTTAGTGGATTATCTAATGTCAAATATCTCCCAGTAACAAATATGAGTAAATGAAACAATTACAGACATCATGATATCATGATATCTTATATATAATAAAATTCTGATGTAGTATAGAAAAGTTTGTTTTCCACTTATTTATACAAAATTGCTTATTGATATTGTTTAGAAAATTATAAACACTAAATAGCAATTATAAATTTGTAAATGAAATCTATAAGCGATTTTTTAAGATTATCAATTGAACACCTATATATTTTGATATCATTTTGAAAAGTCCGGAATTTGTAGTAAAATCAAGCATACGTATACATTATACTACATGAAATCAAATATAGGCATCAGGCAAAATCACGAATGATGTTATTACTTTTTTCTTTTATCTTTTTAAAATTAAGTTCTTCAAAAGTATAACATTTATTTTAATGCTTAAAATAATATGTGGATTACATTTAAAAATGTCTTCAAACATTTAAAAGCTTCCTTTACTTCTTCAAATACAAAAAGTTATAATATATTTCTTGTGAATGTGTAACTTTCTAATTTTAGTTCTATGTCTAATTAAATTCAAAAACACTCAAATGTTGCATATTTGTTTTCAGATTAAATGATAATAAATATTAATTATGTTTGTCATAATACAATTTTTTTTTATATGCTTCATAGTAATATTTGAATTCACTAACGCTTATCCTATGAAATATATATATATATAAAATGAATAAAGCTACTAATAAACACTCCTTGAATAATATGTTGATATATATATACATATAATTAATTGCTAAGATTACTAAAAAAAAATTTAAAATTTGTTTATTAATGTTAGGGAAGATGAAAAAGTAAGGAATTAAATCAGTCGCTGCATTACTTAATTCCATATAAAAACGTTATTAATAAACTCAATTTATCATGGATGTGAATGAAAAATATTACATACGTCATTACGCGAGGAAAATCTGTTGAATATTTTTGGAATGCCTTTATTTAAAAATATAATTAAATAAATCGATAGCTACAAAAAAATTATATACTTTCTTCATCAAAAGTATAACGATTTTTAAAATTTCTGAAAAGAAAAATGATTTTCTTATGTGTTAAGATGATTAACATCTAATGGAATACACCAGTCTTTGTTATGTTATGATTTATTTTTATGAAAGAACGTTAAATACAGAGTAACTTTTAATTAACCTACAACTTTAAACTGAAATAACTTCTCAGATCCTCACTAGATGGCGGTACGACTGCGTGCAATGAGAAAGGGCATAAAAAGGAATTTGTTTAGTGTCAGTTTAAAGTAATTTTGAATATGTCTCCCAAAGCGTCATATTCAACTGAAAATCGTATTTTAAATGTTAAAAATTGGTATTTATATGAAGAAAATGCAACACTATTTCTATGGATGTGGTCTTCAACATACAGAAACCGACCTAAGACTTCTAGAGCAATGGTAAGAGATCTGATAAGAAAATTGTCTACCTTATTCATTAGATATGAATCCATACGATTTCTATATTTGGGGTCATATGAAAGATTTGGTTTACAAGAAGAAACCGAGAGACCTTATTAGCCTCAAAAGTTCCATAATTGACTCATTTTAAAGCATAAAAAGCGAAACGCTTGATTTTGTTACTGACAACTTCGTGACTAAGTTGCGCTATTGTATCAACTCTGAAGGTTGTCACTTTGAAAACCTTATCCATTAAATTCCTTTTACCCGTTCTTGTCAATAACATTTTTTTTTATATAATGCTACCTGCAATGACTCAAGAGTTATTTAAGTTAAAAGTTGTAGGTTAATCAAAAGTACTCCTGTACTTTCTAACAATACGAATTCATTCAATGGTTTAGACAACGCAAATTATATCCCACCAAAATACAGTTAACTGAAACATTTGCAAACATCACGATGTTTAAAAATTCTTACGCATATAATGAAAATTTGAAAAATTTACGAAAGTTATTTTCATTTATTATATATTCATAATTTTATTAAACGAAATAAAGAAACAGGTTTTAAGCAAACTTCAAATAATTTATGTAA
This sequence comes from Maratus michaelseni, assembly GCA_963931845.1. Lineage (NCBI taxonomy): Eukaryota > Metazoa > Arthropoda > Arachnida > Araneae > Salticidae > Maratus > Maratus michaelseni. The sequence continues at coordinate 297,327,903 of OZ007591.1, read as the reverse complement.
GCACCTGTATTTTGTTATTTATATTAAAAAAAAAAAAAAAACAATTATTTTACAATGAATGCGAGCATACTATGTGCATAAATTGCATCAAGAAAAAAATTAAGTGCGATGTTATTATATTTTATATGTAGCTTTTCAAAATGCTGATCCTCACAAAACATATTCAATTTTATCATCAAAATAGTGTGTGAAATGTATTTAAAAGTTCTTCAAATGCATTAAATTTAAAGTGTAACTGGTAATTCCACAATGGGAGTAATTGTTAAAACAGTTGGTTATATCTTTTATACGTCTAATTTTATTCACAAAGATTTAAATACAGGAATGATAATTTTAGATAATAAATACATTATGATTCTTTATGCTCAAATGCTCTAATATTTCATGTATAATTTATAGTATATGTCGAAGCAAATTATATCTACTATAAATAAATAAATCTAAAGATCGCCCTCAACAATATCACTTATAGTATGCAATACTAGACACAAAGATTACTCCGAGAAATTCAGTTACCTATGTTTGGTAAAATGAATTAGCTGTGTTTTATGTCTCATAAAAACTTTATATAAATTCCCATTATTTTGAATGAAAATGAAAAATAGTATTTACATGATTGCAAGAGGAATTATTTTGAAATATTGTATTTTTCAATTGTAAAAATAAATAAATAAATAAAATAAAATAAAAGAAATTAAACGCATTTACGAATATATATATTTTTTATTTCATTAAATTAGAACATATAACGTAGTAGATATTTTATTATTTTAATTTTATATTGAAAATGTGTAATATCATTCAAGGAGATTTAAATTTGTGAAAATTTTAGATTCATTGATAAGAAGTAGTCTTTGTTATTAGTACTCTTTATTATTCATTTCATTAAGACTGAAACAGTAAAAATTGAAGGAAAGAATTTCATTCATCACATGTCCCAAAAGTGAATAACTTATTAAGAGCATCCTCAATAATATCATGTAAGATATTAAAAGCAAAGATTAAGCAAACATTTTTCCAAGAAATTCATTTATCGTTGTTAAGGAAAAGAAATTATTAAGGAAAATAGTTGTCGCATTAATTATCTTATTTCTAATAAAAGCTTTACTAAGAAAATCACTTTATCATGGTTTTGAATGAGAAGTAATACTTTGGAGATTACGACTCTCCAGTAACTAACTAAGATACTAACTAAGATTAACTCTGCAGTATAACTATTTAATATACATTTATTTTTATTAACCGACTCAAAAAAGGAGGAGGTTATCAATTCGACGTGTATGTTTTTTTTTTTTTTTTAATGTATGTTCACCGATTACTCCGGAACTATGCGTCTTATTTATGTAATTTTTTTATTATTATTATTCGAAGAGAATACTCTCGAATTTGATTTTTTGGAGTCGGTGCCAGCCAAGCCATGTACAAAATTCAAAACAAAATATCCAATATAAATCGTAACACGCGTATAAATTATATCTACATAAATACGAGACAATAAAAAAAAATTCACATAACTCTTGAAATGGTAGAAAATACAATGATTTAAATAATTAACTAACTTCCAAAGCAATGTTTGTCGACATATATAGTTGCTAATCTCATTTGAAAATACAAATTTATAACATAAGGTGACATGTTTAAAAATGGTAACATGGCTTTAATTTGGCTTGGCTGGCACAGACTCCAAAAAATTAATGTACATAAATATAATAATATGCATGATATATACAATGCTCTTAATTTAATTTATTAACTATTATCTAAAAAAATATGTTTCACTTTGTAGTAGTTTTTGAAGTCGGTTCTATTTTTGGTTAAAAAGTTTATTATTTTTAAAGAAACGTTAAACTTAATCAAAGTTGAAAAAATATACACCGCTTGCGGGTTAATGTTTACACACCACAATTAAATCATGCATATTTAAGAGTAGAGCATGCGACCTATACTATACATTTTCTGTAGTGCCATGTTTATTTTTATAAATTTTGATTACGTGTTTATAATTAAATGTCCTTTCGTGAAGGCTTATATTTTCCAGACACTATAATAATGTAATTTTAAAACGGCTTTACAGCTTGCATCACTTTATATATATTTATCTCATAAAATATCATACAAAATACATAATTTGAAATTTAAAATTATAAATGTATTTTTAAAAACACAATATAAACACATTGATAATTTTCGTTGCTACCGAGGTGCAATAAATCAAATCACAGTTTTAAAACATTAAAACTATTAGATGTTAAAAATCCATGAGATTTCGGCTAAACAATACACATCCTCAGATGCACAACCAGCAGTCAAGAAGACGCAGCTCAAAATGGCGCGCTTTGGACAGGCTGGAAATGGGCGAAACCAAACAGCTATGAAACGAAGGGAATGAAGGAAGTCGGGATGATACCATTACAAGCTGGGTTAATAATAGTTTTAATGTTTTAAAACTGTGATTTGATTTATTGCACCTCGGTAGTAACGAAAATTATCAATGTGTTTACATTGTGTTTATAAAATTTGTTAAGGTGAATTTTGACGTTCGTGTTATATGGATTTTTCTATATATTTTTATTTGTATTTTTAAAGCAAAAGAAATTTATAAAACCAAACAAAGCCGAGAATTGGATAAATCTTTATTTTTTTTCCTTTTTTCTCAAATACCATTAAATCAGCAATAAAACTTACATTAAATTCGAACAATTTAACTATCACTTTTCAAACTTAAAATAAATCTTTAGTGAAATTAAAAGATATTTTTAAAATGTTGAATAAATTAAAGCACGAAAATCATATCACTGCTCAACGTGTTTAATTATGTTCAGTCCATCACAATTGAACTTTTAAAACTATTATATGGAGTTAAACAGAACACTTGTATATATTTCCAAGCATTAAAGAAATAATTACGAATTTGTTCCCGTTATTTCTCTAGTAAAATAATGTTTTCTCAAAGTAGCCGGTTACATATTTTTATTTCCATTCGTCTGAGAGTCTTCATAAAAATTTCTCAATATTTTACACATGAAATGTAAAAAGCGCGCACAGTTATAGTTACTGTAATTCGATTTCAATTTCAAATTTAACAAATTTGTAAAATACAAGAAAGATTTCATGAACTCTAGTGCATGGGTTGGTAAATTCATTTAAGATTATTAGTTGAAGAAGTAAACATAGATTCTCAAAGAATGTATTTTTGTGTTCGGTGAACATATGATAGAAAAATGAATGAAATAGCATTATACAATAAACATTAATGACATAATTTAACTATCAGTAAGGTTTTACAGATAAACACAGACACACACACACACATATATATACATATATATATATATATAAGCAGTAACCATCACATCAAAAACAAAACAGCCAATATCACAATACCGAAACACCATAGTTGAAACAAATGTCTCTTCGAAAATACACACAACCAATTCAGCCACTTTGCCACAAAAAAAATAAAACGCAAACCAAATTCGTCATTCTGTACACAATCCAGATTCGTTCCACGTCGGATGCCAACAAATACAGCCATCATCATAAAACCGTCCTTTTCAGGCTTTAGGAATTACGAGTCATTTACTGTTGAATGTAAGTAATCCATCAATAATGGAGGCAGTCTGCAAAATCTGAATATTTTTTGATAAATTTTAGAGGGATATTTTTTTATAATATAAATGGCTGATAAAATAAAATAGTTCCTTATTAAACAGGTATTTATTTGAACAAATTCTGTAAAAACGGTAAATTTGACCAATTATAATATTTATATGTATACGTTTGTGAATATTTGAAGACCAATGAATTAATTGAATCACATTAAACGGAAAACTGGTACGCTTATCAAAAACTGAAATTTGTGATCCATTTTTAATCAAAATTTTTAACTCAAGATAATTAGCGAAATTGTTATCATCATTAGTTTTCTTTAATACTAAAGAGTCAGGGTAAATTTCTTGAGAAATCACCCCAAATTCTTCATCGAAATTTAAAACAATTAAATCATCTATGTATCTGTATGCAGTAAAACGAACATCAGCTGTATTGATATTATATTGAAACTCATAATAAAATAAAAATAAATTAGCGGCCGTAGATGAACTATGGTGTTTTTACTTTTCAACATTTGTTTCAACTATGGTGTTTCAGTATTGTGATATTGGTACAGCATTCGCTTAATATTGTGCCGTAGGGTACGGTGGGGGGGGGGAGCGTCTGTTAAGTAGTATTCAAATATGTTTCTGTACATTTTGAATTTTTGCTACGCAGCGCTCTGCCCGAAACCCACTGCCACTAATTGTTAATTTTTTGTTCGGATGCTTGGCTGCCTTTGAATTTACCCACTGCTGATGAGGCCTCAGCTTGTTTGTGTTTCTGTTTATTTTTACATATATTTTCTACTGTGTTTTACTGTGTTTGTCTTGTTTCTGGTGAGGGGGGTGGTGCTAATTCAGGCCAAAATCATGTTTTTACTGGATTATATATATATATATATATATATATATATATATGTGTGTGTGTGTGTGTGTGTATGTGTGTGTGTTTATGTGCGTGTGTAAAATATCTGAAGATAGTGAAAATGTTAGATGCTTTTAACAATCTGTGTCATTTTCCTTGTTTTTTGATTTTTTACAAATTATAATATTTTGCAATATCCGTTATATAGATTTATTGTATGAAACAATGTAATTTAAGGGATTTTTTTTTCTTTTTTTTTTACACTTTTATTTAAAATGTACATTCGGAAGAGAAAAATATATTATTGGTTAAAGAGCATCAATGTACTGCATATAGCCATATCGTGTGCATACACTAAATAATAACCAACAATTACAAATTAATTATTTTGAAGTATTTTCTAATACAAAGCAACAAATTGATTTTCCTCTCCGTTTTATTTTTTCATGTTTAAAATATTCTAGATACAAGTTTAATGCAAATTAAGAATTTTTACTGGTATTTGTAAGATTTTTTTTTATATAATTCTTTTTTTAATTTTAGTTTAAATATGAAGCTCTTGTTTTTTTTTAAATAAATACACCATTATATAATTTTAGTAGTTTATTCGAACGTAAGAACATAATAAGCATATACAAACTTATCAATGCTTATTGTATTTCAGGACTTTCCATTTTCTTAAATTATTCTTCACGCAATATAATCAAGAGCCTAATAAAATGTTTAATGATAATTTCACTCATATTCATGTATTGCATGGTGCATTTCAAACTGCTAACGTAACAAGATAAATTATTTGAACTAAATTGTATCTCAATTCAAATAAAGTAGAAAATAGTCTGTTTTGTTATTACAAGTTTGATGGATGATTTAATCTATTTATGTAAATACCATGGGTTATACAATTCATGACTAATTAACTTCCTTGCACATTTTAATCATTTTAATGATTTTCCTGCCATAGTCTTAGGCATCATAAATTATCTAAACATAGCTGTTTGATTTGTGAACTGTAATAATTTATTCACAATTTAAGTCTAAATAGAAAGAAAAATAATGCATCAAGCATACATTATTAAACACTTTCCAACAGTAGCAGAATACTTTAACAAAACTCCACTGCTAATTAATGTAAATAAGATGCCAAAGTAAACATTTTAGAAAACACATAACAAAATTTAAAACCAGATTTTAGCAATTACTCTCCATAGAAATAAAAATATACCAATTCTTTTGTTCATTCTTGTATTTTATCTATAGATATGTAAATATTCCTCATCGTATTGTAAATTTATTTTAGTATGAAATAGCATAATAGGTCAAAAATTTAACATACACATTTTCTACAAATAAAAGAAAACTGGCTTGCATTATTTTGTACAATCCTGTGTAGTACCTACAGAGATCTACACACGTATTAATCAAAAACTCATTTTAGGCTAAAACACTCTTAAAAACTGAAATCGCACTTCCAGAAATTATCAACTATAGAATGTCAGACATCCAGTCCCTTGCGTGGCCTTGTATATGACATTATATATTCTCTCTCAGCTAAATATAATGTAGCTACAAAGGAATAACTCAATTAAAACCAGCTTTAGGCAATTCGCTCACATACCCAGTAATGCTTACGATTTCTTTTTTTGTAGTCCTCTATATGATCTATAGCATTTAAACACACCATGTAGTATGTAAAAATTGTTAAAATTCAAAGCGCATACCCGAACTGAAAACGCATGTCAAGCAATTATCGCTAATAAACATTATCTAGGACAAACTGCTGTATCCGAAATATTTTGTGTGTCCCTGTAAATGAACGATAAATGTCATGCACACCATGTTCCATAGGAAGTATATGGTAGTAAATCTTAATAATGTAGATGAATGTTATTATATTTGAAATTGTGTAACATAATTAAAATACGTGACAAACAGTTTTTGACGATAGGCCAATATCTAACAGAATTCTTTTGGGTGTCTTTGTAAATGAATAATAAATGTTTTCCATCCCATATTTTAAAAAATTGAATGTTTTAGTGCAGTTTATAAAAGCCTATCAATTTCATTATGTTTGAAATGGTGTAACATCATTAAAATGCACTAAAAACGACTCTTTTCCTATTGACCGCAATGTAAAATAATAATTTTGACTGTTCCCGTAAACGAATTATAAATTTTACGCAGTCCATTTACAATATAGATCATACTGCATTAGACGTCAATAACATATTACAATTACAGGAGAATCCAAGTATATTTACCAGTGTTAGACCACAGACAGACTGATAGATGGACAAACAGACAGATGGATAGATGGACAGACAGACAGATGAATAGATTGACAGAAAAACCAAAGTCATAAAACTTTTCTTAAGTTAAGAAGCAGTAAAAATATAATCACATTCATAACACTAAAATTCCTACTATATAATAAAAATCTTTAATATTATCATAAATCCCTTAATTATTCAAACACTGATTTCCTAATTATGAGATTACACAAGATGCCCTAAAAACAGTTTGGATTGAATATAAGTAGGCAATGAATTGCAAATTTGTTGAAAGTAAATTTATAAATAATACTTTAAGGAAAAAAAAAATACCTTATTCTTGTCAATAACTTAAGGGAAGAGATACCCTTAAAATATCCTATAAATATTACGACCAGACAAAATTAGTCATCTAGAATATTTCTTTTTTTCATGGAATTATATCAGTGCAAAAAAACCACATTTCTATGTTAAAAATTAACTGAAATACTATGAAGAGTAAAAAAGCTGATTTATTACCAATTTTTCGTACCATTTCCCACTTGACTACGAATCGTGACATATGCGTCCCAGTGTACTATTTATAATAATCCTGCAACTTTTTGAAAAATAATCTTTGCCATACACTTATATTAGATTATTTTCTCGAGAAATCTTCATTAAACTTTTTACAGTAGCCTCTATGGCAAAACTTTATTCCAATGGATCCAAATCATCGACGGCGCTTAAAGTTGATGTCATCTAGGAAGCTGCTAAAACGGAAACCTACCTCACGCTCTTTCTTTGTGGCACATTGCTTGTGAACAGTCATAAGAAATATACTGCAAAGAAAAAAATTCCTAAATTGTGGTACGATTGAATAGAGCAATAGTCGCCAGTTTTATCACATAATCAAAAGTTTAAATTATTTATTAGTCAGTAAATACTGGGACCATGTACAAAATCAACAATAATGTCGTTCTTATAATCCTAAACGTGTTAACAATTGTAAAAATATTGCATTGCTACATATACATCTAAATTATACTTTACACAAGCACAAATAATAGAAAGAGAAGTGGTTTAAAATACATTAATTCAATTAAGATTTTAAAAATGTTTTGTTATTCAGTTTTTTAATAGTCACTTTCGTATAAATATTTTAAACAAGGCTCAATTTCTATTAAAATAATAAAATACATCCTTGGTGAGTTTAACTTTCCATAATACAGTTAAATGTAAATGTGATTATTTTAAAGACAAAATGCATTTTTTCTTATAGTTAAATAATATACGTAAGTTTTAAAAGTATATAAGAGTCAGTAAATGAATCATAAGTGTTCGGAATTGAAAAAAAAAATATATTTTATGTATTAGCGTCAGTGTTTAATTTTCTTCTGATGTGTCCGAGATTTACATTCGTTGTTGAATATGCAGTATGTTCCTCGTTAATATTGACAATTTTTAACTTAATATTAAGCATTCAAAGAGAGAGTATATGGATATGGATATGAATTTCCTTGAAATGATCGTGCTGTAGCCAAACTAAAAAAAAAAAAAAAATGAATTTTCTTGAAATGATCGTGCTGCAGCCAAACTAAAAAAAAAAAATCTGAATGATGTTTAGGGAAGTCGTAAAAAAATACATTTTAAAATTAACGTCAATACTTTTTCCTAAACATAATCGCATTTTCTACATTATTTTGAATTACCTTGCCATTAGCATTGCCTATTTATATCCAAATAAAAAGCTTAAGCCCGTTTCGATTTCTTAGGTACATACCTTATACATGCCTCAATACATTTTATTTAAAATGTTGAAGTATCTGATTCTAACTTACGGTCAAATATCTATAAATTTCAAAAATGTTCTTTATTAATGGCCAAACACGAAAAAGTGTAATAATTACTAATGACAAGCCACGGGAAATAATATTGAGGTAAACATACTCTGAATCGTATTAAAATTCTGTTGGAAACATACTAACTCTTGTAAACTGCCGACTTTAAATAATTTGTTTCTAATATATAATTGCATAATAAGATCAACAATTATAATCAAAATACAGATAAAATGCTTAAGGGATACAAAGAGAAACAGAAAAGTCTTATAAAAAACATTTTAATGTTCAACATATGTTTCAGTACTCATACGGCGCCATTTTCAAGATATATAATGATAAACAAAAATAATCTCGCAAAGTTTTGAAAATATACTTGAAAATATCAATCATGAGATCATATATGTAAAAAAGCAGGTGCCTGAAATAGTCAACTGAAAACATGAAAAATTATATTTCCTTATTGCTTTTTTAAAACTGAAAAGTACCTCGTGCCAAATTTTAGGTAATTCAAACGAGGCAGACTCATTGCACATGTTCACGTTACGCATATAGATTTCTATTGATTCACGGATAATAGATGGGAAATAAAGCATTGATGGATAAATTATTTTACTATTTTTAAAATCAATTTTTAAAGTCTTGGTTCTATCTAGTCTTGCCAGTGCTATAGTACTTCTGTCATATTTGATATCTGCCATATGCTCTTTTAATCTTGTTTTTAATTTTCTAGTGGTCATTCCTATATAATATTGTAATGTTCCATCTGCTCTGTTGAACTGGATTTCATAAACGCCTGATATGTGATATGGCTCTATTGCGTATATTTTCTTACAAACTACGCTTTTTAATTTTATAGATGGTTTGGCGGTAAGACATATATCGAATTTGCTAAGTTTATATTTCAATCTTTCAATGAACCCAGGGAAATACTGTAAAGTAGGTAACTTTGAATTTTGTTTATTGAAGTTTTTCTTCTCCTTCTTCTCTGTGCTTGTAATTATTTATTAATAGTGCATTCTTTATATCCGTTGTCTTTTGCTATTTCATGTTTTTTATTTATTTCACTGGTTAACTGATCTGGAGTACAAGCTGTAAAGGCTCTCTTAATAAAATGTCTAAATGCCGAAACTCTGTATGAAAAAGGTGCTTGAGCATTATGTGGGATAATGGATTTATTGGCTATTGGTTTTCTATATACAGTACGGGTTATGCCATGGCGGGTTTTATTAATAAACTTTGCAGAGATTCAAAAACACAAGCCAACAATATTTTTTTCTTCTTTAATGAGCAGGATGTTTTCATTTTGGAAAAGTAATCAAAAGTTCCGTTGACGTTTATATATAACACAAATGCATACTTTATCTGTGAAATGTAAATTATAAATTTAGTGATAGAGACACCGTGTTTTCCATTTGGTAATATTCGTTTATCAATAAACCCACCTGATATCAGACTACAGCAGATGACTGTTTGTGGTTGCATACGTAGCAGTCACAATCAGTTCACAAAATCAAAACTTCTAAACGCAGCGGGGAGAACGCGTTTTTCTTTTAGGGGAAGAAAAGAAATTGAAATATTTCTCATTTTCTGACAGTTATGGAAACCGTTAAAAATATTAAAATATTAATAAACAGCTTCTTTGAATGTGTCATCTGTATCATTTTCCCGTATCTGTATTCTCACTTAGTGGAAAACACTTATTGATTGATACAAAAGCTTTCCAATTTTAACTCAAAAAGCTTTTTTAACTCGTTTATAAAATTATTAAACACTTAAAAGTGTACAGAAAAAAATAAAAACGAATTTTAGTAGGCTTGTACAAATCATATAAAAACATATAATAATCGCAAAATGTTGCTGATTCTTTGGATATTTTTCGAATATAAAGGCAATATTTAGGCAATATTGGCATCCGTTTAGACATTTTCCAATAAACGTAGAAATTGCTCTAATATTGGTTTGGTTAACAATACTGTGACTACATGTATTTTGCGAATATTAGACTGTAAAAGAGAATTGCAGTAAAATTACGGGCAGTGGCCGGCAGCAGAGATTCCAGTCATACCCGGTATAAAAAAAAAAAAAAAAAATCCATGCCCATCATTTTGTGCAGCTCGTAATTTTACGGGGCAAAGTAATATAGCATTATAATGCATGGGATTTAATGCACTTTAAAACACAATAACACTTTGCTTACTGTTCCGTACCACGTAGCACATTAGATAATCATCACAGAATCGCTGTTTTAGCCGGTTAAATTTTTCGATACACGAGTAAAATGAAGAGTTACACCCTAGCGGAGGACAATGTATTGGGTCGTACCGTATTTTTGCTAACATATGGGCTAGAACTGTAGGAATATGTGGATTGCTCTTAATTTTCTAAGTATATAAGAGATAAGGCCGCTTATTTAGTGGATCAGACCGTTTTTCTTGAAATAAAGGTGTTGCTCGTGAAAATTGAAGGGCAAACGCTCATAAATTTACAGTTCTTCTGAGAGTGTACGTCGATGTTTATTTAAAACAAATAAGTAGGAAATGCCATGAAATTATTGCATTTAGCCACACTAAAAGAAAATACAATTGAATGTATGAAACATTTTTTTTTTTTTATTGTAAACATTAATTTCTGTACACCTGTATAATTTAAACTTTAATCTAAAATAATAAATGAAAATGGAGTACCAACGCTTATTGTACTTACATAATGCAATATATTTGTTTATTACATTTTCTCATACTTACATTAAACTTAATATATGTTGAGTTAAAAAAAATTCTATATTTTTACATGAGGTAATCTATAGTTTAATCTCGCATTTTATAATTATATAAATTTGTAAATGAAATTTGTCTTTTTATTATTTTGTATTGAAATAGGGAAATTAGAAAAACGGAGAAGTAACTAAATTCAAACAGTATTAAAATCGAATAATGCAATAAACTTAGAAGTACATAATCAGAGATCGATTCAAAGTGTTGCAATTTTAAATAATAATGGCTCTCTATATAAATATTTAACTGGCATATAAAAATTTATTTTTTCTAAAAATATGAAAGTCTATTTGCTTTGAATTGACAATATGTATTATTTCTTGGCCTATTATAGTCAAGATAATTTTTTTTTAATTTAATTTCATTTAATAACTATAAATTCAAATGGAAATACAACCCTCAAAAGTTATTAGTTCTTTTTAGCTTTACGTTTTGAAAATAATTTGTAAGTAATTCTTATTATTGTTTTAACATCACGACATTTAGAAAAAAAAATTAAATTAGGACCAGTTGAGTACAATTGTCACCAACAGAGTGTGCCATAAAGTTTCCCTGCTTACAGAAATGCTGGACAGCCTTCACCTAGACAATGCTTTTTATTTTTAACTTATATGCAATAACAGTCTAACGCCATTTCATTTGTTTATGTTGATAAGTCTACCTGTGTTTTTTGACATAATACTGGCAATATATATTCTTTCATGTCCTATTATAGTCAGGAGAAAATAAGCATCCAATGAAATTCAAACTATTGGGAAATCGTCAATTTCTTTTTGTACTAAGAACTTGCATTTTTTAAAGATTTTTCTTAAGAAACAACTGCCACCTTTTATTCCTAAATAATAATTTTCTTTGTAAATTGCAAATATTGTATTCACACTCGGCAAAATTTTGCAAAGGTTTAATTTTTTTCTAAATAGTTGGGCAAATTAGGTTTAGTGTGTTTTACGACTAATGTGGTATTTTAAATACTTATGTTTCAATACTAGTAAAGAATATATAGAGTGGGTCTCTGTGATTCGTGAAAGCATAATAAGCTCAAATATTTTAACTTATTCACGGATGACGGCTTTATTATCTATATCAGAGCAATTGTTTATAAAAAGCATTTTTCGAATATCTTTTTCATTTCCAATTCTATGTAGTGCATTTTGTGTCTGCCTGTGTTAAAATAAATAAATAAATAAATAAAATAAAATAAAATAAAATAATAAATAAATAAATAATAAAAAAAATTGGAAAAAAATTCTATATTATTCTGAAAATTAATATTTCTATTTTTGATAATATTGAATTATAAAAATGACACGAGAAATATTGATCATTTTCCCTTTTTGAAACAAAATACTTCAATTAAACAATTGTAAACCAGAATATAAATATACTAAACTAAAACTAAATGATAACCTTACCAGAAATATTGTATAACCGTGATTAAACCAAGATTGAAACAATTACATATAAAAGTTTGGAAATATTTAAATGTATTCCCATGTAAATCTTATATATGTTTAAAATAAGATAAAGTAAAATATTTAAATTTTATGTAGATAACTGTTTTTATTTAAATATATGAAAAGCATAATTGCTAAGTACTCTTTTTGTTTCTCAAATGTCCATTAGAAAAGTAAAAAATATTAATGTGCGTATAAAATAACCCGAACACAATCTGAAATTGCAAAATATGTTGAATAGTATTAATGACTGTTGGGCTGTTTTACATTTAAATAGCTATAATATTGGTTTCGTTGACTATACATTGGCTAAATGTGTTTTTCAATATTGATCCAGTATTGGAAAAAAATGTCAACAGACTATTCCGGGCAATATTTCATCCAAATGAATTAAATACCGGCTTGTTACAAAGGATCATTATTTCTTTGAAAACAATAAGTCGGAAATGCTAGGAAGTTCCTGCATTAAGTCATACATAAGGAAAATCCATTTATATATATGAAACAAAAATAAAAATTGATTTATAATAATTATAATTGTCAATTGTCATATTAGTTTTATATCATTATAATTTAAACTTTAATCTGAAATAATAAATAATAATGCAGCACGATCGTTTATTGTAGCTACATAATTTAATAATATCTTTATACACTGGAAATGCTCATACTTAAAAATACTTAATATATGTTCAGATTAAAAATCATTTCTAATATTTTTACATAAGTTAATCTTTAAATTATTCTCGCATTTTTATAATTATATAAACTTTTAAATTAAATTTGCTTTTAAATTAAAAATAGAAAAAGGCAGTAGTAATTGAATTCAAACGATATTAAAAAACGAAAAGTGTGATAAACTTGGAAGTAAATAAGCAGTGATCAGTTCAAAATGTACAATTTTAAATAAAAAATTGTCTTTATTTGAATATTTTTTAACTGGCATGTAAAATTTTAATTTTCATAAAAATATGAAAGTCTATTTGCATTGAAATTGCATTTATTATTTATTTTCATTGATTAATAAAATATTTAAGTGGAAATACTCTGCTCAAAAGTTATTAAATCTTTTCATTTTTTTCCATTTGAAAATAATTTATAAGTAATTCTTATTTTTGTTTTATAATCACGACATTAAAAAGATAAAATATGTCCAGCTGAATACATATGTCACCAGCTGAGTGTGCCACCAGAGTTTGTCCTGCTTACTTATATTCAATACATTTCTAACTGTTTTTCATTTATTGAAATTGGTGAATCTACTAGTGTTATTTCACCTGACACTGATAACATAATTCTTTCTTGGCCTATTATAGCCGAGAGAAAATAAATATCCAATGAAAATCATGATATTACGCCGTCGCTAATTTCTTTTTATCATAAACATGTGAAGATTTTTGTTATGAAATAACGGCCACCTTCACTCTACCACTATTTATAAACAATAATATTCAGTGTACATTGTAGATGTTGTAGAAATGTACTATGAAAGTTAATGTTTATGAATAGTAATAGCGACTGCTGAGATCTTACTATTAATAAGGATCATTGTTTATGGTGTTTCACTTGGCAAATAATTGCAAGAGACTATGTGTTTTCTAAATAGTTGTGCAAATTAGGTTTAATATTTTTTAGGACTAATGTAGTATTTTAGATACTTATGTTTCGGTACTAATAAACAGTGTATAGAGTGGGTCTATGTGATTCGTGAAAGCATAACAAGTTCAAATATTTTAACTTATTTCGGGATGATATCTTTATTATCAATATCAGAACAATTGTTCAACACTTTTTTCATTTCTAATTCTATGTAGGGGAATTTGTCTGTCTATGTAAATATATATATATATATATAATAAAATAAAATAAAATAAAAAATTGGAATCAATTTCTTTATCATTCTGAAAATTTCTATTTCTATATTTGATAACATTAAACTTTATATATGACACCAGAAAGACTGTGATCATTTTCCTTTTCTAAAACAAAGAACTTCAAATATACAAATGTAAACCAGAATAAAAATACACTAAATCCCATTAAAATGATAACCTTACCAGAAATATTGTATAGCCGTGATAAAAAGTTAAAAAGCATAATACAAGGGAGCCAGTCTATAAAAATTAAAGAAATACAGTTTAATAATACAGTAAATAAATAAAAGTTTGGAAATATTCAAATATCCCCCCATGTAAATCCTATATATGTTAGAATATAAAATAAAGTAAAATATTTAAATTTTATGTAGATAAATGTTCTTTAACAATATGAGAAGCATAATTGCCATGTACTCTTTTTCTTTCTGAAATTTCCATTAGAAAAGTTAAAAATTTTAAAGTGTATATGAAATAACCCGAACACAATCTGAAATTGTCAATTACCATATTAAAAATTAAACTGCTAACGTTATTCCGAACTCTCAATTTCAACAACATAGCAAAAATAAAAGTGGATAAAAATGCAAACAGCAATTTAGAAAATAATGACTTTAAAATTGATTTACTTGAATAAAATGCAATTCATTTCAAAAATGAAAAGTATAATTAAAGATTTTTTGTATATATGTTAAGTGGCCCATAAAGAGAGACAGTTGCATTTGATATAAATGTCAAAGTAAATTAGTTTAACTTTTAATTTCTTTAATACGTTACTTGAATTGACTATAATGTGTATTAATAATTCGTGGTCATATATATTTAGTTGTCTGGATGTAAAACAGTTTTAAATGCACTCAAATTATTAAAATAATACTTATGTGTAAAAGTATTTAAATTAAAACGCATTTTATTTGATATAAGCTTCATAAAAATAAACTTTTTATCTATATATTTTTCTAAGTACATCAATAACTATAATTATTTTTATAATGAACCAATAAGTAATATAAACACAAAATTGTCAGCGGATTGCATAAAATAACTGCGATAAAATATTTCCATTTGATAATAAATGACCTACATGAAATATTCTGTTATGCGATTATTTTTTTTCTGTGAAATTTCCAAGATTTATAATGATGTATAAAATTAAATATTAATTTCACTGAAAAAAAAAAATATGTTGATGCCAATTAAATGTTCTTTATTAGTATAAATTTAATAAATTATTTTGGAATAGATGTGGCAGTGTAAAGTTCAGAATAGTGGACACAAATTACCGCGACATTACTGTGGGTGTCGCTAAGAATTCGAAAGCAGCATCATTTATTACATGTATCAAAATGAATACATTGTGATTAGACTTATCTGTACCAGAACGTATCATTAATATATGAACATATAGCATGAACATTTTTGCCTATAAAGCTAATTTTAACTGAGTTATTTAATATTGTCACCAGAAAATTATACCTGATTTTTGTTTTCAGTAACTATTATCTTGAAATTCAATTAGATTTTTCCCTCTATAATATTACATTTTTCAGAAATTGCATATACATGCAAAATTTATATTTTATACTAAAAATTCATTTTTGATTTCCATTAATTATTTTCAATATTTTAATGTTTTTTTCTACAAAAGTACTCATTTGAATGACATATGATACCTAATTTTACAGGTTTTTGACTAGCATAATATCAAATCAAAATAATAAGAAAGGATAATCCTACTGGCTGAGAAAAATTACACTTTCAAATATATGTAAATCGATGTTTTCATTTAGTTATGAAACCTTTTGTTTCAAATAATTACGACACAATGCTTTCAATTCTGAAATACCAGAAATACTCAGAATATTGAAACATGGACATACTTAAAACTGAGCACATACAGGTCAGTTCATGCTCATTTTTGAAACATGGATATACCGGGTGATCCAAAAGTCAGGACGAACTTTAAAAATGAATAATTCGAAAACGAATCAAGATACAAAGATACGGTTTGCACCAAACGGATGGAAAAGAAACCGGATTTTGTGTGGCAACGAAATAAAAAATAGTTCTGTTGGCGACCAACAGATGGCGCTGTCGTATTTCTGATGTAGGATTATGCAATGCAACAAACGATATAAAAAGGAGCAACTGCAGCAGGTAATGGTAGTCGAAGTTTATGCATCGGAATGCTGTCCATAGTTGAGAAAGCCCTCTTAGTTAAATTGTATTATAAGAATTCGGAAAGTGCCATTGCGGCAATGCGAGCATATCGCTACATGTAGGGTTTGCGAGATAGCAAAGGACCAATAACGTCTTCCGCATTGAACAAAATGATGAAAAAATTTGAAGCTACATGTTCTTTGGCGTCACGTCAAAGAAGTGGACGTTCCTCAACAGCCGCTTCTGTTGCCACGACAGTGGAGCAAACAGTGCAATCCATGTAGGCGGTTGCTTCACATGGGGAGTGCAGTGCTCGAGAAGTTTCGAGGCAGACAGGAGTGCCGTACGGAAGTGTCTGGAGAGCATTTCGAATAACTTTGCAACGATCTCCCTACAAGTTGCAACATAACCAAGAACTGAAATCTCCTGGCTTCGACTCTCGCCGAGAATTTGCGAATTTTGTATTCAAAAAGATGGAAAAGCAGCACTAGTGTCTTCACACTGTGCTTTGGACAGATGAAGCGCATTTCACACTCTTTGGCGCTGTTAACACCCACAACTGTCAAGTGTGGACCACAGAAAATCCACATGCATTTGTTGGAGTACCCTTGCAACAGCCTAAAGTGACAGTCTGGTGTGGCTTCACTGCTGATTTCCTAATTGGTCCATTTTTTTTTTCGAGGAAGTCACACAGGCGGGTTTCAAAACAGTTTCTGTCACTGGTCAGCGAAATGTAGCACTGTTACAGAACAACATTATTCCTGAACTGCAAGCGCGACAGGCACTCCAAACAGTCACCTTTATGGAAAATGGAGCACCACCTCATAGTGCTCACCCTGTGAAACGCCTGCTACGTTCAAAATTTGGGGAGGATCGCATTATCAGTCGCTACTTTAACCACGCATGGCCTCCAAGATCTCCTTATCTGACACCCTGTGACTTTTGGCTGTGGGGATTCTTGAAGTCAAAAGTGTACCGCGACCAACCGGCATCACTATCAGCACTGAAAGATGTCATCTGTCAAAATGTGTCTGCCATAACGCAAGAAATACTACTAAATGCTATCAACGGTGTGGTGTCTCGTCTCACAGCTGTACTTCTGAATGATATTAACACATTGAACATTTACTGTAGTACTAATTAACTGTAATTAAGCTAACTTGTAAGTTGTCAACATATTTTCATTTGTGAATCATCTTTTGTTGCAATAAAACATTATAGCGCCATCTGTTGGTCGCCAACAGAACTATATTTTTGTTGCCACACAGAACCCGGTTTCTTTTCCATCCGTTTGGTGCAAACCGTATCTATATATCTTGATTCATTTTCGAATTATTCATTTTTAAATTTCGTTCTGACTTTTGGATCACCCGGTTTAAAAATGATTCGAATAAGTTCAAACTCATTTTTGAAACATGGACATACTCAAATATGAGCATATGATGTTTTATTCTTGATTGCGTACAGGTTTTCAGAAATGAGTATATACATGCTTCAAACTAGAAATTCAAATTTAAAATCTGTGTAAATCGATGTTTTCATTTTGTTATGAAACCTTTTGTTTCAAATATTACGACCCAGTGCTTTCAATTCTGAAATACCAGAAATATTCAAAATATTGAAACATGGACATACTTAAAACTGAGCACATACAGGTCAGTTGAACTTCAAAATTTTATTCGGAGCCATTTTAACTATGCGACGTAGTCCGAATTGAGTATTTTTTTGCTCAGTTTTGAAAATGTCGTTTTTAGAGTGTACTTACATAATGTAATAATATCTTTATACTCTAGGAATGCTCATACGTAAATAAAACTCAATATATGATCAGATTAAAAATCATTTCTCCATATTTTTACATCAGTTACTCTTAAATTTAATATAGCATTTTTTAATTATATAAAATTTTAAATGAAATATGTTTTTGATTATTTAGTATTGGAATTATAAAATTAGAAAAGTGGAAAAGTAATTGAATTCAAACAATATTAAAAAACGAAAAATGTGATAGACATGAAAGTAAATAATCAGTAATTAATTTAATATGTCAAAATTTTAAATAAAAAATTGTCTTTCTTTGAATATTTTTTAACTAGCATGTAAAATTTTAATTTTTATAAAAATATGAAAGTCTATTTGCATTGAAGTTACATTTATTATTTATTTTCATTGATTAATAAAATATTGAAGTGGAAATACTCTGCTCAAAAGTTATTAAATCTTTTCATTTTTTCCATTTGAAAATAATTTATAAGTGATTCTTATTTTTGTTTTATAATCACGACATTAAAATAAATATATATACCCAGCTGAATACATATGTCACCAGCTGAGTGTGCCACCAGAGTTTGTTCTGCTTACTTATATTCAATAAATTTCTAACTGTTTTTCATTTATTGAAATTGGTGAATTTACTAGTGTTATTTCACCTGACACTGATATCATAATTCTTTCTTGGCCTATTATAGCCGAGAGAAAATAAACATCCAATGAAAATCATGATATTACGCCTTCTCTAATTTATTTTTATAATAAACATGTGACGATTTTTGTTATGAAATAACGGCCACCTTCGCTGTACCACTATTTATAAACAATAATATTCGGTGTACATTGTAGATATTGTAGAAATGTACTGTGAAAGTTAATGATTATGAATAGTAATAGCGACTGCTGAGATCTTACTATTAATAAGGATCATTGTTTATGGTGTTTCACTTGGCAAAGAATTGCAAGAGATTATGTGTTTTCTAAATAGTTGTGCAAATTATGTTTAATATTTTTTAGGAATAATTTGGTATTTTAGATACTTATGTTTCCGTACTAATAAACAGTGTATAGAGTGGGACTTTGTGATTCGTGAAAGCATAATAAGTTCAAATATTTAAACTTATTTCGGGATGATACATTTATTATCTATATCAGAACAATTTTTTATAAAAAAGCATTATCGAACACCTTTTTCATTTGCAATTCTATGTAGTGATTTTGTCTGTCTGTGTAAATTTGTGGAATCAGTTTCTATATCATTCTGAAAATTAATATTTATGTTTTCGATAACATTTAATTTTAAAAATGACACGAGAAAAACTGTGATCATTTTCCCTTGGTGAAACAAATTACTTCAAATGATTCTATGTTCTATTCTTTGAAATTCAATCAAAACTAATTTGAGTAAAATGATAAATATATTCTAAATCTTACGTGTGATTCAGTGGACATTAATCTAGTACACTAATCTAAGCTAATCAATCATTTTACGGCACAAAAGGACATTTAATGACATTTAAATACATAAAAGAATATTAGCGCCAAGTATTCGACGCATTGCATCTAGAATCTACATGTCAACAGTACAATTATTTCTCTTCAGTTCACATAAAAATATGAGTTCAAACTACGCATGCGCTGGCTAAATAGCTATTTCACAAATTAGCCGGAACATCCCGCCCGGCGTTGGACGGCTGTTCAACATCATCATAAAATGGCAAAGGCACTACTCTAGTAATGTTTCTACGTAGTATACCTGTGGATGTCTTTAGATCGATGACGCGAAGAAGTCCATCGTCACCTTTATTGGTTTTCAAAATTCGAGCTAATTTCCAATCTGTGAATTTGTCATTTCCATCTTTTAACAAGACCAGCTGACCAACTTCAAGATTTTGTGAAGGTTTTTTCCATTTACTGCGGACTTGGAGTTCATTCAAGTATTCACGGCTCCAGCGCTGCCAAAACTGCATTTTTAATCTTTGAATCAGTGTCCACCTAGAAGAAAATGGTAAAGAATCTAAAACATCGTTATTTTCATGAATACTTAAGAGAGGACCTCCAATAAGGAAGTGACCAGGTGTTAGTGGTTGTAAATCATTTATATCTGCAGACAAGGGCGTTAACGGACGTGAATTCATAACTACTTCAATTTGTGTCACGAGTGTTGTCAGTTCTTCAAAATTCAAGAGAGAAGATTTAGTTATCTTCAAGAGGATTCGCTTCATTGTTTTGATATTCGATTCCCATAGTCCGCCGAAATGTGGTGATGCAGGGGGTATAAAATTCCATTGTATTCCTTCTTCTGCACTAAAACGCTGAATTTCATTCGAAGCACAAATTTGATAAAAGAATTTCAAAAGAGCACAAGTACCCTTAAAATTTGTGGCATTGTCACTCCATATAATGGAAGGTTTAGATCGTCGAGCAACAAATCTTCTTAAACAGGCTAAAAATGCTTCTGTGATCAAGTCTGAAACAACTTCCAAATGAACGGCTTTGGTCGAAAGCAGATGAATATAGCAATGTATGCCTTTAGTGTTATTTTTTACCTTTTTAAGTTAGGCTTTGTTATAATAGGACCGGCTAAATCCACGCCAGTCTTCTCAAATGGTCTAGAGGGTATAATTCTATCACGGGGCAAGTCACCCATCATTTGTTGAATAGTTTGATGCTTTGTTCGAAGACAAGTCATACATCTATTTACAATTCGTCTTACTTGTCTCTGACCAGATGGTATCCAATAAAACTGTCTTAATAAAGAAAGAGTGGTCTGAGTACCCGAATGTAGAAACTTTTTATGATAATATTCAATCAATAGGTCGGTGAAATAGTGAGACTTTGGTAACAGTATTTGGTGTTTCTGAGATTCTGATACATTAGAAAACTTCAGTCTTCCACCGATCCTTAACAGTTCATCTGTATCTAAAAACACATTTAAATTCAAGATCTTACTGTTGTTTGGTAGAGGGCGTTTTCCTTTTAAACATCGAATTTCCGTTTGAAATGTGGAATTTTGTACAATCTTTATTAGTTTTTTCGTTGCATTTTGTAACTCAGAATTATCTAAATAATCATGTTTCTTAATTTTTGTTTCTGGTTTACAGTTATTAAGAAATCTCCAGCACCATGCATTAATTCTTATTAATTTCATAAAAGAAGAATATCGATTAATTAAATCAGTGTTTCCTTCATTTTTATCAACAATAGTTGATTTCACAGCAGTGTTTTTCTTTAGTTCTAACTGATCCTTAACTTCCGAAATATCTAATTTATCAAATGGTTTTTCGAATTTTGGCCAAAGAGATCTGTCCTGTTTTAACCACTGGGGACCTTGCCACCAAAGATGATTATCTTTCAATTCTGAAACTTTCAAACCTCTAGTAACTAGATCGGCGGGATTATCTTGTCCAGGGCAATGAAACCAACTAAGTGGATCACTAAGATCTTTTATTTCTTTTATTCGGTTTCTGACGAACATTTTAAATCTTTCTGACTCTCCTCTAATCCAATAGAAAGTAATAGTAGAGTCAGTCCAAAAGTAGCAAGTTGCAGGAAAATATAAGTTTTTAGAAATTTTATGACAAAGTCTAGCAGACAAAAGTGCGCCTAATAATTCTAGGCGAGGTATAGAAAGAGTTTTTAATGGGGCCACTCTACTTTTTGCTGCAATAAAGCTGGTAACAACGTTCTTGTTTTTTAATACTGCTCTAAGGTACAGTACTGTACCATATGCTTTCTTTGAAGCGTCTGAAAAACTGTGTAACTCAAAATAATCAACTTCTTCTATGGCAATATCTGCCAAATAATATCTGGGAACATTAATACTATTCAGTTCTTTGATTTCCTCGAACCATTCATTCCACAAAATATCAATTGTTTGGGTAGATTTTCATCCCAGTCAAGTCCTAAACACAAAACTTCTTGGATTAAACATTTAATTCTAATAGTATAAGGACTAATAAAACCAATCGGGTCGAAAATACGACCAACAGTCTGCAATAGATAACGTTTAGTACTAAGTTTTCTCGACAGGAATTTTTCTAAGTTTTGAGTTTTAAATGAAAACTTATCACTGTTTGGATCCCAAGCAACCCCTAAAACCTTGGAAAGTATCAAATGCTGATTACTAAGATTTAAGTTATCTGTTACTTCATGAACGTGTAAAACATGTGCTTCCCATTTTTCACGTAATTCTAATGAGTTTGTTTTCCATTTCCTAAAAGTCATACTGGCATTTTGAAATATTTTAAAGGCTTCTTTACTTAGTTTAAATGCATAATCAACATCACCTTCACTGGTAATAAGGTCGTCAACGTACAACGATGAATTTAAAATAGCAAAAGATTCAGGAAATGTTGTTACATACCTTTGTAAGTGATGTTTGATAGTAGCTGCCAGAAGGAAGGGGCTTGACTTCACACCGAAGAGAACTCTTGTTAATCTGAAGATCTTAAATTCCTTACCTGGATCTTCAACCCATGGTTCATCATCCCAAAAAAATCTTGTAAAGTCCCTGTCTTGTTCATCTATCTCAATCTGCAAAAATGCTTGTTGTATGTCTGCAGTAATCGCAACAGGAAAATTTCTAAATTTGATTAAAAGGCTGAACAGTTCAGGGATCAGACTTAATCCTGTATATAAACAATCGTTTAGTGAAAGTTCACCTTTAGCATGGGCGCTTGCGTCGAATACCATTCTGACATTGCTAGTCGACTTATCCTCGCGGATTACTGCTCTGTTTGGTAAGTAAATTGTGTTTGCTTCCGATGTGTTGTTCTCAACAGGTTCAATAATATTCTCTTCTAAATAACTATCTAAAATAGCTTTATACTCCGAGAATAACAAAGATCGTTTGTAAAATTTGTTCTCAACTTCAAAAATCGTCTGTATGCCACTTCACGATTATTATTAAGAGACATTTTCAAATTAGACTTCCATGGGAATTTAACTTTGTACCGATTATCTTTAAAAACTATGCTTGATTGAAATTCAGACATAATATCTTCGTCTACATTACTAACATCTTTAGTTTCGGATTCAATTCCTAAGCTTTCTAACTGTCAAAAATTTCTGATTTGATCCGATATATCTTTTTCTTCAACTATAATTTTCATGCTAAACAATTTGTTGGCTGACCCCATGTAACCCTGTAAACACCAACCAAAAAGGGTTTCAGTAGCTGCGAGTTTATCCTTTAATCTTTTAATTCTACCAGTTACAACCTTATAATAATTATCTTATCCAATTAATACTGCAATTTTATTATTATTACATTCGTAACTGTCAGCTAGTTGTAACCCTTTTAATTTACTATAAGTTTTAGGAATGTATTTATCAGGAGTCGGTAAGCAAGCAGCTGAAATTTGATCTGTCTCGAGGGCTTCAACTTCAATATTTGAAAAGGGATCATCTCTATTTTCTAATTTTACTTTTACTACATTATACGTTTTATTAGTTGCCTTTTCGGCTCCAAAAGCATAAACAGATAAAGTTTCTGTTCTAATAACAGGTAAATTTAATTTTTGTGAAACATCACGAATTATGAATGTTCTCATACTACCATTATCCATTAAAATACGAATTGGTTCAGTTCTATTATCTTTCGGATCCTTTGCCATCACGGAACAAGTTTGCAAAAAAATGTTGCATTGTGTGTTTTTATTTTGTACATTATTAGTAGAACTGTTATCACAATGTGAAACAGATACGACACTCTTATCCGTATTTACCTTTAAATCATTTTCAAGTTGGAAACAAATGGCCCTACTATGTTTTTTGTTACAAATATCACACATTTTAGTTTTTTCACATTCTTTAATTATATGTTTGGCCTGTAAACATAAAAAGCATCTTCCCTGCCTTTTTAATATTTCTTTTTTCTGATCTATAGTTAAAGATACACACATTTCACTATTATGATCAATACTGTTACAGAATAAACAAGAATTCTTATTTACAGAAGTGATAAATTCAGCAGCTGAAACATTATTCTGTTTAAATCCTTTCGTACTATATTGCAATCTCGGTTTATATTTTGATTGTTTGTCAATACATTTTGATCTATGTTCAATTTTATTATCACTGGGAAATGATTTTTTAACATCTAAATCATGGATAGTTAATACCCTTTCTCTACTTTCAACTTCGTTTTTAAGAAAACTCATGAGATTTTCTATATTCCACATTTCTCCATCATTTAACTTCCGATTGAATTCTAACGTTAAATCTAGGGGTATTAATTTAATTAATATTGGACAAAGTAATCCACTTTATGTATCTGATTTTACACCTAGTGACTCTAAATTACGAATTTGTACTAGACATTTATCAGACAGATTTCTTAAACCCCGAGTGTCAGAAGAACTTTTCAGATATTCCATATTTAGTAAATTATTCAAATGAGCATGTACGAGCATATCATGTCTACCAAATCTTTCTTTCAAAAGGGATACGGCCGCTGCATAATTTTTTTCCGTTAGACTGAATCCACTTATTGTGTTTGCAGCCGTTTCCGAAACTAAGCTTTTGAAATAACTAAATTTCTCAATATCTGATAGACTTGTGTTTTTATCTATGGCTGTTTCGAAGGTGTTCCAAAATTCTGTAAATTTATCAGGTTCACCAAAAAACTTATTTATATGTAATTTTGGAAGCTTTACCTTTTTCAGTTCGGTAGTAGCATGATCTGCTCGCACTGGATAAACATTGTTAACATAAGCATTGTTATCATTAGAACATAAATTTTTTATCTTAAAGTTCAGTTTTGATCTATATGATATTACTTTTTGGTCATACAAGTCACAATTTAAAATTTCGGTTTCAATATGTTTAGCATTAATCGTAGTTACAATGGTGTTATCAAGTTCCTTAATAGTTTTATATTTTTCGTTCAATTTATCAAGAAGCTCTTCTAATTCTTGTATAGAATTTTCTGTATTAGTTAAATATTGATCGATACTTTCAAAAATTTTATTGAGAAGATTACGATGCGTATCACGCATTTTCGTTTGTTTATTTTCAGACATTTTCAAAACAAAATATAATCCTAAAAAGAAACTCACCGATTTCCAGTCAAACAAAATAATTACTTTCTGTTACGCAATCACTCTCCGAACGAAGTTATCATAATCCTTTTCAAGGCCGCTTGCACCAAAAATATACGATTCTCTGTTCTATTCTTTGAAATTCAATCAAAACTAATTTGAGTAAAATGACAAATATATTCTAAATCTTACGTGTGATTCAGTGGACATTAATCTAGTAAACTAATCTAAGCTAATCAATCATTTTACGGCACAAAAGGGCATTTAATGACATTTAAATACATAAAAGAATATTAGCGCCAAGTATTCGACGCATTACATCTAGAATCTACATGTCAACAATACAATTATTTCTCTTCAGTTCACATGAAAATATGAGTTCAAACTACGCATGCGCTGGCAAAATAGCTATTTCACAAATTAGCCGGAACAATACTAAACTCATTAAAATGATAACATTGCCAGATATATTGTATAACCATAATAAAAAGTTAAAAAGCATAATACGAGGAAACCAATCTATCAAGATTAAAACAAATACATATAAAAGTTTGGAAATATTCAAATGTCATCTCATGCAAATCTGATATATGTTTAAATATAAAATAAAGTAAAATATTTAAATGTCATGTGGATAACTTTTTTTTAATATATGAAAGCATAATTGACAAGTACACTTTTTGTTTCTCAAATGGGCATTACAAAAGTTAACAGTTTAAAGTGCGTATAAAACAAAAAGTTTATAGTGCGTATAAAATAACCCGAACACAATCTGAAATTGTTAAGTACCATAGTAAAAATTAAACTGCTAACGTTATTCCGAACTCTTAATTTCAACAACATAGCAAAAATAAAATTGAATAAAAATGCAAACCGCAATTTAGAAAATAATGATTTCAAATTAGTTTTACTTGAATGTAATGCATTTCATTTAAAAAATGTAAACTTTAATTTAAGATTTTTTCGCATTACGAGTAAGAGATTTTTCCGTACAAATGTGAAATGGCTCATACAGAGAGACAGTTGGATTTGATCTTATAAATGTCAAACTAAATTAGGTTAACTTTTAATTTCCTTAATTCGTTGCTTGAATTAACTATAATGTGTAATAATAATTCTTGGTAATATCTATATAGTTTTGAGGACGTAAAGCAGTTTTAAAAGCACTCAAATTATTACAAAAAAAATATTTCTGTGGAAAAATATTTAAATTAAAACGCATTTTATTTGATAGAAGCTTCATAAAATTAAACTTTTTAACTATATATATTTAAGTACATCAATAACTATATTTTTTTTATTTAACGAAACAATAAAATATATAAACGTAAAAATTTCAGCGAAATGCATAAAATATATTCGAAGCAATATTTCCATTTGTTAATAAATGACCTACACGCAATACTCTGTTATGCGATTATTTTTTTTCTGTAAAATTACAAAGATTTATAATGATGTATAACATTAAATATTAATTGCACTGCAAAAAATATGTTGATGCCAATTAAATGTTCTTTATTAGTATAAATTTAATAAATTATTTTGCACAGGGTGTGGCAGGGTAAAGTTCATAATAATGGACACAAATTACCGTGACATTACTGTGGGTGTCGCTAGGAATTCGAAAGCAGCATCATTTATTAAATTTATCAAAATGAATGTCTTGTGATTAGACTTATCTGTACCGGAACATTTAATTATATATGAGCATATAGCACAAAATTCTTTGTCTATTCAGATAACTTTAACTGACTTATTTAATATTTCTCCCCAGAAAATTATGCCTGATTTTTGTTTTCAATAAAATAAATTTTTATTTTTTTCCTATATCGTATTACATTTTTCTGAAATTTTATGTACATACAAAATTTATATTTTACCCTGAAAATTTATATTTGATTTTTATTAATGATTTTCCATATTTTAATATTTTTCTTCAAAAATACCCATTTGAATAGCATGTGGTACTTAATTTTACATGTTTTTAACTAGCATAATGTAAAATCTAAATTATAAGAAAGGATATTCTTACTGCATTAGTATAATTTGAATTGTTAATGCCTAAAAAAAAGAAAGAAAAACATATGTAAAAACTACGCTGGTGTAGGTGCACTTTATTAAATCTATCTATATGTATTATAAAGATAAAGCATATCCGTGAGTAACAACACTTATAACAACATCCAGAATAGTTGCAAAGTGTTTATGAAAACGGTTTCTCCGTCTGTGTGCCTGTCTGTCTGGCCGTGCTCTAACTCACGTAAATATACTTAGATCGTCATGTAATTGCTATATGTTATTGCGGTTTACCATAGCATGTTTGGTATTGAAAAATGAGTGTGTACCAGTTACGGATACTTTACACGCAATTTCAAAATTTTCCGTTACATTACGGTAAAAAGCGAAAATATTTAATCGGTGTATTCTAATGTCATAACAATATTTAAAATATAATAAAATTGATATTCATCATTGAGTAGGAGGAAAACGTCTTATCTATGGGTATAGTTCGTTTACAGGGACACTCAAAAGTGTTCCGTTACGTTACAGACAATGGGGGAAAAGATTTAAAGTATTTTAATAATGTTACACTGGTTCAAACACAGTGAAATTGAAATGCCTCAATGAGGTGGAGGCAATATGTTTTAAATGGCGTATCGAGTTACTGGGAACTATAGTTGATTTATAGGGACGCACAAAATAATTCCATTATACATTGATTAATGGGCAAAATTATTTTCAGCGTATTTTAATGGTGTTAAACTGTTTAAAACATGATGAAACTGATATACATTAGTGAGGTGCACTACAACATTTTTTCTATAGATTGTTTAGTTCGTAGAAATTATCGGTTATTTACAGAGTCACTCAAAAGTTTTCGGTTACAGGACTGACTATATGCATAACTTTTATTTTTATTGACCAAGTGGACCTGCTCAGACTTTGAACCAAGTCTGTTGAGCGAAGATATCCCTCCTTGTCCCCTTTATTGAGGTAATTAAAAAAAATACAAAACCCGTTGGTAAGCGCGACCGAGGGCAGGGTGTTGAACAATAGATAAACATTGGGCAGAGGATCATAAAAACAATGACGTAACACCACGAAAAGTGACAGCCGGACAGTTTCTAGAACTAGAAGAGAGTAGGATATGAGCAGTTTCCAAAAATTCGGATACTGGCGTGATATATACACATATAAACTAAAAATAGTTTAGGTTATCATTGCTGTGCATTACAAGGTGCTTAGATCATATACAGGGTATATGATACTACAGGGATACTACACAGGGATACTACAGGGATACTGCACAAAAGAACTGCACGCATTACAGGCTATGGACAGCCATCGCTAAAAATAATTTTTCACTGTTTTTTTTTTTTTTTTTTTTTTTTTTTTTTTGTTATTTAGATATCTTATTTCATTGTATAAAGGAAAATGAAATTAAAAAAGGAGAAATTTTTTTATTATTATTTAAGTATTTTTGCGCGTCATACTATCACTTATATATTTTCTTTTTCTAAAAAAATTCCATTTTTTTTTTTTTTTTTTTTTTTTTTTTTTTGTAATATAGAAACTTATGTTCTCTTCAATGATTATTTTAGAGTCGTTCAAATTGTGTTCAATCACTATTACTATCTATTAATACTCTAATTTTACTTATATGGCTAAAATTAAATTTTAAAGAAGATTACATACCATATCGTTCTTAACCTAAAATTGAAAAACAAATTATTATCAATATCCTAAATATTATCTTACGAGATATATAATGTTAAACGCAAATGTTATGCAAAAAAATTCGTTTATAACAAGTTAAGGAAAACATAAAAGAACAGGAAATTCGTTGTCAATTTATCGTATTCCAGACAAAAGCTTTATTTAGAAACTTAGTTTATTACATAGATGTGGATAAAAAAAAATACTTGAAAAATTACAAGGGGAAGTTTTGGCTTATAAATACTTCAGAAAAAAAAAATATATACATCAAAATTATAACATAAATTCAATTCTCTTTTATCCTACAATATATAAATATATTTTGAATAATACAATAAATGATAAAATTGTGTTTGTTTTAGTAAGGCTGAAGTACAATGAAATATATTATTTTCTCATTACGTTATGCAATATTTTTTTGTTAATAAAACACGTTAAATAATTTCGACCATTCCTAATTCTTCCCATGGATTCCGTAAATATTCCCACTTCCTAAAGTTAGAATTATGTGAAAGAGCATATATTACGATAAATGGCAGATATCACGATTATATATGTTGAGAGAAAGGATATGTATCTATTATATTCCATAAAATTTTATATTACATTAAAAATAAAATTAATAACAACTCCATTCTCCATATGTTTTTGTTTTTTAAAATATCATCCATTTTCAGAAATATCATTTTTATTTTTAAAACTAAAATAATAAGTGAATTATATTATAAAAATGTGTTCAGATTTAATAAATTATAACGTGTTACTTGTAATACAATAATGAACATACATTATCAAATTTTCTCATGGCATGTTATATAACTTTAATTTTATTCGAAGAAACAGGAATTCTTGCCGCGGTGTAAAAATTAAAATTGTGCGATGTTTAGAAATTAAATATGTGGAGTAAAATTAAAATTTATTGGTAGTGTGTTTCTTAAAATATGTGTTGCAATAAGTAACATTTATTGGTATTGTGTTTCTTAAAATATGTGTTTGCAATAAATAAAATTTTAAGCAATAATTAAATACTTTTTTTTTTCACATGGATATATACGAGTATGTATTCCAGAAGTTAAAATTGGCATATAATATGACAGCTTGTAGATTAGGAATTTTTTTCCAACTGTAAACAATATTCCTAAAATAAAAATAAAAAATCAATAACTTATCGGTCATGATTTTCCAGAAACATCATTTTAGTAGTAGCACATTATCTACATTTAAAAAATAGTAATTCCTAAAAAAAAAAATATTTTTTAGTTGTTTATAGTCTTTATTAGTCTTTATAGTCTTTACTAGAAACGTCATTTTATTTCATTTTTATATAAATACTTTTAAAATTTGATTAAATAATTTTATTTAAATGTTAGCCAATATAGTTATTGTATAAAAAAATGCATCATGCCTTTAAATCGAATATGCATTTTCCTTTGCCGAATGTTAAAATACTACTCTAGTAAAGGGAATACAATCGCAAGCTACTGTTAAACAAACGGCAACGTTCTTTTCAAATTACTCGTTTGCATTTCGTCGCATATTTTAAAAATTCGAGAAAAAGTTGTCCCGATTACTAAAAAAAGGTGTCCTGACAATAATAATAATAATAATAATGATAATATAACTTTCACCTTTTACCTGTAATCATTTTCTGCTACACTTCGTTTACCATCGTTTCCGGTAGAGGGCGCTCTTTCTTCCCCGTTCCATTACCTTACTAGTAAAATAGTAAACTAATACTTGGATAATATATACATTAAGATAATAGAAAGGGTAAGGAAGAACGCCCTCTACCGGAGAAGATGAAAACTAAAACAAACTGGAGGAGGAAATTATTACAGCTGCACAAAAATGAAAGTTGCAGGATTTCGTGAAGAAATGTACCCAGTCCGGGTACCATGTTATTTTTATTTCTATGCATGTTTGGGAGGGAATAATTTAAAAGTTAAGTGTTGAAAGTCACTATGTCCATGACTTTTTCAAAACTAGTACTTAGCTAGTACTTTTTGAAATTTTCAAAACTAGTACTTAGCTCCTTTCAACAACCACAGATTCAATTATTGCATTTTTTTGGTGTATCTTAAGACATTTAAACAACAATGTTGAAATAAAGTAAAAAAAAAGGTCGATGAATCTTGGGAAATTATTACAAAGGAAAATGACAATCTGTTTGTAACCTCATAAATGTTCCAATCATCTGACAGATATGATTATAATACATAACAAATGATTTAAAAAGAATAGTGAAACTTTACTATAGTTAAAGGATTCATTATTTCATTTCCTCATAAAAGACATTTGGTTATGTTTAGGCAGGAAGGATTATTGTAGTGGAATCTCTGTAAATATTTTTATTTATGCCTAAAAATTATAAAAGTAAAATGTTTTCTTACTTTCTTACAGGGTGCGCAGGAAGCAACATGGAAGTTTTAACTTCGGGCTATCATTTCACGAAAAATCAGTACATGCTCATCATTGGACTGTCTAAATGTACCTGGAAATGAATGTAATAAAATATTTTTACTAAAATGCATATTGATAGTTCAGTAACAATTCAGTGAAACTGGCTTCCCTGTATAGAACAAAGAGTTAGCTATATGTTATATAGCAAAATGTTATATGTTAGATAATATTTTTACAAGTTTAAATTTCAATTTAAAAGGTATAAACGTATGACTACACTTTTCAAAATCCTGAAAAGGGGTATTAATTTGTACAAAACATAATTTACAGCTAAAAAGTACTTAGTTAAATGTAGGGGAGTTCTAAAAAATTTTATTAAAAATGAATTGTATTAGGTTACATACCATGTTAAATCCTACTACCAACAAACCCAACATGCATCGTTTTTAAGGATTACTGTTGGTTATTTTTTTTTCATTTACCATATAGATATATTTTTTAAATATACATATAAAACATTGGTTATTAGAAGTTACTAAACAAAATTATAATTGTATTAATAAAAAAAATTGCTATTTTTTTATTTGCGAATGCAATGCAATTTCATTTTCTATTTCTATTGGTACTTTTGAATAAATATAATAAAAGTATTTAAAAATAGTTATTTTTTTAAATATATATTATTTATGATTTTTAATAATAATCGCTTTTTTTCCTCAATTTTCTAATCACCATTTACAATTTTGATTTTATATTAATTAATATTGTACAATTTAATTCACAATGAATTTTCCTACTCATTAATATCATTTTCTCATGTATTCATATTTGGTTTCATTCAGCCTTTGCTGCACGTATTTCTAATAACATTTTTCAAAAAGGTAAAGTATATTTTTCTTTTTCTAATTGTTTCCAATTCTAATAAGTAAAATGTCAGCCTTTTACATGACCAATTATAGTTAGTAGGATATTGTTACATTTTTATTTATTCCGCTAGTGTTTATCCTTCGTCTGCTGATTTGTCTGCGGCAGACGTCATTGGAAGATGTTTAATGGTAAGTCTTTCGATAATTCCAGAACGTTTATTATGTTAATAGAAAATCAAACTATTGCAAAATCTGAATTTTTCTCATTTACAAATGTACTTTGACAAGAATTTCAAGATTTTTTTTTTATTAAACTAACTTGTTAATATGCATAAATTCAACAAGCTAAATGAATATAAATCGGATAATATTACAAGTATAATTACGTTAAGAGCATTGTTGTTAATAAAATAGTTTTCTAATATGAATTTCATAACCTTTATGACCGTTGAATGTATTTTCTATGCAATCGCATATTGCGGTAAGGTGTGGGATATTTGTTTAATTTGTTTTTTCATAAATTTTAGAATATTTAAAAAAATATTTTTCAAATCGAGTGTTACAAATATATATATAACAAATTCCATTCTATACATGGCGCTAATTAAACAGAATTATATTTTAATATTTCCCAAATCCATAACAAATTTGTAATGTGTAATCTGATGCATTATGATAATCTCATAAAGAGCGAATTTTCTACTAAAGAAGCGATATTTTCAAATTTTATCCCTTAAGGATTCTTAAATTGGGTTCATAAATTTATATTATAGAGATAGACTATTAGATTAGTCGTCTTCTTTCACATAATAAGGTTATTTATCAAAAGGCAGAATATACTCCACTTGTGATCGTAAAATCAAGAGCAGCAATTTTCGCAATATGCACAATTTATTGGTTCTTCATGGTAGTAGAAATTAAGTAATATTGTTTACATTTATACGTGCATTTAACATAATATTTGAATTGAAATTTCAGTGTCTTTATAATATGAAATGTTCATAATTCCGTTGCATTTTATATCGATACGTTTAAATTACTTCAGTAGTATAATATATAGAATTTGACAATTAAAGAGTGCCTAACTAAAGTTTTAAATCATAATTATTTTAATTTACATTTTTAGATCTTCAAGTATTAAAAGATTTAAACTATTTAATTTATTTTAAATTTAAAAAATCATTTTTGAAATATTCCACGCATCTTTCAATATTAGTTTTAAATATTTATTTCTGTAAATATTTAAAGTACATTAGTTTCGTATTTTAAATATTATTTTTAAGCACTTCGATGTATCTCGAAGAAGTGTTATACAATATATTTTAAAACTTCATGTAAATTTTACTTTTTTCTTAATTTTTAAAAACATAGTTCTCATCATAATTCTCACCCCTATTCCAAAAGTTCACCTTTTCTTTAAATATTGCTGTTTATTTTTCGAAATTATAGATATTTTAACTACCATTCTAATTTTTTTTCAGATTTCTACATTCTGTATGCATTATATTCTTGTATTTTTAAATCTGTAAGTTTGTAAGTTATTGACTACTCCGTGAGTAGGCAATGTGTGAATGAGATCGTTTTGTCCATTAAGCGATTATGTGCGTACAAGTTATAAAGGCTCTCTATCTTTCTTTAACTTTCGATGGACAGCTGAATCCCTGAAATTGTGAGTCACCGGGTAATTTCAATTATGCAAATTTTCTGGAGCTGGTCGATCGACACTGAAGTATATAAGCAGCGAATTTTGACTTGAGTTCAGAGCTCGGAGGAGCTGGAGAGAGAGCCCAGGGGATCTAGAGTATACTTGGCCTGGGAAGTTGAATATTGCGACTTAGATTGAGATTTAGATTTAGCCTTGAGACCTCGCATCGAGTCTCAGGATGGATACTCGGCCTTAGTATTTTATACTGGAGTTTTATGCAGTTGTAAAGCTGATTTGAACCTGCATCAGTGCTTATTTAATTTGAAGGATAAGAGTGTTGGATCGTGCTTATATATTTTAAAGGTTAAGGTTCAATTATATTGTTTCAGTTTTGTTAAAGCAACAAATTTTTAGCAAGAACTCTTTAGTTAATTTAAACTTTTAGAAAAATTTCGTGGAGCTCGCTCAAACACCCTGCTAATTGTGTTAATAAACCAGTTTTTGGTTTAAAACAGTTGTACTTCTTTCTTCGTGCTCTACCACACCAGCGAACATTTTAATATGGCCGCTACAAATGGCGCCCAACTTCACGGGTTGTACGATGGCCCACATCCACGAGAGATAGTCCCCAGAATTTACTTTGCCGGAAATTCTGATGTCACAGAATTTTTAAATAAATTGAACGATTATATTGCCTTTAACGATATTCCAGATAAAAACAAATATTTAGTATTGAAATGCTCTCTAAAGGATGAAACCTTGCTTTGGCTTGAGAACATTGGACGTTTCTTGGTGACTGATGACGCGAAAAGATTTGAGCAAACATGCTCGGAGTTAACTAAAGCCTTTCCTAATGAGCGTAATGCAGCGGAATTAAGACGTGAATTCTATTGTAAACGCCAGACTATTTATGAAAAAGCGTCCGGATTTTTTCTGAGAAAGCTCGAATTGAAAAACAAATTGGCACTTGACGTTACTCATCAGGAACTGATTGATATTCTGCTTCCTCTCTTCTTAGTATCAATCCAGGACTTTATTGAACTGCGTGCCCCAGCGAATACAGCTGAACTCTATCAATTATTAATAAAGTATGAAGCGCGACATGAGGCGGATCACCATAGACAGAGAACCACACGAGAATTCAACGAGGGGGATAGGTTTATTAATAGGTCCAGGAATTATGATAATGAATATAATGGTCGTAATGTTCGTGGTCCAGTTAATTATGGGAATAGGCAAAATTTTCAAAGAGCTAGTGGTGGTTTAAGGAATTATGATCAAGCTTATAATAATGGTTTCAGAAGAAATGAGGGGGTGAGCAGTCGCAATAGAAATGGTTTGGATAGAAGGAACGAGGTTAACCCAAGGCAGACTAGCTCGTCCAGGGTTAGACAGTTAGTGGTTGGTGAAAATGTCGTTAAGCGGACAGTGGGAAAGTCTTGTGGTATTAAAAATCGTCAGCAGGGGTTAAACTGGTAGTTGGCTGTTGCACGGAAGGTCAGCAGTCACAGGTTAACTTTTCAAAGCCTTCTGTGATAAATTTAAATACGGTAGTAGTTAACCCAGTGGAATTAACTGAGTTGCTAATAGTTTTGAGTGGTATAGTGGTAAAAAGTGTTCTGGATACGGGTGCGGACAAAAGTTTTATATCGTTTGAAGTATATGAGAAATATTTTTCGTATAAAAGGTTGCGGCATGTTTATTTAGTGGTTCAGTCGGCTCAAGGGATACAATGTAGTATAAAAGGTCTGGTGGATTTAGATATGAAGATAAGGTCAGTTAAAACTAAGTGGCAATTTCTAGTATTAGATGGATTAAAAGCCCATTGTATTGTTGGAGTGGATTTTATGAAAGACAGAGGGATGAGCCTAGATTTCTTTTCACGTACACTGGAGGTTAATAATGATGAGAATACTTGTACAAACGAATCCTCATCACTCTCAATTGATTTAAGTGAATCTGGTTTAACAAAGGGGGAGATAAGCAAATTTAATAAGTTTTTACATGACTCCAGGGAAGTGTTTTCAGACAAACCGGGGTTGACACACGTTTCCTGTCATGAAATTAATACCGGTTCACATGCGGCAGTAGCAAGCAAACCATATCGTTACGATAAAGTCAAACAGAAAATCATTAATTATCACATTCACAAAATGCTCCGCGACGACATTATTATGCCCATTGAGTCTCTATACGCATCACCAGTAGTATTATGTCGGAAAAACAATGGAAAAAGCATTGAGGATTCTGAGGCTTGGAGATTCGCTATTGATTATCGAAAACTCAATTCAATAACCCAATATCCACAGTATCCAATTCCTGTAATAGATGACATACTAGGCAATATTCAAAGTACTAAATTCATGTCCACACTCGATTTAACCTCCGGTTATTTTCAAATCGGCATGAAACCGGAAGACATACTTAAAACAGCATTTATAACGCATAATGGGTGTTTCGCATTTAAACGCATGAGTTTTGGATTATCGGGGGCTCCAGCCACGTTCCAGAAGGCAATGGATACCATTCTGAAACCCCTTCTTGGTTTCGGAGTTCTGGTACACCTGGATGACATTATCGTTATGTCTGAAACATTCGAAGAACACATAAATTTGTTACGTAAAGTATTCACATTACTCAGAAACGCGGGTCTCACTGTCAAATTAGAAAAATGTAAATTTATTCGTAAAGAGTTAAAATATCTTGGCGTTCGAATCACACAAACAGACAAGCAAAAAACAGATGCAATTGCGGCAATGACACCTCCAAAGAATGCGAAACAAGTAGCAACATTTTTGGGTATGGTTGCTTTGTTTCAAAAATTTATACCACATTTTTCAGAGATTTGCGAAACTCTATATGCTTTAAAACGAAAGAGGGTTAAATTTGTTTGGTCGAAAGCGGCTCAAAATGCTTTCGAACATTTAAAGAATACTTTAATTTCTTCACCGGTTTTAGCTCATCCCGATTACGCTTCACAATTTGAATTATACTGTGACGCTAGCGCAGTCGGAATTGGTGCGATGTTAGATCAGAAAGGTCGCCCCATAGCTTTTGCTTCCAGAATTTTGAATGCAGCGGAACGGAACTATTCAATTACCGAACGCGAATGTCTTGCTGTAATTTGGGCTCTAAACAAATTTAGATGTTTCTTCTGTAATATCCCGGTCAAAGTGGTTACGGATCACTCTGCTTTAACAAAGTTAACGCATGGAAAATGTTTATCTTCGAGAATGGTGCGATGGTGTCTAAAGTTAGCTGTGTTTAATATTGAAATTGAGCATAGGGCAGGAAAGGAAAACGCAGTAGCAGATGCTTTATCGAGGAATCCCCAGGAGGGTGTTGAAATAGCTGAGGAGGTTCAGGTTTGTGTTTTGTCGTCATTGGTTTTGAAGTCGAGAGAGCAACTCATAGAGGAACAGAAAAAGGATGAGGAATTTGGTCAGTTATATAAATATTTACAGGATGCTGACATGGTACAAAGCGCGGACGCGCATATGTTCCAAAATTGGTCCCGGAATTTCAAAATTATCGATGGTCCTTTATTTTATTCCAAAACGGTAAATTCTCGTGGTGAGCTAAGAGTTTATATTCCATCCTCTCTTCGTAAGGCCATCTTGCACGAGTTTCACGATAATCCATTAGCAGGTCACCTAGGTGTCAGGAAAACGTATGCCAGATTATGTGACTCCTGCTACTTCCCTAAAATGCGGGAAGCAGTGCGCGCTTATGTCTCCAGCTGCGACACATGCCAAAAATATAATTACAAAAATATAAGACCAGCTGGCAAACTAATTTCAATTAAAAAGTCCTTTCCCCTAGAATGTATCGGAGTTGATTTAATTGGTCCTTATCCCTTAACCGGAAATAGATATAGATTTGTATTAGTAATTGTAGATTATTTTAGTAAATGGGTTGCGTTTGTCCCCCTCAGAAAAGCTTCAGGAAAAATTGTAGCTAACGCTTTATTTAACTGTTTTATTTCGAAATATGGTGCACCATCCCAGGTAATTAGTGATCACGGTCCCTGTTTTATATCCGAAATTTTTAAAGAATTGTGCACACAGCTGGAGCTATCTCATTCTTTTACAGTTCCATACCGGCCACTGTCCAATATGGCTGAGAGGGTCAATAGAACCCTCATTCAAATGATTTCTTCCTTTATTGGCACTCATCATTCAAACTGGGACCAGTTCTTGCAGCATTTTGCCTATGCTTTGCGTACGGCAGTTCACGAATCCACTGGAAAAACCCCTGCAGAATTGTTTTTGGGTCGTAAGATTATAACTCCATTTCAACAGTTAATTAGAATCTCGGGTAATGAAAATGAATATATGATTCAGGACATCGATAAGTTGGTTAAGGAAGCACAGGTAAAAATGGGAAAGGCTCAGAAAAAACAAGCGTTGTATTATAATATGCGTCGGAGAGAGTTGGAGATTAGAGTTGGTGATTTTCTTT
This sequence comes from Maratus michaelseni, assembly GCA_963931845.1. Classification (NCBI taxonomy): domain Eukaryota; kingdom Metazoa; phylum Arthropoda; class Arachnida; order Araneae; family Salticidae; genus Maratus; species Maratus michaelseni. The sequence continues at coordinate 297,289,188 of OZ007591.1, read as the reverse complement.
CGTTGGAAAAGCATTGGTTAAGTTCTAGTCGGCAAAAACGAGTTGCTAAGTTTGGACCTAAGTTTGAGGGACCGTATAAAGTGTTGGAAGTTAAAGGTAACAATTTAATTATTGATGTTGACGGTTGTCATACCACGGTAAACTTGGATCAGGTCAGAGTTTATAAGTTTAGGGACACTAGCTCAAATGGTTCTCAAACGTCAGACGGTGAATCCTCTATACCACAGTCAAAGACCTCTCATTCTCCTTACGTCAGTCAATCTTCTTATGCAAATAATTCTTCTAATAATAATAGTGATAACATACGCACGGAGATGAAGCGTAAATTTCCTCAAGTTAACCGAGAACGGGTTAACCAGCCAGCTGAACAGACATTACCTAAAGTGGTTCATAAATATGGCAAAAGACAGCAACCGCATTCGATCTCGACAAGTAGTTCTAAGCCTCCAGACAAGAAGTTCATGCAGAACCCTTCTACGTCACATCGACCACAACACAAGAGACGGTTGTCAAAGTCATCGACAGACATTCCTGCCAAGAGAGGACGGAACGGCAATCCATCAACAGATCTCGACGAATCTACCGATAGTCAACCATCTCAGAAGTCATCACATCGACAGTGCCAAAGTGACGCACGAAAACGTGGCATGGACTATCTCCCCTCTACAACCAAACGGCGCAGGAGAATCGGCAGAAAGCTGACCTTGCCCTCCACATCGATGTCGGGAGCCTCACGGAAACGAACGCCTTTCGATACTACATTCTTCAACCCTAGAGACAATCTTGTCCAGCGGCACCATCGTCGAGACCCGCCTAGAAATCGTCGAGTCGACACTTCAATAAGCCCGCCTAGCAATCATCAGATGGACAACTCAGTAAGCCCGCCTAGAAGTCGTCGAGTGGAATCTACGAGCAGTCGTCGATTGGACACTACATGAGCTCCTCCCAACGGACGTCGCCATGGTTACAACACCCGGCTGCAGGCACGACAAGCGACAGTGGCCTCTCCTTACCAGTCTGAATCAGAACGGAGTTTCGTCCAAGGATTTTGGGGACGCCGCCAGAGTTCTTCTATGAGCCTACAAGCTTCCAGTCCATCTTCACTATAAAACAGGTGACGACGTTCCATTTTTATTACTCTCATTATAAAGTACCTTTATTAATGTCACTGGACGGTGCAAAGCAGCTGAACTGTTTATAGTTACCTTTTGACCATTGTTTGGATTTTTGTATCTCGGCTTCACAAGTTGTGCATTTAACTTCTGTTCAAAATTTTTGTCAAAATTTAAGTTATGATGTCAGAGAACATCTTTTGAGATTCATCGCTTTCATGTTCAAGAGATTGTTAAATTGCTTGTATAATTGTTCTATAAGTGTTCTGGGAATATTCTATGTATAAATTATGTGTATATTATGTGTATGATTGTTCTATATGTTGAATTTGAAATATGAATTTAGTATTAGGGGTTTTTTACACGCGCCGCGGATAGGCGTGCACGTGTTTTGCGGTCAAGAGTTGCCCTTGACACGCGTGTTCTATTTCACTTTACTAACATTGTTACCAAATCTAACTTTCTTCCTTCGATCGTGGTCGTTATCGCTTTAGTGTTGCATGTTGGGTTTTCGCAAGTTATGTACTTTTAAAAGTGTTGTTGGTTATACACTAGTTATGAAGTTTTAAGTGTTGCTCGTTATACATTAGTTATGAAGTTACTTATTAGTTCTGTTGTTGCTAATTATGAATATTGTTAGTGTATTTCATAGTTATGACGTAAAATTGTATGTATGTAGATAATGAAGTTTGTTCCAGGAAGTAAACGATCTTGAAGCAGATAATCTATTTATAAAAGTTTTTTTATATTTTAGTTCTCAAGAAGTAATGTATATTTATACCTTTATATTTTATAAAAGAAAATTGTTTCACTTTCACAGCTCTGATAGCTCTTAGTTTGTGACCATTGTAATTGAGCGAGTCATCTACATTAAATTTCGGGGATGTGAGTTTTTGGAAATTTGGGAATTTTTAGTTAAGCTACTTTATTTCTTTGACAGATAGTTTTGTACTGACGTTCTACATTACAATTTGTTTCGGCACTTCATGGAATTTTGAAGGTAAAGTTGCGTATTTATTTTTTTTTGGCAAGCTGTGAATTTTGTGAGGAAAATTTTGTGAGATTCTTCTGCATGATACTGCACATTTACAGGAGGTTATGATGAAAGTGTCGTCGATCTGACCAGTTTTTGCGTGATGGGTTAAAAGTACAAAATTTACATTTGGATTCAAAATTTAAATTTACCCGTCACATGTATTTTCATTTTTTGACTCGAAATTTTTAAAAGAAAAAGACGATGGTCTGCATTCAACCACCGCTTTTTCTTTCACAATATCCGGGAGGGGTTGTAAGGTATTGACTACTCCGTGAGTAGGCAATGTGTGAATGAGATCGTTTTGTCCATTAACCGACTATATGTGCGTACAAGTTATAAAGTCTCTCTATCTTTCTTTAACTTTCGATGGACAGCTGAATCCCTGAAATTGTGAGTCGCCGTGTAATTTCAATTATGCAAATTTTCTGGAGCTGGTCGATCGACACTGAAGTATATAAGCAGCGAATTTTGACTTCAGTTCAGAGCTCGGAGGAGCTTGAGAGAGCTCAGGGGAGCTAGAGTATACTTGGCCTGGGAAATTGAATATTGCGACTTAGATTGAGATTTAGATTTAGCCTTGAGACCTCGCATCGAGTCTCAGGATGGATACTCGGCCTTAGTATTTTATACTGGAGTTTTATGCAGTTGTAAAGCTGATTTGAACCTGCATCAGTGCTTATTTAATTTGAAGGATAAGAGTGTTGGATCGTGCTTATATATTTTAAATGTTAAGGTTCAATTATATTGTTTCAGTTTTGTTAAAGCTACAAATTTTTAGCAAGAACTCTTTAGTTAATTTAAACTTTTAGGAAAATTTCGTGGAGCTCACTCAAACACCCTGCTAATTGTGTTAATAAACCAGTTTTTGGTTTTAAAACAGTTGTACTTCTTTCCTCGTGCTCTACCACACCAGCGGACATTTTAATATGGCCGCTACAAGTTAAGTTTGAAATTGTTAAAACATCTGGATTTACATGCGTATTTAAGAGGTTGACAGAACGGAAATTTTTAAATATCATTTTTAATGCATTAAACAATTAAAGCACGCACAAATGTAGAAGTTATATTTTTGAATGTGTAAAATATATTAAATTATGCGCAAATCTATTTTCCAGTAACCTATCAATCCAATCAAATAATAAATTCCCATTCCTTTTCACATTTGTTTAGGCTGGAATAAGAGTTTGGTGAAGTTAAAAATATTTTATAGTAAAAAAAAATATGGCATACATGTTTTATATTTCGCAAGATATGCTGCTTTTGTCTCTTGAGGCGCATCTTTAACATAATAAAAAACTCGTAAAAGTAAAATAAATCCTGTTCTCTTTTCAGCCTTTTAGGTTAATTTCTTTAGAAGTAGACCGATTGCAATCACTTCGTTTATATCTATAGCTATATGTATATCTGTTATCTCTTTCTGTATAATCTAAATATTTTCACCACGCTCTCGCCGAAAAGACTGAAACAATTTTAACCTAATTTGGGCAGTTTACTGAACTTTACAGAATTTTGAATGAGTTTGTTAATTAAGTATGTAGCTAACATAACTAGTTTACAGGAGCACACAAAATCAAAACATACAATATTTTTTTCACGATAACGTCCGAAGTTCTGAAATTTAAAATCTAATTGGGACAGTGAAATGATATTTCAAGTATTTTGGATAAACACGCCCATCTCGTATACTAAGAAACAATTATAAGATAATATCTTGAGATAATGTCTACAAATGAAATAGTTTGTAATGATATTTTGTCGTACGACATTCATGGAATTTGGAATAAATTGTTAGAAAATAGATAAAGTTTGTTGAAATATTTTTATTTTTATTTTCCGCCCCCACCCTTTACCTTCAGTACCACGCTTGAACATTAATGGTCTTTCCCGATCTGGAGCTCGAGCAAGATCGAGGAGAAATGACAGCGTTATCCCTGAGGGTGGCTGAATGTAGCCTGAAAACGTTTGGAGTATGTGTTTTTGTGTTTATAATATCTAGACAATAATAAATGGATCAAATAATATTTCATGGATCAAATGGATCAAATTTTAGGTCCCTTAAGCAATGAGTACACTTGTGAATTGCACTCCTCTTTTGTGACTCTTATATTTCGGTTACATGCACACACGAAATTCTCGATGGAATTCATTGAATGGTTTGGTTTCAAATTACATTTGAGCAATGAAAATGTATTATATTCAATGGACGATTTTTAAACTAATATATCAAAATATAAAATAGCATTTCTTATATAATTGTCTCACATCCATTGCATTTGGTATGCCAAATTTTGCTGTAAATTAATTTTTCATCAAAATAACGAATTTAGAAATTGTGAGCCAATTACTTTCATTTGTATTATATATCACAAATTATATAATATAACATCAAAAACAGAAAGAAAAACGAAATCAACCCATTCTTCAGACAGCGGGACGGATTTGTTAAAACGTAATAACCATCTACAGCTGCACATTCCCCAACTTTCTGCATTCTCTGAATCTATTTGCTTAAGAGCATTACGGTATTTTATTTGGCCATTTTATATTTTTCCACATACAAAATTAACGTTATTTATTATTATTCATTTTATAAACTCTCATATCTCATATTTTATCTCATATCTCATATTTTACTCTTTTATCTCATATTTAACATTAGTATTCTCTTAAGAAATTTTACTAAAATACGCTGCTGATTACATGCAAATTAGTTCTTTAAAGACTTTATAAGGTTTTGGACTTCACACTGTGATAAGTAGAAATCTGTAAGGCATTTTCATGTTTACACATAGCATGCGTTTATAATATTTATTTATGATAGTGGCGTATTTTTCTTTTAACATGAATATTGATTCATATTTGTTTCACACATAATAATCCAGTTTCTTTATCCCAAAGATTTTAAATCCTAAAGAAGCGAGTAACAAAATTCGGAAAAATATTAGTACAAATAAAATAATACACACAGACTAAAACTATATTTCCATCATCAATATAGTTAATTCGATCTATATAGATATTTCGATACTATACAAATTCCAAAAATCGTTGTATTCCATATCTGTTCGTAGAAATACATGGAAAAGATAATATATGTTTCTCCTTTGAAAAAAAAAATAGAGAATATATTAATTCCTGTTATTATTTTCATTTATTTCTAATTTGGAATAACTTTAGAAATTTTTATTTAGACATATTTTGCCCTAAACATAAAATTTAAAAATTATATTTAGGATGCTAAAAAATCGCCACCAGTCGTTATTAGACAAAGCTATAAATTTGCAAAACATAGCTCATAAAATATTTATATTTCTTCGATGCTTTAAAAATTGAAATTGTAATTATATTTTTCACATATAAAATTAATTTTATTTTATATTATTCACTTTATAAACTCTATTTATATCTCATATTTTCCATTAATATTCCTTTAAGACATTAAATTATATAAAAATATAAAAATAATAATTTAGTATTTAATTTATTATAACAAAGAAATATTTTTTAAGGGATATGTCACATATATTTTGCGTATCATTAACTAAACTGCAATTTAATTTTATGATAGACTTATTTATGGCAAGTGTAAAATATTTAGAGTTTCACCGTTTTAGCGGCATGTCTTTGAGTTATTTCTGCCCAGAGCATTTTAAAAATATTAAAATTTATCAAATTTGTATGTATTTGTGTATTTGTACTTTTTCCTTTATTTTAAAAAAAAATAGGACAGCGAATTTCCCTCTCCTTCCCCGTCCTCCCTGAAAAAAAAAACAGTCCTGGTTATGACCTAGTTATGAGTCCTGGTTACTGAACAATTTTACACACTTTTATAGAAAATCTCCGTCAATTTTGTATAAATTCTATCAACATTTCTAAGAAAGATTTTATGAATACAGATATTATAAATGTGTAGAAAAAAACCCTTAAATGTAAAATTATTAGGTGAATTTACTCTACCTACTATGTTATCTTGCGCATAATTTAATTCCCCTTCCAAATATTATTCTGGAAGATTGGATAATCTGCATTATTGTATGAAAATAGGTCAGGCAATTGGGTAGAGATTAAATTAACTTATTTTAGATAAAAGACCATATACCAGAATAACCAGATTGCTTTTTATTATTCATGCGTAGAATTAATAATGCAGGCTATAATGTACAACAAGCTTCATTTTATTGCAAACTATTATATATTTATTTTAAAGAAAACACATTATATATACAGACGGTTATTTGTTTTCTTTTTCTAAATATTTTTAAAATATGGTAAACCAATATTTTCTATAGATGTTAGAAATTTCATATTAAGAATTAATGGCAAATAATTATTTTCTGCGATTGTGCATATTTATTATTTATAAATGAAAATTAATAGATACTACAGTATAGTAGTTATTAATAAGTAGAAAAATAAATGTAGTACTGTGCAACAATATGCAAATTCAGATATAAATGTACAGTCTTGGAAATAAGAATGTACATTCCTAATTAACTCTCCTGCGAATCATCGAATACAAATGTAACTAGTACCAATCAATTACTAATAACATCTACTACGTAAGGCTATAAGGCTATATTTAAATTTTGTTCAGAGTGTAACCTACATACTGTGTTATAAAAACGGCATCAAATCTTACTTTTTTTTAGTATAACTTAAAATTAGGCATTAATATAATATTTTAAATTACTAAAATATATTAATAATGCAAAAAATAACTAGCATTTATTATTTAATTACTTACTTCGTGGTTTTATATAACTATAAGGGACAAATTTTAAGGGGGAATAAATTTTACACATTTTTATAGAAAATCTCCGTCAATTTTGTATAAATTCTATCAACATTTCTAAGAAAGACTTATTTTATGAATAGAAGATATTATAAATGTGCAGAAAAAAACCCTTAAATGTAAAATTATTAGGTCAATTTACTCTCCCTACTATGTTATCTTGCGCATAATTTAATTCTCCTGCCAAAGATTATTCTGGAAGATTGGATAATCTGCATTATTGTATGAAAATAGGTCAGGCAATGGGGTAGAAATTAAATTAACTTATTCTAGATAAAAGACCATATTCCAGAATAGCCAGAATTGCTTTTTATTATTCATGCGTATAATTAATAATGCAGGCTATAGTGTACACACAAGCTTCATTTTATTGCAAAATATTATATATTTATTTGAAAGAAAACACATTATATACACAGATGTTTATTTTTTTTCTAAATATTTTTAAAATATGGTAAATCAATATTTTCTATAGATGTTAGAAATTTCATATTAAGAATTAACGGTCAATAATTATTTTCTGAGATTATACATATTTATTATTTATAAATGAAAATTAATAGGCAGTACAGTGTAGTAGATATTAATAAGTAGAAAAATAAATGTAGTACTGTGCAACAATATGTAAATTCAGATATAAATGTACAGTCTTGGAAATTAGAATGAACACTTCTAATTAACTCTCCTGTAAATCATCGACTACAAATGTAACTAGTACCAGTCAATTACTAATAACGTCTACTACGTAATACTATATTTAAATTTTGTTCAGAGTGTAACCTACATACGGTGTTATAAAAATGGCATCAAATCTTACTTTTTTTTAGTATAACGTAAAATTGGGCATTAATATAATATGTTAAATTACTAAAATATATTAATAATGCAAAAAACAACTAGCATTTATTATTTAATTACTAACTGCGTGGTGTAATATTACTATAAGGGACATAATTTATTTTTGTTTGTACAGAAATCTCGTTAAATATACAAATGATGAAACAACTATGGAAGATCGTCTTATATTATTTTTTTTTCTTTGATCTTCCTCTAATGTACAGTTCTGGATAAAAGAATACCCCCTCTACTAATTCTGTAACTACGGATCGAATAAAATGTAACTAATTCAAACCACTCAGAAATAAAATCCCCCCCCTTTGAAATTGTAATAATATTTTCTTATCTTAAAATAAAAGCAAAGTGTTTGCTATATTAATAAAATTTAATAAAATGCATAAATGAAAAGTTTATACACTATTCCTTCAGCCAAATAACAACAAATATTATTATATTTTTTTTTATTTCTAAGTTTTCTAAAAATTTAAAATACATCCCACTAAAAATTATGTTTACATGAAATCAAACGAACTAAAAATTATTTGTTTCAGATTCCAACAATTTTGATTTTGAGAATAATAATATTAGTGGGAACTGTTACAAAGGAAAAATGATTAAATACAGAATAACGTTCAAAAGAGATATATGTAAAAGTACTACATTCCTGAATTTGCATTTACATCCGTAAAACTCTACTCTATTTAAGTAACTAATTTAAGCTACAGGAAGATTTTACGAAGTGAGATTCCTTTGGAATGTCAGATGTTGCAAAAGTTTTACAGCTTGTTATCTCAAAAACTTTTTCACCTATTATGTAAAGGTTTGAAAAGAATTTTAAACAACATGTCCCTTTTAAGTTTCGCTTTCAAACAATTTAATATATTTAAAGATTATTCAATTTAGGTCAGAAATAAATGTACTTGCAGCTGTGCAAAAGATACTAATCACATAACAAAAAGTGATAAGCTATTTATAATTTAGCTTTTAGGCAAATATTAATGAAATAAAATGGGCAATTATACAACATTTTTGTTTATTATGTAGACAAAATGTGATAATCTAAAAATAACAATTATGAATAGGAAACTTGTGTTTTATTTAATAAAAAAGCACATATTTTTAAAAATTCGGAAATTTCAAATCTGTTTAAAAACACAAATCAATAATATTTTAAGAAATTTCATTCAAACGTTTATGTTATTTTCTGTACATTCATACTTAACATATTGTAAATTTAAAAAAAAAATAATAATAAATGAACTTTCCGAATAATATACATGGATAAATTTGATATTCGCTTTACCATTTTTTTAAATAAAAGAATAAATCTGCATTTTTTTTAACTATTAGAAACTAAATAAATGAACTAGTTTCTAATATTTTAATATAAGTCACAAAAACAATTTTTTATTGTTGTGTCTTAATAAATACACCTTACGACTTAAGAAAGAATAATAACCTAGGTTTCAGACCTTTAAAATAAATATAATTCCGATTGAACGTATGTATCTATACAATTATATAAAGAGGAAACGGTGACTGACTGTCTGACTGACTCATTAACGCCCAGCCGAAACTACTAAAGTCACGGTCCCGCAATTTAGACTGTAGATTGCTGTTATGGCCTAGGCAAGCAATAAGAAGGGATTTTTGAAAATCCCCCCCCCCCCGAAGGCGGTTAAAGGGGCGTTCGAATGTTTTAGGTCATTTTGCCATATCTCAGCAGCAGTTATAGGTAGGAGCTTGAAATTCTAGAAGACAAATCTACTACAAAAATGATTAAACACCTATTTCAGAGATTTTAGAAATTCCCCCCAGAAGGGGGTTAAAGGGGAGTGGTCGAATGTTTTAGGTCATTTCGCCATATCTCAGCAGCAGTTATTGGTAGGAGCGCGAAAATCAGGAAAACAAATTTACTAAAAAATGATTAAACACCTATTTCAGCGATTTATGAACTTCCCCCTAGAAGGGGGTTAAAGGGTGGTTGTCGAATGTTTTAGGTCCTTTCGCCATATCTCAGCAGCAGTTATAGGTAGCAGTTTGAAATTCCAGAAAACAAATCAACTACAAAAATGATTAAACACCTATTTCAACGATTTTAGAAATGCCCAACACAAGGGTGTTAAAGGGGGGTGGTCGAATGTTTTAGGTCATTTCGCCACTTCTCAGCAGCAGTTATAGGTAGGAGCGCGAAAATCTGGAAAACAAATCTACTAAAAAAATGATTAAACACCTATTTCAGCGATTTTAGAAATTCCAACCCGAAAAAGGGTTAAAGAGGGCTGGTCGAATGCTTTAGGTCATTTCGCCATATCTCAGCAGCAGTTATAGGTAGGAACGCGAAAATCAGGCAAACAAGTCTACTAAAAAAATAATTAAACGGCTATTTCAGCGATTTTAGAAAATCCCCCCAGAAGGGGGTTAAAGGGGGGTGGTCGAAGGTTTTAGGTCATTTCGCTATATCTGAACTGCAGTTATAGGTAATAGCGCGTAAATCAAGAAAATAAATCTGCTAAAAAATGATTAAACATATAATTCAACGATTTTAGAAATTCCCCACCCGATGGGTTAAAGCGGGGTGGTCGAATGTTTTAGGTCACTTCGCCATATGTCAGCAGCAGTTATAGTTAGGAGCGCGAAAATCAGGAAAACAAATCTACTAAAAAAAGATTAAACATGTATTTCAGTGATTTTAGAAATTCGCCCCCCCCCCGAAGGGGTTATAGGGGGTACTCGAATGTTTTACGTCATTTTGCCATATCTCAGCAGCAGTTATAGGTAGGAGTGCAAATATCAGAGAAACAAATCTACTAAAAAATGATTAAACATGTATTTCAGCAATTCTGGAAATTCCTCCCAGAAGGTGATTACATGGGGGTGTCGAATTTTTAGATCATTTCGCCATATCTCAGCTTTTATGTAGGGGAGCGAAATTAATTAAAACAAATCTACTAAAAAATTGGTTAAACAATTTTGGAAATTCCCCCCTAGAAGGTTGTTAAAGGGGTATTCAAAAGTTTTGGGTTATTTCGCCATATCTCAGCAGCAGATTTATGTAGGTGCGCAAAATTCAGGAAAACAAATCCACTAAACAAACACGTATTAAACACGTATTTCAGTGAATTTAGAATTCCCCCCACCCCCAAAGTGGTTAAAAGAGGATTCGAAAGTCTTAGGACATTTCGCCATATCTCAACAACAGTTTTTGGTAGGAGCGCGAAATTCAGGAAAACAAATGCACTAAAAAAATGGCATTGTCTACCCGTACAAAGCCGGGACGGTCTGCTAGTATATATATATATATATATATATATGCTGCACCTTTACTAAAAACCTAAAAACATTATTTCATTTCATATTGCATATTTGCATTTCTTAAAAGAATTGTGTTATTTATTTGTATTTTAAAGAAGGAAATATTTTAAATTTATTTGAAAATTGTGTAATAAAAGCAATACAAAAATTTGAGACCAAATCAAATATCTATATTTTCATTTAAATTAGTTACTTGAATTATTAATATGATTAAATATAAAACACAGGTATTAAAAAAATATATAAATCTTTAAAAACTGATGTGAAAATAATTCATTAATAAATCCATAAAAATAAAAAATGTGCAAAATATTTCGAACGCACTTTGACTTTCTTCACTAGGTTCAAAGAAGACAAAAGTGGTAGAACATGTTTTTTCACATGAAGAAAAAAAATAAAAGTTTTTTGAAAGGTCTTCAGCATTTCTTATTTTTATGGTTTTATTACTTAGTTTTGTTTTCTTTATATAATAAAATAATTATTACATTATAAGAAAATACTTTTGATTTATTTTGTTTAGGTATATTTTTATTCTGTTTTCTACACATAATAAAATAATAAAAAATATCAATATAATAAATTTGATTTCTGACAGATTATAACTAAATATTATATATATTTTCTTAAAATAAACCTTTTAAATTTCCGTTGAACTGTGAATGCAAATCTTGATAAAATATTGCATATAATGTGTAAACTAATAGCGACTTCTGGAATTTTTCTCCACATTTTGTTTTTTCTGAAAATTTGTAATTCATGATTTTGTTATTGTAAGAAAAAGCACCAGGGTATTTCATATGTGTCTGATGCCTAACTTGAAAAACATGTTACAAACATCCAAAATATTGTTAAAATTTCCACAGAAAAAGAAATCAAATATACAATTTACATACAGTAAAAAACACAATTTTTTTTTATGACCAAAGGCTTCAAAAGATACATTTAATCATTTTTTTAAACAAAGATTTTACGAATAATAACATTACAAACATGTTTTTTGTTTCAGTTTTTTTAATTAAGAAGGAAAAGCTATAAAAAAGTTAAATTAAATGTGAATAGGAAAAAAAAATGTTTCGATAAAAAAAGGCATATTTAACTTTTAGATAACAATTGGTATCGTTGACTTAAAATGTATATACATTGTAATTAGAATACAAAGATACAAAATTCGTCTACTTCATATATTTATTTCAATGACAGCATTTCATAAAGCATTTTTAATCTGACGTTCCGCTGCTAAATATTTAATGGTAATATATATATATATATATATATATATTTCCTTTAATTCTTTTTAAAAAGTGCATCTGAATTTACTTAAGGACTGGAATAATTAGACATAAAAATTAAATAATGATGTGCTCGGTCGTAATATATATGTAGTATATATATATATATATATATATATATATATATATATATATATATATATATATATATATATATATATATATATATATATATATATATATATATATATACTATTAAACGTAAAATTTTTGTCTCTTCGTATATCTGATTATCTGCTTGATTGTAGGCGATGGCTAGTGAAATCTATCGCACGAAGAGGTCTGCAAATTTGGTTCGAGATGTACGAGTCCAATGTACCGGACACTCATATTTTAAAATTTTAGTAGCATTTTCAGTTATTTTATATTGAACAGAAAAATTTGCCTATTTCTCCAATTTTCTACATTCGCAGTCGATTTGGACGCAGACATAAAAGCAATTCAAATTCAATCCTTTACCCATATGCAGTAAATTTTGTCATATTTTCAAAAAAAAGTGTATTGACTATTTGTACAGTGAGTTTTGGATTTTCAGTAATATTTGTTAAAGTATTTTCCCCACAGAATGAAGAAATCGTTTTTTGTAGTTCACTACTTTAATCATCAAATATTATATTTTATATACCTGTATGAAACAAATATTAGTTAATTATTAACATATATACACACACACACACACACATATATATATATATATATATATATATATATATATATATATATGTGTGTGTGTGTGTGTGTGTGTGTGTGTGTAAAATAATCTTTTTAAAATTTAATTATTAAAGAACGTAAGATCGTCTGTCTCTATCTGAAGAGGAACGGAGTCCTGTTGAGAGAAAAGGGAGAATGAATTTTACGAAGCCATGATATCTATTTATCACCATAGTTTTGGGAGGTTTTTTTTTTTTTCGCGGTTCTGATGACGAAAATTTTAAAAACAGGAAGATATTTCTATGACTTGATTTTTTTTTTTTTTTTCAGTATCATAAATTTGCAAGGGTATTATTTTCCATTTAACTCTGGAAAGCTGTAGGTAATTATCATTCCATAAAAGCTCCGCTTTTATTTTCAAAAGATTTTTTATTTTTTATTCTTTACTTTTTTAACGAACCTATTTAATGTAATAATCGTCTGTTAGCTCACTATTTACACCAATAAACATCAAGTAATTTTTTTCCAAAACCGACGGCATAGGATTATATGGAATAGTCCATGATTATGGTGGCGCAAATCTAGATCATATTATTTATGTTCTGTTTAAAATAGGAACTGAAATATATTGGTATACCTAGACACTATATTTTTATTATGCTCTCTTGATACTATTAAATCTGTTTTTTGCCAAATTTTGTTCGTTTTCTACATTTTTAACCCTCTAATCTATATTTCCCGACAGTCTCACATTGGCGTAAAAATAAGTTTATTATTATTATTATTTGTTTGAAAGTGGTGAAATTTCGTAAACTATTATTTGATTATAAAAGTACTTGCAGATATTTGCAATATGTATACATTTAACGTCTGAATGTAAAAACTATTAAAAAACACCAATTAAAATATATTAAGACAGACATAAGCTCACTTTAAAAAATAAAATTTTATAAAAAATATACTTAAAAACATTTAAAAATACAAATAAGTAGACGTTTCGCCATGCGACACGCAAGGCATCATCAGTACGGAAACAATCCAATGCATAACAGACCACTGAACAATTCAAGAACAGTTAAAGTTACTTTAAAAACAGACAATATTCACTCGGTACGGCACGAGCTTCATTCAGTGTCTCCGATCGCAATTCAGTGAGCCAACCAATAATCTACCATGGTAGTTGTTACAGCCCGATTTGTTTGTAACTGTTTAAGTTTGTAACTGTAATCGTTTTTCGCGTTTTAAACAATACCGGGAAGTTGTATTGTCCCAAATGTATATTGTATTCCACAATACCCGAAGTTCCTCTATAGTTCCTTATATTTACTTTGCATTTTTTAAAAATATGACATCATATATTAAATAATTTATTCGCAAATTAAACATTCGCTCTACAATAAAGTAAAAAAAAAAAAAATGTAGTTTAGAACGTTTTTATTGTATCTCTAAAACATCACATTATTTTCATAATAATTTATTCGTGAACAATATATCTTCTATATGGTGCTTTCAAAGTTTAATATATTTTTAAATAATTCTAATATAAAATTAGTGGGTACTTCATGAAAACATTTTTCAGTGTTAAATTAAAAGCATGTTCTTAATGAGATTTCTGGTATTATAATATTGTGTAAATTTTGCGATGATTAATTGGCAAAATGAGTGCAAAATATTAAGTTATAAATCACATTGATTTCTTTTTTTACTAAAAAAAATGGTTTCTCGTCTGAGTAAATTATAGTAAAGAATTATCCTAAGTTTTTCTCAGTTAGTTTGCAATATAAAAGTTTACGGTAATGTTTGCGTGTTCTTAATATTTTAAATAATGATATAGCTTTTAATTGTTTTTAAACATTAGATTTTAAAAAAAACTTGAAGTAAATAAGAAGGTTTTCAAAGTAAATAAGATTCGTTAGCTGCTGTCATTTCATAAATGTATCTTAGCAGAGAATGATATTTTTTTTCTAGTACTTATGAAAATATTCTATAATTCCAATAATAAAAAATGAAAATGAACCTAAAATTACGATTGCATTATATCTAACACTTTAAATTTTCATTATTGAATAATTCTCTTCTTTTATTTTGGGCACCTGAAATTAAACAAAATACGCAAAAATAATTAGTTCTTATTTTTTTACTACCGCTTTTTTATTTAACTATTGCATATTTTTTTTGTATAAATCATGTTTTCTCTATAAAATTTCAAATTCCAAATTGATTTAGTACTCATTTCTGAGTATATATGTTCAAAATGGTAGTAAAAAAAAATATATATATATATTTAAAAAAAAAGATTAATGAATAAGCGGCTAATTAAGAATTTTCAATTAGAATTAAAATCAGTAAATTATCGCATAAAGGGTGTGGCATAGGAAATTGCATGCTTATGAAAGGGTCAGGGCGTGATTAGTCGTGACATTACACTAGGAGTTGTTGAGAATTCAAAACCCGCATCATAAATTACGCGTATCATCAAGATTCCCTTGTGATTAGCTATACATACTTCAATCTGAAAGCTTAATGCATCATTTTGAACAATTAGAATTATATTACAGAGTAGACGACTTACGTATTAAATTAAAATATAGAAGTTAATTGATCCCTTTATATATTTGTTTTTCTTTACGCAATTTCAGCATTATATTAAAAATCTATAGAAAATTTAATTTAATTATTTATGTGATGAATATTTTAATAGTAATTGTGTGGAAATACTACATGACATTAATTTATTTTCCTAGACTTGTATATGCAAATCGTTATATCTATGCTTCTCACTCATACCTATAACTTGTTTGAAATTTAGACAATATAGCGTTTAATTCATTGCGTTGTCATTTGTGTGTTTCTTAAATGCTAATTTAAGTGCAAACACAACTGTTTTTGTCTTTTACGATATCCCATCATTGTTATATATTAGATGAAATTTAGATATCTTTATGGAGAGATGTTTCATCAATGATTAAATAAAATATAGGAAAAATATAATAAACAAGTTTGACGATTAACTAGAAAAAAGTTGTATTTATAGATATATAACAATGATACATATAACATTTATAAAAACTTTGTATAACATGAAATTTTATTATAAAAGATATATCAGGCTGTTAATTATTATAGGCTTTAAATAATCGATTACGACAGTTAAAAAAAATATTTTTGGCATCCTGAATTTCAAGAATTAAGTGTAGTTGCTTACAATTTTAGAAACAAATTTTGACTTTACATTTTATGTAATTCAATTAAAGCTCCGTGATTACTTAAATCTTAAAATAATTCAAATACGTATTTGTGAAATTATTTAAAGTAGTATAATTATAAATAATATTTGTTTACATCGCTTTTATTTATTTTGGTTATTCAAATACAGGGTATTTAAAGATCTGGTTCTTTGTTGGGTTGCACAGGATTGTAAACTTTAATGTAATTAACATTATAACTTATTAAATCCTGATTAAATATTAACCTAAAACATTTGTTCCAAACATATTCATTGATTAACGATAAGTGATTTAATTAATTTTAATGATACTGTCTTAAGGGGTCTTATACCTTTTAAACCTGCCGAAAATCAACAAAAATTTGCAAATTTTGAATTAGTGTATCTTCACAACTTTTTTCTGTATAAGCATGAAAATTTGACTACTGATAAAATAGATTGTATTTTTAAATATAATACCATTATAATATATAAAATTCTTTCGTTTAAAAATAGGCTTAGTAAGTGTTGTGATATTAAGGGGTCTTGTAACTTTTAAACTTACCGAAAATCATCAAAAACTTTCAAATTTTGAATTAATGTATCTTCAAAACTTTTTTGTGTATAAGCATGAAATTTTGACTATTGATTAAACAGATTGTATTTTTTAATATAATGCCATTAGAAAATGACTAGTCTTTTACAGAATTTGAGCATTGTTGAAAATAAAGTTGATCTTTTTTTTTTTCGTAAGTCATTGCGCGCATGATATCTCGAGAACATATGACAGTATTGTTTTGAAATTTGGTCTATTCTTAGATCAAAATTATTTCATTAACTATTAAAAAGATTTCTGTAAAAAATATTTCTGTAAAAAAATATAAAAAATTACATTTTTTAATAAATAAAAATAGTCATAAATAAAAATGTTATCATTGTAATCATTTAAAAGTAGATCATTTTAAAAACACACACGCGCTTATTATTTAAATCAAACTTCATAAAAATCCATGCATACGTTCTCAAGATATCATGCGCGCAATGACTTACGGAGTAAAAAAAGAACTATTTTCATTTCAACAGCGCACAAATTCAATAAAATATTAGCCAGTTTCTAATAGTATTATATTAAAAAGCACATTAGATTTATCTAATAATCAAAACATTATGTTTATACATATAAAGGTTTTGAAAAAACAAACTTTGATTATTCAAACTTCTTGATTTTCGTCGTGCTTAAAAGGTACAAGACACCTTAATAACAATTTATTTAAACGTAAATGTAATTTCTTATTCATGCTTAATAAATAATAAAATGTCATATGTTTTGCCTCAGATTTATGCAAAGTGATGTTATTTATTCAAATACATTTTATTGCATTTTTTTACACATGAAAATTGATGTTTCTTTTATCTTTAGTAACTACGTGAGACATAATGACCCTAGTAAGTTAAAAATAGCCAATTAATCAACTTTAATAACCGGGAAGTTTATCTATAATTTCAACCAAAGGAGAATGTATTACTAGATACTCTCATAAGAACTCTCAAAAGGACAATCATATGATGCACATAAATATATATTTAAAAAATAATTGAAAAATTCAAAATATGTGCACATTTGTCACAAGAATCTTGATCGAAATTTATAGTTGTACGCTATACACCGATTATGAAAGTGAAAGATGTGAAAAAAGAAGATCACAATAACTTCGATGTCCAATGTAATGAAAATTACATTTATTTACATAAAAGACAAAAAAAAATCGTTATCAAATAACATGAAAAGTAATATTTAATATACATTACAATAATCTTTATTTATTTATTTATTTTAGCTGCGCATCTAATTAAGTATTCTTTTGTAAATGTGTGCCTGTTGTACTACGAATATATCTAAAAATATCAAAATAAAGTCATATTTTTTCTTGACAAAATATCTTAAGCAAATTTTCCTGATATAAATGGAATATATTAATTTTAGTATATATTGCTTTCATCAGATGCATTGGGCTCAGTACGCTTAAATAGTGCTCTTACCCTTTTCTATACAAGGAAAAAGTTTTATAGTAAAAAATGCAGCCTTCTACAGTCTAATTGAAAAAATAATAATAACAATTACATATTTAAATAGTTTGAAGCATTGTTCAATAAAGGAAGGGACTAAAGATATCTGGTATAAGCAGAGAAAAAAATATTTTGCATAAAAAACATCATTCCCTGGGAAAATTTTATTATGATGTTCTATGAGAAACGTATTTCCTTAAATTTGACAATTATTTTGTATATTTAAACATAATTTCCTCAAGCATGTCATGCATGGCATGTGGTTTTGCGGTACATATATCTATACAATGTGTCTTATTTTTATTGAGATATTTTATGAGTGTAAAACAAATTTTCATAGTATTTGGCAGACGCATGGTATGTCAAATGTTAACATGTGTCAAATGTTTTCATACTTCGTATCCCTTCTTAACACAAACATAAAATGAAATTTTATTTATTTTAAGGTGTTGTGCTCTAGATAACTTTAATGTCTTTAGAAAAATGTCTTAATAAATTGAAATTGAATTCCATATATATACAAGGAAAATAGAGGTCGTTCGAAAAGTCCAGAAACTGTCGTTTATCTGCCTAGCCAAGGGATCGAACAGAGATTGGATGTCAGTCCATACAGTTTTAACAGTTCATCAACCGTAGTGGCGGACGAGTGGTGGCAGGCCAGTAGCTCAGAAGCCATTGACAGCACATTTTAATTGGTGAGAAATCAGGAGAACGTGCCGGATAGGACAACAGTCGAACATGCTGTGTATCAAGGAAGGTCAGGATAGTACGAGCAACATGCGGTCGTGCATCGTATTGCTAAAATGTAGAGTTCCGGAGGACTCGAAGATAAGACAGAACCACGGGCAGTAACACCTCAGAAATGCAACGGCTACTGTTAATATTGTCGGCAATGGGAACAAGAAGTTATCAAGACGTGTATTCAATGGCACCCCACACAATCACTGCAGGTTATGTGCCTGTATGATGATGTCGAATGTAAGCTGGCAATGTGCATTCTGAAGGATGCCAACAAATCCAGGTGTGATCTTCATGATGCTGTGTACAGAGCCCGGATTCATCTGAAAAGATGACGAGAGACGACATTCCTGCCTCTTATACAGCATCATGATGCTCGCATCCGTGTGTGGCGGCATTGTGGAAAACGCACATTGCCAGCACGCATTCGACATCGTCATACTGGCACATTACCTGGAGTGACGGTATGAGGTGCCATTGGATACGCGTCTCGGTAATCTCTTGTACGCATTACCGGCAATTTCAACAGCAGCCGTTACATTTCTGATGCGTTACAGCCCTACCTTCGATGCCTCAGCAATTTTACGTTATAGCAGGATAATGCACGACTGCATGTAGGCCGTACTATTTTGACCTTCTTTGATACAGAACACGTTCGACTGTTGCCCTGACCAGAACATTCTCCTGATTTCTAACCAATTGAAAATGTCTGGTAAATGACTGCTGAGCGACTGGCACGCCACCCCTCGCCAGTCACTACGGTTGATGAACTGTGGCATAATGTTGAAGGTGTATGGACTGCTGTACCCGTACATGACATCCAGTCTCTCTTCGATTCCATGCCTAGGCAGATAAATGCTGCCATTGCGGCTAGGGTTGGCTACTCTCGGTAGTGTTTTCTCAGGATCCATATTTCCAAATTTTCTGAAAATGTAATCACTTGTCCTTCCCATTATAATGTATTTGTCCAATAAATATCATTCTGTTATTTGCATTCCTTCCTGGTGTTGCAATTTTAATGGTCAGCAGTGTACTTTTAATTACTCATCTTTCTTAAAGATATCGATACATACACAAAAATTATATGATTTAACAGAAAAAAGTGTGCAGTATACAGTCATCTTGAATTTTTTGTTCACCTGTACTATTTGCAAATTTTATCACCTTTTGTAAAAAAAAATTGGAAAATTGTAGTTTTCAAACTTCTCTTCGAATTGTTTTAAGATGGATTTTCCCTTATTTTTCCCTATACAATGTAAAAGAAAAAAAAAAAAAAAAAAAAAAAAAAAAAACGAAAATGCTGCGGCATCTAAAGAACAAAAGTCGAAAATTTGTGGAATGTTTCTTTAACGATAAACTAAACGATATAAATAAACTAGACGATTCTAAAAGTAATATAAGGAGAAACGAAGGAAATTTAATCATTGCATATTTTTTGTGTGTAACGTTTTCAATACTTGTTTATTTAAACTGACTGTCTCTGTATTCTGGAGGCCTGGGATGAAAAATAAATGCATAAATGAAGAGTTTAAATTTTTAATTTGTCACATTTCTTTATGTCAACTTTAATACTTTAATATTTATTTATAATTTCTATGTGAATCTTTTCAATAAAATTTTATTTACAAAGAATATGTCATTTTGGTGAAAAAGAGTTATGGATATCAATTTAATTAAGAATTATAAATTAGGATAAAATCAGCACATTAATGCGTAAAGGGTGTGGCGAAGGAAGTTGTATGATTATTAAAGGGTCAGGGCGTTATTAACCGTGACATTACATTAAGAGTTGATGAGAATTCAAAAGCGGCATCATTAATTACACGTATCATCAAGATTCCCATGCGATTACATATTCCTTTAATCTACATGCATAATACATAAAAAGGAACAAGTAGAACAGTATCAGAAACACGATACATATGTTATTAAATTCAAATATTGAAGTTAACTGCTACCATCAATATTCAGTTTTTGTTTTAAAATGTTTGATAAGCGATACAATCATAATTGAAGAAGCCCCACCAAAATATCACTGTAATAATTTTGAGGAAATAGTACTTGGCAGGGAGTTTCCATTTAAGAAATGTATTATGACATTGTTATATTTTTCAAACAATTCACATAGTAGTTAACTTCCTTTACATTTACTTTATCATAGGGTGCTTAGATTAAAATAACAAGCGAATAAATACGAATAAATGTATATTTTTAGTTTTAAAATTTTTGCTTAGTCTTTTTTTTTTTTTTTTTAAGCTATATATAACAATCTGTTTTTATTTGAGACTAAATGGTACTTTCCCTTACATTTTTTCAAAGATATTTTATTCTTGAATTTTTAAGACTAAATTCGTGAATAGATGATTCATCAATAAAAATAAACAATTTAAAAATCATGATTATATGTAAACATATTGTATTATAAAACTTAAAGTAATATTGTATATAAAAATAAGATATGTAAAGTGTATTAAAAATTGAAAAATTTCAATAAAAGGCATGATAAAGGAAACAATTATATGTTTTTTTTTCCAATGCAGCAGGCGAACATACATTATCGTCACGCTGAACAGAGATCATGAAAAAAAAACAGAAATATAAGTAAAAAGATAACACCAAACACAGGAAAAAAGTAAAGGGTAATTAACATGAGAACCACATAAAATCAAAAAGTTAAAATGCGTAAAGAGTCTCTGGCCTCCCAGTAACGGGAGTAAATGCAGTTCTTCGTGAGTGCTGAACAATCATCGCCGCCCCACTGCGGCAGGGGGGGGGGGGGGTATGCAGGAATATCCACTATCTGGAGACGGAAAAGATGAGCATTTAAACAATCATGCTTTGTCGCGAGACGAAAGACAGCCACCGCTCTGCTTCTTGGACAATCGGGGAGGTTCGAGATAAAATGATAAAGTTGATACATAAATTTAAAGCATTACGTATAATTGCTTAAAAATCCCAAGTACAATTTCACGTTTTAATTTTGACTGCAATTTCTTTGAAACTTCGTGATTATTTAAGCTTAGGTATTTCATGAAATGTGTAGTTTCAAATTTTACCCAGCGTAATATAATTTTAAAAAATGTTTATAAAAATGCTTTCAATTACATCGATTAAATAGTCTAAGAGCTAGCAACGTTTTCGTCACCTGATTTTAGCAAGGTTCATTTTTCTATATAGTCTCCCTCTCTATTGTGTAGTACGAATGCGGTCGATCTGGCTGGTGGAAGTGGTTGCGTTTACCTGTGGGGGGAGGGGCAATGCAGGTAAAAAAGTGACAAAATTACGTCATTTTAGCATGAATTTTGATTATAAAACTTGTTTCTGCTCACTATTTGTGATATTAAGTTATTAGTCTGGCACCGTTTTAACGTTGCCAACACCGTGTCAGACCGGGGACTCCGAGATGTCGCTGTGTGTTCTACACCCGGCCTGCTACAGGTGACGTCACAACCTGCTGACGTCAAAACAGTGATCCATAATAACTTAAAAATTTTCATGTACTTTGTTCGTTTGTACGGATGGTTTACGACAGTATTTTGATTTTATTTATTGTTTTATATAGTAATTAATAATATTTTTCAGTGTATTTAGATTATAATGCTATCAATTATTATTGATTATAATTATTAAACAAATTGTTGATTATATCTATAAAATAAAGAGAAGAAAATGTTGTGCTCTTAGTTTCCAATCTAAGTCTTCAAATTCACTACTGATAATGAAAAGAAGAAATTTTAGCTACGAAAATTACCTTGTGATAATTATTTTTACATTTCAACAGAAGTGGTTTGCATTAAATGTTTCGATATACTTTTCATAATTCGTGAAGCTAGAATTAATATGATGGTATTGAACTTGTGCAGAGAAAAAAAACCTAACAACAAATGTCTAGCCTACTGCAATGGAAATATTCTGGCATATTTGATTGAATTTGTACTTCCAAATCGAAAAGAGTCAAATGATCTTTAGAAAAAAAAAAATAAATAAACAAAAGAAGCAGACGATAAACAGTTTAAAAAATGATTTTGAAAGAAATACTGTAATAAATTGAATGAAATCTGGATACATTTAGTTAGAAGTGAGTGATGTGCTTTGTTTATAAAATTAAAAGTAACTGATTTACACAACTTAGTAATTCTACGTAGTTCAATTTAACATTTTAGCTAACTTAAGTGTACAAATATATTATGAAAATAAATCTTTTGATAAGTTATTTTGAGTGGTTATTATGTCCTAGACCCAAGTACAATAAATAGACAGTTTTTAAAATATTACAAATCAGTTACAAAGTCAAGATAGAAAATTGGGTACTTTTCGGTTAGCCGGGCGCCAGTGATATATATACATATATACACACACATATATATACACATATATCTACACACACACACACATATATATATATATATACACATATCTACACACACATATATGTATGAATTAATATATATATTTATATATGTACATGTATCACTGGCGCCCGGCTAACCGAAAAGTACCGAAAAAGGCTTATGGCGAGAGAAGGAAAGTTGCAAAATATTTTCTGGCAACCTATTCGTAGTTTCATATAAATAAGTATTTTTTTTTCAATATTTATATAATTTATTTAATATAAAGAAGCCATTTATCTCTTTTTATATGCAGGTAGAATAGAATTGTATATATAAATAATTTTATACATATATAAATAAACATAAAAGTACATTAGGTTTGTTTTCATAATTGTGTATATAATTTTAAAACATATCTAACTTTCTGAAGCCCGGATTACGCCAAAGCGTTAAAAAAAAGTGCCAAGGTCTCTATAGTTAAAAAATGTCGATTTCTGTATTTAAATTGACATTTATTGTGTTTTGATGGTTAAATTATGGTATGTAGTTGTAAAAGGGAGGAATGGGATTGATTTTGTAAAGTTTTTGGTAGATTTATTATATTTTTTGTACGTATATTTATTGTAAAATAATGTGTTTAGGAAAAGGTAAGTCAATGGGTTCAATCGGATCTTAGCATTTTTTTAATTTAAAACTTTTAATTTCCTTTAATAAAACAAGTATATTAATTCCCTTTTATTTCACGATTATGAAATTTAATATTATTTATGTAATCACAAATTATAAGAGCGAAAATTCTCTTTTTATTACATCTTTCTGCTGCGATACTTTGACCAAAGTGGATCACTACTGTGACGTCACTAATACTTGTAGCAGGCCCGGTGTAGGACACACAGCGACATCTCGGAGGCCCCGGTCAGACCCTCATTTATAGGCAAAATAAGGTGTCAAATTCACGTCATTTTAGCAAAGCTGAAATTGTAGTATGTTATACTTTGGCTATCAGATAAGCTATAATTCATTTGCCAGACCGAAATTCCGTTGCTAAATTACTGCCAGACGGCGATTTAAATCTGGCGGAGAAAGCGCCTATTAGAAGGGTTGGCAGCTTTTGTAGTGCTTTGGCTACTTTCAATACATATCCAAGCCATGATTGTTGCCAAAGCAACGAACCTTGCTTTCTATAAAAGTATATATATAAATGATTTGTCGAAATAAATGCTTAAATAAAAATATTTGTTACACTTATTTAACATGTCTTCACTGAAAAATGTTTTTTCCTTCATTATCGCTACAAAAAACACACGTTTTTCCATTACTAGCCTACGCAATAAATTTCCTTTCAATAACACAGAGAACATGCTATGAACGTATTATTTCAAACCACAAATGACCTATTGACCTTGAAAAGTAGCAGTTGACATTGCCTATTTCTTGCTAGCCACTATAAGTTTATTCAGAAAATTAAGGGAAAATATTATATATTGTATTATTTAAAATTAAAAGCGAATATTAATAAACCCTAGTTATAATATTACTTAAAAATTAAGGGAGAAATTAAATAAACATAACGGTTGACAATTTACGCCATGAAGTTCTTGTTTTGCTCTTTTTTCGCTTCTTTGGCGATTTCATAAATATCTATACTTATAAAAGAACATGTCCTGATGCCTCAGAATCAATGCCGAGCTTCAACCGCTGCTCCTAGGATTATGAAATTTGGAAGATATGTTCCCTTACACAATATAGGATAAGAAGAAAGGATTTTTGAAAATTCACCCCTAAGAAAGTTAAATAGGGGGTCGAAATTTTTAGGTCATTTTGTCTTTTCGCCATATCTTAGCAGAAGTTTTAAGTAGAAGCAAGAAATTCAGGATAACAAATCTACTAAAAAAATAGTTAAACATGTATTTCAGCAATTTTAGTAATTCAAATACTAAGGAGGTTAAATGAATGCTCGAATGTTTTAGGTGATTACGCCATATCACAGCAGGAGTTTTAGATAGAGGCGTGAAATTCAGGTTACCCAATCTACTAACAAAATAGTTAAACACATATTTCAGCTATATTTTAGAAGTTCAACCACTAAGGGGGTTAAATGGGGGGGGGGGCGAACGTTTTAGGTCCTTTGGTCTTTTCACCATATCTCAGCAGCAGTTTTAGGTAGGAGCTTGAAATTCAGGATAAAAAATTTACTAAAAAAATAGTTAAAAACGTATTTTAGCGATTTCAGAATATCAGCCACTAAAAGGAGTTAAATGAGAGTCGAATGTTTTAAGTCATTTTGCCATAACTCAGTAGAAGTTATAGGTAGGAGCGTGAAATTAAGGATAACAAATGTACTAAAAATATTTAAATAGATATTTCAGCGATTTTAAATATTCATCAATCAAGGGGGTTAAACGGGGGTCGAACGATTTAGATCATTTCGGCATTCTCAACTGCAGTTTTAAGTACGAGCGTGAAATTCTAGCATTACAAATCTACTAAAAAATAGTTAAACACGTAATTCAGCTATTTAAGCTGAAGCGAGTTTGTAGCCAACATCAGCTATGAACCCGATCATGGAAGATTAGACGAATAAGACAACTATAGCTGATTTTTTATTAGATATTTTGCGTCAATTTTTCCAAGGAAAAGTTTTTTTTTAAATTTTTCATATTTTATAAATTGTTTTTACGCTTTTTTTCGTAAAATTAAAATTTAATTAAAAAGAAGATTAAAATTTTTATACAGAATAGAATACATTTCCTCCTCTGTTCAAAATACATTTTTGGATTTAAAGATTTGCGATTTAAGTACTAGTCGCCATATTTATGTGCTCGGGTATGCACAAGGCTGCGTTACAGTGATTGTCGTATAATCAGTTGACAGGCGTGCAACCCAAAGGCTTTGTTAAAATAATTTAATTTTAAGGATTTATGCACGCATAATGACTGAAACTCTTTATAATGATCGCTGTATTAACGATATATGGGTGAGAAAAATACAGGTCATTGTAATTTTTACCACGACATTAACAATTTATGGGCGTGAAACTACACTGCCATGTATCTTAGCCAGTCTCATTTTTTTATCTGAAAGATCTCCCTTCCCCTTAGATAATCACGGGCAGGGCCGAGCAGTACTTTCTCAGGGGGCCCATGGAAAAAACATATTATTTTTGTTACGAAATTTTTACTTGCATGATTTTTTTTATATATTCTTATTAGTTATTTTCATATAGTTTAAAATAAAGTATTTTATTTACATTTTTCTTTTTACATGTAAAATGCACTTTCTAGCCCCCAAACAAAGGCAGCGCTGTACGCTGCAAAAGATATCTGGGCCCCACTCGGAAGCGACCGGCTGGCTAACGATATATGGCTGAGAAGCACACAAGACTCCGTTATTTTGAACACCGTATTAACAATTTATGGGAGTAATATCACAGTGCCCATTTACAACGATCGCCATGTATCTTATGCTATCTCATTTTTGTATATTTTATCTGAAAGCTCTTCCATTCCCATGGACAGTGCCGAGCGTGTCTTTGTCAGGGGTTAATGGAGAAAAACGTATTATTTATGTCGCGAAAGCTTTATTTATGTACTTTATTGATATACTTATTAGTTATTTTCGTATAGTTTAAAATAAAGTATTTTATTTATAGTTTTTTGTTTGCATGTAAAATGCACTTTCTGGTTCCACAGCGAAGTCCGGGCTAAACGCTGCAGAAGGAAACTTGGCCCTACACGGAAGTGACTGGCTAGACGGGCAAAGACCGGCTTGTTAATAAATGTTTCTTTTAAAAAAATTAGAAAAAATTGTGGATAAATATTTTATTCTCAAAATTTAACCAAGCCAAATAAGAATTACAATTAATTTATACATTAATTACATAAATTAAGCCTTTTTTTGACAAATCATATATATATATATATATATATATATATACTTCTATAGAAAGTAACAATCATTGCTTTGGCAACAATCACGGCTTGGCAGTGTACAGACACCGCCCCCTAGAGATAGGGGGCGTTGGTACAGACAATAGCCAAAGCACTACAAAAGCTGCCAACTCTTCTAATTGGGGCTTTCTCTGCCATATTTAAATCGGCGTCTGGCACTAATTTAGCAACGGAATTTCGGTCTGGCAAATTAATTATGGCTTATCTGATAGCCAAAGTATAACATACTAAAATTTCAGCTTTGCTAAAATGACGTGAATTTGGCACCTTATTTTGCCAGATAAATGAGGGTCTGGCACGGTGTTGGCAACGTTAAAACGGTGCCAGACTAATAACTTAATATCACAAATAGTGAGCAGAAACAAGTTTTATAATCAAAATTCATGCTAAAATGACGTAATTTTGTCACTTTTTTACCTGCATTGCCCCTCCCCCCACAGGTAAACGCAACCACTTCTACCAGCCTGACCGGCCGCATTCGTGCTAAACAATAAAGACGGAGAATATATAGAAAAATGAGCCTTGCTAAAATCACGTGTTTTCTGACGTTGCTAGCTCTTAGACTAAAAATACAGGCTATTCAAAACGGTAGACGCGGGATTTGTTTGATTTTAGATCACACTTACAATGAGAAAAATGACACTTTCAAATCTGAGTAAATCGATGTTTTCATTTTGTTATGAAACTTTTTGTTTCAAATATGACGACCCAATGCATTCAATTCTGAAATACCAGAAAAACTTAGAGTATTGAAACATGGACATACTCAAAAATTATTAGAATCAGGTCAAAATCATTTTTGAAACATGGACATACTCAAAAATTATTAGAATCAGTTCACACTCATTTTTGAAACATGGACATACTAAAAAATTATTAGAATCAGTTCAAACTCATTTTTGAAACATAGAAATACTCAAAAATTAGCACATAGAAGTCAGTTCATACTAATTTCTTTTAGCGTGGGCACACTCAAATATGAGCACATAGATGTTTTACTCTTGAGTGTGTGTATGTTTTCAGAAATGAGTATATACATGTTTAAAACGTGTATAATTTTTTTTCGGAGCCATTTTGACTATGCAACATACTTAGATTTGAGTTTTATTTGCTCAATTTTGAAAATGCCGTTTTTAGAGTGTAGATAAACATAAATCATCTCATAATCAATGACCCAAACGTCTGTGGTCAGAGGGGATTTCAGATAGTTGAGAATATACAATTTCAATTTTTATATTGCAGAATCTAAAAAGTAGCTTCTGATTTTGTTTATAAACAATATTTTGGACAATAAACTTACTGAAATGGATGTAAATTTAACAAATAAATCAAAATGTTATCTTCATGACAAAAGTTGCTCAATTGAAAACGTATTAATTTAAAACAAGTAAATTTACAAAAATAGATAAATAAATAAATAAAACTGACTTCAATCGCTTCGTTGCCTTCTTGCTTTACTTTGAATCCTTTATTGGTATGCAGTTTAGAGTCCCCCACAAATCAGGTTATACGCGATCCGAAACCGAAAATTATATTTCTAACAACATGAAACAGGACCCAAACATGAACAATATTTTTCCCAAAATGAAAGAAAATTAATCCACATTTCAATGCAGTTATTCAAAAATACTCAGTAATTATATATCTAACCTCAATGTTATCTTTTATGAAGTCGTAAGAAAAAAATCGTATATACATACTAATATATATATATATATATATATATATATATAATATCTTTGAATTTAAAAAAAAACATTAATCAAGTTCTTGTAACATTATAATTAAATCTCCAAAGAGATAATTAGTAATAAAGTGTAGACAGAATACCACAAAGTTAATAAATTAACAAGTGCAATCATAATTTTACCATAGCATTTACTTCAATGGTAATTGGCCAAAAATGATTATTTTATACTTGATTAAATAGAATAAAACTATTTACATATATACATACATAAAGTCCCATTAAGCAAACTAACATCAAAAGACAACAATCTAAAAGCCCTAAGCATTAATAAGTCAATACAAAATTTATTTGGGCAAAATACAAAAAGAACCTCAATAAGATGTTATAAAGATACATTTGAAAATTCAATAGATAAACAAATGATACCAAGATACAATAGTAATATTGTATAAATTAGTATTATTAAATAACACAATTAAAAGCGCAATGCAGCTACAGTAACTATGTATTCTAAACAGAAGCTAATCAAAGTGATTTATGCGGTATACCTGAAAAAAAGTGTACTATATAACCACTATTTTAAGAACATAAAGTAATACAACACTCCTCAGCATCATACCCAATATTCTTTAAGATTGAATATGTTTTTTTTTTTTTTACAAAATTTAAAGCTTATAAAGACGAAACAGGTATGAAACAGACAGACAACAATACACATAGAGAGAAAGAGCTTAATAATACTGAAAAGTCTGGACGTCTGCAGAAAATACATTTTAATAATAACCCAAAATAAAAGTACGCAAATAGAGGCACAAGTTCGAAAGTTAAACGTTAAACGTGGGCACACACACACATACACATATATACTATATATATACATAGCAGGATAATCTGCGAATCGTAAATTTGTTTATATATATAAATAATTACAAGATGCCGGAATAATACAAACGTGGATTTAATCCATTGAAGAAACTTAATTTTACAATATGCTATAGTTAGTCTTTCAAATATACCAGAGATTAATACTTAAAAATAATAGTTTACACAATAACTGATAGATATTTCATTGAGGCCTTTTCATAGCCAGATGCTTCCT
Source organism: Maratus michaelseni (assembly GCA_963931845.1). NCBI lineage: Eukaryota > Metazoa > Arthropoda > Arachnida > Araneae > Salticidae > Maratus > Maratus michaelseni. The sequence continues at coordinate 297,259,076 of OZ007591.1, read as the reverse complement.
TAACCAGTTTTGGTTGAACGGTTCACGAGTGATGTAAAATATAGGACAGAGCATTTCTGATTTTCAAAGTTTAAAATCACTGTACACGTGATCCGTTGATTTTGCTTTAATATCTCATGTGTTTAAATTATGGACAATAAATAAATACCAAAGACATATTTAATTTTCTGAAGTAAAATAAAATATTGAAATCCTATATATATATATATATATAGAGAGAGAGAGAGAGAAAGATAGATAGTCTCAGCTTTAGATCTAACTTTGAAATACTATACTTAAATATGACTTGCACATGCTAACTATCTTTAAAAGACTAGCACTTATTATTTTCAGGCATCAAACTGGAATAGTCTTTTAAATTAAAAATGCTAACTCTGCTCTGTTTTCAGTTTTTGTGGTTTACCATTCTTAGTCTAGATGTTACCAAGCCCAGTTTGTGTCAAGTGCCTGGATATGCTTTAATAATTTAAAAGAGAAAATACGACCCTCGCTATAGTACTATAATCTGCCGGCAATAATCTGAAAATATTATTTTTACTTGAGAAAAGTATCAAAAGAAAATAAACCACTAATTGGTTAAAAAAACAAATCTAAGAAAAATCACTGGATTATTTTTAACACAATTATTTCAAATTGGTAAAGTAATCATACAAGTTGGAAATTTCCAACTGGACGAAAAATGTCCGGGCCAAGATTCGAACCTGGGATCGCTTGGCTGAAGCCGCCACGCTCTACCACTGAGCTATCCCGGTCGAATCTGGAGGGCACAATTCATCCAGTTAACCTTATTGATCAAAGCATCTGGTCTGATATTTTAATCAGCTCAACAAAAAAGATCGCAGGTAATGGAACTCCAGTAAACGCTGGATACGTGAATACACTGGATTATTTTTTAACCCAATTATTTCAAATTGGTAAAGTAATCATACAAGTTGTAAATTTCCAACTGGACGAAAAATGTCCGGGCCAAGATTCGGACCTGGGATCGCTTGGCTGAAGCCGCCACGCTCTACCACTGAGCTATCCCGGTCGAATTTGGAGGGCACAATTCATCCAGTTAACCTTATTTATCAAAGGATCAATAAGGTTAACTGGGTTAACTTTGATCAATAAGGTTAACTGGATGAATTGTGCCCTCCAGATTCGACCGGGATAGCTCAGTGGTAGAGCGTGGCGGCTTCAGCCAAGCGATCCCATGTTCGAATCTTGGCCCGTACATTTTTCTTCCAGTTGGAAATTTACAACTTGTATGATTACTTTACCAATTTGAAATAATTGTGTTAAAAAATAATCCAGTGTATTCACGTATCCAGCGTTTACTGGAGTTCCATTACCTGCGATCTTTTCCGTTGAGCTGATTAAAATATCAGATCAGATGCTTTGACCAATAAGTTTAACTGAATGAATTGTGCCCTCCAGATTCGATCGGGATAGCTCAGTGGTAGAGCGTGGCGGCTTCAGCCAAGCGATCCCAGGTTCGAATCTTGGCCCGAACATTTTTCGTCCAGTTGGAAATTTACAACTTGTAAGAAAAATCGTTGTTGAAAAAGTGGTTTAAATCTAAATTATCTTGTCAATTCACGTCATGCAAGCACTGGTGAACAGGTGAACAGTTTATAGGTTCAATGGGGTTCCTTGTTTGAGAAAACAACCCCCTGGAGATGAGTGAGCGTATATCATATCATGAGAGAGCCATAAAAAAGTTTAAAGTACATTAAAAAAGAAAAAATGTTAAATAACAGTCTATTGTATGAAGCATGCAAGCACTCTTTCCTCATTCATAATTATAAACTGAAACTTATCTAAATGTTTCCGGCGTAAAATCAAAAATAAATATGCATGGTAAATGCGTTATGAAACATTACAAAAAGACAAGGAGAAAAAAAAAAGGTAAACAATTATGTCATTTAACTGCTATAACAAAATAGACTAATAGACAAAAAACGGAAAAGGAAAATTAAATATGTGGTTTTTTAAAGAAGCAATCGTAAAATTTATCAAGCAGCTGGTTATGAAGTCGTTTTTTAAAGTATTATCCTTCATTTTATTAGGAGCATATTAAAAACGTTAACTATAATATTTTTGTCTCATATTTACGAAGTGACAAATTGCACTAAATACTAAATTTGAAAAAAAAAATCAAAATTGTACGATTGTTTCTACTAAATCATCAAATTTTATTTCAACCTAACATAAAAGTCTTTAATACGATTTTACGAAATATTTATAATACGAAATACTTATAAAGAATAATTAAGTTAATAAATCAATTCTTACAAAATATACGTTTAACAGACATTATATTTAACAGTAGAGAATGGTGTACGTTCTATTAGCAGATAGTTATGTGCCTAAATACGCCTAAAGTTGAACAATAATAAGTTATCAAAACAAATAAAAATCCCGAACTATAAATTTTACGAAATCTGTATAATAAACACGTAAATCATGTGACTTTTATCAACAGTTCTGGGATGCCCGCATCGCTTTATCATATGTTGGGCTATTTTTTAGAATAAAACTGCATAAAAGTTCCATTTTTGGAAAGATTGTTTAAAAAAAAAAAAAAAAAAAAAAAAAAAAAAAAAAAAAAACTTAGAGAGATGACTTACATTCAAATATGTATATATTCTGAGATAACATATCAGTTGGAATTGTATTGACAGTCTATCAAAATAAACAAACATTATAGACTCGTTCATCGTGACCGATAGAAATAAAACCACGAAGGTAATCATTCGTAGAGCAAGTTCTATGCGAATGAATTTTTGGAGAGCTGCCTGGTGTCAAAAAATAATTCGCGCCAGGACCTCAGAGACAAAGTTTACCATAATTCTGTTTGATGAAGTGCTATGCAACTCAACTTCCTTCCGGATCTTTTCTTGACGTAAATTAAATGTAAACAAATACAACTCATGTAATGATATTTAATGAATCAAATTTAGAAATGAATTGTCAGTTAATTCGTATTTATGTATTTAGGTGCTAGGAAGACAGATAACCGAAAATGATTGATAATCCGCCAATCATATTTACCATTGCTATTGACCAATCGCGTTCAAAACAGTAATTTAATATACATTTATAAAATACACAACACTATTACATACTTTTATGTTATTTGGGCACAAATCTCGCCAATAGCATTTTTAAAATTGCTAATACCAGCTTTTATTTTTCGCATGTGCAAATTAGAAACGATACTTTGATTTTGAAATCAAATGTTTTGATTCATGATATTCTTTTTTTATTTACCTATTTTTTATTTTAACTGAAAAGTGTGAACGGCATGTATTGTAAATTGGAACAACTGTACCAGACGCACCGGGGTTGGCGCGATTTCTGTTTTGTGCCATTTTGGCGAGAAAAATCCATTTTCAGGTACCTATTAGAGATTTCTGAAACAGCGTGTTACTTTTATTTTATTATGAAATAGTTTATTTTATATTAAAAAACACACAACATTTAATTTATTATAAATTATACGGAATCTGCTCTACCGGGTTGCCATACAAAGCAAAATATAGCCCAAACCTCCGTGTTGCCCAGGCATAAAATCGTCCTTTTGGCTCCAAAATGTGACTCCGGTGCATCTGCGACAGCTGTACTGATAGATTTTCTAATCTTCCGTAATCGAATATACAGCCAAAGTTCTCGAGAAACAAGAAAAATATTAGAAACATTATGGTTCAGTGTAAATTTGGATAACATTAAAGACTTTCACAAAATATACTTCATTGCATCAAATCGTATTCACTAAAATACGCCAATTGGATATGGACACAATTAACTGAAAATTACCTAATATGTTTAAGAATCTCCGCATTAGCGAACATATTGCAACTGATAAGAAAACGGACATGAAGTATAAATGCTTAAGTGAGTTAAGCGGTTTTTGACACGAAAGATGAAATATAATCAAAAAATATGCGGAATGCTACCATGATCGCAATAGTTCTTGATTTCTCTATTAGAATCTACCGATTTGGCGAAGGATTAAGGAAAAAAAATTATAAACAAAAGTAACGTGTTACAATGCTTAACATACATTTAAAGGAGTCCAAACCAGTAGCCAGTGGCGGCTAGTAATAATAATAATTTGATATATTGATATCTCCAAGCAAAATTCACGTGTTGTAAGATTTTTATTTTCCGTAAAACAATACTTCTGTTTGAAAAAGAAAATTCAAATAAATGGAAATTTCTTAATCCGAAAAAGAAAATATGCTAATCTACAAAGTTCCTTTGAAAAATATTCTAGTAAATCTAGTCCTTAAAACCTCCGGTAAACAAACAATTAATTCCATACGTGCAAAATCGAACAATAATCAATGGTTGTGCGTGTCTATCAGAGACTAAACATTAATTAGAAATTCTGAATTTTTAATGTAAAGTATAATAAAAAAGTGTAAATTAAAATATATCTTATGAAGTTTTTTTTATAAATATTCTACTTGAAAAAATAAAGATAAATAATATATTTTAAAATATTTCTTTTATTTTAAATTTTTAATGTCTTGAACATAATGTTTTTTTCTAGACTGTTAAGAAATTTTAAAGGGAAATTAAGAAATCAGGTTTTCAAAATATATGTTTGAACATGTAATGTCAATCAAATGTATTATTTATCAGTTAATCGATTGCTGGTAATTTTTGTGTCAATGACGATATAAAATAAAGAAAAGTACTAGATTTAACATGATACATTTTTTATGTTTGTACATACTCAATACCTGAAAAGAAAAACATGATCAATTTAAATTACGTTAATGTAAATTAGTTGAAAAGTTATTATGAATTTTGCTTGTGTGTCGCCTATGTCCATCTGGGCGAGATATGACTCACGTAAATATACTTAGAATAACATGTAATTTATTTTTTTTTAGGTTCATTGTAGAATGTTCGCTAATGAGAAGTAAGTGTGTAGCATTTATACATCGTTAACAAGGACACACAAAATCATTCCGTTACATTGTGGTCTATTGTGAAAAACATTTTATGTGAAATTAATTTAAATCACTTATTTATATATCTTATTTCTTTGAATGAAATACACCTGGTTCATATTTTTTCGTTCTTTTGTTAAAGTTAAACTGAAATATTTAAATTATAATAATGACAATATATATATTTAGCATTCAGTATTCGAATTTTTAGTAGAAGTAGTCGTTTTATAAATATGTTAATTAATTTTTATAACGTAAATGATCTGATAGATGTTTGATAAATATGATATTTTGAAAAGAATCAAATGAAAATACAAATATTTCAAACTAATGTAAAAGTTAATATAAGTTTTGTAGTTCTTAAATTTACTAGAAACGCATAAAATAAGCTACTTGATTTTTTTTTCGGTGTGAAAAAAGTAGATATTCAACAGGAATTCTGGCATGTGTCAATATGTATGGACATAAAGAAAGAAATAATACCAGAAATATTCAGTCGGATGCGTTTTCGAAATACGAATACTTAGATATTCCATTCCAGTGTATTTTTACATGAAACGTATGCACAAAAATTGTCAGAATAAAAGTTAAACTGTCACTAGTATTATAAAATTTATCATTTTTGAAGAATTTTTTTGTTTTTATACATATATAATATTTATCGAATATAAAGTTTCTCTATAGATTTCAATATCAAAGATTATAATAATAATCATGATTATCTTATAGATTCACAAGATTTCAATGGCATCGTATTAGACAAAAGTTTATTAAACGATATCTTACTAAATTATAATTGCGAAGCATCCCAATTGTTTATCATCAGAAATTACGAATATAAATATTCCCTTTTTTTAATCGCTGATTTCAACGATTATATAATGCGTTTATTCTTATTCTTAAACAGTAGTAATAAAAAATCGGGAGAGTTGGAAACTATGCTGAATAGTGTATCTGGCTGTCCTATTAAAATAAATACCCCCTCTTCTCAAATATATATATATACCAACCTTTATGATTTTTTCAAGTAAGTACAAGAAAGGAACATTATGCGCTATACATAGATTACGAAAATCTCTACACCGTTATAAAAATGTTGTTTAACCCTTTATCTACCGACGGTACTTATAAGTACCAATCACTTTAAAACTTTATAGCACAACAACCATTACTTATATTCTGATGGTACGTTTTAGAAACAGTCTTTTAACTCTACTTTTTCATGATAGATAGCAGTAGTTGTTCTAGGCTGATTAATTTTGCGAGGAAGAAAGCTATTTTTGAACGGACATTGTGTTGTTTTGCTGCCATTTTGTACGGATTGCCACTCTTATATTTTCTTTGCTATAAATATATAATATCAAACCAAAGGTAAGTGTTGTATTTTTTTTTATACATTCTGTATTGTCTTAGAATATTATTTGCCCAATCATTATAAGATAATAGATTATGTAATGGGAATAACGGTCGAATTATTCGGTGGTACTTATAAGTACCGCCGGTACACGTAGTGTTGGAGAAAAGCTTGTTTTCATTTTGTCCATGTAATTATCTATAGTATTTCTGTTTATTATAATGTAATTATGAAAGTGTAGTGTTGCAATATGTTTTAGTATTTTTTATAAATTTCAATTATAGATATTTTTTTAATTAAATATTTTTTTTAACTTTGTTGTTTTTATTTTTATTATTTTTTTACTTTATTATTTTTATTTTTATTATTTATTTATTTATTTATTTTTTACTTTATATATATATATATATATATATATTTGTGCTTAAATGAAAAAAAAACTGTTTTATGATTATCATCAAATGGGAATTTCTACCTTTATTATGTAAAAAATAAAATTATGTCAATTTGATATTTTCTTTGTTTTCTTATGAGTGTTTTTTGTTCATTTAGCATTTTTAAGAGGTTAAATTTCATTAGAAATGTCATCCGTAATTTTTTCTATTATGAGGAAATTTATACATAGTGTACTGACGGTACTTTTAAGTACCACTTTTATTAATTAGTTCTAACAATTTAAATTTCGCACCGGGGAGATTTTTTTTCTTGTATATTCTTTAATTATCAATATTAACAGCTAAAAAATATATTTATGAAGAAATTTTCAGCAGTTCATAATGGGTAGATAAAGGGTTAAACATCACGGACTTTAACAACAGTGCAAAATATTAACATGTTATTAACGCTAAAATAATGCAATTTATTTAGCGAAAATTCGACAATAACGTTCATGACCATATCAATGGCATATGGCGACACAAATATTTATTTCATTTGGACGATGTACTTATGGGATAATTTAAAGGGACTGTATATATTGAAATTGAGGAAAATTGGCTGTTGTGTGCTCTAAATGTGTTTGATTAGCATACACACTCTTATAACGGATTATTCAGATTTTTTTAAGTTAGTCTGAAGCTTTTTAACGTTTTGTTAACAGTCAACATACGTACAACATTACAACACACGTTGTTGAAAGACGTAGTTTCTGACTTCTGTTTGCCTGTCTAACACAGCACTGTTAAAAATAAATCCGTTTATTCGCGGTAAAACTACTGGCAGCAAAGTTGTCGGACTTTTTCCGCTCCGTTAGTACATTTTCCGTTTTGAAAGATAAAGAAAGGGAAAACTCCGTTTGAAGAATCGGTAAGTGTCCGTTATAAATAAACTCAATTTTAAAAAATGTCATCGCTATTTGTGCTGCCATCTATTGAGTATTACGGGATTATTTAATATTTAATATAATGCAAGAACATTTTTTGCCAGACCTGAGGATTGAACTGGGGACGTTAGTGGCTTGAGCCGAGTGCCTTACCGTAAGACTAGCGGGCTCTTGCTAGAATAAGAGAAGGAAACGATGATACGGGATGTCTTCAAATCGCAGCTTGGAACTTAAACAATTTGGGGTTAAGAAAACTGGTAATTTTGAAGTTAATTGAGGGGATATTTCGTAATGAGATGATGGTTGAAAAATATAGTATTAATAGAGGATAAAAACTTGAATTATATATATTCTTAATTTGAATGTTAGATGTAAAATATAAATATTATATTTTGAATTAAATTCAACAACTTTTTTTGCTTTTTAGCGAAAATCGATTTTTAATCAACAATTATGTCTTTTTTAAATGTGTTCGTTTAGAATATAATTTCAGTGTGAGTGTTTTTATAACTTAAAAAAAAATAATTGCGAATAATTTTAAAGAAATGAGTTTAATTCGAAAGCATCTTTTTTGTTTGTTGCTTTAAAAAAAAAAAAATCGTTTTTTTTCACTTAATTTAGCTATTATATATATATATATATAAATCTGTTTGTTTAGAATATATTTTAAGTGCGAATACTTTTTTTATAACTTCAAAAAATGAATAGCAAATAATATTAAAAGAATAGAAAAAAATAATTTTTGCTTTTTTAAATTCGAAAGCACTATTTTCTTGTTGTTGTTTTACATAAACTTGAAATTTTATTTCATTGAATTTTTAGTTTTTCTGTGCAGCAACATGCCAGTTTTTGAAACATTGAAAATAAACATGCAGCAGATAATGGAATATTTCTGTTGGCTGATCCGTTGGTTGCTGAATTTTTCTGCTTTTAACTGAATATGCCCTTTTGTCATGAAAAGGGACTATTTGTGAAATTCAGGAAAAAAATACCCGTGAATTTCAGATTATTTTTAACAATATACTGTAAAAAAATAAAAAAAACCGTCAATTTACGTAAAAAGGACTGGCAGCAGAGTTGTCCGAATGTTATCGTTTTTTGAGGAATGTTCCGTCTTTTAGTCCCTAAATGGCGCAATACAGACGCGAAGGAGTTGAAGCGCATGTGTGGCGATCAAAAATACTGCTATCCCATTGGATGATGGATTTTTACATTAATAATTCCGTATTTGAAACTCTGTAATCTTAAAAGTCTAAAAAGTGTACAATTTAGGGATACAGTTTATGCACTTTTTGTGCACAATTGAGTTTGCAGTTTTTATGCATAAGTTGAGGTGCCAAATACGTTCGGATTTTGTGCACTTTTTTTGCAAATTTTTTCTAGCTGTGTACCAACAGACATACGGGATAGATTCCATTTTTCTAACAAAACGGAAACTTTCTGATCACGGAAGACAACCTGTCAATAAACGAAAATTTTTAACAGTGAAGTTCATCTTTAATGCCAATAAATATATTTGGATTAGCATGTAATTGATATATGTTATTGTGGTTTAACGATTGAATATTTGGTATTGAAAATGGAACATTTGGTATTTTTAGTTCGGATACAGGAATACTGAAGAGAAATCTGTTACATTTTATGCTGTAAAAGGGGAAAATCGTTTATAGTGCATTATAATATACGTTACCCTATTCCAAAAATTACACTATTTCAAACATATTGGAATTGGTATGCATTTCTGATCGGCACTAAGACATACATTCTTTAAAATATGGAACGCAAAGAAATTTTCATTGATTTACAGGGTCACATAAAAGTATTCCGCTACATAATGGTCTAATGTAAAAAATCGTTTTCAGTCCATTTTAATAATCTCCCCTTATATAAAATAATAAAACTTATTTACATTGCTTAGGTAGAGTAGAAGAAGGTTACTGTAATATATCGTGTGTAAAGAAGGTTTTGTCATTTAAACGTGAACACAAAATAATTTTGAGTACAGTCTATGAGAGATAATTAATGAATGTGCATTTTGAGTTATAGTAGGGGTTTCTAAATTTGACTTAATGCTCTCATATTGCGTAATGTTTATAAATGCTACAGATCAAATTTATAGCGCCTTCAGGAATTCGTAAGTATTTCTGTTTATCGGCGTGAATTGCTTAAGAGTTGTAATGCTGAACTGTATTCAGCATACTAACAGATGTCTCTGGATTATAAATAAATTCATATACACAAATAAATGGTTACATTGCTGTTTATGGATGGTAATTACAGGAATCATTTTTCGTGTTATTATGCGTTTTTAACCTGAATAAAAGTTTAGCTTATTATGTGATTTACATAAATGTCGGTTGGTAATATACAAGACTGTACAAAATAATTCGAGAGCATTTCCGTCTATTGGTGGAAAGTGCTAATGGGAAAATTTTAACTGTGTTTTGTATTTTCTATCAGAACTGTATTTGAGCTTAATATTCATAATATCCCCATAGACCATACAGAAGACTGCACAAAGGAATTCGACTTCTCTTCCAACTATTGGTGGCAATTACTGAAATTGGACTTTAAATGGTTCACTAACATATTTAACATAATTCTGTTCCATGGTCTTTTACATATACACTATTGTATTCACCTAATTTAGCTCTCTATAAGTTTCATTCCCGTATTCTTGATACGCATGCATGTGTTCCATAATATAAACTTGACGCATAATTTTCTTTATTGTTATATATAAAATTAATTTCCGTGGATATTCAATTTTCTTCCGTAACCAGCTAGTCTAAACATGTTAGCTTTCCTTATTTATTTATTTATTTATTTATTTATTTATTTATTTTTCTGTAGAATATTAATTATCTTCTTTTATAAAAGATTTCGTATTCATTTTATTAGGAGGTAAAATTTGCAACATTTATAAATTCTGAAATGCAACAGTACGTCGCAAAGTGGACAGAATTTGCCATGTTAGCGGCAAGTATTAAAAGAAATAATAATGTTAATTTACTTAAAGAAATTATTCAAATAGAACTAACTTATACTAAAATGATTGTTGATGTTGATTATTTTAGAATACACATTTAGAATTTTGGAAGTTGACTGCATAATGAATCATTCTTCTTCAAATATAGTCTTTATCGTTCATACATTTAATACATCTTATTTTAAAACATGTCTGTATACATATATCAAAATATGAATTTATTCGTTGCGTAAGAGTTAAAGAACTGAGAAATGCAAAATGAATATTTCTAATTTCTACGTGCCTTGTCATCTTAACAATAATGGCATCAAATGAAACATTATGTTTGAATCATTTTTCTGTAAAGCTAGTCATCCGTTTTAAATGAACAGTTTCATTAGCATTAACACTAGAACGACCATAACGATAAATTTAAACCAGTATCAAATAAATCTATTTCAATTCATACCATTTTTTTTTTACAGAATAAAATTTAATATAAAAAATGCAAAAACATTAACCCACTTAACTTTCTTTTCGTTCATCTGCAAACTTCACAGCTTGCTGGCAAAGCTATATCCTCTTCATTTCGGACTGATTACTCACGCAGTCCGCAGAGATAACCACTTTCCTGTCACACTTTTCATTTTGGCTACAGTTCTCCCAGGTTCACATCGCTCGAATGAAGCTCTGCCTTCCTCGTTTCGGACTGGTTACTCACGCAACCGCAGAGATAGCCACTTTCCTGTCACACTTTTTATTTTGACTTCGGTTCTCCCAGTGGTCACATCGCTCGAATGAAGTTCTGCCTTCCTCGTTTGGGACTGGCTACTCACGCAACAGCACAGATAGCCACTTTCCTGTCACACTTTTTATTTTGACTTCCGGTTCTCCCAGATGTCACATCGCTCGAATGAAGCTCTGCCTTCCTCGTTTCAGACTGGTTACTCCCGAAACCGCAGAGATAACCACTTTCATGTCACACTTTTCATTTTGGCTTCGGTTCTCCCAGTGGTCACATCGCTCGGATAAGTGGTGAGGACGGTATTTACCAAGAAACGAAAATTTTGCAACCGGCATCCGTTTCATTGTATTTATCAAGCGGAGCTTCTTATTTGTTGTACACATTTATAACTACTGCCAAACTTTATTTCCTTGGCTCTTAAGATGTGTTATACATCCTACTCATCTTCAGGGTGTGGAGTTGCTAAGCGACTCCGAAACTTCTCTGAACTCAATCACTCTCTACTGCCCTGTGAAGTTAATTAATATTTAAATAGTTTTAAATAAAAATCCAACTGGGAAATATTTGTATAAAACTTAAGTAAAATTTCCAGTTGCTATATCTCGAAATTCGTATTATAATATAATTAACGTTCGTCTGTGTCTGCGTGTGTGTACGGTGCCGTTAACAGGATTTACAGACTTAAAAACATGTGCTTCAATAGATAATTACTTTACAGAAAGTAAATATCGTACAATAATCTCTTTACAATGTATTCGTTACACAAAATACAATAAGTAAATAATTTAAAAAAAACATGTTTTACCTTTCTTTGAATTACATACAAAAAATTCGAAATTTTAAACTATTAAATATAAAATTAAGGGGATAAAGAAAATTAGCGAATGTTCGCAAAGCACAGGATGGAACAGTTGAAAACCATTTCATTTACCCGCCATTCGATTTTCTGTAATTTATATTTTATATATAACAAGAAGCATAATAGAAAAAAAAAAGTAATGTATTTCTTAAATGGCAAAATATAAATATATTTTCAAAAAGAAAAAAAAGAAAGGAAAAGAAACCCTTTTGATCAATTTAAATGCTTTAATATAAAATGTGTGGCTTGTTTGCATCATTGAAGAGAAAAAAGATAGAATAAGTGCTTTAAAATACATTTAAAAATATTTTAATCAATAATTTAGAAAATGAGCTGAAACATTTCAATAAAAATAATTAATATTATAATAACTTAAATTGTAATCATAAGAAAATGATGTTTGCCATTCAATATTCGAAATTTTTTCACTAAGTACTTGCTAAAAAAATTATAGTAGACGAACATAGTAAAATTCTGTTATGATATTTTAAAAAATAATCTCAAGGAATAAAAAAATATATATCAGTGTTATATAAAAGTAAACATATGTTTCCAGTTTTCAAATTCAGCTGAAAAGCATAAAATATTCTATTTGAAATTGTAATTTTCTTTGAGGAAAAGTAGCCATTCAAGGGAAATTCTGATATGTGTCAATATGTACGGACATAAAGAAAGAAATAACACCAGAAATATTCAGTCGGATGCGTTTTTGAAACACGAATGCTTCGAGAATCCTTGCAGATGTTCTATTATAAAAAAAAACTGAAAATTCTCAGAATAAAAAGTGAACAATCAATCGTGCTAGAAATTATCACAGATATTTATTTGTAAACATAGTTTTACATACTATAACTGTATATATATATATATATATATATATATATATATATATATATATATGGGATTATGATGAATGATAGTTCAAACACAGCAGTAAATTATTCAAATATAATATAAACAGAAAAAATTAAATAAAATACCAACGTATACAACTGAGGATTGGACTCAAATACAAATATATAACTGGGTTAATATTTATGAACAATACAAACTTTCTTATCTCGAAATGCGAGCCGCGTATGTTCTTTTCTGTCATTCCGAACAAGATGCCGCTTTCAGGGAAAGAACGCGGGGAAATCGTAAAGATTTATTTCCTGAATGGACAAAATGCCGCAGAGACATTGCGTGTTTACAGCAGAAACCATGGATTACGGCGAGGCCCGTGCACTATCAAAGCTGTACGGGACTTGATTCATAAATTTGAAGAAACTGGTTGCACATGCGATTGACTTCGATCTGGACAACCTTCCGTTCCTGTGGAAGCTGTTCGAGAAGTCCATCAGACGATAAGCACAGTTCGTCCCGCAATTGCACGCGGTGTTTCACGTGTTCTGTATCTGTCGAATTCAACTGTACGCAAGATTCTGCGCTCTGCTCTAAACATGTTTCCGTATCGATTCTAGCGTGTTCAGATGTTGGAAGCGGGAGAATATCAATTACGTCTTAATTTTGCAAATCAATTCCTTATCCGGTACGATGAAGATAGCAGCTGGCCTTTACGCATTCTGTGAACAGATGAGGCGCATTTCTCGTTAACTGGTAACGTGAATTCGAAAAATTCTGTGCACTGGACAGAGAATAATCCACATGATGTGCATGCGCGCCCATTACACGAGGGAAAAGTGCCTGTGTGGTGTGGTATAACGAGTACGTTCATCCTCGGCCCTTACTTTTTTGAAGAGGTTACTGCCGGTGATCTGAAAACGTGTACATTAACGAGAGCTCGCTATCTGGACATGTTAACGCATTACGCGATTCCCGCATTGCAACGGCAAAATGCTCTATCTGAAGTTGTGTGGATGCAAGATGGCGCTCCTCTACATGTCGGGTCTTCAGCCAAACGTGTCTTAACTCAACAGTTTGGTGACAGAGTTATCTACCGTCATTTCCCGTTTCCGTAGCCACCAAGGTCTCCTGATCTGACACCAGTGGATTTCTGGCTGTGGGGATATCTGAAATCCAAAGTGTATCAGTTTCGTCCTCAAACTGCATCTGATTTAAAAGATGCCATCAGAACTGCGATTCAAGAAATTCCTATTGCCATGATACGTGCTGTAGTGCTATCCACCATCAGCCGCATGCAAAGTGTAATCGTGTGTGAAGGAGGTCATGTGGAAAATTTGTGAAACACAATAAAATGCTTTATTTTATGCTGCTTCTCTGTCCTTATTGGTTGTCCTCACTTTTAGCCTATCTACCGCCGGGGATTTTCATGCTACATTTGCCGTTCCAAATCTATTTAGGGTTTTCATAATGGATATCACATTCCAATACAAAAACTGGGTGTTGCCATTTGATTTTTTCGAAATTTTCTCACTGTTACCGTGACTCTTTGAGTGACACTGTTGTTTTCCATATCATTCTTGATCGCATACCTCAAAATACCTTTTGCCAAAATTTCATTCAGTTTCTGTGAATTGTATGATAGTTAGGAGCCCAAATGTCGGGATAGTTTATTTATAATCACCCTGTATTTTATATATGCTAATTAAATTTTCAACACAGCTTAAATTACGCTAAAGATTACTTATATAACAATGCATATGAATTTTTATTATTCTTAGTGTATAATCAACAGCGTGAAAACATATCCAGTCCGGTTCCGGGTGCAATCACCGGTCTGGACATATTTCCAGTGTGTTGGTTATACGCTGAGTGGTAAGTAATAATTCATATGCATTGTTATATAATTTTTATGTTTCTATTTTAACATTGTTATTTTTTTCTATGTTTAATAATAATAATTTCACATATCACCGACACGACTATTATGTACGCCTAACATAAGTTGAAAACCACTGACTGAAAATTGAAAAACATAGAATGCGAAATGTTATTTATTGCTGTATGTGTGCTTAAGTAAGTCTTAGTGTACATCGGTGAAATAAATATGAGAAATCTTGTAAATAAGAAAAATAATAGAAAATAAGATATCCCTATCTATTTTAATTTACCGTATGTGATTAATGCACATTTTTCACAGAAGAAAATTGTAACTGTTGGATAATTGAAGATGCGTCATTTAAAAATGATTTGAAATTTTCTAGAGCAGAAAAAAATAAGTTTAGTGTTTCATCATTACTTCGCAAGCTTTAACAAATACACTATTTCTATAAGGTATTTGCATAATTTTGCAATTTCTATAAAAGAAATTTCGAAATGAATTAATATGATTGCTTAAAACCAATAACATAGTTGGTTATTTAAATAAAATAAGCTAAGATTTTCAAAACTCATTTTTATAAATATAAATAAAATATTATAGAAGATGTTCTACATAACGCTTAAAAAGCAGTAACCGAAAGAACTTACTTTTTCATAAAGATTAAAAAATAATACTTCATAATATCTGAATTTATTTCTAGCTGAAAAGTGAATTTAATTCTTTTCAAAAACATATGTTCACAGCTTTTAAAAGTGTCATCACAAATCTCCTTATCTTTCATGTTTTATTCATTGAGGAAATCGTTTAATGCTTTTAAAGTTTGAATAGCTGTTTACACTCAAATAGTAAAAATAATAACATATGTGTCTCATTACAGAATATGTTTGCTATTTTAATACATGTACGAATTGTAATGTATAGTCCTGGGAAAATAATGAATACTTCCACCAAAGTCAGTTGGAAGTCATCGGAAATTAAACAGGAAAGGTAATTTTGCGTCAAGGTTAAATATGAAACATTGTCCATCTCATTCAGGATACTGGAACATAACTTCAACGTTTAACTCTTTAAATCCCAAGATTTAAAAAACTGAATAACTTTAGAATCCCAACAAAATAGTCCAAAATGCTGGTTTTTTCGTTCACCCTTTTTCACTAGGTAAGTTGTGGAAATGACCCTATTGCCTTCTCCCCTTATTAATATTTCTACAGGTGTTACATCCTGTATAAACGTGTATGAAACTATTCATCAATGACCCAGTTACTGAAAAAAAAACCTTGTTTTTCTTTCTGTACTGTCCAAAAATTCCAATACATTATCCATCCTATTGACAGTACCCCGACGCATTTAAGGGGAAGGAAAATCCTTTCAGGCAACCTGGACTATTATGGGTTTCACAGCATTCTGATGATTTCGGCTATTGATTTCGGATTCAAAAGATTAATAAGGCGAAAAATGTATTTAAATAAACGATTTGAAAAACGCATAACATATTGCAAATTTCAATTTCACCCAATAAAATCTATAGTTGGAGAAGTAGTCGAATTTTCTTTTGAATCCCTCTGTACAATCTAAAGATTTGTAGATGCACAACATAGTATTCTAAAATTTAGTTTCGTTAGGAATTGTATAACAATGTTGAAAATTCTCCTTTAGCGATTTCCGAAAATAAACAAAATGTACTCGATATTTTTTGCACCTCTGTGTAGAATTTACAGAAACCAAATAATATGCATAAATGTAGCAAAATTAAAAAAAAAACCGCATACCGCAACTGAAAACGCATTTCAAACAATTATCACTCATTTCCAATACTATAACCGAATTCTTTTGAGGGTCCCTTCACATAAACGATAAATCTACGCACATCACATTCTAGAGAGAGTTCTCCCAGTGCACCTGTGTGGTGTTTAGAAATTTCAAAAATTTTTAATTAGTGTAATATCATTGAAATATATTGCAATTGATTTTCTCTTAGACCATAATGTAACTGAATTTTTTGAGTGTCTCTGTAAATAAACTATAAATATTTCACACTTCATTTTCAATAGCAAGCATGCTATGATAAACATTATAAAGTATATCGACTGCTTAGCAAAACGATTAAAGTTACGCGAGTTAGAGCACAGACAGACAGACAGAAGGCATAAACACTTTTTAACTATGTTGAAAAGTGTTAAAAATGAAAAATATTTGTAACAATTAATTTATATTGATAGCTATAAATACTTATTGATTAAATATTGTACTGTGGAGGTTATCTTCATTTTAAAATTTATATAATAGTTTAATTTTATAATAAGATATTTTTTACCAAATCAGTTTATTGCTATAACTAATGGCAATATTACGTACATATAAGAAATTTTAAATTGTTTTGATATATAGTGTAAGTCAAAATGAATATAGCGATTACAAACGGCTATAACTATTTAATAGAAAATAATTTATCGATAAGATTAACACAGAATGTAGACGGAACTTCAAAATTTTGTATACATACGTTATAGATGTTCTATATGACTTCCCTTGGTCTCAACATCTAGGCGGTACTCCATTTCACGCCATACATTCTGAAGCATTTGTTCAGTCATCGACGCAAGCGCATTACAAATACGTACTTTGAGTTCTTCAATTGTTTTGGCCATGGGAACAATTTGGGTCATTTGGACATTCCGTTTGTCTTTCACATAACCCCATAGATTGGTCGAAGAGGAGACGACAATGTCTTCTGCTCTTGGCCACGGACTTGAAACCCTGCGATTTTTTTCTATGTGGTTATGTGAAAGGGGGTTATGTGCCTCCCATGACCATAACAATTGAATAAATCAAAGTACGCATTTGTAATGCGCTTGCGTCGGTGATTGAACAAATGTTTCAGAATGTATGGCGTGTTATGGACTATCGCCAAGATGTTGTTCGTGTGACCAAGGGAAGTCACATAGAACATCTATGACGTATGTATACAAAATTTTGAAGTTCCTTCTACATTCTGTGTTAATCTTATCGATAAATTCTATTCCATTAAATAGTTATAACCGTTTGTAATCGCTATATTCATTTTGACTTACTCGGTAAATTACTTAATTAAGTATGCTTAAAAATTATTGATTTTCTTAAAATTAATTGCTTAGTGTGATTCCATGTATCTTTTGTAATGCTGAATTTTCTTCTTGATAATATTCCGTATGATTTAAACTAAAATTTATTAAGTTGGATTTGAAGTTTTTATAATTTGTGAAGTATAAATTTAGGAATTTTTATTATAAAGCATTGTAAATTACCAATGAAATCCGTTATCGCATTACATTTATAAATAATTCCTAACTGGAATAACTTGAAAAATAAAGTATAATGAAAAAGTAAATGAAGTTGTTATGTTATGAATATGTTATACCTTTTTTTTTTTTATCCATTGGGGAAATGTTTGTTGTTTTCGGTTGAGAATGGACCTCTTGAAGCTGTCCCTTTATTTGACGTCGTCACTTTATTTTTTTAAGCGTTTTTAACGAAATTTTGAAACTTCAGAAGAATTTTTCTTTGAATAGGCAATAGAAATGCATAAAATCGTTACAAAAGTGTTAAAGTTACAAAAAGGATAGATGCAAACTGTCAGATATGAAAAATGAAGTAGAAATTTGGCACTTTCGTGTTATAGCGGCCTCCAAGGATGTAATATTTTTTTCTGTTTTCTTTAATATATTGTAAATTTGATATTTTCGTGTTATAGCGCTCCCCAAGGATGAATCGCCAAGCGTATGACATTATAATAATATATGATATACCGGGTGGTTATAATATAAGTATCTCTATTTGGAGCTGTCTGCAGCTTGAAGGAATAACCGGAATGAAACCAAAATCGGTACACTTATTATTCGAGAAGGGGGAAGAAGAATGGATCAATAAAAAAAAATTATTGCAATAATCACTGACAGATGGTGCTTTTGAGTGTGAAATGTAATGTGTAATATTGTGTACTGTGGAGGTATCGCAAACCTCATTGATTTTACCGGATATCACAATATATGCGAAACATCACTCCTGATGCGTTACATTCCGCAATTAAGCGCGTCGTCCACCACCTGGATTGCGTACTCCTGCAAAATGACCATGTGGAACCTGATCATGATCGGCACCACCATCCAAAACCATAACCACGTTCACTTCGACATTTTCCAATAAATTAGGTGTGCCGTCTGGTGTGACGCCTTAAGTTTTTGTTCTTGTATTATACATTACATTTCACACTCAGTAGCGCCATCTGTCGGTGATTATTGCAATGATTTTTTTAATTCTTTCATTCTTCTTCCCCCTTCTCAATTAGTAAATGTACCTGTTTTGGTTTCATTTGAATTATTCCTTCGAGCAACAGACACCTCCAAATACAGATACTTATAGTATAACCACCCTGTATATAAATAACATTTCTTGACTTATGTGGCCATGTTATAGTCATATAGTCTGCATATATGATGTATATATATATGACATGTGTATATGATGTATATACGACATATAAGACGTAAATAATATGTGTATAATGACGTATATGGCACATATAGGAGTGTTTAGAATATATATATATGCGTATATTGGATTAACATAAGCTTTGCGATGATCTTGACGAAATTATAACTTCAACCTTGGCATAATCATAATTGTAGGGGGCGCCATAACACGAAAGTACGGTATTTTTTTAAGCTTTCGGAACATTTTCCAAATGTTATTGTAATTTGTTAAATTTTATTTTATTTTATTTTATTTTATTTTCTAACCTACAATAGTTTTACTTTGTTCGTATCCGGACAAATTTGTGTAAATTTCTATTGAATTAAAAAAAGAAAAAAAGTAATATAACGGAAATATTGATAAGATTTTTTTGGCCGATAGCAAGATGCACAATAAATATTTTTTCATTTTGTGTTTCTATCTGTTAATATGTTTCTGAAATTTTCAATAAATCATCATTAATTCTTCAAAGAAATGGTACATTTTCATAAAACCATAATGTTTGAATCTAAAATTAATGTATAATTGCGTTTTTGCCACTCGAAATATTATTGTATTACATTCTAAAATAATGTAAAGTGGCGTAACGAAGAATATTTCTCAGTTTAAATGTAAATTTAAACTATATTTCAGTAAGGTATTTATTAGAGGTTGTAGACGATACGTATGGGACGTTTTTCGCATATATTTAATATCTTTATCTAGATTTTAGTAACTGAGATAGCAGCGAGTTTTTGACATGTCAGTTAACTCTTTCTGCATACAACTATGCATCAAAAAGCGACTATTTAACCCCCCTCGAACCAAATGGGTCCAATGGGCCCAACATATACATTCAAAATGACTAACCAGAATATTTTTGTTTTCAAATTAAATATAAACCACAGAGAACTAAATAAATAAATAAGTTAAATAGTTGTAAATAAAAATTGTGGTGTAAAATTTCTACACATGTATTGAAGTGCTTTAAATGCGCGATGGTAGTAATGAACTATGATCTTTTAGACATTTTAGTAAATTTTAAATATAATTTATACAATAAACTAAGCTCGATTTATATTTTTTTAAGTTTCGCAGGATGTTGATAAATAAGTTAATGAGCATAGGCAAGAAATGTACATACGCTACAACAGTGGTTCCCAAACTTTTGGGTTCGCGGAACCCTTTTTGGGAAAAATGTCTAAGGCGGAGCCCCTTAACCCAATGGTACTCTATGGTTTATAAATTAATTTTTTTACGCCTATGTACCAGAGAAAGAGCTGCTGGATAATAGTCCGAACCAGTAGTTTACAATATGGGACCAAGGGTCTCAGTTTGGCCTTTTTCTTGATACAGAAATTCTGAGTTCATACTAGAAATTGTGAAAATGAAATTCCTCTTTTTTGGATGTTTTATTTGTAGTATTTAGCTATTAATTATACCTTTGAAAGAAACATTCTTTCACCATTGTTTTTGCCTCAAATTAGATATATGGTTAAAACCTACACATGTTAAAAGAACTGCAACTAGTAGAAAAACTTTACTAACAAAACGGGATTACATGAGTAAGGTTAAATTTATATCAGGACGGGTACTCGTTGACAAAACGTCAATTCAAGGGGTTTAGCTGAGCAAAAGTTTAGATTGTTAGTGTGATGACAAATGTAAAGAACCAATATATATTTTTTATTGCTACAGCCTTATTTCTGATAGGAAAATGTGGCATCATAACATAAGAATCTAAGCCAAAGACGAGACCAATGAACTAAAAATTTTAAAGAGGGGTTGTTAAGTGATAGGAACTGTAAAAAAAATATTGTGCAGCAACATACATTGCTTTAAAAATTAACTACAATTATGTAAACCAGCATAGAAAATTTAAATAACTAAAATTAATTAAAAACATATTAAATGAATTAAAGTTACAAAATGAAAAAAGAAATCTGTATACACAACGTATACAGATATTAAATAAATCTAATGAAGGGTTTATTAAATGATACAAAATGTTACAAAAATAATGAAAATGAAAATAAATATTTATTTCGTAAATGCATCTGTTCCATTTTCGCTAACAGGGTGTCAAAATTAATTACAACTTTTGAAAAACTGAATTGGTTAAAAAAATGAAGCAGTTTTGAATTTTAAACTGAAATAGAACACGAAATTTCAGATTAAATTACTTAACGCATTAACGAAAAGCGAAAACCAATTATAAGTCTATTACTAAAACAATCACAGCTTAACTAACACATTTATCAGTAAATATAGCACGTAATGGAGTATAAAATACCTCATTTTAGAGATCGTAAAGCGTGAAGCGAAAGAAAATAAACAATGTGAGACACACTTACGTCGTTAGGACGTTAGAACCTGGTTACTAAGCAAAAAAGAACTAAGTATAAACATATGAATAGATGGAGCTCCAAAGAACAAAACTGTTCTCCCTTTTGTTCTACAAGCAGAGATAACAGCACTGTCACGCCTTTGATCTTTCGATTCACGTTTCGCATTCGATTCAGAATACTATTTGTTGTAGCTTATTTTGAATCGAATTTTTAAAACACATTAAATGGAAAAACATAAAATAAAGCAAATTTTTTCTGGGCGTCTAATATCCTCAAACGTCCTTTATAATGCAGTGATGTAACTTTCTGCAATATCTTTATGGGTGCTTAGTGCCAAATTGATACGTCCAACTAATCTAAATAAAATTTGTGAGTTCTCAAAAAGGAGATTTTTGGAGCATGCAGACTTTATTATTTCTTCGGGATAATTTTGATTCACTGAGCTTTCCTCCTGAAGTGATGTCTTCAAAAATGTAAATAAAGATTTTTCTTTCAACTCAAGTTTAAGTGAACTGAGAATTATTTCCACCTGGCCAACCTGATGCAGTTGGAAATGGGAGACTCTGTTCGTTTTGGTGAATGTTTATAGACAACTAATTACAACTGCAACGCATCGAGCAAACATGAGAGTCTAAAACGTGACATAGATATGTATGCGTGTATATATATAGAGATATTATATATATATATATATATATATATATATATATATATATATATATATATATATATATATATATATATATATATATATATATAATTATTATTATTAAATCTAAATACTTTCGAATAAATATTATTAACTGGATTAGGATAAATTGGCTTTACATATGGATAGTAAAAATAATTATATTATTAAATATTAAATGTCCATTAAAATATTTCCGAAAAGCTTTCGTTCTGTTTTTCTACATCAAAGATTCATTTTTTTTCTTTATGCGTATTAAATCGAGCTACTTTTAACCACACTCGCAAAGCAGAGACTTTGGTTGTTTATATGGCATGCATCTGTTAGCAAGAGTGTGGAAGCCGATAGAACATTTTTTACCGCCAGGAAATTGTTTTTCTTCAAAATTACTGCACTGGAAGTACCAATAAAATTCCGTTAAAGACCTTATAATTAGATGAAAGTCAGTCACGTGACGAGTTCTGCGTTCTCTGTGTGTGTGTGTGTGTGTGAATGTATGTATGCTACTATTGAATACTATTTGCATAAAGCGGTGCTAGTCGTCTTGCAAAGTTAAGTTAAGGAACTGAGCAAATTTACTTAGCCGAAATTTCTATGCATACGGTTGGAAATTATGCATACCGAGTTGATCTTCACACGCTTTTTTTTATATTTTCTATATAAGGTATTTACCAAAATAAGGCACTTCAAATGTCTATTTTCAATGTCGCAGAAGACTTGTTTCTTGATATTTGAAATCACTTTTGTGCCACTTTTATCCCTTGGTAATCTGATTGAAGAGCCGTGCAATATTGCAGATATTGCAGACTGGGTATACTTTTTTTAAATATATTGTTTGTTACTTTGAATAAAATACATTTAAAATTCCAAATATTTTGGGTCTTGCTTTCTTCCTAAACTACATGACTTATACGCGATTATATAAAATAGAACGGATGTTGGAAACTTGCATTGTTGGTTTTCTGTTAATTTTTATAACCTTATTCAATAAAATATTTGTATATGACTATTAATTGCACTAAAAATATGAGGATATCTAATAATATTTGCAAAAAGTTGTATGTATGCTTAATATAAATATTTGTTATTTATATGTGTTATCATTTTCTCATTTTAACCGATGAAACAATTACAAAAAATGAATAAAATATTTTTCTTTTTTACATATTTTTATACCAAATGAAAGTTTTAGTCAGCGGTATTTTTTATCTAATCATGACGACCCAAACGCTTCATTCTTTCACATCACGTAGACAGGTAATTACAGTCACAGAAAGCCACTTACTTTCCGTTTTCGTCTTTCATTGGAAGAATACCAAATATGCCAATGCCATTTCATCCTGTTGGATCCCGTGGATTTCTAATGGTAATAAATATAAAGTAATTGAAGCTGTCTGCAAGAATACATGTAACGTTGCATAAATTCTTTTTTTTATAATTTGATAAAGATAATTTGCTACTTAAAAAGTAATTTGAAAAGGGAAATACTGAATTAAAAAAATAATAATTTGAATATTTGTGTAGAACATTGTGACAGGGTTTTAATTCCATATAGAAATTTTTTACAGGTAAAAATTATTCAAAGAAAATCTGTAATTTTTTTTTCCTCAATCATTATTTTCTTAAAATTGTTGATATATATTCAGATATCTATTTTATAATGTCATCTTTGTGACGTATTTGAAAGTGTTTATTAAATGTATATAAGGAAATTATTCATTATACATACCTGGCGGAAAGTTTCATGCTAATTTCTCAGTGTTTTCTCTATAGAAAACAAAAGTTAATTATTAAATATATTTAATTTATATTTAAAACTATAATATATAGTGTTGTTAATATACATTTTAAATACATGTCTCAAAATTTACATTATATGCAGCTTTAGAATAATTGACGAAAATCGTTTTAAAATCGTTTAATAATATGATTTTCAAATAGAAATATCGAAGAAAATACGGAAATCGAACTAAATTAAACGTTCATTAATTAAACCCAAATTTAGGAGCAAATGGCTACATTAATTTGATATTATTTTTTAAATAATCATGTGTTATTTTAAAATAGCATTTCGCATGATTTTATATAAGGACAGTAGTTTAATACGATTAAATGTAAAGTTTAAATTTTTCTAATATTGTGAACAGTAGTGATAGTCATAGTTTTTAAAGATTGAAATAAAAATGCTTACAATGCAAATCCAAGAAATGTGTATGAATATTTAAAATTCTTATACATATACTCATCATATTTTGGGCAAAAAAATATTGAGAACAAAAATTGGGAAACAAAATTAAAATTAAAATGGCAGATGGCCATCAAGTCGGTCCTTCAAGTCGGTTTGAGATGGTCATCCAATACAAGAAAGGAAAAGTGAAGTTAAAATAGCAAAAGATAACACATATCTTATAGTTAGTCCTAAAAAAGCATATAGCAATTTGTAAAGTGTCTTAAATGTCCGTACAGTAAAAGGATATTTAACGTACGTACTGCCAAATTACATTCAGATACCTAACCCAGCAAAAATATTCACCCACTAAATTAAATAAACATTAAAATTTCACTTACTTTTTATAATCGATAAACACAGCTGCACGTCGCAATGAATGAACTCATTGAACAATTTCCGACGAACAAAGTGTGTGCTGTGATCTATGATCAAGTTTTGGAAATATTTAGATTTATCATATCTTCTTTATGGACATCCAACCTACAGTTACCCTATTAAAAAAAATGTATTATTTTTGACACAGCTTTAACATCGTGCTGATTGAAGTTATTTTTTTCGACAGCACCAGAGATTAAGTAATTTTTAAAACAAAATCTTTACACTCGTATGACTGTTAATGAATTTTATATTACTCTAGTTTTATTGTAATTAAATGCGCTTATCAAATTGTTATAGCCACATATCACAGTACTCGCCATGTCAGATATGAAAATTCCGTTTTCTCAAGACAAAAAAGTAATAAATGAAAAATCAATTTCGATATTTTACAACTGTCTTTTAAAAACTATATGATGAGTTTTCACGTTTTGAAAAGCGTATCCCTCTCCCTCCACCACAAAAATTAATAAGTAAATAAATAAATCCTCATTCGATAAATTAACATGATAGCAACGATGTATACACCAAATATTAATGGAAATAAAAGAAAAATGCTTTGCTTTTGGCAATCTTGTCTTTGTTAACAAAATATTTTTTCTGGTATGTGCAATACAAATTATTTTAAATATGTTTTTTTTTTTTCAAAATACGCAACGAAATAAATTTTTAACAAGATATTAAAGCGACGAATATGGCTTAGAAAAAGGTAAATATTGAAAATTGAAAAAGTTAAATTACTGGTATGTGCTGAATAATTATAATTATATCAAAGGGATACCTCTTTAGTAAATATAACGCATACTGCAGTTTTCTCAAATACGATATATTCAGCATATATTAATCATTCTTG
Organism: Maratus michaelseni; assembly: GCA_963931845.1. NCBI lineage: Eukaryota > Metazoa > Arthropoda > Arachnida > Araneae > Salticidae > Maratus > Maratus michaelseni. Next base: position 297,233,176 of record OZ007591.1, on the reverse strand, counting down.
TTTATTTTAGAGTTTTGCGAGTGTATTAGAAATGTATTGAAATGTGGGTAGTAATCATACATAAACTTTTCTGGCTAAGGAAGTTATACCATCTACCACCGGGAGCTTATTTCAGATAAATTGAAATTCGTTTTCAAAAATGTGTTCCCTTTACCGTTTTATTTTGTATGTTATTCAATGGAATTTCAAGGGAGTTTCAAACACTCCAAGTTCTTTTAAATTTGTTAACTATATATATAATGTGCTAGGAGGAATTCACTTACAAAACTATAGAACTTGAAAACAAACGAAATGGCATTAGTTACTTATTTTACTGTTTTGTTTTTACTGTCCGAGAAGACTGCTCAGACTAAGGACCAAATTTTGCAAATATTTTGTTTTTGGCGGTCAAATGTGTAAAATAGAATATATACTGCATATAAAAAGTAACTGCAAAATTTGCAGCTATCTTTAAGTAGAAAAAAAATTCTTCATTACCACTCGAAAAACGAGATTTGCTTACGTTTCGCTATCATCATCATAATTCTTGTTTGTATTCAAAACATTAAAAAAAAAAAAAAAAAAAAAACATATTTTTCTCATATTCCAATTTAGAACGAGTTTTTTAAAAGTATTTTGCACCATAATTTTCTTTAACTCTGAAACTTTTTAATTTAGTTTTGTGTGATTTGTTTATTTTTTATTTATATTAAAAATAAATCTGGTTCGAATTGAAATATTTTCATTTCTTGCCGGTCAATTGGCCGTTTTTTGGTATAGTTAGAGGAAACTTCACTAAACAACACTTTGATTCACAAAGATACTAATATGAATTTGAGTAAATAGGAATATAGGGAAAAATGGTTTTTGATCAAATGACACTAATAATATTTTATTTATTTTGAATTTGCTTTTGAATTAAGAACGGGCATTTTAGAAAAAAATATCATTCGAATAAAATGTAAAAACTAATGTTAAAAATTCGCATGCACAAAGATTGATATAAATTTATTTCCAATTACTATTCGATAAAAAAACTGTATTATATTATAATAATTGACAACTTAATTGGGTAGATTTGATTACATTTCAAATTTCGTTTTTTCTGTGTTTTTTTAATTAGTATTTCTGTTTATTTATTTTTCTTTATTTTTTTATTTTTTTATTTTTTTATTTTTTTATTTTTATTTATTTATTTATTTATTTATTTATTTGGGGGGTGGGGGTTAGAAAAGAAATGTATACAATTTTACAACATCCTAGAGTAGTGGTTTTTGAATTAAAAAGAGATTTTTTTATATTATTTTTCTTTAAACATCACTCACCATGAAATGATTAAAATATAGTTAGAATTTAGAAATGAAGGCTTGCATCCATTGTTAACTGAAAACTGAGAATTGTACTTATATAACAAAATAGGTATCACTGTCTGAATTTAAGATGTCTGGAGTTTACTTAAGTTTTAATAAATTTCTTATTAATTTTAAATTTATTTAAATATAGTATCGAAAGCACAGAACAGATTCAATTTTTGCATAGTAATTTCTAAAAGGAATATGTGACGAAATGTCTATTTTTACATAAGGCTCATAACTAAAAAAATGCATGCGTTTTTTTAATTCAATTAGTACACTAATGTAAAGCTTCCAATTATTAAAGATGTTTCACTAGTAATGAAATTGGTTTTCTTACATTTTTATATATTTAAAATATTTCTTAAAATGACACCTTTATTCTTTTCTGTCAATAAAATTTCCAGAAATAAAAAATGAGAAAGTTTTACAAAACTTCAAGATGCCTTCTGGAGAACATCATTGAAATATTTATTTATACTTTAGTGCATATGGGATGCACTCTGCATAGGTAACTCAGGTGGCGTTTGTTGAACGTAGAAGATATTTTCTTACCGTGGATTATTTTACTAAATGTAAAATGTTGTACACTTAAATTCCTATAACAAATATTATATGTTATATTGTCAATGTTCCCAATATTTCGATTAAAAAAAAAAACAGCGCATGTCTTCTCTGACGTTAATATTGAAATTCGAATGATTCAGACGTATGTTAAAATTTAGCAAATGTTAATTAGCTAAAATTTTCTTCTCACATACATATCCACTAGGTAAAAGTGCTACTTGGGTAATTAAAAAAATAAGCATTTACGTAAATTTCCCCATGCCTGTCTAGTATTTTTTTTTTTACTTATTTCATACAGTTTTGACAAATTATGTAATGCATTCTTTCATCAAGTGTAACGATTAAATAAGTGTAAAGCATATGTTGGTTTATATCATGAGGTATGTAAAGTATGAAAAAAGCAAGTGTAAGAAGCGTAATTTGCGATCTCTTTATTCATATATAATTTTTAGGTTGTTTCATAAATTTTATTTTTATAAACATACATTATAACTTTTTTCTTTTAACCTCTATTTTTTTTTACAATTAAAAAATACATATATTTAACTTAGATAATATTACTACTAATGATATTGTAATCAGTTAACTACTACTGCAAATATTTTATTATAAGATTTCGTAGTGCATAAAACACAGGCTCTTACATTTGAACGGAATATATTTGTTTACTTTTATTTTTTAAAATTTTTTAAACATTTATATGCAGTAAAACGTGCGTTTTGTGATATTACAAATTTACAAATACAGGTCCCAAAATCCTTTCAAAATTTATACATATACGTAGACGTATTTTAATAGTTCCATAAAATGCAAAATATTATGTATTATTTTCTACGGATTTCTTAAGCACTTTTAGAAAGATAAGAAGAATAACTGAATAAATGTAAGCGGAAAATATTCAATGCTATTTGTTAAAATATGAGTGAGTGTTATACGTTTTGATAAAAAGTAAACTGTGGCATTTGTTACATATTTTATTTCCTAAGTATTATGGTTTTAAACCTCTTATTTTGAATAAGTAGTCACTGTTTGAATTTATCAAAGAACTGTTAATATCATCAAATAAAAATGTTCTATTTACTAATATTTCCAAAAATGCAAGAAGATAATTTTAGTCATTCATATTATCAGAGCATATCTCAATAAAAATTCAGAACGATAGACATTTTAATAGATGCATTCCTCCCAAAGCGTTCAAAATAGTAATATAGAACAGAAACAAAAAATTTCTACATACATTACATTATATCCAAGTTTAAGGTAAATATTTTGAAATGTTTGTTTTAAAATTGTTAAGTAAAAAAAAAAAATCCTAATATTAACTATGTAATATTTAACAAATATAGATTTGTTGGACGATTCTTATTTATGGAATTTTTTTTCGAAGATTAACTTATAATTTATTGTATGATTTTAATTTTTTTTCTTCGCATTTTAAACATCCAAAAAAAAAGTTTCAGTAATTATTCTGCTAAAACTTTTATAAAATATATTATACTCGTATTTAGCGAAATTTTAGATTTTTTTAAACGTTGTATTCTGTAATTATAAAATAAATATATATTTTACAGTTAAAAGGAATTTCTTTTTGGTTTTGACCTGTACTATAATGAAATATTGTTTTGTATCAGCATATACTAATAAAAAATAATTATAGATGATTGCATAAGATTCATTTTTTTTTTAGCTGCAAGAACAAACTAGCTGTAACGAGAAAAAAAATTATTTGTTCTCCCTTAGCTAAAAATTCCGCCCTTTTGTTGGGAGAAGGAGATCAAAGTGGATAGATTAGAACCAGAATGCCTGCCAGTCCATAGGTCCGAAGCCTGGCATCTCCTCGGCCAGAAAAAAAAAAAAAACTTCTCGCATCTTAGCCTATCCAACATTATTTCCTAGGTTGTATTTCTCTTATTAGTAGTTACTTTTACAACTTAATAACATGCTAAATTTCGAGGATTCGTTTATGGATCATCATCAATATAAAGAAAGATAGCACACAAGAAGGGTTTTTATTATTACGTCGAAATCAAGATAAATCGAAGGAAGTTGATTATTATTACTATAATGAAATGTTGTTTTGTATCATCATATACTATTGGAAACTTGTCCGTAATATTCAGTTTTTATTAGCATTGCGGCTACAGAAAAGTCGTTGTCGATCTCCAAAAAAGCCATATCTAAGCTCAAACATCCGTATTGTTCCTTTTTTGGTAGCCGTACTTATGTTTTGAATGTGTTTATGTTTAATGAATAATTTAAAAAAATAATTCTCACATGCTTTAACAATTATTGAAGAATTGCCAGTATTCGCTGTCGTTTTAATGGACATTCAACGAAGGAAGTTATGCAGTTCGAATGTATCTTTAGTTTTCAATGTATGTCCACGAATAATTCTCTGAATAAGTTTATATTTTCATACATTTTTCTGTTGGAAAGTACTGGGTACTGGTAAAGAATATGGTAAAAAATATGTGCTTTTCTTTTTTCTTTTTATCCATAGCTTTTTTGACATTATAGGTTTTAGAAAATGTTTAGGAAAAATAGTAGTTTTTGTAAAACATATGTATTACAATGAAAAAGTTATTTTTGTGATGTTATATTTCGTTTGTATAGAATACAATAAATTGGAAAATTTTGCATCAAAATAACAAAAATATATCAGGTTGAATTGCAGATTCTTTTTTGAAGGGTGATATATATGAAATTCTTTCTTTTAAAAATAAGGCTTAATAAGTGTTGTGATATAAAATAAATGAAATTCTTTTTGAAATTATCAGTTGTATTTGTTTTATTATTTAATTTTACATACTTGGACAGATGTTGATCGATGGTTTTAAATTTAGTTAATTCTCAGTCTTTGCACATTTCAGTAGCCTAATTCTTGCCTGAATCAATCTGGAAAAAAGAAGTCAGCTGTATACTTCTGAGAAATGATTAATAAAGAAAATGTTAATGACAATCAGAAAACATAATAAAACTACAGTAAAAATAAATCAATTTGTAAGTAAAATAAAGCGGCACCAAATTACCCTGCTTTTTATTTTATGCGGAGCAATTTGGTGGCTGCACAAACATTATTTTATTTCTTTGTCATTTTCAAAAATGCAGAAGGAAAAAAGGCAATACTTATTATAGTATGCTTTCAACATGCCAGTACAATTTTTTATTTTTACTTAGATCATCTCGCTTTTCCTGTGGCTTCATGTAAGTAGAGAATTATTGAAACTTTAGAAGGCGGTCATTTTCACAGTTTTTGATAGATTCCAGAAAATATTTTTTTTTTCTTTCCGAAAATTTGCTACTTACATAACAAAGATATATTTAATGCACAGTACACATGCACAAATACTTATAAAAATTTTTTAAAGGGTCATACTTTACAATAAGATCATGATAATAATAATTGAAAATGACGCACCAAATTACGCCAGCTTACACTAGTCATTTTAAAGAAATGCTGAAAATACCCATTTAATCTTTAATTGAATTTCAGTAAAAAAGCAAATCGACATGACGATATTTTTTTATTCAAAGGATAAAATATTTTGAAATGGATTAAGGACTCCAAATATTTTAAATAAACATCATAAAGAAAATTAAAAAAATATAATTTAGTGCGACAGAAAATATTTATCTATGTCCACTGGATTTGCGTCGCATATTGTCTTAAGTATTTCGAATATTTTGTTCAAAATCATTTAGAAATTCTTTAAAACGTAACTTTATTTTATACCCAAATGTCATCCAATCACTGGTTTCCTTCCCATATTTTGTCTGGTAGGGTATCATATTATTTTTCTGGGATTTTTGACAAATCCCTGCAGTTAAAAAGAAGAAAACAGTATAGTATATACACAAGCATAATCCACTTATTATAATGTACTTTTATTTAAGAAAAAGGTTAGTTTTTGTAACAGGTACGTATTACAGTGAAAAACTTATTTCGGTGATATAATATTTATCTTGAATAATATACAATAAATTGGAATAAAATTGCAAAAATTTGCATGAAAATAAGAAAAATATAGCAGGTTGAATTGCAAATATTTTTTGAAAGGTAATATATAAAATTATTTCTTTAAAAAAAGGCATGACGAAGCTGCTGTTCAGATGCGTAAGACGACAGTCAGTAAGGATTTTCGCTACCTGATGATGACGGCGGTACCCTTCCGAAAGTACTAGGACAGTTTTTAAACATTTAAAACATCTTTTAACAGCTATTTGCGTCTTTTAAATGTCGCCTGTTAAGTAACAGTGGGATCTATCGATTCTCATATTGGAATTTTATGAAAGAATAAATCTTTGTCACTTAATCTTGAATATTCATAGTAAAGAAAAAGATATTATTTTGATTTAGGAATCGGCGATAATATTAGAATAATTTAAATTAACTATAAACATTCTTTCCATTTACGGATATATTTTAGAAATTGTTATTTGAAAATTTGATATTTTTTTCAAATACAGAAAATCCTATTCTTTCATAAAATGAAAAGTATTTCAGTATCTTTATACAGATACATTAATACGTTAGTCTTATTTTGATTATTATTTTTATATCTTATGCGAAATTTCATTTCTTTACGTTTCAGAATGTAATCACATGTCGAGTCGTCACGAAAGTGAATATATCAAGAAACCTGACTCTGTTTTTACGGTTTATTACCTTTTAATATTCATAAGCGTTTTGTAAAGCATCATTACTTTGCTACCTTTTTAATATACATGAGAATATCAAAATCCGCGCCATGACGAAATAGATATGTATACTTTTTGCATTTTCTGTCTTAAGAATATTATTTTAGCTTCTTATTATTTTTTTAAACAGGAGAATTAAACGCATATAAATCATAATTTATAAAGCTTTATAGACGGCTTCTAGTATTCTAATGGAATGTAAAGCAAGCGTTTTATTTAATACGTATATATTTTAATAATAGTTATCTGAAAATTAATGTAATGATAATTATCTAGAATGATAGGAAAAGACGCATAGATAAACGAAAATAACTACATTTTTGTACTTTGTTTCAATGGAAAAATCTAACATAATTTCAGAAGTGCCTGACTAAGACATCGCGAATCACATTCACATGATTTGTTTCTATTAAACTTCATTTGATGAAAACATAGTGAAAAATCGATGTAAACCTACCTCCAATTTCTTTAAAATGTTAAACAATAATAAAAGTAATATACTTTTCCTATTAGAATTTACTAATGCAGTAATCCTACAATATTCATCCAAAAATGGATGATACAGAGTCCGTTCCGAAAGTAATAAGAACAAATGCATTAAAAAAAAGAGAACGAAGAAAAATTTAAAATACCTTTAATAATTTTCAAAATAAGACACTTGGATATCTATTCAGCGTATCTAGTTTTTTTTATATAATAAAAAACATTGCTTGACCGTTTCTTCCGGGATGCAGTGGAGACATCTGATCACGGCTTCTTAAGTGTTGTCTATTGTATCAAAATTATGTCTTTTGAGGACCTTCTTGACATTTGGGAACAGAAATAAGTAAGAAGGGGCAAGGTCAGAATAGTACAGCGATTGGTGAAGCATTGTGATAATTATTTGAGAGAGGTACTATCACACCAACAAAGATGTGTGAGCCCTCGCGTTGTCCTGGTGGAAGATTCAGCTCATGGCGATCTCCCACCCGAATTCAGTTGATCCCTTTGCTGTAACGTTACAATAGGTTCACATAGAAAGCCGCATTTATTTTCAAGAGACAGCGATGACCAATTCGTTCCTGGAAACTATATATCAGTGGATCTGGGATATCTATATCCTATGATAGGTTTAAAGTAATATTCAGATCAAATAATACATGTACAGCTTATATAATACATATACACATTTTAAAATAAACAGGACATATAAAAATTAGAAATAAAAACAATAATAACAAACTAACATTTTATATGCTCTAAACAATGTTTGTTATTCATAAAGCACTAGGTACACAAAACCCAAATGTGCGTGAAGGATGGCTCTGTTTTTAGACGGCAGCAGAATCAACAATATCAGTTAGAATTGGAAAGCAGGGCGGGAAATATGGTGAAGTATTTCAAAAACGTGTTGATTATCTTCCAGTACGTCTAAACATTGTATATATACAGAGTGTTTCACAAGGGGTCTTCCCCTAATTTAAAAAATCAATAACCCGGAAACGGTGATAGATAGAAACATGAAACCTGTGGTATGTTCATTAAAAAAATCTTAAGAATCTTTTGCGTAAATCTCAAAATTTAGTTAAAAATAGCACCGATAGATGGCGCTGAAAGCGTTAAGAATCCGTCTAAAGAAGGTTCAGAAGCATAGAAAGACTAGCCGTCCTAGATTTCGCCATAGAATTCTGACTGCTATTTTCGTGTAGTGAAAATAATTCGCATCGGCCACGTTGCCTGTCTGTTGAAATTTTTTGAATAGCTCGCGAATTGTTTTTCCATTCTGGGCCTTTCGCGTTTGAAAACTTCTCCTTGTGGCAGTAAGACTCTGATTTAATCGGTGGTACTCCAACACACGTTCTTTCACGGTATACACCACTTCCGGAATTATTTTCACTATACGCTAATAGCGGCCAGATTTCAATGACGAAATCTTCGACGACTAGTCTTTCTATGCTTCTGAACTCTCTTTCGAAGGATTCTTAATGCTCTCAGCGTCATCTATCGGTGCTATTTTTAACTAAATTTTGAGATTTACGTATAAGATTCTTACATTTTTTTTAATAAATATACCACTGATTTCATGTTTCTATCTATCACCTTTTCCGGGTTATTGATTTTTAAAGTTAGGAGTTCTTTGTGAAACACCATGTATATATATATATATATATATATATATATGTATATATATATATATATATATATATATATATATATATGTATATATATATATATATATGTATATATATATATATATATATATATATATATGTATATATATATATATATATATATGTATATATATATATATATATATATATATATATATATATATATATATATATATATATGTATATATATATATATATATATATATATATATATATATATATATATATGTATATATATATATATATAAACGTGAGATAATTTTGAAAAATTAGTAGGGTCCATTACTTGAGCTGTAGTGTGGATGACGGATTCCGAATTTATATATTTGTGCTAGTGGACGCTTAAGGATATAATGATCTGGAGTTCAACACGAACCGCATACACACAACACAAACTTGTTCCCTGCATTGTTGGCCATATTGATACTCAGTCACAAAGTATATGTATTTTACAGTTGCGAATTCGCAAATGACTCTATGCAGATTGGCGACAGTTGCTTTTCAAGTTTACTCAGTCAACTACATTCCACGACATTGTCGGTTATCTGACTCAATGACACATGCATGGCAAAAATATTTTGATTACTTTTGGAACGGACGTTGTATAAACGTACACAAGTATCAAAATTATACAGAAATCGTTATACAGTTGTCAAATTTCCCTTTTGCTTTGCTTTAGAAAATATAATAAAGAATATAATAATATATATAAGATATTATTATGAAAAAAAATACATCGTAGCACATAAGTGTCATAAAGTATAATTTCCATAACATCTCTTCTAATGTTCAGACATAACATGCTACCACTATTATGTGAGACTAAGGGAAGCTCCTTAGGAATCAGTGATTTGGCAGTTACATCAAGGATTTTGACGACAAGCATTTCATAACAGACTTTCCGTGCCTTCATCAAGAACATTTCAGAACGCCAAAAAAAGCCACTTACTTGAGACAAAAGTAAAGAATGAGTGAATCCAGAATAGCTATAAAAAGAAACCAACTCATTTAGTAAAGTATACTATATTGCAAAACGTCACCGGACACATTCGAGTTTATACATTTTGTCAAATATCTTGGAAAATACTTGACAAATTCTTCAGGAACTTTGGATATCTAAAAAAAAATGTTTGAAGCCATTGTTTTCAGAAAATGCTGCTATACTGGTACAATTAGGAAACCAGCGACAAATAAATAAAAATATAATATTTGCAATCACCCTGTGAAACAAATCGCTCGAAATGATCTGTAACCGTAATTTGTGTACATAATTTGTGTTCTTTTTTTTTTTTTTGAAAAAGCACGTATATTTATGGAGATATATATATATATTTTAAATTCAACACATTTCCGCATGTTTATTGTTTATAGCATGAATGGTTTTCACGAAATTTAATTCCACTTAATTAAATTTTAAAAAAAAGTCAAATAGAAACTATATACTGTAATCAAAATAAAGCCTATAAAATAGATAATGAAATATCAACATTTGTATGAAATACATTTTATGTGTGCAATCTCAAAACATACCAAACCTATATTAAAGTTTTTTCAAATAGGTAAATCAAGTTCAAATTTGGAGTAGCCTAGTTGAGGTTTATTGAAACAGAGCGAAAATTGCCCATTCCAAGACTAGTACTTGGGTACTTTGGCTTACCGTGCCAACGCTCACTCTAGCCCCGCGCAGCTCAGTAAGAAGAGCATAGTCAAGGTAAGCCTAGGTTCCCATATTCGAGTCTTAGCCTGGTCATTTTTTGTTCTGTTGGAAAAAAAACTCAACTATTTTACTCCAAACTTGAATATTACACCAAAACGTGTTTGTGCAATTTAGCAGTCAACTGTATGGATAACTTCTATAAAAAAAAAAAATCATGAAAATTCAGAATGTATAGAGAGCAGAAATTCAGTTGTTTTCTAAAGGAAACTGGATGATAAACGATTTTCCACAAATTGACTTTTTCATTTTTTATTTTATTTTATTTATCTTTATGGATTATTTAGTTTTCCTTAAACATTATCAGAAATATCCCTTTCTTGCATAAAAGAATTAACAAAATCGAAGCTGCTGTTTCAAAGCTATACGTAACATATGTTAAATAATAACTCCTTTGTTGGAAGTCAATGAAAAATTACAATTTTTGGAAAATACTTTATCATCCGGTTATTTTTAGAATGCAACAGGAAAGCAGCTAATTATATCGTCATTATTAGCATTTGGAATTGTCTCGATTTACGGTTGGTATTTTTACATGATTTTGCCTTTACAGTCGATGGCTGAATTATTCAAATAAGAAAAAAATGGCTCAAGCTTGCGCAGTTAAAGTTATTTCATACAAATACTAATATTTCATCAAATATTTCATACGCTTATAGTTTAATTGAAGCATGTAGTTTCAATTTCACTTTTTAATGTATTTTGAGATTGTCATTTTATTTGGTTTAAAACCTGTATGCTGTAAACAAAGTGAAAGTGCGAAAGTTTCTCGAAATTTTAAAGAAACCGTTATACCCCCATTATTATATGGGCTATTTTAACAGAGATGAACGAAAATATTTAACAAGAGTTTCGTAGTCATCTGATATAACAATAGTTCATTTCGAGCATTTGAATTGACAGGGTGATGTCAAACATTATTTTTTATTTAATTACTTGTTTCACCCCTAGATGTCCTTAGGATAAAAAATTCGCTGATGAGAAATTTATGAGTTATGAGTTGAAAATAAATATGAGTTAAACAAGTTCTTTATATACCTGAAGATATAGAAGAATTCGTAAATTATTTCTCTAGATATTCAACAAAACTTCTAATATCAAATTTATCCAAAAACCTTTGTTAATGTAGTGTATAATTTTCAATAGTCATACGTTTCCATTCATAACTTAGATAAACAGCCTGGTTTAACTCTATTGCAGACGAAAGCTAATATAATTTTTTTATATGCAAAACAAACATCTACATGTGACATCTACATATGACTTACGACGTGAACCGAAGTTATTAACCAATCAATTTTTCACATATATTTAAATTCAAAGAAACAAATTTCTTGTCAGAAACGTAAAAGTGAGGCTAGTAAGCATATGAATGTATGGAGAAGCTAGTTTACTTGTATCCACCATAGAATACTTTTTCCTACTATTACCCATACAAAAATGCCATTAATATACGTCTGATACCTTAGATACACGTTTTTAAATTCATTCTTTTTTAACACTTTCCAACCTAGTTGAAAAGTGTTTATGACTTCGGTTTGTCTGGCCGTATGGCCGTCTGCCGTCTGGCCCTCTGCCGTCTGGCCCTCTGCCGTCTGGCCGTCTGCCGTCTATCTGTCTGTCCGTGCTCTAACTCCCGTAAATATGCTCGGATTGCTCTGCAATTTTTATATGTTATAGTCGTTATCTATAGCATGTTCCCTATTTCAACGGAAGTGTGTAGCACTTATAGTTTTTTTACAGGGACACTCAAACGAATTCCGTTACATTGCGGTCTATGGGGAAAAATCATTGACGGTTTATTTAAATAATGTTTCACTATTTTAAACGCATTGAAATTTATATATATCACTAAGGTGCATTAGAAGAAGCTTAATATGGAATAGGGTGTGCATAGCACTTATAGTTACTTTACAGGGACAGTCAAAAGAATTCTGTTACATTACGTCTATGGAGAAAAATCGTCTGCGGTTTATTTAAATAATGTTTCCCTATTTTAAACGCATTGAAATTTATATATATCACTAAGGTGTATTTCAAGAGGCTTACTACAGAATAGTGTGTGTACAGCAGTCATCGTTCATTTACAGGGACACACAAAAGAATTCTCTACTGTAAGTTAACAATAATTCCTGGAAGTGCGTTTTAAGTTACTGATCGCGATTTTAATTTTAACTCGCTTTTTGTCTATTATGTGGTGTGTATAAATTCTGTATATCCTATACAGGGAAGCACAAAAGTTCGCGAACACATTTCCGTATTATTTAACTCCAGACGGAGAATTTTAAACTGTGCTACGCGTTTCCTAACTGAACTAAAATTTAACATCCTATGTAGTATATATACAAATCTATAGATCCTATACAGGGCTGAATAAAAGTATTCGGGTTACTTAGATGTTATCTTTTAGCTTATTAAACGGTATGATTTGTAAAATTATTTTGGAAGCGTTGGAAAGTGTTACATAATCTATGCTTGACGCATGATTTTTCGTTCTTGTTTAAATATATATTTTTTTCTTTCATAAGCCTATATTTTTATTTTGCGATCTATTTATCGTGCTTATTTACACCTATTTTGTCATATGTGATTACGTATGGTCTTCGGGTTAGCTGATTGAATGGTGATCCAGTTCATGCGTTTTTTCTTTTACTTCTCATTGTATTCATGCTCACCGATCTTTAAAATGTCATGCATGCTGTAAGAACATGCCTTTTTTTCAAGCCAAAAGTCTTTTGAAAGCAAAAAGTTTGTCTCGAAAAGTCACATCAGAGCATCCTCTCATTATCTAGTTGAAAAAAAGATTATTTCTGGAATTTTAATTTTTTCTCTGACTTGCTACTATATATTGACAATTTAAATATTTATTATGAAACTATAGTCTCTCAGTTACAATTGTTTATTATCTGAATGATCTGTTTTGTCTATAACACCTGATTGCTTTATTTTCAGGGGATTCGCTAATATAATTCATAACGTTTGCCATGTTTTATAGCCACTACTTGGCTGCCTTAAGTATTTGTTTTTTATAGTAAATGAAATTTATGACTGTAATCATCAAATATTATGGGTAATTCTGCTAACATCGACTATTGTGAATTTATTACACTACAACCAAAAAGTCTACAGTATTTGCTAATGATGATATTGGGTTACAATGAAAATCCATCAGGATTTACAATAGTTCACACACACACATACATACATATATGTGACGATTTAAGGACGAGAGATGATAAATGCAGTCGCAATTCCATTTTTTATAAATGGTTTTCAGATACTGGATATTCTTTTTCGAAATTCAGCTGAGGGTGTTTCCTCTCTAGTGATTTACTTTGCAGTCGGCGTATTCACAGCAGATGTCGTGTAAGTAGGTTGAAGAAAAAACTCCATCAAATCACCAACAAGTTTTTATTGGAAGCTTAATAAATCAGACGGAGGTCTCTTTTCACATTATCAACCGTTTCAGATGTTACGACAGGTTTTCAAGTTAGAAATGAGCATAATGGTTGTAGATGTTAGTAGCTTTAAGAATCCATCGAGAAGTAGTCACAGGAAAAATATCTGGTCAAATTCACCAGTACCAGGCAAGCATTCTAATTTATTAAAGGCTTAAACGCCTAACACACTCCCAGCGCCTCTCTTTTCGACTGACTCCCGGAAGCACAGAACCGTGATATATGATTTCGAGGAAAGTATGAATACAGGGGTCACGTGACGGCCGATTCACCAATAAATGACAAGGATTCTGTACGGAAAGCGTCAGAATTTTGGAAAAAAGGGTTTCTTTTTTGAAAAGCGAGCCAAAGACGCTTCGAGATCACTCTATCATGTTCCATAGATTACCTATGTAACAGATCAGTTTTAAGGTAACTGATTATCGTTAATTACCGATTTGAGGATATGGAATAATTTTTACGTTTGCGAAAAGGAAAAAAAAAGGTTTATCGGTCTTAGATCAGAGCCAGAATGGAATTAAAATAAAATGTTTTACATTTTAATATAATTAAAATATTTTATATTTTTGAGAGTTACACTTAATATCGGGAATTATTAAAATAAATACAGCCTTTTTATGAATTCAGAAATATAAAAAAGGAAAGAATACGGGTTTTTTAAGGGATGAATACTAGGAAGCTTTTAATAATTTAAAGATAAAGACGCAATTTAGTTAGTTAGCTAGCCGCCATTAAATATGGAATTTAGATATGAGATTTTTGGAATAAATAGAGTTACGATTCATTAATAAACGGATAAAATAATTATTATAGAGTAATTTAGAATAGGATGGGATGAAAATAATTTAGAAGATAGCGATACATTTTAAATTTTGTTATATATATATATATATATATATATATATATATATATATATATATATATATATATATATATAATTGTTTAGGATAATGACAGGTTTACTGGGAGAAGAATGTTATATGACAGCACGGAGTGTTTCATTCGTCAATGCAGTGATTTTTACACCGGAACAATACAACTTGTAACACATATAAGTATACAAATGACGATTATTATTAATGAGTCTAACAGTCATATAAATACCGGTATTTATTGTTTATATATAATTGAATTGATGAACTTTTGAGGAAAATGTTGTTTGAGATTAATTATTATGTTATTAATTATATATATATATATATATATATATATATATATATATATGTGACGATTTAACTGGAGTCACCATACTTTTGTAGACTCCTATTCAAGGCAAGGGAGGTTTCTCCGAGGAGATTTTCAGTCGAGCACCGAGACTTACTTCATTGTGTACGTATAAGCTACAGAGAAGAGGCAGTTCGTTCCAGTTCACACTTTATTCGAAAAATTTAAAGATTAATTGATTAAGCTTTACTCTATTGAAAACTCACTCCATGCACTGCTAAATTTAGGGTCGTGGCGAAACTTGATGATTTAAATTTAAATATAAGAAGACATCTTAGTTAGTACAGGCAGGTATTCTTTAAAATCAATCGGCGGCCAAGGAGAACCTTCGAAGATTTAGGAAGTACATGACTAGTTGCATCCACCACCGAAATCCCGGAACATTCTGCTCTAAACGCGGGAAAAATCCGTATATCATTTCCCGAGCGCGCCAGAATACATTCTATCTAAAAAGCCTCTAGGCCAATCAACGCTCACGGCTTAACTTCTTCGGCGAATTAATATCGAAGTGAACTTACCGAAGCTGGCAAAAGCGCGCCAAAAAATGTTCTAGAACAATCTCGTGCCTTCTACTTCCTTCGAATAAATAAAAGCAGAGAGAAAAGGAGTACATATGTTTTTATCAAGTATGGCAATATGCCAAAATAATTTTTACATTGAGATTAAAATCTTTCAGAATTTGAAAAGTAATATTTTGTCAGGAATCGTAGGGAAATAAAAAATAAAGAAAAGAAATTCATAGGTTGTTATTTCTTAAAAGTAAAATATTTTTAGCTGGGAAATGGGTATTTTTTGAATTATTAGATTCTAGGATGCTTTTTATTTAAAGAAAATAAAAGTGCGTAAATTTAATAGAACATTCTATCAGTGCCATTTTTTAAGAGAATGAATTTGGAATAAACTATATATTTCGCTAGATGTAATTTTGACAATCGAATACTGGAGCGAGAAAATAATTTAGAATAATGGGATTTACACAGAATTATAGTCTTAATGAAGTCAACGACGAAAAATTTTTTTTTTTTTTTTTTTTTTTTTTTTTAATTTGTTTCAATATCCCCCCCCCCCCCCAAAAAAAAACAAGCTTATCTGAATAGCAGTTCCCTAACAGCAGTTCAGATAAGAAAAAAAAAATAGAGAATTTTCCTAAAATATAAAATTCTAAAAATTTTAAATCATCAAGAATCACAAACAAAGTAATTGTCTTAAATTTTGGAAGAATGGAAATTAAAATATTTTTAGAGTAAAGCATAACCTCAAATACAAAAGTTTACAGCAACACTTACTTTTTGCAAGTGTAAATAAATGGGATACATCAAGATAAACTAAGAAATAACTAACATAATAATAATATTACCAACATAATATAATAGTAATAAATAATAAATCAATATAATAAATAATATAATAAATAATAAAGTTGGAAAATTAGTTACATTGAAAACTGAAGAATATTACCAATTGAAAAAACTGTATTCTTCAGAATACTATTGAAAAACTTAATCATACTGATACTGAATAACTGAATACTGAAGTTTCAATAGTCTTAAACAGTCACTGTTTGAACAACAACAGCAGTCAACAACAGTCTCAAAACAGTTCTGACTAAATTTCAGTCTTTCTCCATTGTGGTTTTGGGATTACCCCCACTCTAATCTGTGGTGCCACTCTTTTTGTGGTCACACTGAAGACCAGAGCTAATTCATTTCATTCGATAGCTATCCTTTTTGTCGCAATCAGTAAAATTTTTGAATTAATAAATGTCCATATTGCACAACATGGTATACATACTACTTTGAAATATCACAACCTTGGTACAAAAATTTTAATTCATCATATATTTTATAACTACATTTCATTGTAAGCAGTTTACTCAATTTGTAAATAAAACTCTAATACTCTAATAACTCTAATATTAACTCTAAATCTCTCTCAACATTTTTTCTAATATTTTCTCTTAATAAATAATAACATTAATAAATCTTTTCAAAATAAATAATATCAACAGACTTCAATAACTACTCTAACAATATAATATATCACAGTAAATATTACATTCAATATAAAATTCTTGGTTGAGGAAAAAAAAAATACATAGCAAAATATGTTTGTTTCCTTACTTGAAAGGATAAGGAAATAATTTTTTGCTAGCCGAAAT
Source organism: Maratus michaelseni (assembly GCA_963931845.1). NCBI lineage: Eukaryota > Metazoa > Arthropoda > Arachnida > Araneae > Salticidae > Maratus > Maratus michaelseni. The sequence goes on along the minus strand of OZ007591.1, from coordinate 297,215,875 downwards.
CTATATAAAAAAAATTTAACTCTACATTATTTTCCAATACTAAATAATTTAGATGCCCAAATATTTAGATAGGATTCACTCAACCAACAATTGTGAACAATAATATCCCTTTCTGATACTCTTCTTTTGACTACTAAAAAATCTATGACATAATCGGGTATAGCTAATTACCAAAATTTAAGTGTAGAATCCTCTACTTCTTTTTACACTTTTTAAGTAATAAGCAAAAATAATAATAATAATAATAATTGTTAGATAGATAGGTGACAGAGAATTGAAATAAAAAACTATTATTTATACTATTGCAATCCTTAAATTTCAACTAATCTCTCTTAACATTTTACTACAACATCACAATATCAACTCTGACTAATACAGAATATCAGCATTCAAGAATAATTCAAGACCTTTATTGTATTAAACAAAATAAATATAGCTTCTGTGAATCCATTAAATAATATAACTTATATTTACTAAAACCTGTAATTATATAAAAATTTTAATTTCATTTTTCAACATCAATTTGAAAATTCCTAAAATCATAATACACATCTTATGCCTGCATAAGTTGTCTACCTAACCTCAAAAACTTTCAAAAACAAGTAATATTCCTGTGTCGACCCAAGAACATACCTGATAATGTTGAAATTATGGTAATAAGCGATATTTAAAAGAATTTGAGTTTAATCTATTGTTTTTACTTTAGTTTGATTTTGCGAACCTGTATGTGAAGTTGTTTGTGCTGGTTTTTGTGTATCTTCATGAAATAATTTGAAGTCATCTGGAAAATAATATTGTCGCAATTTAGACACATGTACAATTACTGAGTTGGCTTTAGTTTCATAATTAAATCTGTCTATTTCATAAGTCACTTCTGAAAGTTTGTTTATAATTTTGTATGGACCTGAAAAAGTGGGTTCTAATTTCCTAGCATTGGGATATTTGAATTCTTCATAAATTACAAAATCATTTACTTTTAAAGGACACTCAACAAATTTTCTATCATATAACCTTTTATTTTTGAAATGAAATTCTTTATTTTAAAAACACAAATTGCACAAATTGTGCTTATTAGTTGCTAAAATCAGTGTAAAAATTGTTTTAAACTCATAAAAGAGCTAAAATCCTACATGTTTCGGCTTCAAACTTAAAGCCATCATCGGGGAAGAGGAACAACACAAACGACTACTGATCTTTTAATTTTCGACACGAGAAGAATGAAATCAACAGTATGGAAAAATTTAAATAAAATAAGCGGGCACTCTTTGTTGCCAAAGAGCGAAAAACAAAACAATGAATTAACAAGGGGTTAAAAATGTATCCCATAAACCAGGTATGCTGAAAGAAAAGTTATCATTACAAATACAATCTTTTCTAATTTTAATTTCCAATGATTCCCTAATGGCGGCTTTAAATGGGTTATTGAACCTATGGATAATTCTTGCTTTATCGAAATTAATTACAATATCATTATTTTTAGCGTAAAACCGGGAGAGTGCAGTGGATAATTTTCCAAATTTTATGTCGTTTTTATGCTCTTTTAATCTTTCCAAAAACTTTCTAATTCCCCTGATCAATTCGCAGGTGTTTATGAAATCCCCATTAGCTTAAATAATAATAGTATAATATTTTACATTGGTATGACTAAAAGAAAGTTTTTGGAAAGATTAAAAGAGCATAAAAACGACATAAAATTTGGAAAATTATCCACTGCACTCTCCCGGTTTTACGCTAAAAATAATGATATTGTAATTAATTTCGATAAAGCAAGAATTATCCATAGGTTCAATAACCCATTTAAAGCCGCCATTAGGGAATCATTGGAAATTAAAATTAGAAAAGATTGTATTTGTAATGATAACTTTTCTTTCAGCATACCTGGTTTATGGGATACATTTTTAACCCCTTGTTAATTCATTGTTTTGTTTTTCGCTCTTTGGCAACAAAGAGTGCCCGCTTATTTTATTTAAATTTTTCCATACTGTTGATTTCATTCTTCTCGTGTCGAAAATTAAAAGATCAGTAGTCGTTTGTGTTGTTCCTCTTCCCCGATGATGGCTTTAAGTTTGACGCCGAAACATGTAGGATTTTAGCTCTTTTATGAGTTTAAAACAATTTTTACACTGATTTTAGCAACTAATAAGCACAATTTGTGCAATTTGTGTTTTTAAAATACTAGTTAACAGTGTAGTGTCCAAATGGATTCAATTGTGAAATTCTTTAGTACGTTTTTTAGCAATTTTTAGTGCTTCTTGAACAGGTGGATAATAATTTTGATTTAAAGGAGAGTTATAAGGTAATTTGCCATAAAATAGATATGCTGGTGGGAAATTAGTTATGGAATGAGGAGTATTATTGTATTCTTGAATGACATGCTCTAATAATCGAGTCCATGGAATTTTAGATGAGATTGAGTTTACTTTACATTTTAATCTAGTGACTATTGTCTGGTTAACCCTTTCAACCTTCCCATTCGTTTGTGGATGATGTGAAGAGGTAAATCTTTGTTTAATGTTATGTGTCTTGAGGAATTTTTTGAATTGAGGTGACCGGAATGCCTTGTGCCGATCACTGAGTATTATTTGGGGAACCTGACTATTGAAAATTTGTTTTAAGCAATTAATATATGTGGCTGATGTAACAATTTTTTGATGGAAAAGCCCAGACATATCTTGTGGCATGATCTATTATTATGTGTAAAAATTTCTTTGTCGAGTTATAATAATTAAATCCACCCACAGTATCAATAGAGAGGCACTCAAAAGGTTGATCTGTGGCTGGTAGGACTTGTAGTAAGCCAAATCTTTTTGTTTTGGGTTTTTTATTTTTTTGACAAGTGTCACAATGTTTTACATATTGGGTTATATCTATTGTCATATTAGGCCAATAATAGTTTGGAGAAATTAAATTTTGCATTTTTTGTATACCTAGATGTCCATAATTCTCATGTGCAATATGTAATAATTTTTTTCTTAAAGCCATTGGTACTACCACTTTTCGAAATCCATGTTTTTTAAGTATGATTATTCCATTCTCTGATCGATATTTCCTATCATTTACATTTTCCTTATTCTGCATCTCTATTATTTCATCTTTATCTAACAATAAATTAATATGTTGGTTGAAAAAAGTTACAGGGTTTCTGGACAACATGTCAGCTTCGACATTTGTTGACCCCTTTTCATACTTAATTTCATACTCAAATATGCTTAATTTTAAAGACCACCTAAATAATCTTCCTCTAGGATTCTTAACATTTTTTAACCAAACTAGAGATGCATGGTCAGTATGGATGGTAAATCTGACTCCATGAAAGTAATGATAAAATTTATCAAGAGTGTCAATAATTGCTAAACACTCTAACTCTGTAATGAAGTAATTCTGTTCATAACTCTTCAAATTCCTTGAATGGTAAGCAATTGGATGCAGAAACCCCTCTTTATCTGGTTGTTTAAGCACTGCACCTACTGCCATCTGTGAGGCGTCAACAAACATATGAAGTGGTAATTTTGCATCATAAATTTTAAGAATAGGTTTTTGGATTAAAGCATCTTTCAATTTATTGAAAGAATCTTGACATTCTGGAGTCCAATTCCATATTGTATCTTTTCTAAGTAATTTATTAAGAGGTTGTCGAATTTGAGCATATTTATCTATAAATTTATGATAAACATTTATTGATCCTAGGAAACTTTGCAATTGTTTAATATTTGTCGGGGGTTTTAATTTCTTTATAGTTTCAATATTTGCATTTGCAGGAGTTATAATTCCATCATAAATTTCATATCCTAAAAAGTTAATCTTAGTCTGAGCTAATTTACATTTGGATAATTTGAGTTTAATGTTTTCTAATTGACAAATTTTAAATATTTGATTTAAATGATCAAGATGTTCTTTTAGAGAGGAGGAGAAAATTATAATATCATCGAAATAGTGGCAAGCAAAATCTATTTTGTATTTATTTAGGATTCTTCTAATAGTTCTATTGAAAATCGGGGGTCCCGTTTTTATCCCGAATGGGAGGACTAACCATTCGAATAACCCAGAGCTAGTAGCAAAAGCTAATTTCTCAGTATCTGCGGGATGTATGGGTATGTGCCAGTAGCCGGAGGCTAAGTCCAAAGTTGAAAAATACTGAGCACCACTCAATTTATCCAAGATCCCATCGATACGAGGTAATGGTTCGGCATCATTTTTTACTATTGCATTTAATTTTCGATAATCAATACATAACCTAGTCTTTTTGCCTTCCTCTCTTTTCATAGCCAAAGTGACAGGAGCCGAATAAGGACTATTGCTCTCTTTAATTAATCCTGCTTCTAACAATCCTTGAATTTGATTTTGAATTTCTTTTTCCTCAGCTGGTGAAGTTCTATAAGGCCTCAAAGATATTGGTAGGTCAGATTTAAGATAAACGCGTTGTGGTTCAATATTAATTCTACCCACATCATATTTATGTTTAGCAAAAATATCCATGTAATTTTGAATTAATTCCCTTAAATTCCCATTTTGAATCAAATTTATCTCCCCCATTAGTTCACAATTAGAAATATTAACTTCGCGAGAAATTTGAGGAGTCATGAGTCTTCTATAATCTGGTTGCACTTCATAGTCATTATTTTCCTTATTTGACTGCATAATTATACTATTACTACAGTTCTCAAAATTTAGTTGTTCATCATGATAAAAATCCAAATCATTATGCTCTTCATTACTTTCAAAATTGTTATTTACTTGATAAAAATTAAACTTGTTATAATGATCATACTTATTTTCAAAATTACTACTGTCATTTTCACATTTTATACTTTCATTATTCACTTGTACTTTATTAACATCAACAATATGAAAATGCAAAGCTTTCTCATTTTGTATGGCTACACCTCTATTTACAACTCTTTTCCCTTGTTTGACAATACAATGTTTACAATTAATTGTTAAATCAAATTTTGAACATTCTCTTAACCCCAATATTGCATAATTTAGATCTATATTACATACTAGAAAATCTATCCATTTACTAATTTTCCCAACCCTGATGAGCACTCTGCACTTCTGATTAATTTCCATAAACCCTTTTGCCTGACCAATAATAGTAGTAGGAATTTTTTCAATTTTAGCATTAACCTTTTAAACGCCAATGTTCCCGAACGGGAACATCAAATTTAAAATTCATTAAAAAAAAAAGTTTCGCTTCTATGGACTTACAAAAATTATTATTTATTAACAAAAGTACATTTATTTTTTTAGACTAAAAACTATTTATGTTATATAATTATTTAAGCTTAAAAAAAATTCGTAAAAAAGTCATTTTTTGTCAATTTTTACTAGGATTGTTAAAAAAATTCACATAAAATTTTTAAAAGATGCAAAATTCATGAAATTTCAGAGTTATGATAAATAAGGTCCATTTTAAAGAATAAGCATGCTAAATAACAGTTTTCAATAAAAATGCGTTTGCTATAAGATATCAAATTCTATTGTTCCCGTTCGGGAACATTGGCGTAATTCACTATACAAAATTCGATCATTTGCACTGTTGATCTATTTTCCTAATTTGTAATATTGAGAGTCTCAGAATTATACTGAATCTCTTTAGCTTTGTTTAAAAGCAGGTCAGTGGTTTTTCGAATTCCACTTACACTCTTTTCACCCCTCCCCCCTTCTCTTGCTTTCTTCCCTCACTAGTGCGGGGGTGAGAGTTTTGTCCAAACAACTATTTTGCTCAGGACTGAGGATGTTTATGACTTTTTCTAAGTATCCCGCGAAGGGTGCTATTTGTTAGCAATAATTCTTACTTTCTTATCGTATGTAAGAGTTTTGAGATAGATCACGTGGTTCAGCACCCGCCCAGTTCTTTTATTTATTTATTTTTTCCTTTTCTCTTTCTGAATTTTTTGTATCGTTCATTTTGTAAGTAATAGAGGGTGAAGCTAGAACGATATTTTTACTTTGCTTCTTTGATAGATATGGCTAATCGTGAAAGATTTTTAACAGTACAGGAAGCTATTGAATATTTTAACTCTTTATCAGATTCAGATGCTTCGGTTGATTCTGTTATAGATATTTGCCAATTGCCTCCTGATGAAAGTGGTGCTATAACAGATGAAGAAGATGTAAATGAAAATGAATTTCAAAAAATTATGCCTGCAGATGTATGCGGACAATTAGAAGTTTTTACACATAGATCAGTTGATGTATCAGATGATGAAACGATTGTTTCTGTACCTTCTACATCAAAAACTGAATCAAGTTTGAAGAGAAAGAGACTATCAAAGAAAGAAGATATGAAGCCGAACTGGAATAAAAATGCATCTTTCAAAAAATCTTTAGAAACCATAAGTAATATGAAGCTTTGCGAATCGTTTCCCGAATTAGCAAATTTATCGCCAGCTGAAATTTTGAACAAATATTTGCCGATGGAATATTTAGCCCATTTATCAGAAATGACAAAACTGTATGCAATGCAAAATGGGGAAAATATTGATGTAGACGAAAAGGATATTGGGCAATTTTTTGGGTTACTCTTATTTAGTGGCTACCATACTGTTCCTGGTGAGGATTTATATTGGAGCACTTATGAAGATTTGTCTGTTCCAATAGTTGCTTTAGTTATGTCTAGAGCCCGATTTAGGAAAATAAAGAAATATTTTCATATTATAGATTCAAATGATTTGAAAGCAGGAGATAATTTAGGCAAAATTTCTCCCTTTTATCAAAAACTTGAAAAAAAATTTTCGGCAGTTTGGAATCTTTCACAGAAAACTAAGCATTGATGAATCTATGGTTCCATACTATGGTCATCATTCAGCAAAAATGTTCATAAAAGGTAAGCCTATAAGATTTGGTTTCAAAATTTGGATGCTTTGTTCGCATAATGGTTACCCATATGCAATGAAAATTTACGGTGGAAAAAGTCCGGAAAGGAGTAATATTCCCCTTGGATCAAGAGTTGTATGGGAACTTTTATCATGTATTGAAAATTCGAAAAAACACGAAATATACTTTGATAATTTTTTCACGTCTTATAAACTTTTGGCGGATTTATCAGACAAAGATTTTAAAGCAACTGGTATAATTCGGGATACTAGAACAGGACAATGTCCTTTGCAATCTTTAAAAAAATGTCCAAATTCGAGAGGGGAAAGTACGATTTTCAGTGCGATGGAAAAGTTTATATGTCCGGATGGAACGATAGTTGAGTTGTTACAATAGCGTCAAATTACAATACTCATGAACCTATGGATAAAGCAAAACGATTTTGCCGTAAAGAAAGAAAAAAGGTAGATGTTTCACAGCCACATCTTGTAAAGTGCTATAACGAAGGTATGGGTGGAGTTGATTTGTTAGACAGACTTCTTGGAAGTTACCGTCCTATGTTCCGCAGCAAAAAGTGATACTGGAACTTATTTAGCAATGCTTTAAACATGACTGTTGTTGCGGGATGGATTGTACATACTGAATTACACCACAACTCAACATCAGAACTGTCACACCTGAATTTTCGAAGAGAGGTGACTTTGAGTTTACTTCGAATGAAACCCAAGATTCATTGTATTCCAGGTCCATGTGCCCATCCAGTAGAGTCTGCATGGCAGTCAAATACGCACTATTTGGTATCATCATCTCAAGGACGCTGTGTAGTTTGCCAGAAAAATACAAGGAAAATGTGCTTTGAATGCCAAAAGCGACTGCATGAACACTGTTTCCCTCTTATCACGGACAGTGATGCAAACTATAAAGTAATAATAATAATAATTTGGTAAGATAATTTGTATTTTATATAATTATTATTTATAGTTTTATGTAGTTAATATTTGTAATACATATAATTATTTTATCATTAACTTTCAAGTAGTTATTTGTGCTTTTCTATAGTTGGTTTAAACATTTTTACTAATTCTATTTATATCTATGCACATATATATTATTTAATTTTTCCTTTGTGTTTGATTGTTTTTATAAAGTATAATATTCAACACACGAATTTCACTTAAAATTTTTTTAATGTTATTAAATCTGTCAAATATTATTCATACTTATAAAATTCTAGCATAAGAACCATAAAATTTAATTTATTGAAAAATATAGTAAAAACTTAATGAATCACGCCAATGTTCCCAAACGGGAACATACCCGAAATCGTACATAAAATTTTTTTGGGGGGAAATTTCTTCTTGCATTGTTTAAATAGATGCATTTAAATCTTATTTTCACAAAGAAATATTATTTTTTATACTTGGAACACAAAGCGGCGTTTAAAAGGTTAAGTTTTCTTACAAATTTCAATGGTAAAATGGCAATTGTTGAACCACTATCCACAATACAAGGTAAATTATAACTAGGGGTGTACCCATACACTATTAGTTGTCATTCATTACCAGGATTACCATTAAAAGTAGAAGCATTTTGAGTATCAGAGGGAGTAGTATTACTTATAAAAACACACTCTCTTTCCCAATGGTAAGCATTTCTGGCCCCCCGTTATTGGTGCAAATTCTGCATGGTCTGCTTGGATAAAGGTTTTGAAAATGATTGTTTTGTACAGGATTCCTATAATTAGGAGATCTCTGATTAAATTGTCGTGCTGGCAGCCAATTCCGAGGAGCATATTCTTGCCTAGGTGGTCGGAAAGGCTGATAATTTTGCCGAAAAGATTGCATTGGGAAACGGGGAGCAGAAAAATTTGGCTGACGATATGGTTGATTGATTGGTTGTCGAGTACTGAGCGATGGAGAAACTTCAACAAATTGTTTCACAACTCTATACCAGTCAGTGGTATTTTCAGGATGATTGACATTGATGGAATTTTGATATTCTGGTCGTAATCCATCCGTCAATCCTTGTAACAGAATAGTTTCACATAATTTTAACTGCCTACCTATCTCTACTTTTTTTCTAAAATATGCTTCTAAATCACTCAATTTATCAAGTTTAAGTGTAGTAAATTCAGAAAATTTTGGACATTTTAAGTCAATGAATCTCTCTATTAAAATATTTACAATTTGTTCATAATTATCACAGTTTAAGCAATCATTAACATACACTTTAAGAGCTTCACCTTTAAGATATTGAGATATATGATTAAATTTCCATTCCTCATTCTTATTTTCTCTTCTACAAATTTGGTTGAAATATTCTAGCCACTGCTGAATCCCCATTCCCGAATCAGGGTCAAATGCAATCATCTTAATTTCATCCATATTCTTATTACTTTTACCAATATAAATATAAGAAGGTACTCTATTATCTATACAAAGCCCCGATCTAAGTATCATTTAAATAACAATAGAATTTTAAATAATCATAAACAATAAAATAAAAAAAAAAAACACATAAAAATATGCAAATATCATAAAGTCACAAAATAAAATATCAATCATGAAAAAATAACTTACACTGCCACGTCTTCTTCTTTTTTTTTTTTTTTATTTACTTGCCGCAACTCATAAAATAAGTCTTTTCAAATTTCCATTTAATTCGAGGTTACACACTTCAAATCCGCTATACACACATATTTCAATCTTGATTACATCATACCAAAACATCGTTCCATCCGTCGCGACAGTTGCTGTCTGCACGCACCGGCAAAAATGTTTGAACAAAAGCACAACTTGTAGCATATTCGCTAGACTCCAAAAAATGTCTCAAAATCATGTTCGTCTAATGTAAGAATACTGTCAACATCCTGTCGACTAAAAAAATTCAATATGTGACGATTTAACTGGAGTCACCATACTTTTGTAGACTCCTATTCAAGGCAAGGGAGGTTTCTCCGAGGAGATTTTCAGTCGAGCACCGATACTTACTTCATTGTGTACGTATAAGCTACAGAGAAGAGGCAGTTCGTTCCAGTTCACACTTTATTCGAAAAATTTAAAGATTAATTGATTAAGCTTTACTCTATTGAAAACTCACTCCATGCACTGCTAAATTTAGGGTCGTGGCGAAACTTGATGATTTAAATTTAAATATAAGAAGACATCTTAGTTAGTACAGGCAGGTATTCTTTAAAATCAATCGGCGGCCAAGGAGAACCTTCGAAGATTTAGGAAGTACATGACTAGTTGCATCCACCACCGAAATCCCGGAACATTCTGCTCTAAACGCGGGAAAAATCCGTATATCATTTCCCGAGCGCGCCAGAATACATTCTATCTAAAAAGCCTCTAGGCCAATCAACGCTCACGGCTTAACTTCTTCGGCGAATTAATATCGAAGTGAACTTACCGAAGCTGGCAAAAGCGCGCCAAAAAATGTTCTAGAACAATCTCGTGCCTTCTACTTCCTTCGAATAAATAAAAGCAGAGAGAAAAGGAGTACATATGTTTTTATCAAGTATGGCAATATGCCAAAATAATTTTTACATTGAGATTAAAATCTTTCAGAATTTGAAAAGTAATATTTTGTCAGGAATCGTAGGGAAATAAAAAATAAAGAAAAGAAATTCATAGGTTGTTATTTCTTAAAAGTAAAATATTTTTAGCTGGGAAATGGGTATTTTTTGAATTATTAGATTCTAGGATGCTTTTTATTTAAAGAAAATAAAAGTGCGTAAATTTAATAGAACATTCTATCAGTGCCATTTTTTAAGAGAATGAATTTGGAATAAACTATATATTTCGCTAGATGTAATTTTGACAATCGAATACTGGAGCGAGAAAATAATTTAGAATAATGGGATTTACACAGAATTATAGTCTTAATGAAGTCAACGACGAAAAAATTTTTTTTTTTTTTTTTTTTTTTTTTTTTAATTTGTTTCAATATCCCCCCCCCAAAAAAAAACAAGCTTATCTGAATAGCAGTTCCCTAACAGCAGTTCAGATAAGAAAAAAAAATAGAGAATTTTCCTAAAATATAAAATTCTAAAAATTTTAAATCATCAAGAATCACAAACAAAGTAATTGTCTTAAATTTTGGAAGAATGGAAATTAAAATATTTTTAGAGTAAAGCATAACCTCAAATACAAAAGTTTACAGCAACACTTACTTTTTGCAAGTGTAAATAAATGGGATACATCAAGATAAACTAAGAAATAACTAACATAATAATAATATTACCAACATAATATAATAGTAATAAATAATAAATCAATATAATAAATAATATAATAAATAATAAAGTTGGAAAATTAGTTACATTGAAAACTGAAGAATATTACCAATTGAAAAAACTGTATTCTTCAGAATACTATTGAAAAACTTAATCATACTGATACTGAATAACTGAATACTGAAGTTTCAATAGTCTTAAACAGTCACTGTTTGAACAACAACAGCAGTCAACAACAGTCTCAAAACAGTTCTGACTAAATTTCAGTCTTTCTCCATTGTGGTTTTGGGATTACCCCCACTCTAATCTGTGGTGCCACTCTTTTTGTGGTCACACTGAAGACCAGAGCTAATTCATTTCATTCGATAGCTATCCTTTTTGTCGCAATCAGTAAAATTTTTGAATTAATAAATGTCCATATTGCACAACATGGTATACATACTACTTTGAAATATCACAACCTTGGTACAAAAATTTTAATTCATCATATATTTTATAACTACATTTCATTGTAAGCAGTTTACTCAATTTGTAAATAAAACTCTAATACTCTAATAACTCTAATATTAACTCTAAATCTCTCTCAACATTTTTTCTAATATTTTCTCTTAATAAATAATAACATTAATAAATCTTTTCAAAATAAATAATATCAACAGACTTCAATAACTACTCTAACAATATAATATATCACAGTAAATATTACATTCAATATAAAATTCTTGGTTGAGGAAAAAAAAAATACATAGCAAAATATGTTTGTTTCCTTACTTGAAAGGATAAGGAAATAATTTTTTGCTAGCCGAAATCTATATAAAAAAAATTTAACTCTACATTATTTTCCAATACTAAATAATTTAGATGCCCAAATATTTAGATAGGATTCACTCAACCAACAATTGTGAACAATAATATCCCTTTCTGATACTCTTCTTTTGACTACTAAAAAATCTATGACATAATCGGGTATAGCTAATTACCAAAATTTAAGTGTAGAATCCTCTACTTCTTTTTACACTTTTTAAGTAATAAGCAAAAATAATAATAATAATAATAATTGTTAGATAGATAGGTGACAGAGAATTGAAATATAAAACTATTATTTATACTATTGCAATCCTTAAATTTCAACTAATCTCTCTTAACATTTTACTACAACATCACAATATCAACTCTGACTAATACAGAATATCAGCATTCAAGAATAATTCAAGACCTTTATTGTATTAAACAAAATAAATATAGCTTCTGTGAATCCATTAAATAATATAACTTATATTTACTAAAACCTGTAATTATATAAAAATTTTAATTTCATTTTTCAACATCAATTTGAAAATTCCTAAAATCATAATACACATCTTATGCCTGCATAAGTTGTCTACCTAACCTCAAAAACTTTCAAAAACAAGTAATATTCCTGTGTCGACCCAAGAACATACCTGATAATGTTGAAATTATGGTAATAAGCAATATTTAAAAGAATTTGAGTTTAATCTATTGTTTTTACTTTAGTTTGATTTTGTGAACCTGTATGTGAAGTTGTTTGTGCTGGTTTTTGTGTATCTTCATGAAATAATTTGAAGTCATCTGGAAAATAATATTGTCGCAATTTAGACACATGTACAATTACTGAGTTGGCTTTAGTTTCATAATTAAATCTGTCTATTTCATAAGTCACTTCTGAAAGTTTGTTTATAATTTTGTATGGACCTGAAAAAGTGGGTTCTAATTTCCTAGTATTGGGATATTTGAATTCTTCATAAATTACAAAATCATTTACTTTTAAAGGACACTCAACAAATTTTCTATCATATAACCTTTTATTTTTGAAATGAAATTCTTTAGTACGTTTTTTAGCAATTTTTAGTGCTTCTTGAACAGGTGGATAATAATTTTGATTTAAAGGAGAGTTATAAGGTAATTTGCCATAAAATAGATATGCTGGTGGGAAATTAGTTATGGAATGAGGAGTATTATTGTATTCTTGAATGACATGCTCTAATAATCGAGTCCATGGAATTTTAGATGAGATTGAGTTTACTTTACATTTTAATCTAGTGACTATTGTCTGGTTAACCCTTTCAACCTTCCCATTCGTTTGTGGATGATGTGAAGAGGTAAATCTTTGTTTAATGTTATGTGTCTTGAGGAATTTTTTGAATTGAGGTGACCGGAATGCCTTGTGCCGATCACTGAGTATTATTTGGGGAACCTGACTATTGAAAATTTGTTTTAAGCAATTAATATATGTGGCTGATGTAACATTTTTTGATGGAAAAGCCCAGACATATCTTGTGGCATGATCTATTATTATGTGTAAAAATTTCTTTGTCGAGTTATAATAATTAAATCCACCCACAGTATCAATAGAGAGGCACTCAAAAGGTTGATCTGTGGCTGGTAGGGCTTGTAGTAAGCCAAATCTTTTTGTTTTGGGTTTTTTATTTTTTTGACAAGTGTCACAATGTTTTACATATTGGGTTATATCTACTGTCATATTAGGCCAATAATAGTTTGGAGAAATTAAATTTTGCATTTTTTGTATACCTAGATGTCCATAATTCTCATGTGCAATATGTAATAATTTTTTTCTTAAAGCCATTGGTACTACCACTTTTCGAAATCCATGTTTTTTAAGTATGATTATTCCATTCTCTGATCGATATTTCCTATCATTTACATTTTCCTTATTCTGCATCTCTATTATTTCATCTTTATCTAACAATAAATTAATATGTTGGTTGAAAAAAGTTACAGGGTTTCTGGACAACATGTCAGCTTCGACATTTGTTGACCCCTTTTCATACTTAATTTCATACTCAAACATGCTTAATTTTAAAGACCACCTAAATAATCTTCCTCTAGGATTCTTAACATTTTTTAACCAAACTAGAGATGCATGGTCAGTATGGATGGTAAATCTGACTCCATGAAAGTAATGATAAAATTTATCAAGAGTGTCAATAATTGCTAAACACTCTAACTCTGTAATGAAGTAATTCTGTTCATAACTCTTCAAATTCCTTGAATGGTAAGCAATTGGATGCAGAAACCCCTCTTTATCTGGTTGTTTAAGCACTGCACCTACTGCCATCTGTGAGGCGTCAACAAACATATGAAGTGGTAATTTTGCATCATAAATTTTAAGAATAGGTTTTTGGATTAAAGCATCTTTCAATTTATTGAAAGAATCTTGACATTCTGGAGTCCAATTCCATATTGTATCTTTTCTAAGTAATTTATTAAGAGGTTGTCGAATTTGAGCATATTTATCTATAAATTTATGATAAACATTTATTGATCCTAGGAAACTTTGCAATTGTTTAATATTTGTCGGGGGTTTTAATTTCTTTATAGTTTCAATATTTGCATTTGCAGGAGTTATAATTCCATCATAAATTTCATATCCTAAAAAGTTAATCTTAGTCTGAGCTAATTTACATTTGGATAATTTGAGTTTAATGTTTTCTAATTGACAAATTTTAAATATTTGATTTAAATGATCAAGATGTTCTTTTAGAGAGGAGGAGAAAATTATAATATCATCGAAATAGTGGCAAGCAAAATCTATTTTGTATTTATTTAGGATTCTTCTAATAGTTCTATTGAAAATCGGGGGTCCCGTTTTTATCCCGAATGGGAGGACTAACCATTCGAATAACCCAGAGCTAGTAGCAAAAGCTAATTTCTCAGTATCTGCGGGATGTATGGGTATGTGCCAGTAGCCGGAGGCTAAGTCCAAAGTTGAAAAATACTGAGCACCACTCAATTTATCCAAGATCCCATCGATACGAGGTAATGGTTCGGCATCATTTTTTACTATTGCATTTAATTTTCGATAATCAATACATAACCTAGTCTTTTTGCCTTCCTCTCTTTTCATAGCCAAAGTGACAGGAGCCGAATAAGGACTATTGCTCTCTTTAATTAATCCTGCTTCTAACAATCCTTGAATTTGATTTTGAATTTCTTTTTCCTCAGCTGGTGAAGTTCTATAAGGCCTCAAAGATATTGGTAGGTCAGATTTAAGATAAACGCGTTGTGGTTCAATATTAATTCTACCCACATCATATTTATGTTTAGCAAAAATATCCATGTAATTTTGAATTAATTCCCTTAAATCCCCATTTTGAATCAAATTTATCTCCCCCATTAGTTCACAATTAGAAATATTAACTTCGCGAGAAATTTGAGGAGTCATGAGTCTTCTATAATCTGGTTGCACTTCATAGTCATTATTTTCCTTATTTGACTGCATAATTATACTATTACTACAGTTCTCAAAATTTAGTTGTTCATCATGATAAAAATCCAAATCATTATGCTCTTCATTACTTTCAAAATTGTTATTTACTTGATAAAAATTAAACTTGTTATAATGATCATACTTATTTTCAAAATTACTACTGTCATTTTCACATTTTATACTTTCATTATTCACTTGTACTTTATTAACATCAACAATATGAAAATGCAAAGCTTTCTCATTTTGTATGGCTACACCTCTATTTACAACTCTTTTCCCTTGTTTGACAATACAATGTTTACAATTAATTGTTAAATTAAAATTTGAACATTCTCTTAACCCCAATATTGCATAATTTAGATCTATATTACATACTAGAAAATCTATCCATTTACTAATTTTCCCAACCCTGATGAGCACTCTGCACTTCTGATTAATTTCCATAAACCCTTTTGCCTGACCAATAATAGTAGTAGGAATTTTTTCAATTTTAGCATTAAGTTTTCTTACAAATTTCAATGGTAAAATGGCAATTGTTGAACCACTATCCACAATACAAGGTAAATTATAACTAGGGGTGTACCCATACACTATTAGTTGTCATTCATTACCAGGATTACCATTAAAAGTAGAAGCATTTTGAGTATCAGAGGGAGTAGTATTACTTATAAAAACACACTCTCTTTCCCAATGGTAAGCATTTCTGACCCCCTTATTGGTGCAAATTCTGCATGGTCTGCTTGGATAAAGGTTTTGAAAATGATTGTTTTGTACAGGATTCCTATAATTAGGAGATCTCTGATTAAATTGTCGTGCTGGCAGCCAATTCCGAGGAGCATATTCTTGCCTAGGTGGTTGGAAAGGCTGATAATTTTGCCGAAAAGATTGCATTGGGAAACGGGGAGCAGAAAAATTTGGCTGACGATATGGTTGATTGATTGGTTGTCGAGTACTGAGCGATGGAGAAACTTCAACAAATTGTTTCACAACTCTATACCAGTCAGTGGTATTTTCAGGATGATTGACATTGATGGAATTTTGATATTCTGGTCGTAATCCATCCGTCAATCCTTGTAACAGAATAGTTTCACATAATTTTAACTGCCTACCTATCTCTACTTTTTTTCTAAAATATGCTTCTAAATCACTCAATTTATCAAGTTTAAGTGTAGTAAATTCAGAAAATTTTGGACATTTTAAGTCAATGAATCTCTCTATTAAAATATTTACAATTTGTTCATAATTATCACAGTTTAAGCAATCATTAACATACACTTTAAGAGCTTCACCTTTAAGATATTGAGATATATGATTAAATTTCCATTCCTCATTCTTATTTTCTCTTCTACAAATTTGGTTGAAATATTCTAGCCACTGCTGAATCCCCATTCCCGAATCAGGGTCAAATGCAATCATCTTAATTTCATCCATATTCTTATTACTTTTACCAATATAAATATAAGAAGGTACTCTATTATCTATACAAAGCCCCGATCTAAGTATCATTTAAATAACAATAGAATTTTAAATAATCATAAACAATAAAATAAAAAAAAAAACACATAAAAATATTCAAATATCATAAAGTCACAAAATAAAATATCAATCATGAAAAAATAACTTACACTGCCACGTCTTCTTCTTTTTTTTTTTTTTATTTACTTGCCGCAACTCATAAAATAAGTCTTTTCAAATTTCCATTTAATTCGAGGTTACACACTTCAAATCCGCTATACACACATATTTCAATCTTGATTACATCATACCAAAACATCGTTCCATCCGTCGCGACAGTTGCTGTCTGCACGCACCGGCAAAAATGTTTGAACAAAAGCACAACTTGTAGCATATTCGCTAGACTCCAAAAAATGTCTCAAAATCATGTTCGTCTAATGTAAGAATACTGTCAACATCCTGCCGACTAAAAAAATTCAATATGTGACGATTTAACTGGAGTCACCATACTTTTGTAGACTCCTATTCAAGGCAAGGGAGGTTTCTCCGAGGAGATTTTCAGTCGAGCACCGAGACTTACTTCATTGTGTACGTATAAGCTACAGAGAAGAGGCAGTTCGTTCCAGTTCACACTTTATTCGAAAAATTTAAAGATTAATTGATTAAGCTTTACTCTATTGAAAACTCACTCCATGCACTGCTAAATTTAGGGTCGTGGCGAAACTTGATGATTTAAATTTAAATATAAGAAGACATCTTAGTTAGTACAGGCAGGTATTCTTTAAAATCAATCGGCGGCCAAGGAGAACCTTCGAAGATTTAGGAAGTACATGACTAGTTGCATCCACCACCGAAATCCCGGAACATTCTGCTCTAAACGCGGGAAAAATCCGTATATCATTTCCCGAGCGCGCCAGAATACATTCTATCTAAAAAGCCTCTAGGCCAATCAACGCTCACGGCTTAACTTCTTCGGCGAATTAATATCGAAGTGAACTTACCGAAGCTGGCAAAAGCGCGCCAAAAAATGTTCTAGAACAATCTCGTGCCTTCTACTTCCTTCGAATAAATAAAAGCAGAGAGAAAAGGAGTACATATGTTTTTATCAAGTATGGCAATATGCCAAAATAATTTTTACATTGAGATTAAAATCTTTCAGAATTTGAAAAGTAATATTTTGTCAGGAATCGTAGGGAAATAAAAAATAAAGAAAAGAAATTCATAGGTTGTTATTTCTTAAAAGTAAAATATTTTTAGCTGGGAAATGGGTATTTTTTGAATTATTAGATTCTAGGATGCTTTTTATTTAAAGAAAATAAAAGTGCGTAAATTTAATAGAACATTCTATCAGTGCCATTTTTTAAGAGAATGAATTTGGAATAAACTATATATTTCGCTAGATGTAATTTTGACAATCGAATACTGGAGCGAGAAAATAATTTAGAATAATGGGATTTACACAGAATTATAGTCTTAATGAAGTCAACGACGAAAAAAAATTTTTTTTTTTATTTGTTTCATATATATATATATATATATATATATATATAATTAATAACATTAAATTTAAAAACAAAACAAAACTTTCATTGAAATCGCTCTCAAACAACATTTTCCTCAAAAGTTCATCAATTCAATTATATATAAACAATAAATACCGGTATTTATATGACTGTTAGACTCATTAATAATAATCGTCATTTGTAAACTTATATGTGTTACAAGTTGTATTGTTCCGGTGTAAAAATCACTGCATTGACGAATGAAACACTCCGTGCTGTCATATAACATTCTTCTCCCAGTAAACCTGTCATTATCCTAAACAATTCCATATAAGTTTTATAGATTTAAATGAAACCTACGACATACTAATGCATATACATTTTGAACTATTCAATACCATTTTCTCGTACCTTTTTATCACCCAGTAGATAGTACAATATCAAGTAAAATAGCACGTAAATATTGAAGTTAGTTTAATTTTTTATGCGATTAAACTGCATTGAATGCCTTTTTAGTCGCTCCCTAAATCATATAACATTAGCTTTCAAGTAAATTTAATTAAAAAAAAACTGTTAGCTTATTCTTACATAAGAAAATGTTTATTCAGAGATAATAAATGTTTAGTATTATTATAAAATCTCGGCATACAAGAATGGATTTAGAAAAAAAAAATTTTTTGAAATGAATGTATATAGTGCCTATCAATCCATTTTCGTAAACACTAAATCTCTCTAAGACGAAATTGCAAGAGATCAGAACAAAATTTCGCTTTAGAAAAATTTACATCCTATCAGAGAAACCGCTTTTTAATACTTTCCGACCTAGTTGAAAAGTGTTTATGAATTCGGTTTGTCTGCGTATGACCGTCTGGCCGTCTGGCCGTGTTCTAACTCCCGTAAACATGCTCCGATTGCCCTGCAATTTTTATATGTTATTGTCATTATCTATGGCATGTTCCCTATTTGAACTGAAGTGTCTAGCACTTATAGTTTTTTTACAGGGACACTCAAAAGAATTCCGTTACAATACGGTCTATAGGGAAAAATCATTTGCGGTTTACTTTAATGATGTTACACAATTTCACACACATTGTAATTGATATATATCACTAAGGTGCATTACAAGAAGCTTAATATGAAATAGGGTGTGCATAGTACTTATAGTTATTTTACAGGGGCAAACAAAAGAATTGGGTTACATTACGTATATGCAGAAAAATCGTTTGCGGTTTATTTAAATAATGTTTCACTATTTTAAACGCATTGAAATTTACATATATCACTAAGGTGCATTACAAGAGGCTTACTACAGAATATTGTGTGTATAGCAGTCATCGTTCCTTTACAGGGACACACAAAATAATTATCTACTGCCTGTTAACAATAATTCCTGGAAGTGTGTTTTAGGTTGCTGAACGCGATTTTAAATTGAACTCACTTTTTGTCTATTACTTGGTGTGTATAAATTCTGTATTTCATATACAGGGCAACACAAAAGTTTGCGAACACATTTCCGTTTATTGAAAGAAACTCCAGAAGGATAATTTTAAACTGTGCTACGCATTTCCTAACTAAACTAAAATTTAGCATCCTATGTAGTATATATACAAATCTATAGATCTTATACAGGGCTGAATAAAAGTATTCGGATATTTTTCCGAATATTATGCTGGAAATTCCTGAAATTACGTTTTTAAATATGTTATGCGTTTTCCAAATTGTTTACTTAGATGTTATCTTTCAGCTTATTAAACGGTAATGATTTGTAAAATTATTTTGGAAGCG
Organism: Maratus michaelseni; assembly: GCA_963931845.1. NCBI lineage: Eukaryota > Metazoa > Arthropoda > Arachnida > Araneae > Salticidae > Maratus > Maratus michaelseni. Next base: position 297,195,828 of record OZ007591.1, on the reverse strand, counting down.
TTGGAAAGTGTCACATAATCTATGCTTGATGCATGATTTTTCGTTCTTGTTTTCTCTTTTGCCCCAGGACCATGAATATTCTTCAGCTTAAACACGGATTCCATTATATATAGACACTTCTGTATCTAGGCAAGTTCCATTATATTATATATACCCTATATTGCCAAAGGTGACCGGTCACTTGCGATTTTAGACGTTTTGTTAACTATCTAGAAAAATACATGAGGAATTAACCTTAAACTGCAGGTGTGTAAACAGTATAGTATAGGTTATATATTTCCGCGAAGATTATTTCCCGAAACCCCATAGGGGACTGTCAACAAATTGAAAAAGAACGAATATCTTTTGGATTACCCTGTAAAAACTAATGTAGCAAAAGCGTTCAAACTCAAGTTTATTAATAAGGGACTTATTGTAATATACTGTGTTCATTTTTATGAGGATAGCATGTATACTCGTAGAGAAATTAAGGTTTTTATAAAAACAGTCCCAAATTTCGCAAAGTTTTTTGCTTATAATTTGCAGAGTTCTTAATATAAAAAAAAAGTTATTTTGAGAAAATATGTCAAACAACATTGTACATAATACTCTGCAATCAGAATTAAAAAATAATAAAAATTGGCTGAAAAATGAGCAGGTTTACTAAAAAGTGTTTCCCTACGCATGCGCGAATGCAATCAAAATATAATGTGCATAATGTTGTAGTTAAGTACATAGAGCAACTTTTGTGAAAGTTTCAAAAGCATAGCTTGAAAATTCTGAAAATTATCGTCGATAGAATAAGCTCGAAATCCGTTTTTCCCAAAAGGAAGCAAAAATATGAGGGGTTGTATCAAATATCTGTTGATTAGTGCCAAGATAGCGTACACAATATTGCACGTACTACTATATTTGGATACAACCCCTCCTATTTTTGCTTCCTTTTGGGAACAACGGATTACGAGCTTATTCTATCGACGATAATTTTCAGAACTTTCAAGCAATGATTTTGAGACTTTCACAAAAGTTTCTCTATATACTTAGCTAATACATTATGCATATTATATTTTGATTGCATTCGCGCATGCGCAGTGAAACATTTTTTGGTAAACCTGCTCATTTTTCATCCAATTTTTATTATTTTTTAAGTATGATTTCAGAGTATTGTGTACAATGTTGTTTGACATATTTTCCCAAAATAACTTATTTTTTATATTAAGAACTCTGCAAATTATAAGCAAAAAACTTGGCAAAATTTGGGACTGTTTTTATAAAATCTTTAATTTCTCTACGAGTATACATGCTATCCTCATAAAAAATGAACACAGTATATTACAATAAGCCGATTATTAATAATCTCGAGTTTGAACGCTTTTGCTACATTAGTTTTTACAGGGTAATCCCAAAGATATTCGTTCTTTTTCAATTTGTTGACAGTCCCCTATGGGGTCTCGGGAAAAAAATCTTCGCGGAAATATATAACATTTACTATACTGTTTACACACCTGCAGTTTCAGGTAAATTCATCATGTATTTTTCTAGATAGTTAACAAAACGTCTAAAATCGCAAGTGACCGGTGACCTTTGACAATATAGTGTATATATAAGTCCCTCATTGTATCTCCTCTTATTTTGTTCATTCTGAATATCAGTCTTTTAAGTCTCTCAAAAAGTAGAAAAAATAAGCCTAATAACTTGCTTTCTATGCCCTATTTAAACATCTTTATGTAGATAATTAATTATAAATTCTGCAGTTATAGATCTAGACAAATACACGATAAAATGTTATTTATTCTACATTTTTAAATAACGATCTTAATAGACGATCATTTTTCCGGATTTGTCATTTTTTACCTACCATCACTACACATTATAAATTAAAAATACAAAAATATACAAATTATACAATGTATACAAAAATATATTAAATGTAAAAGAAAATCTATTAGGGTGAAAAACATCATTTTGTGTACAACGTATGTTCGGTAAACCGTGCCCGTAAGGCATGGTGACATCACGGCGACGTCACTGTGAAGTCACACTGTGACTTTGTGACAGTCGTCGTGACGTCACGTGACGTCAATGTGAAGTCACTGTGACGTAAATGCGAGGTCGTTATGGCCGTTTTCAAGGCTTTCTGTGACCTCACAATGTGACTACTTTGTGAAGTCACCGTGCGACTTCAATGTGGAAAATGTGAGGAATCTGATTCGGATAGGGTGACCAGATTTTACCCGAATCCTATACGGATTGTTCGGATCAAAAATTTTTTATGGTTCAAGTTTGTCACGTTTGTGACGATACTGCACCGGGTCGGGTGACCTGAATTTACCCGAATACAATCCAGAAACTTCGGATCGATCTTTTTGGATTTGTTTGGCTACAGAATAGATTTGGATTAGTTGTCGTGTGACCTGATTTTCGTGAACCCGATCTGACCCGAGTCGGGTATAATGTTTTTACTGTAAGTCTTGTTCAGAATAGAATCTTGCATACGACCAAGTAACCAGATTTTATCAGAAATTGTGTTACGATACAATTTCTGATGTCGGCTCGGATCTAGAGTCATGCACGAATCCGGTTATATACTTCTTGAACATGATTGAATTTCTACTTGAGCATGAATGATGGTTGACTGAAACTATATTTACATTCAACCCGTAATCTTACACTAAACCAACAACAACAACAACAAAAATTCTGTAGGCCCACAACCCGACCGAACCTGATAAATGATTTCGCATAAATTCGGATAACAAGATTTCACCAAATAAGATCGACGATAAGGATTGGATCGGCAATCATTTTTTTTATGCAACTCGTATTCAAATTAAAACTTTGCATCTGATTGGGAAATCGGCTAATGTAGCCGTTAAACAAGAAAATTATAAATGTAAAAAACGCATACAAATATAAAAATAATAGATGAATCCATTAAAAATTATAATAAAATTAAATATTTTAATAATATGAAATTCTATTGTGGAATTAACCTCTTTTAAAAATAACTTCGACTTCCATTTGTTTTATGTAACCACCAAAAATGTTGACAGTAATTAAAACTATGCTATTTTGCTTTTAAGTATTGAAGTTTTTAAATGTGTATACTTTGCCATATTTATCCGCGTTCAGTATCACGAAACTTTCTGACACATTTATGAACAAATTTTTAAACGCTTGGCACTTGCATGCCTGATTATTAAAGCGATTTGGAATGAATAGCGTTTTCCATTTTTAGATAAATGAAATGCTTAAGAGTAATTTTGGTCACGTTTTTTCCGTTTCTGATGCTGCGCGTCGGAAATTCGGTTCAAAACACCGACTTTGATAGTGTTTTCTGAAACATATTTTGTCAAAAATGGAAAATGCCATTCTATTACATATATTCTGAATAAGAACACCTGCCAATTTCATGTGTTTCCGAATAAAAATGAATTCAGAAATTAGTTATTTTGGATTTGATTACAAATTTAATGAAAATAAAAGTATAGATTTTTAAATAAGCATTGTGAAAAATTTATATTAGGAATCCATTTAAATAAAATATAAAATAAATTAAAAAAATATATTTTTTTTTCTTTACAAATTATTTTATTTATAGTTTTTGATAGAATACTAAATGCAGAGCTTAAATATAAATTTTTACTATAGAAAAAATTCGATAACATAACTGGAAAAATTACCTTAACTGAATAGCTGTTTTATTGTTTCATCAATATTCATTATTTTTGTGCACCTAATATTGACATATCTTGACAACTAAATTTGTAATGAGTTAAATTGTCGCAATTATTTCAAATATACCAGAAAATTATTTCTCAAAACCTCAACTAGCTAAGAAATTTTCAAATTGTAAATCAAATATTAATAGTTTTAAAAATTGCAATGTTTTTAATTACAATGAATAACTATAAAAATTGAACTGAGAAACGCAAAATATAAATACATTCCTCGTTATAAATAACACTTTACATTTAGAATATATATTGTTAGTAAATACTTTAAGCTTTTTTCCATACTCTCTATTTAAAACGATTTAAAACATTAAAGATAAAATTTTATACAAGTGATTAAAAAAAAAAGATTTAAACATCTTAACATTTAAATAATGCACTATTAATGTACCATTACTAAATATGCACTATTAACAAAACTGCGAAGACATTAAAAGTTACCTGCTAATCTATAAGTAAAACCACCAGTTCTAGGGATTAAGTTTTAATGGTCGTTGACTGCTTCCTTTTCATTGAAAAATGAGACTCAAATCCACTGCTTTAATTTTCAGAGTGTCCAGCTTAGGTGTGTTCATAGATCTGAGATATCAAATATCACGCAGACCTTAATAACGCACCCAGCTAGACATAAGGATAGGTTAAAATGGATGATTCACTTTAAAACGTTAATTTACTTTCACGGTATAAATTCCACAATATACTTCCACAAACTTAAAAGCACCACACATTCTAATCCGCCGATGAGAATAATCGTCTGCCCTCAACATCTGCAATCATGATCTGCGCAGTAATGTTTACCACAAAGTAACATCTAGCAGGTGTTCCCAGAAAAAGAATAGAAAGAAAACAGTTAAATAAAGACATTTCAATTGCTTTATAGTTTATATGGCTGACAAATAACTTCTAATAAAACTATAATATTCTGTTTTTATATGAGAGAGTTTAGTATTCTTGGAAATAAGCTGTGAAAATTTAAATTTTTATATATTTTTTAATCAGTTGCATTTGTTTTAGGCGTCCAAAGTAAACATAAATTTTAAACAAAAATGGATTTAATAGTCTTTATAAAATAATTACGACATAAATATAAATACTATTCTGCAATCAGATTTCCTAAATAAGATTTTTTCATTTTTTACACTCTATTGAAAAGAGCAATATATTTAACAGAGGTGATATCTTACTAAGCACCGACCAGTTTTGGAATAAATTGCAATGAAAATATCTGCTTCATGAAAATATCTGCCTCATATATGTAGACAAATATTTATTTATTATTTTATTTTGGAAATACAATATATTTAAATAATGTGTGACAATGTTTTTATTAATGATTTAGGTACATGACATAATTCAATTCTATATTTTATGAGTTTTTTTTCAAATTCTCTCTCTGATCACACTGTGAAGTCACAGAGTGTTGACATTTTGGTCATAGGTTTTACGTGACTTATGTGACTTGCAGTGACGTCATTGCAACGTCACAAAATTTTTTTAAGCTGTCAAAAAGTAATTTTCTTCATGCCATAAGATGTTCTAAAGTTTATTTTAAGTTTTCTTTAGATCTTCAAGACGTTCACATTTTGATCAGAGTGTGACGTTACAAAGTGGTGTCATTTTGGTCACAGATGTGACGTGACGTACGTGACTCACAGTGACGTCACTGTGACTGTGCATGCTATGCGGGTGAAGTCCGGGTTGTATACTAGGGTGGGTCGAAAATACCGAAATTTATATAATCGAAACGTAATAGTGCGGGAAAGTTGCCATTGGTAATAAGGAATAAATTTGCAAAATATTACATCAAATGTTTAATATATTTTACCGCCGCAAGGGGGGCAAAGTTTCAAAAAATCGCAAAAAATATTTTTTTTTCAAAAAAAAAATAAATTATCCAACCATACCGATACAATTTATAATAGAATGCAACAGCTACATCAAGATGTTAGTAATGTTCCAGTAAAATTTCATTATGGCGAAATCATTTCTATTGCTGCCGCCGAGGCGGTCAAAATTTTGAAAAAAAAACGGCAACAATTTCAATTTTCCGTTTTTTCAAAATTTTTTAATTTTTATTATATGTCTACAATTTTGGGTATTTTCCGGAAATTTTTAGGGTTTTTTTTTAAGGGAGGGAGGGGCAAAGTGAAAAATGAGGGAGAATTTATGTAAGATGCCCCCCCTACCAAAAAATCCCCAAAAAATCCCGAAAAATCCCAAAAATTTCTTCAAAAAGGCCCCTTTTTCTCAAATTTAGGAGGGACTGTCCCCTCTCGCCCTTGGTTGGCAATCCCCATGATCAAAATCGCTAGACATTTATAAGTTATTACTAGATATAATATAAATTTTTTAATGGTAGACATATAATAAAAATTGGAAAAATTAAACAAAAAACGAAAAATTGAAATTTTTGCCGTTTTTTCAAACTTTTGGGCGCCCCTGCGGCGGATAGAAATGATTTCACCATAATGAAATTTTATCGGAACATTACTAACATATTGTTGTAGCTTTTGCATTCTATTTATATAAATATATAAATGGTAGACATAGCGATCAGAACAGAAAATCATTAGATTCATAATGCTTGTATGATATCAAGAAGCACCAATAAAACTAATACAATTATTTAAAAGCATAAGGCATAAAAATTTTAATATATTTTTAAAAGTAGGAAGAAATTCAATTTTATTTTGAATTTTTTCTACTAATTTATGAAATTAAAATTATGTAACGAAAAAGTGGCGGTATATTTTGGATGTTTTACTACTTTTCATCTGCATGCATAGTAACATTTCAATCGACGATTCATCATTTCGAAATATTCACCTTATGCAATCGCAGAGTTTGTAAGATATATATTACTTTTCATAAAAAGCGATACTGAAAAGTACATTATGTATATCACGCAGAAATGAAAGATCAATGTACTTAATAAAATAATACAAATATTAAAAAAAATAATTAAACATTTTTAAACTTATGCTTTGAAAGAAAGCTTTATATCACATATAAAATAATAGTATGTGTCATTTGCTATTTTTTCGAGAAATGGAGTAGATAATCTGTTAAATCATGTCACGCAAAAATATTTTTTTCCAATACACGTAGAAATTTATCTCGTCTAGTCATGCAATTACTGTGTATTTAAATTTCTGACATTTAATGAAACTACAAATTTCATGTAAAATTTTATTATGGAAATTTACTTTTATTCATTTTTATATTGTAATGTTGTATTTAAAGTTCTGTTGACAGAAAAAGAAGAAAATATTACGATATACGACATTCTTTTTTGGATTGGTATAATTATTTTTTCGGGTTTTTCAAAAATATAAATTATATAAATTGTTCCTATGCAAAATTTAAATACATTACTTTCTTTATCACTCGTGATGGCCAACAAGCTATTAATAATTGCTCGCAAATTTATTAATCAGAAGTGTAATTATGTTGATTCTATTTTCTTTTAAATACACAATTTATTTTGTTGCAATTGCAAATCCGATACAATAAAAATGTTTATCTATAAAGTAATCCTAAAAAAGTGCTGTGGGAGGATAATGATACTGATAAATTAGATAGTCCTGCTACTGAATCATGACATTGTTTTATGATCATTATACTACTCCTACACGAGACTAATATCCCCGAAGAGTTTATTTTCTCTGATTATACAAGGAATAAAAATCAGAAATACGTATGGTTAAGAAAAAATAACTGGATCATTTTGATTGAAAGCAAGGATTACTGAGACTTATGAGTATTTTCGTAGCTTCCGGGCCAGAAAGTTTCAACGCCCGTCGAGCATGTTAATGAAAGATACCTTCAGCACGAGGGACGTATTAAACATCATTACTGAAGAACAATGAAGGCTGCTAGAAACTATAACCAGAGAGATTTTATAACAATATAAAACTAAAACAATTTAAAAAAAAAAAACACAATATATAAAATTTTCTTACATCGTAGCATAAGAACGGAATGCGAAGTTCTATTTTAGGATGTTCAGTTGTATAGAACTTCAGAATCTTCCTATACAGTGATTAGATTAAAGGTGCAAATTATTTTTTAATTCTACAAATAGAGCTTCAAAATTGATCGCTTGGGAACATGCTTTGCGAATGATTTCGTGCGCGGTTTAACAGTTTTGTCATTCATACTGAAAGGAATCAGTTGTGTTTAATTCGATGGAACTTCAAACTGGTTTTGCTAGACAAATTTCAACAAACACTATCACAAAATATATCGCATATCTCTCAAAAATCTACTTTTCTCACAATCTTTCTCAAATGTTAAATTCTATGCAATTAAATAAAAAATAAAAATAGCCGACTGGTATCGGGAACGTGAAATAGTCATCCTTGTATACGTTTTGAATGGTATGCGCTTTAAAAATATAGACTCGATTATGCTCATTGAAATTATTTTAATATCCATCTATGTTTAGTTATTAAACAGAACACATCTTTCAGAAACTTGCAATTTTTATAAACATGGAAGATACAATATCTATAATATAATGAATGTTCACATAGAAAACAAAATCAGTATTTTTTATGCATGCCTTGCTGGATTCTCTTTTCAAAATGTAATTTAAAAATCGCATTCCGCATTGTACATGAATATTTCGTATTTCATTGGATGCTTGTCATTGCAGAAAATCGTTTTCTGGTAATTTACCGTTTAAATTTAGAAAACTGTTAATAAATATAATTTGATTAATTTTCGATTTTATCGCTACCTTTAACATTTGCATAGCAAAATGTGTTTTAAACATTGTTCTTCGACTTTTTTTTTCGAAATATTTCCCTCAAATAAAATTTTAAAAATTAGCAGCCATGTAATACATGAAAGCGTAATATACACGTAAAATACAGTAGCATTTATAAATAATCAAATGTGGAAAAAGTGTAATATTGCATTTTTTAATACACTTGAAGCAGATTTCTGTATTACGTAAATAAATGCATTAAAAATATTGCTTGAAATTCAATTAACTATACCTAAATCAAGTAATAAATACAAATATAATACACATTTTTTAACACAAAAATTAAGTAATTAATACAGAATAATATTCATTCTAAATGATATGCTGTAACCAAGAACAGAAATAAATGCTTTTTAAAACATAGCTATAATGTACTCCACAGTATTTGAATCTATTTAAAGGTAAATGGTGAATTTAAATTTTAAAACTATATGTTTGTAGCTTTCAAAAGTGGAAACACAAATCTTTTTAGCTCTGTCTCATGTTTTATTCATTCAAAAAATTCCAAAATGCTCTTTCAAGATATGTATAGCTGGCTGATGGCATCAAATGATGTAGAAAAATATGCGTTTCTTCATAGTTTTGTTTTTGGTGTTTATATAATGTACTCGAAGATTTCATTCAGATAAAAATATTAAAATATATACAGTGAGAATAACTTTCCAATTTTTAATCGAAATAACTTTTACGTAATTTATTTTATATTTTCTAATATTTCATTTATTCCTGGTAAATAATAATCTACAAAAACAACTTTTCAAAAGTAGAAAAAGCCAAGCGTAAAAAAAAAAAAAAAAAATATGATATATATGATAACTTATTTAATGGAAAAAAAAAGTTAAATAAGTAATATAATAGCTTGGAAATTTGATATCACGCCATTTTTTAGCCACGCCTTTTTTTTTTTTTTTTTTTTTTTTTTTTTACGCTTGGCTTTTTCTACTTTTGAAAAGTTGTTTTTGTAGATATCATTTTTTTTTTTAAATAGATTAAACATAATTTAAATAATCTAAACATGAGAAATAATTTAAAATTACATTTTACTTTCAGTCGTTATTTAAAGGGTTAACTAGAAATACCAGTAGATTTTTCAATTAAACTAAATACACTCTTAAAAACAACATACTAAATGTGGCTTGTTATAATACTTGTTATCCTCCGTTAAAAAATATCACTGACTTATCCATGAAATGAATAAAAATGGAATACGTACATAGCGTGTCAGTGCTGCATTTGATATGAAACGTGATATCACGCTCTTTTATTATTAGCAGTAGCTGGCTTCGCCCACTAGCGGGCCCTTAATTTACATCGGGGCCTCGAATCTTGTAAAACCTCGAATAAGATAAACCTCGAACCGAACGAACCTCCGACCAGGTTCCCCGCTGCCTTCGGCACCGGATAATCCCTTAATTTGCACATCGAATAGTATAAACCTCTAACCGAACGAACCTTCGACATGGGTCTCCACTGCCTTTGGCACCGTATAGCAGTCGTGCTGCGCACGCTCAAGTTCCATCTTCCACCACCAGGTAGCGCAATCTGTTCTATATGAACCTCGGGCACTGAAATCGTTAAGGCTATAGATGTCGAGACGAAAGAGCTATGTCCCGTCGTGATCCAGCCCATGGAACCAGAGATAGAAAAGTGCCCCCTGGTGGTGAAAAAACGAACTAAAATCAGAAAGCTCTATCGAAGTCGAGTCGAATGAGCCATACCCCGTCGTGATCCGACCCATAGAAACAGAGATAGAAAAGCGCCCCCTGATGGTGAAAGCTAATCACGTTTAGGGGCAAAGTGGGGGGATGAACACCGGAGATGCATAATAGGATTAAGCGGTCACAGACCTTTCCAACGATGTATCACATGAGGGGTATGTGCAAAATTTAGAACCCCCCCCCCTCCCTGCATAGTATGATTAAGCGTTCACAGACCTTTCCAACGATATATCACATGAGTAGTGTCGGGGGGGGGCGCAAAATGTGAGGGTGACACCTGTGATGCATAACAGGAATAAGTTGTCACAGCCCTTTGTAACGATATGTGACATGACGGATATCGTTAAAATTTAGAAAAGTGTCCCCCCCCCCTTGTGTAGGCAAAACACGCTGCGCCCCTCCCTATAATTTTTGACGCGGCTTTATTTTTAAAATTTATGTTATGTGTTATAAAATATCGTAAAGTTTCAAACAGATAGCCTTATTATACTTCCTAATTTTGTTCACGCCCCTTCCCATCTCCTTCCAGAAATGTGACGCGCCACTCTTTTTTATAATTTTTTTTATCATGTCTTATAAACTATCTTAAAGTTTAAATCAGATCGCATTGGAATTTAATATATTTGCTGAAATTACTATTATATATAGAATAATATAGAAATAAATCCTCCTTTAGCTTGTAATTAAGATATACGAACAATTTTTAGAATTTCTGAAAGCTGATTTTTATTTATTTATTTATCTATTTATTTATTCTTTGTTTATTTATTTATTTATTTATTTTTGCGTTGCTCTGTGCATGTTTGGAATTTCTTAGCAATTTCTTAGATTTAAATTTTTTTATTCAATTAAGCATTGTACTGTTACAATAAATTTAAATGGAAACTTCACTTCTAAAACAAAAATAACACAGGCCTACAAAATTTAACTTTTTATCTAGGGTTTTCATGAACTTATGTAAATTGTAAGAAATCTGCTATGCTTATTTCAAAATAATATCCATTTTTATGTATCACGTCAGGATTTCTTTCAATTAAGAAACTAAGAATTTGGAATTTGAGAATATACAATTTACACAACATTCATTTAAAAATGTACAAAAAAAATCAGATAAATAAATAAAATCATATATACATATATAAATGTGTGTGCATGTTTAATAAGAAATTATATTCTAGTATATATAGTAAAATTACTTTTCTTTATCATCAAAAGAACGCTTGTATCCTTTAGATTTTGAAGCTGGTTTAGTGTCTCTTTTTAGCCCCCAGCAGTAATCTGCCAACATATTTACATTCCAGTGTCCTTGATAGCGTTTTTCCACGCATTTTATGTCCTGGTGAAATCTCTCACCTTGCTCTTCACTCATTTCACCAAGATTTTCAGGAAAACATTCAAGATAGGGGTGCAGAAAATGCATTTTTAAACTCATGTTACAACCTAGTTTTTGAAAGTTTTGAACCATTTTTTTCAATGATCGTTGCGTAGTTAGGATCTTTGTAATTTCCTAAACATTTCTGAGTAACGTGTTTGAAACTAACCCATGCATCTTTCTCGATTGATTTAATTTTTTCCTCAAAATTTTCGTCCTTCATTAACCATCTCATATCTGGGACAACAAACACATCTTCTTTGATTTTACCTTCCGATAAATGTGGAAAAACTTCATTTAAATATCGAAAACTATCCCCTGTTTTATCTAAGGTTTTTACGAATTGTTTCATTAAACCTAATTTAATGTGCAGGGGAGGCAAGAGGACTTCTTTTGGATCAACTAAGTTCTGCCGAATCACTTTTTTTATATATCCTGGATTTATACAACCTCTTGATGCCATATTGCTATAAGAAACTGACAAAACAAACGTAAGATATAAATAAACGAACAAAATAAATGCATGTTCTCACTACAAATGCGCGGGAGAAAATTGCGCCTTCCCAGGCAAATATCGATACATAAAGTGGCGCCATCTATATTTATATTTCACATCCTTTAGTGCAGTATTGTATTTTAACATTTATTAATGTCACTTTACTAAGAAATTAATTTTTGTTTTTATTAAAAATGTATCTTATTTAATAAATATTACACATTGATTTTATTAAGAGGCACCCCCTTCTTTTTTGATTTGTGAAAAAACTGTGGGTGTTAGAAAAAAAAAAAAAAAACTAATGTCATATTTGTGATCAGCGTGACTGATTTACTAAGAAAAAAGTGCCATTCTTCAAACCCCAGATTTGTGTTGAGCTGTGTAATTTAACAACTGGATTTCATTAATTTATAGGAAAATGACGTGAAAGGTATTCCTGCGAACGAAATGCCTGTTTTTGTTTTTTTTTCTTTTTTTTTTTTTCTTTTTTAAGAAATAAATGAATCACATTTAATTCATTTTAAAAATTTTGTTTACGTTTGGAAAGAAATTTTAAATGCCGATAAGTCTTAATGTATACATTTTAGAAGGTACATCTTCCCTTAAAAACTAATTTATTTTTACAGATCTTTCTAAAAACGTAAATTATATATTAAAAATATTTTTTAAAGCATAAACACTACGTCTGATTACTTTATTTTACAACATTATAAGAACACGCATTTTATCAGACAATTAAATACACTAAACAAACATGAGTGAAAAGTTAACCGGGGGCAGGACTCGAACCTGGGACCTTGTAAATGCCGTGTTGACGCGCTGCGACAGAGCCACCCAGGCCAATATCCTTGAGTGTCAATTTCTCATACTTATTTATGTTGGAAACAGTCATCTGCTACAATTTGCAGTCATATTTAATTGTCTGATAAAATGTGTGTTCTTATAATTATGAAGTTTTATTTTTTTTCAAATATCTTCAAAAGAAAATGGCTGACTTGCAGATGAAATTTGATGTGGTTATATTATAACCTGTAACTGATTTTTGCTATTTTAATACAGATGGTACATGGTCGTTGGCGGGTTTTATCTCTGTTTTGGCATATTTTTTTAATCGCCAAGTTAATTAACAGTTTTTTGCTAATTAAGAATAGAAAATAATTCTTTTTTACACTGAATTTTATAAAAGCACATAGATTACGTAGTTACTTGTCCAAAAATGCAATCCTTTTTTTATTCTGCCCAATATTAAGGCCTGTAGCTTGTTTGAAAAAAAAAAGTTTGACGAAGAAAAAAGTGATCATTTTAAGTAACTCGACGTTTAAAAAAAAAGCTATATCTCTGTTTATAAATCACTTATAAAGATGAGTTTGGTCTTAAATTGAAGAAATTCTTCCTTAGATTCTTCTAGTTTTCGTCGCTTGGTTTGTTTGATATCTGATATTTTAATCTGGCATGTTTTGTCGATTTAACATTGCGAAGTTGCTTTCTGTATATAAGCATTAGCGGTCTTTATTCCAGTTCTTGGCGTTGTTTGTGTGGCGTTTTTTTAAAGCTTGGCTTGGTAGAGCGACCGCCCTGCTTGATTAATTGCATGATTTGACACAAAGACATATAATTTATGTGCCAAAATCGCATAAATGTGATTTCTCAGTCCTCAATGAATCTCTCGCCATTTGTTTGCTATATAAATTCTCGTTTAATGTTAAGATGTTTTTCACTGATCGATATACAACACTATGTTATTTCGACTATGAAAATCTGTTTTTTTTTTATCTTTAAAATTGAATATAAATACCACAAAAATCACTACTGTCCTCTATCCTCAACTAATAACTTGATCATTAAAACCATAAACAAAAAATAATTATTATAAAAAAATTAAAAAGCAATGCATTTATTATAAATATGAATATCATGGAGCTTAATTATTATAAAAATGCAATACAATAATTATTATAAAAATACAGTGCGATAATTATTATAAAAATACAATACAATAATTATAAAAAAAATTAAACACCAATGCATTCATTATAAATATGAATATGATGGAGCATATTAACTTAACTTTGTATGAGTGATATGTGTACTTTTTTTTTGGTTTAAAATTTTGTACTTCCATTTTGTGTCACTACTGTCATGGTGCAATATTTTCCTCATATTTTCACCAGGTGACAGTATGAAGTTATTTTCAGAATTGTTTTCAATAGTAAAGCACACGTTGATCTTAAAAACTCGTATTGTTTGTTATTGTTTGTTCATAAAGAAGAATTTCTGAAATAAAAGGAGTGGGGAAAAAAAGTAAGAGTACGTGTAATTAACTGTCGCTACTGTCCCCATTGTTAATTTCAATACTTATATTAACAGATTAACTAATATCTAGCCATTTAATCGTAGGTTTGATATCTTTGAAAATAGTGTATACTCTAAATAATAGAAAATAGTGTATATTCTAAAAATGTTATTTTTTAAGTAATGTGGCAAAATTGCGAGATATGTCACTACTGACCTTTAACTGACCTTTAACAAAATTCCTCTTACTATTTGAGTTTTGTATAATAAAAACTGCCATATCATATTTATTTTTAAATAAAGTTTCTTCCCACCTACTAAATATTATTCTGCAATATATCAGTGATTAATAAAAATTCAAATTGAGCACAATATGAGACTTTTATAAATGAGATATCAGCAGAAAATCAGCAGCCAAAAATCACACGTATGAGATTTTGCCCCACATATATATTTTTCACTTAATAAACTGAGAGATATAAATATTGATTAAGGATTTGTTATATATATATATATGTTACAGTGAAAACCCGAAATCAGTCAAACCCTGAATTAACTAGGTAAAACGGGTTTTTCCTAGCGCTCTATGTTAGAACGCGTTCTAACTGGAATAAATCAGTTAAAACGCATTTTACTGATTTATATCAATAATTTTTGATAGATACAAATAATATTTTCTAACAAGTCACTCAAAACCCGAATGAAACTGGTTTTTCATTGCGCATTAAGTTAGAACGGGTTCTATGTGGAATAAATCAGTTAAAACGCGTTTTAACTGGAGCTCTCAGTTAGTACTCGTTTTCCCTAGTTAATTCGGATTTTGACTTATTTCGGGATTTCACTGTAACATATATATACTATTACATAATATATGGTATTATATATTGTCCATAATATAGTTACTAATAACCGCACTCACAAAAGAATACCATTTAATTTGTTATTCCTCTCTGTCAGTTAACATTTTAGTCCTTAACATTTTAGTACTTAACATTTGAAAATCTATCTAGGAAAATTGGGTATTTATTAAATATAAGATTTAACGTCACATTAATGCATTGGATCATTACTTGCGTACTTACTACTTAAAGATATTATATCTTATGTCATTTTTGTACGTTTACATAATGTAATTTGACTTGATAACAAAGGTTATTGTGACATGTATCAAAACATACAATTTATGCTCATATTAATGACAATTCTTTTCACAACTGCTCTTTTTATCCTATTTGAAATTTGTTTTCTTTTTGTTTAATTTCATATTTTGAGTACTGAATTTCATTATGGAGGTAATACATAGAAATGTGTCGAATTAGTAATTCAAAATAAATAGAACGAATGCTGTGAAAACGCCTATGTAGTTTTATTAAACGATACAGGGATTTTTTTTTTGAAATATTAATTCTTATTATTGAAGAAATAAAATGTTTTGTTAAGATTTATGTGAATATGTCTTTTTAAGCAACTTTTAAAAAATATATATTTAATATTAAATGTCAAAAGGAACTAATAAATTTAACCTGTGATTTTTGATCAAAATCAATAGGGAGTATTCGTAGGTTTTATTCTCCATTACGGCATATATATATATATATATATATATATATATATTTGCACCGATTTACAGGTATATATGATTTAAGTACTTGTGTGAATTCCGACTGATAAAATTCAAGATAATATAAAAAA
This sequence comes from Maratus michaelseni, assembly GCA_963931845.1. Classification (NCBI taxonomy): domain Eukaryota; kingdom Metazoa; phylum Arthropoda; class Arachnida; order Araneae; family Salticidae; genus Maratus; species Maratus michaelseni. The sequence goes on along the minus strand of OZ007591.1, from coordinate 297,179,774 downwards.
TAATAAAAAAAAAAATCAACCATAATATAATGATTATTGAAAGAAGCCATTTGATTAGAAAGGATTGGAATAAAACTATATTTCTTGTAACGAGTCATCAAATCTCTTCGTAGCACAGTTTATGTGCTTAACCCACACTATGAACTAAAACACCAGACTTAAAATATATCCTTTGTATTAATTTGTGGAATGATTTTTAATTCCAAACCTACCGTTTGACATTCAGTAACACTGGTATCAAAAGATTGTAAGACCGTTTAAAGAATTGTTTATGATACTTTGCAGATACATGGATTCCACGTTTTAATGCTTTCAGTTCTGCGCCTTATTCGCGGTAGATGTTTGATTGCATTCAACTTACAGCAAGATCTGATTCAGTGAAAGATTGACTTAAGACATTAGGTCTATTTGAAGGTTGATACCCGCAGTCTTGCACAGGGTAAGATATGTTGTTAATGCAACATATTTAGACATAATGTTTGTAACTACAAAGACAGGGTAACTTCTACTATCTCTTCCACGAATGATATTATAAGGCATAGTTGATTTCTTTTACTGTTGGATTTCTGTCTGTAATACATCTTCAACGTATTACAGACAATTGTCCTGTAACATGCTGTTGGATTTATGTGTTTTGTTTATCAACATAAAAAAAACTATTTCAAATGTTTTTTTTATTCTTGAAAAAATCTTATACAGCTCCATTCCCATCCGTTTTGATTCTTCAATCTTCCTCCGACGGCAAAATGTTGGTTTTTAATTTTTTTTAATGAATTATGAAGTTTTTAGAATATTAAAATATTTCAAATAATGAAAAATTAAATATTGCTAATTGTATGATATTTTGTGCTTTCTTTTTTCCAACTTCCTATTAATATACATTAACATTTTATCAATATTTTTGATCGTCGAATAAGATGATCTGATGAACAAACGAACTAATGTTGAATAAGATATGCTGCTCCAAAGACTGAATCTAAACACTTTATCGGTTTTTTAAGCCATATACGACGGTATTCCTGATTTTGTTTTAATTAAACGCTTGTATAACAAATCGAAAAGTAGGTTTAAAACGAAAGAAAAAACACGCGTAAAGCATATATTAGTAATATTAGTAAACACTTTCCAACACTTCCAGATTACTGCAACAAAACGTCATAAATACGAGTCAGCTGGATGGGGAGGCCTACCAAAATGGCTTAAGCACACACAAGTCCCGCCCAAAAGAGCCGGTCTCTTAATTTTGAAGCAATTCCAGATGAGAGACCTCCACCTGGATTGGCACTCACAGAGGTAACGCTTATGATAAACTTGAAGGACATTGGAGCCACGAACATATTTTATGTGCACCAGCTCCCATTAACGTACACGGTCCCAAAGCAGCCGCAGTCTAGAGAGGTTGTCACCCTCTCAAGCACTGACCACGGTCGATGCTGCTTCATTTTCATTGATCTTACGGGAACCGAGCTTATTCGTCACTGCGGCACTCGTGTCTAAATAAACAATTTGAAAAACGCATAGCGCATTTGAAAACTGAATTTCAGCAATTCCCACTTAGGCCGGTAAAATATCCGAATTATTTTCTGACGCCCTATATATATTTATAGTTATGTATATATATTGTATATTGTGCTAAAATTAATTAAGTTATGAAATGTAAGACACAGTTGAAAATTCACATTCAGCAATTTCCGTCAATCAGCTGAAATGTACTCGAATTATTTTGTGCAGAATTTATATTTTGTGCAGAATTTATATTTTGTTCAGAATGTATATTAGTTTCACTATTTTCGAAATAGTGTAACAACATTAAACTATACTGGAAAAGATTTTTCTCTATAGACTATATTGGAACGGAAGTCTTTTGTCTGCCTCTGTAAACTTACAGCTGCAGGTGGCCAGACAAACGGAATTCATAAACATTTTTCAACTAAGTTGGAAGGTGTTAAAAAGTCGTAAAAGGCATTTTGTTTTCTTATTAATGATAAATTTACTCTTAATAATTTGTATGTGACAACTATTTGCTTTAGCTAAAAAAAAAAAAAAAAGATATGTTCTATCTTTTTAAGCTTGTATTTGGGAAAAGGTAGGTACTGCAATTTCAGTAAAAAATAATAATAATAAAATGAAAATAACAATTAAATAAAAATAGAAAAAAAAATGCCACTAACTATTACGTTTGAAAAGAAACATATATACGCAACCACTTTCTTAAAAGCATCTTACAAATTTTATATTGTCACAAATGTTTTATTTAGAGTTTACTAGTAGGATGAGCCAATTTCAGAACTTTCTTCTAACTCACACAGGATTCGCATACACTAAACAGAATCAGCATCAATTTTTATCAAGATCTAACGGAATATAAAGTTTTATTAAATTATGTGCATTAGTTCTTGAGATATATCTATTGCTAAAATAGTGTAAATCCAGCAAAATGTAGAATATGAGCGGGATACAACATATCGGCGTTCAACATCAACATATACAACACAGCGGTATCCCAACATAACCTGTTCGGAGATCTAGACCAAAACCTAATCAACAACAACTTATGTCAACGTCTAACTGAATCTGAAGTTTGATGAAAATTCTTGAATTAGTTCTAGAGATATAGTTATCGTGATAATACTGAAAAAGGTAGCATAGCAGCGCCACATTTTAGGAGATTTACACCAAAATGTAAGCAACATCTATTTATGTCACTGTCTAACAGAATCTGAAGTTTGATGAAATTCCATTCAGTAGTTCATGAGATATAGCTATCGTAAAAATCATGAAAAAAGTGGTATAGCAGCGCCACCTGTTGGGATATCTACACCAAAACATAATCAGTGTATATTTATGTAAAGGTCTAACGAAATCTGAAGTTTTAGGAAAATAAGTGCATTAGTGTTTGAGATAGAGCTATTGCAGAAATCGCAAAAAATGCAGCATAGCAGCGCCACCTATCTTGCGATTTTCACCCAAAACTAATCAACACCAATTGATATCAGAGACTAACTGAATGTAAAGTTTTATTAAATTTTGTGCATTAGTTCTGGAGATAGAGCGCCCACAAAGTTTTGTCACGCACAGACAGACAGAAATTTTCCAAAACCAGTCGAATCACGTTCCGGACCTTCTAAAACGTATAAATTCGTCGAAAACCGGAAGTTTAAAATGTTCATGAATCCAATACTTTCTTCTTGTAAAGATAGAAGAAAGTAATAGAAAATGAATAGTCTAATTTTGAATATTATTTAGTAAACATTCAAATTAAAACTTTTATAAATGTACAATTTTAGCAACAAAAATTAAAATATACATTGCATTTTATTATGTAAGCGTAAGATAAATTGTCTCGTAATTTATACATATACAAGTATAAAGTTCTCCATTCAACCATGCAAATAATGAAAAGCAAATTCGTTGTGATTTCTATATTTTCTTTATCTAAACTGAAATCTTCACTTAGCAGTTATTTTTATCTGATTATGGAGAAAAAATTACATCGTTCCTAACCATCGCGTAGACATGTAATTATAGTCATAGAAAAGTACTTACTTTCCGTTTCCTACTTTCATTTAAATAATACCAAATATAATAATGTCAATTCATTCTAATAGATCCTCTGCATTTCTAATGGTAATAAATAATAAAGTAATTGAAGTTCACTGCAATTATTGAATTGTATACTTTTTTGTAGTTTAATATAGAATACTTAGTACTTAGGATAAAATTTTAAAAGGAAAATACTATAAATTAATTAAATAAATTTAAATTTTTAAGAAACAATATGTGTCATCATTTTAATTCCATTTAGTAACATTAGCATAGGTAAACAAAAATCACAGATATAGTTTATTAAATATATTTTTTTTTATTCATTTTTTTGTAAATATCTACTTTTAAATGTTTTTTGCGCCACATATTGTAAGGGTTCATTAAAAATACAGTCAGTCAAAATACTAATAAAAATAATATTAAAATTAATAACACACTTTTTTATCGCAAAATTTTCCAAGATATGAACACAAATAGCCTTCAATTGGGAATTATATCTTATTTAAATTCCGATTTAAAAAAATTACCTTAGAGGCACGTCTTCATATTGATTTTCGTCCCAATCTTCCCAATTGTCTCACACTAAAATTTAACATCATGTATTGATTTTAGAATAATAACAATAATAATAATGTACGCAATTCATAGAAATCCGTACAATATTTCCTGAGTAACATATCGCACGAAATTTGTACTGAGAAACAGACAGGTAGATCTGTCTATCTGTACGCAGCACAGATAGACAGATCTCAAAGAATAGGCAAATATTACTAAATATATACGTAAATGCAGACATTCATTAAAAGCTGAAAGTCGAAAATGTTTACAAATAAAAGTTTCTTATTATGAATCTAGGAAAAGATTTTTTTTAAAGTATTTTAGGATATATTAAGATTATTCATACTATATTTTATTTTATTTTATCGTTCACATTTCTAGAAATTATCTAAATATTTTTAATCCTCTCATGCAGAATTACCTTTATCCAACACGCAAAAAGCGGAACTCGGCCTTTTGTGTAGTTACTGTGTATTATAATGTTATTTAAGGGGGGGGGGGGGAATACGTTTCATATACGTACGCTGTTCATCAATACTTATTCACATTTTTCATATTAACCATTGAATTGAGTTTTCAAACAATTATTCATAGAAAATAATAGGAGTGGTGTAGTTTTATAGAGTATTTGATGCAATATTACTTTTTTAAAGCAAATGTTTTGCTTCTTATTTATAATTTAAATGTTTAATTTTTCTGATAAATTTTCATGAGATTTTTAATATTTGAGATTCACGAGGACTAAGGTAAAGACTCATTTTTTATTTAACCAATTACAATTTAGTTAACGTGTAATGCTTTAATTGAAATCACATTCAACATTTTGCACTAGAAGAAGAGTTACGGTAAAATTAACACCACTTACAACCACATTCAGCGAATTCATACATTTACTGTTATTATTTTGAAATATTAGAATATCTGTAATGTATAGCTAAATAAAACTAAAATTACTTGTAACAACTCATACCACATTTTTAAATTAAAGCACATTTCTTAAGGGAAAATGTATTTTAAGTATTTTTTCATCTTTGTAAATATATTTATAACGACTAATTTAATTTACTTAAAATTATTTAATAAGAGAATAATTATTATATAATAAGAGAATAATTATTATATAATAAGAGAATAAAAGCAGTAAGTATCTTTGAAAATGTATTATTATTACTCACTTATGAATTCAAACAAACAAAGATAGTTTAAGTATTTTTACACCTATGTAATTATACTTATGGTGACCAATTCAGTTTACTAGTTAATAAATTTAGTAAATATATTTAAATTAATTATTGCGAAGAAATGAAAGAACCAAACAAATGAAACCCCAAAAATAGCAAACCAATAAAGGGAATCATACAACACAATTGCTAAAATGTTTGTTACAAAGCACTGTTTGATGTGAGAATATTGTTATTTGCTTATTATATAAAATATCCGATTGAGTTAAAAAATAATATCTCCTTAAAATATACAAAATATCTGTTCTGTTACATGTAGCTAATTTCAATAATATCAGTATATCAATTACAGAAAAATTGTGTTTCCAACATCAGAGTATAACTTTTGAGAAACTTTAAATGCATGCAAATATGATTTTTTTTTCAGAAATGTACAGGAGTGTGTTCCAAATAATTTATTTTCTTTAAAATTCTGTTTACGATGGAAATATAAAAGTAAGAATCAATACGAATTACTTATTTTAGAAAAATAGAATAAATTAGTAGTTGAAATATCAAACATTTATGAAATACTGAACATATTTGTGAATAAATCATTCATATGAAATTGATATAGGTAGACGAACTTCAAAACATACGAACTTATTTAATGTAAAATTGGATAACGTATAAAGTAGCTCTAACTTCAAAGGCAGTTCTTGAAATATATATATATATATCTGTATGTAAACCCTAATATATTTTATTAAAAAGGTCTGGCAATTTCGCAGGAATTCTTTTGGCGTCTTATCTTAGTAAACAATGATATTTCTCGAGACATTTTCGTAGACGTAGAATAGAAAGAAGGCACTTTCGCACACTTTGTACTGCAAAACAATTACTTACGTAGTTAATTGTGAAAACAAATCAGTGATATAAAAAATTACTTGAACACTAACTGCCAGAACACACATATACAATTCATGTTTTCTCGCAATTTACACTTGTTCTTGTCCTTCCATAAAGCAAAAGTAATTTTTTTAATCAGTATTTTCTACCTCATTTAAACGAAGAGTTTTTATTTTAAATAAGGCAATAATTTCTCATATCAAATTATAGTGGAAGTTTTCTCCTGCTGTGCAAAAGTAGGTAATAATTTAACTTCTTGCAATTTACACCCTTTCTGTTATCTCCTATTAAAAATCTAAATGCTACATAGGAAGAGCTAGGAATGATAAAAAAATAGATTATATACAATTAGAGATGATGTATGGAGCAGAATGGGTAGAGATTTATGGAGACAGAAAAAAAAAAAAGAAATTGGTGGCAGTGGAAAAGAAAAACCTAAGAAGATCATGCAGGAAATCAAGAATAGAAGTAATAAAAAATGAAAGAGTCAAAGAAATGATGAAAATAAATGGAACAATATTAGTGTATCTTCAAATAAAGCAATAAAAGCGCATTTAATTATAAAACAAATAAAAAAAGGAAACGAGAAAGACCACGAAATAACTGGATGGACAATATCAAAAAAGCAACGAGGGAGAAAATTCTTAGGTGGAATGGACCCTTCACGGGAAGAAATGGAATAGTTTCTTGTTGATTTTTCGGATGGTGCATCTGACGCCAAAAACCGAGTTTATATATATATATATAAATCTAAATGCGGGAATCTGCTATTATTAACAAAAAATGTTTGGAAATATTCGAAGAAATTAAAAAATATATATTTTTTTAATTCGAAAAACATGATTTTGTAACATGATGCTTTGATAATATTTTTAAGAATATGTTACTTATATCAATGTTTTCAGCAATATTCGCAAATGATGGAAATTTATCATTTGAATTTAAATTCTAAATGTGAATATCGAAATCTAAGTACCATTTAAATGTTTTTACAAATTAACCTTCCTCATCTAAATGGTTCTAATCCACCCATTTCTAAAATTCATTTTATGATATTTTTCATAGGTTTTAATTGCGACGTCTTATATTTCAAATATTAGTCAAATAGACAAATGTGTTTATAACATTTTCAGACTTGACAAATAATTTGTTAAAAAAAATGGAATTTTACCTGTCTGAGTCTAATTGATCCATATCACCAATATGCATAGAAATACATAAAAGTAAATTTAACATTTTTGGATGCATGCATTTTGAATAATGATTGATAGCCGGCAATACGATAATAGTATATTCATGTAATGCTATACTTGTTTGGTGTGTTTAGCTATTTTATTGTGCCATATGGACCGTAGTCAGTGTGGGTCCTACTGCAGAAGAGATCAGAAAGCTTTTGCAATAGCTTAGTAATCAATCTTGTGAAGAAAGTGATAGTGACAGCCGAACTTCGGACGGTGACAGGGAACGTGACCAACTATGAGTCAAAAGGGGGCTTGACCGAAAGTGATATCTTTTGCAGAGTTGAGTTTTTTTCTCCTGGATGTTTTGGTTTCGAATTTCTCATGCTATAATACGAGGATTAATGGTTGAGTTGTTTTTTGCTGAATGTTACCTTGTCGAATGCTGAATCTTTTCGTTTCGGTTTTCTTTTACTGGTTGCGTTGTTACTTTTTTTTCTGAATGTTGATTTGTAGAAGGCTGAATATTTTGGTTATGCTATTGTACAGGTTTAAATGGTTCAGTTTTCATTCTCCTGCTGTTTAATGTGTTTTTTTACTGAATGTTGAGCGTATCAGAATATATTATTTCACCTAAAAGAGGAAGGTGCACATAGAATGCTGTCCAAAGACAGATCGAAAAACGAAAACGAGGTGTGCTTCATGTTAGCAGTTATTTTTCAAGATCATGTAAATGTGTACTCTAAATATTGTTTGTCATAAAAAAAAGTATCAAGTATAGTGTAATTAAAACGTATTTATAATTTAAAAAAAATTATATTATTCCTCAAGCTTTTAAACCATTAACAATGCTTATACAAACATGCGATTGGAATGGACGAGGGGAAGCAAGAAAAAAAAAGGGGTAGTTATAAAATATAAAAAATATGTTGTCTACATTAATAAACACAAACGTATATGAAATAAAGCTAGTTAAAAATAATTTTTATGACATAGAATAACTATAAACCAAATTTTGTCTAATAGACCCATACAGACAAAACGTAACTTTTTTTCAACGGTGTAAGAGGGTTAAAAAAAAAAAAAAAAAAAAAAAGATTATCAAAACTATAAAATCCATTATATGGTACATTAAATGTTACGGCAAATTGCCCGGCTACATGCAAATTGAAAATTCTTGAAAGTATTTGAAGAGATTAAAGAATATTTTACTTCTAAAAACAAACTTAATTTTCTACCCTATGGATGTGATAATATTAAGACTATGTTATTTCTAGGCATATTTTCAAAAGATCCGCAAATGATGCGATACTAAGTAAATCAAAAATAATATTGTGTATGCTATTTGAAAGTAAAACAAAGGTAAGTAGAAATTAAAAATTCATTAAATGGACCATTAAATCTTTCAGCAGAACACGTAATAGTTGATATATATTGAATTTCTGAATACTACTAGGTATATTTTGCCATGTGTTAAAAAAAATAGAAATACACATCTAAAAGAAACATGCACAAACAAATGACTATGGAATTGGAATTACAAAATAAAACATAACTTATGAACACCCAGTTGCTTAGTAGTATACAATTAGTAGGATAAATAACTCAATAAGGAGCCCTGGCACCTGAATGTACTATAAATTTATGATTGCACAATTTATATATTCGTGTAATAACAAATAAATTAAAAATGTTAATTTTGTTACAATATTTTAAATTATAAGATATTTTTAAATTTTACATTCTTCAATTTAAATTGCAAATACTATTAAAGTTTAGTATATAATAATCTGGAGGCACGGCAGTGCCTCCGCCAAGTCGAGAGAGGACAGCCGTAAGCATACTTTTCTGGAAGCAACTCAGTGCACTTTTGACACCCCTATATCTCCGCGCTGGAGTATCCCAAAAATTTGAAACTTCGTTTTTCTAAAGTATTTGGCACACAGGACCAAAATTTTAAATTACAACTTTCTGTCTTTTCTAGTTCAGACGATATATGAACTCAAACATTCGATTTTTTGTCACTCACTCACTCACTAGTTCACGCGTCATCAAAAAGATTAGGCAGATCCCGTAGCCCTAGAAACTTGACGTTTGGAAAAAAGGTAGTGTTTAGGATACAAAGGAAGGAAAAATTATAAAATCCGGAAAATTCGAAAAAAAAAAAAAACATTCGAAAATTCAACAAATTCCATCAAAATTGAAAATTGAAAATAATACGATCTTGTAGTCTTAGAAACTTAAGATTCGGTGTGAAGGTAGTGTTTGGCATCCAGAAAAAGAAAACATCAAAAACACCAAAAAATTAATTTGATTTTTTAGCCTTAAAAACTTAAAATTCGCAATAAAGATAGTGTTTAGGATTCAGAATAAGTTAAAATAAAAAACGCAATAAAATTCGAAAATAAAATAAAAAAATCGAAAAAATCGAAAACTAAGGAAAATTTGAAAATAATTCGATTTTATAGCGCTAGAAACTTGAAATTTGGAATAAAGGTAATATTTAAGATACTAAATAAGGAAAAATTCAAAAATATGGATAATTCAAAAAATACCCATAAATTAGTGCAGACGATATATGAATTCAAAGTTTCGATTTTTTGTCACTCACACACTCATTCACTCTCGCGTCATTTTAAAGATTCGGTAGATCCCGTAGCCACAGAAACTTAAAATTTGGAATAAAGCTAGTTTTTCGGATACAAAGAAAAAACAAATTATAAAATCCGGAAAAAAAAAAAAAAAAAAAAAACATTCGAAAATTCAAAAAAATCGAACAAAATTGAAAATTGAAAATAACACGATCTTGTAGTCTTAAAAATTTAAAATTTGGTGTGAAGGTAGTGTTTAGAATCCGGAAAAAGAAAACATCAATAACACAAAAAAAAATTGAAAATAAAATCCAAAAATCGAAGAATTTCAAATAATCCAATTTTGTTGCGCTAGAAACTTGGAATTCGGAATAAAGGTAGTATTTAGGATGCAAAATAAGGACAAATTAAAAAATCCAGAAAATTCGAAAAAAAAATCAAAAATTCGAAAAATTCGAAAAAAATTAAAATAATTTGATCTTTTGGCCTTAGAAACTTAAAATTTGCGGTAAAGATAGTGTTTAGCATTCAGAATAAGTTAAAATAAAAACGCAATAAAATTCGAAAGTAAAATTAAAAAAACGAAAGAAATCGAAAAATAAGGATATTTTGAAAATAATTCGATTTCATAGCGCTAGAAACTTGAAATTTGGAATAAAGGTAATATTTAAGATACTAAATAAGGAAACATTAAAAAATATGGATAATTAAAAAAAAAAGAAAAAAATTCAAAAAAAAAGAAAAAAAAAGAAAGAAAGAAATTAAAAGAGAGAAATTGAAAATAATATGATCTCGTAGTCTTAGAAACTGAAAATTTGGTGTAAAGGTACTGTTTAGGATTCAGAAAAAGAAAAAATTCAAAACACAACAAAAATTGAAAAAAAAAAAAATAAATAAATGAAAAAAAAAACGAAAATTTGAAAATAATTCGATTTTGTAAAGCTAGAAACTTAAAATTTGGAATAAAGGTAGTATTTAGGATACAAAAAAAGAAATAAATAAAAAATATGTAAAATTCGAAAAAAAAATCGAAAATTTGAAAAATTGAAAAAAATTTCGATTTTGTAACTTTAGAACTTAAAATTTGGCGTAAACTTATTGTTTAGGATACAGAAAAAGGAAAAATTAAAACACAATAAATTGTAAAATAGAATAAAAAACTCGAAAAAGATCGGAAATTTCAAAATAATTCGATTTTGTAGCGCTAGAAACTTGAAATTTGTAATAAAGGATACAAAATAAGAAAAAATTAAAAAATCCAGAAAATTATAGAAAAAATTCGAAAAAATCAAAAATTGAAAATAATTTTATCGTGTAGTCTTAGAAACTTAAAACTTGGTGTAAAGGTAGTATTTACTATTCAATAAAAGGAACAATTAAAATATTCGTTAAATTCGAAAATGAAATTGAACAATCGAAATATCTTTAAGAAATCGAAAATTCGAAAACAATTTGATTTTGTACAGCTAGAAACATTAGTTTTAAGATAATTGTCCTATTAGCTAGTACAACGCCCTTAATTGTTTTATGTTATTTCCCCAGGATTATGGTTTTCTTTTCTTTCGTTTACGAATTTCGTTATAGAAAAGTTCCGCTATAGACTGGCTACGATATAGGCGATTTCTTTATAGACAGGTTTGTTTTCTTTCACAGGTTGTTGTACTCTATTTACTTCACATATGAAATATGGATTGTTAAATGATATTAGCCCCACAAAAATTTTCACAGCTCCCCCTACCCTCCCAACATTACTGGCTGGTTACATATGCTTGATAGTCCTTTCTAAATAAAATCATGGTGACTCTAAGATTCACTTGATTTATCTCTAAATTGAACCTAAATGATCCTAAGAAGACGGATCAAATAATTACTATATTAACATGACAATCAGGTAACTTAGAATTAAAATCGAAAAATCAATAAATTTATAAAAAGTCGAAAATTTGAAAATAATTTGATTTTGTAGTGCTAGAAGCTTGACATTTGGCAGAAAGGCAGGGTTTAGTACACAAAGTAAGGAAAAATAAAAAAAAATCCGTAAATAATAAAAAAAAAGACTAAAAAAACGAAGAAAAAACATCGAAAAAAGGAATATAGTTTGATTTATTGAAAAATTCCGGAAATTTTAATTTTGGCTTTCTTTATGTACTAAAAAGCTCTTTTATGTTAAATATCAAGTATCTAGGGCTGCGAGTAATATCTCAGATGGATAGCACCTATCCTGGAAGCAATTGAGAGTACTTTTCACACTCCTTAGTGCGTGCCTAGGAACCTGAAATCTCTTTTTATCTACAGTACTTTGCAAACGAAACTAAAGCTTCAAATTTTTGATACCTGTAAATAATAGGGACAGAGTGTGGGCTTAGCGGAAATCAGTGGATGATCTCCAAAAAGAACCCAAAATCAAGAAAAGGAGGATTACTTACAAAAAGAAGTGAAATCTCATCAAAAAGTCACCTGTAAAAAATGCAGCCAAGTCTCGTAACTCATTTACCGTAAAAAGTTGTGAGATCGTATAAAGCCAAGTTTAACTATCTTATTAACTCTGAAATGTTCATTCACAAATCACTCCTAGTGTCTACATCTTTAGTTAAATATTATTTTGTGACTTGGCAATTACGTAGCACGAGAATGTGATGTATATAGTTAGTCTTAATCAAATAATACTATAACATATTAAAGTGTAATAACTTCCCTGTGCGTATATAATTTGCCTTAATTAAATTATCCCATCCAATCCCATTAACATAGTAAGGTGTAATAACTTCCCTGTGCTGCGTAATTGTCAAGTCACAAAATAATAATTAACTAAAGATGTATAGACTAGGAGTGATTTGTGAATGAAAATTTCAGAGTTAATAAGATAGTTAAACTTGGCTTTATACGATTCCACTACTTTTTACGGTAAATGAGTTACGAGACTTGGCTGCATTTTTTACAGGTGACTTTTTGATGAGATTAATATTTAGAAATTGTGAGTTTTTGAGAAAATCCACGCCTTATCAATATATGTTGCTGACAAAGTTCGAAAAAAAATGCGGTATTTAATTTGTTAAAAATTTGTTTTCATTAGACGTTAACGAAGTTTTCTGTTATAAAAGGTTTAAACATTTCAGATTATTTGCTAAAAACATGTTCTTATCAATATCCTGATTTGTTCATGATTGCATACATTAAAAATAGAAATTGATTCAGATTATAAATAAAAAACGGATAATTATGAAACAATGACTTAATTAATGCATAATCAATAAATATATATATTTCTCCTGGGATGTCAAATTTCTTTAAATAATAGTTTATTTGATAAATTAAACAAGGAACCACACCCATTCAATTGGGAATAATAAAGAATTTTTATAAGAGATTTTATGTTTCGGTTTATGATAATAATTCAAAACCTAACATATACAGTTCGTAAGGCGAGGTAATGGTTTGAAATACTGATATATCATTTCCATCAAATTAATTTCCGCTTGTTATATATGTTTAACCTTTTTCGCAATTAAATAAGTAATGTCAATTAAATAATAAAAAGAAAAAAAATTAAATTTAGACTATGTAATATTATATATACGTTTATATACAAATCTAAAAAAGATAGTGTCAGGCTTTCACAGGCAGCTGCAGGCTTAGAACTAATGTTATGTGAGATTATCTTTTTTCGTGCTTATCTACTGTGTATTGTAAAGCTTTAAACTAATGTTCCTTTCCTAACTGAAATCTTAATCCGGGTTGGAGAGTGACCGGATAGGTGTGGAAGGTATGCTTGGTATAGTGAAGGGAGTTTTTCTGTTATAATTGTAAGCGCATAGATAAGACAGACTTCACCCAAGCTCTAAGAAGACAGATCCATCAAAAGGGAATTACATTCTGTCAAGGAACCCTTGCAAATAGCGGAGCAGCCCCGTTTACGAAGGGTGCTCAGTGGGTTGACTGGAGAGAGAGAGTTAGTTTTAACGTGGGAGTGAAACGTGTTGGTTGTACAGGGAGTCAGCTCTGGGACACGTGTGTTGAAAGAGATCTCTTGGAGTGATGATATAAAGTGTTTGTGAGATTAATAGTAATCTCTGGTATATGAGTTAATTAGTGTAGTTTAGCAGTACACAGAACGTATTTTCTGTATTTTATTTAATGTGGAACCGGATCAACTATATCCGAGTTTGTAATTGTAAATATTGTCTTATTATTTGTAAAGACTGTGTAAATAAATTATTCGTTTAAGTTTAATTGAAAGAGGTCGTCTTTTTCTCAATATATCTCTCATGACGTGACCGATATCACATACTCATATCGGTGGTGGCAGCATACTAAAAATACCGGATTATTCTTCAAAGTTGGGTGGACTTAGAGGGAATCCGACAGATAGATAGATAGAAATATATGTACCAATATATATTTAGATACACTATATATCCAAATAGCACTTGATACTTTTGATTGTACACATTTTGCTGAATATCTAAAGAAATAAATGAGGAATTGTTTTAGAAATTTGTTGTTGTAAAAACATTCTTAACAGTTATTGTTCAGACGCGCACGAAGTTGATGCACTTATTACTAAAAAAAAAAAGCGAATATTTACCGATAATACAGTCGAACTCATTTGAACCGAGCATGCCTAAAACAAGGACACGGCTAAAAAAACAAGTTGCACGTTAATAATGGTTCATGATTTAACGTATATTAAGATTTTAAAGCTTTTTACGAACTACAAAAGCAGGATCATAGCTAATACGAGCAAAATAATTATTTATTTCAATTTGAATTTTGGCAAATTTTGTAGTACAAAGAGTTGATTTATATGCTAAATACAAGCCTTCAAACATAAGATTTTAAAATAAGTTCTATAAAAATTTTTCTTCAGTATCTTTACAGAAACATTTAGAATTAAATATAGTATACAAAAAAATATATTTTAAACAAATTGTAATTTATTTACATAGGTGTATTGGAATCACACTTTGCATAAATCATACGACAGTAGTTTTTCATTACATGAATGGATGTATGAAAACCATTTTACGTATAAACAATTAGTTAATTATGCCATATTTTTTCCTCGAAATCTTTTAACAAAATGTTTAGAATGCATTATATATATATATATATATATATATATATATATATATGTATATGAATGTATAACAAAAATATTATATACAATTCATGAATTATAATAATATGCAATATATTCTTAATATTCCATGCTGTAGTGTTTTTTTTTCCTTAATTCACACATAAAAGTTTCATATTGACCTTGAAGTACCATTTCTCATATTTGTCTGGGAGTTTTTCTATAATTACTTTGCATGCATTGTTTTTTTTCTTTGGCTGAACCATTTTGCATAAGCAAAGCGACATTGGTATGTATTTACTTGTCCTGAAAATCTTTCCAAGCGACAGTATAGTTTTTGTATTCATATTCCATCTAACAGCATTTGTTTTTTTACATGCACTTGCACATAATTGTTTCATAATCAAAATGATTTTTCGCTGTTTTCTTAATTTTTGCCTAAAGTTTTGTAAAATCTCCGCTAAAGAGTTTTCTCCGTCAAATATTTTCTTACGTGTTGCTAGGCTTGGTGATAATTTGGCACGTATGCTCGTGTGCATGTGTTAGTGAATGTACACGCTTCTGTCACTCTAGTTAAATGTTAACTAAATAGAATGTATTTCACTGACCTTCGTATCCAGTATCAGATGTGGGAAAACATCTGAAATCCCATCGCACACAGTGGTCACACTTTCAGTTTTCAAAGCTATTTATTATAACAGGTTTCTGTAGAAAATAAATATCGGATAATCATAATCAAATCATGACTCGCCAAAGCAATACCGATGGACAGACCAAAATATTTTTAATTTATTGTCTTATTTGGTCATAGGTTATTTCGGAATGATATCCAAAGGAATATTGAAAAAATTACATTTCGGAAATTTTATTTTTTTTAATTACAGACATATGTATATTTTTCCTCTTTCAATAAAAATTTAAATTAGGTGCATTTTAGAGTAAAGCCATAATGAATAATTATTTCTATATTACGTTATTTTAAACCAAATCGATATTTATTCATATTGATTATTATTATTGCTCATTTCCAATTATCAGTTTTAATCATGCATTGGAGTCGAGCACTTTTTTTTAAGAAAATCACATTTACACTATAATATTTTAACACAATAATACTAATTATTAAAGAAGTCTTGTGGCTTACTATTATCCAACTGTGCGAAGAAGTGTCCAAAGCAGGGGTCGAAAATAGGACCGTCAGAGGTCAACAGTGAAAAATCACGTTTATGTCTTTTATAAAACACTTGTATGAAATGAAATATGAATTTCATGCAATATGAAAATTTTACGAGAAATCACAAACTGTTTTAATTGAGTATTTTAATTTTTTTTTAAATTTAAAAACGCAAGAAGTACTAGTTTGATTATTTTACTATGTATAAGCACATAAAGTCTTGAAATAAATAAAAAAACACTAACAAATTTTTAATTAAAAAAAAAGAAAATTATATTTCCTATTGTATACATAAAAAAATTCTACATACACTGTATTTGATAAAACATAATGATACTTATTCCGAAAACATTGTTATCCAAGCTTTCAGTAAGATTTCGTTTTTTTCTTTTTAAAAGTTTAACATTAGTCTTGCCATTTTTATTTATTTACCATCATAGCCGAAAAGGTATAATCTTTAGCCATTATTACACATTTTCCGAAACGTATTAAAACACTACAATATCGGTAAATAAACTTATTACAAAAAAGTTATTTTATACAAAAGAGTATATTTATGTCTGTACACTGAAATTGAACAACCCATACCCTAAATGTTCAGAAAACTTTGTTCTATATAATACAAAAAAAAAGTAAACTTTATCCTTATTCGCATGCTTCTTTCCATTTTCCCTCTCTGCAGTGATTTTATTCGGTAGGGAACAATTAAGGCTATCAGGAGAGAAAAAAATAAGAAATCCTGTGACAAGTCCTTGTTGTTAAGAAAGGGAACAATTAAGTGTACACATGAGTAATCTATTTTTTCAGAAAGTCTTTTATGATATAAGTATATGTTTAATGAAAAAACTCTTGTGATTATCTCGAATTTCTCATGAAAATATTATAATCAACTGGAATGAAAATTGAAAACCAATGCTCTTAAAAAAATAAATAAATAATCTCAATTGTAAATGCTTCTTAAAAGGACATACTTTTGAAGTACTTTAAAAAAAGAACTTTATACTAATTTCCAAACTTCTTCACATTTTCCGCTCCATTCAGCAATTTTATACGGTAGGGAATCATTAAGGCTATCTGGAGAGAAAAAATAAGGAATTCTCTGAGAAGCCCTTGTAGTTAATAAAGGGAAAATAATTAAGTGTACACAGGAGTAATGTATTTTAAACTGAGTTTAAAAAAATTATTTTTTGTAGAAGTACATATTTAATGAAAAAGACTGTGGGTATCTTATATTTTTCCTGAGAAGGAGACAGTCAACTGGAATGAAAAATATAACCAATATTCCCCAAAATAAATAAATAAATAATCTCAATGTAAATGCTTCTTCAAAGGATATAGGGAAGATGGGGGATGAATGAGACATTTTCACAAAATATTTATTTTAAATATTTTATTTAAGTTACTATCTATATTATATATCACATTTCATATATTAGGTGTTTCACTACATAGTACGCATAATATTTATTCAAGATTATTATTATACAGAAATATGTTATGAAATTTTAAAATAGTTCTTCTCTGTCCCAATCATCTCCACAGCCGGGATGAATGGGACACTAATAGGGATGGATGGGACACAAATATCTTCCTACATTTATTCAATGTTACCAAATTAAAATTTATAATTATAAATTTATATGTAATTATATTTCTTATATAATAATCTTATATGGCTGTTATATATTAGATGGTAATCTAAGTAGTGAAAATACAGTTAATTATGCACGAAAAAACTGTGATTTGTATTATATAGTTTAACCGTGAACATATTTTAATGAATTATATACTTGCGGTTGCACGGTACAATCTCAGTAACATATAAGAAGAATTGTCCTCTAGTGGTGAGGTGGATACATAACAATGACTTAATTAAAAAAAATAAGTGTAATGACTGATGACAAGTTTATCTTGCACATTTCCAGTTAATGTTAATATCTGGGAAATTGTATGAAAACGTAATGAAAGCTTTCACTCTTCCAGTTCCCTCTTGATTTTCAGGTTGTGGAAGCTTTTCCATGATATCAGACTCAGTAATATCGCAAAATTCAGTGTTTTCAGGATTAAAAAACAATAGCTATCAAACTTTTTCTTTAGAAATTGAACCTTATGTTTACCTTTTACTTGAAAGAGTGTACCTTTACTACACACTCTAGCAACAAAAAAAAAATCAAGTTTCTGTTTATATTTTGTCAGAAGAAAAATCATCTTCTTGAATATTATAAATATCATTTCCCAAAGACATATCACTAGAAGAAGAATTATATCTAATCTGAAATTATCTTCTGTTTTACTATGATGACTTTCCCTATTTTCTTGATTTTTCTCTTTTTAGCTCTAGATTATTCTTCTGCTTTTCACATTTGTTTTTCTTTGCAGTCTGATTCCAGACAATTGTTGGTACTTTTCGATTAGCCGGGCGCCAGTGATATATATATACATGTGTATATAGACATATATCTGCACATAGTCGGATAAGCTGGCATAAAATCACTTTCGGAAAATGTATTGCTGTTAAAAGGGAAAATGTCACTTTTTCTAAAACCACTGGTTATATTTATGTTGCTAGTACTAAAAGTTGACAAAAATGCCTCCTTGGCAAAAGCTGAAAGGTTATAAATTGTGACATGATCTCCAGAATTATTTGCCAGCCAATCATCTTGGACTGATCTCAGCTTTGCAGTAAAAGGTCCATAAACAGAAACATTCAATGGCTGAAGATGGTGGCTACAATAAGGAGGATATTTTAAAAGAATAATTACCATAAATTATTAATTTATCAACCGATATAATATCATTTAGCTAATAAATATATTTTTCAACTTCTATGGATGAATGAGATCCCAATCATCCCCATGATGCATATATTCAATTGTCAGCCGTTTTGTATTAGACATTATTTTGTCACAATAGTTAATATTAATTCATTTTACTTACCAATATTTAGACTTGAAATAAACAACTACAACATATCGTAATTGTTTACATTGTATAAGGTATTTAAGCAACTTCAAATGCAAAAAAATTACTTTTAAGCAGAGTTTTCAGGAAACGCAACTTTGAAGGAAACAGAAAACAGCCATGTGGTCTTGCTTTTGGTTCTCAAGCTCACTATGGTCGTGAAATCTATGTGGATAGAAGGCAACTAAAAAAAAATATTGCCTGAAATATTGAGAACGTCCCATTCATCCCCCAGCTCCCCTACTTTTGAAGTACTTAAAAAAAGAACTCTATACTTATTCTCCAATTTCTTCACATTTTCCATTCCATTCAGTCATTTTATAAGGTAGGAAATCATTAAAGCTATCTGGAGAGAAAAAAAAAAAGAAATCTCTGACATGCCCTTGTAGTTAAAATGAGTAATCTATTTTAAACTGAGTTTCAAAAAGTATTTTTTTGTAGAAGTATATATTTAATGAAAAAGAAAACTTTGGGTATTTCTTATAAATTTCCTAAGAATGACACAGTCAACTGGAATGAAAAATAAAAAACCAATATTCTCAAAATTAAATAAATAAAATAACTAATTTCAATTGTAAATGCTTCTTGAAAGGACGTACTTTTGAAGTACTTAAAAAAAACTTCATTTTTATTCCCAACCTTCTTCACATTTATCTTTCGCTTCAGTCTTTTTATCCGGTAGGGAATCATTAAAGGTATCTGGAGAGAAAAAAAAAGAAATCTCTGGCATGCCCTTGTAGTTAAGATGAGTAATCTATTTTAAACTGAGTTTCAAAAAGTATTTTTTGTAGAAGTATATATTTAATGAAAAAGAAAACTTTGGGTATTTCTTATAAATTTCCTAAGAATGACACAGTCAACTGGAATGAAAAATAAAAAACCAATATTCTCAAAATTAAATAAATAAAATAACTAATTTCAATTGTAAATGCTTCTTGAAAGGACGTACTTTTGAAGTACTTAAAAAAAACTTCATTTTTATTCCCAACCTTCTTCACATTTATCTTTCGCTTCAGTCTTTTTATCCGGTAGGGAATCATTAAAGGTATCTGGAGAGAAAAAAAAAAGAAATCTCTGACATGCCCTTGTAGTTAAGATGAGTAATCTATTTTAAACTGAGTTTCAAAAAGTATTTTTTTGTAGAAGTATATATTTAATGAAAAAGAAAACTTTGGGTATTTCTTATAAATTTCCTAAGAATGACACAGTCAACTGGAATGAAAAATAAAAAACCAATATTCTCAAAATTAAATAAATAAAATAACTAATTTCAATTGTAAATGCTTCTTGAAAGGACGTACTTTTGAAGTACTTAAAAAAAACTTCATTTTTATTCCCAACCTTCTTCACATTTATCTTTCGCTTCAGTCTTTTTATCCGGTAGGGAATCATTAAAGGTATCTGGAGAGAAAAAAAAAAGAAATCTCTGACATGCCCTTGTAGTTAAGATGAGTAATCTATTTTAAACTGAGTTTCAAAAAGTATTTTTTTGTAGAAGTATATATTTAATGAAAAAGAAAACTTTGGGTATTTCTTATAAATTTCCTAAGAATGACACAGTCAACTGGAATGAAAAATAAAAAACCAATATTCTCAAAATTAAATAAATAAAATAACTAATTTCAATTGTAAATGCTTCTTGAAAGGACGTACTTTTGAAGTACTTAAAAAAAACTTCATTTTTATTCCCAACCTTCTTCACATTTATCTTTCGCTTCAGTCTTTTTATCCGGTAGGGAATCATTAAAGGTATCTGGAGAGAAAAAAAAAAGAAATCTCTGACATGCCCTTGTAGTTAAGATGAGTAATCTATTTTAAACTGAGTTTCAAAAAGTATTTTTTTGTAGAAGTATATATTTAATGAAAAAGAAAACTTTGGGTATTTCTTATAAATTTCCTAAGAATGACACAGTCAACTGGAATGAAAAATAAAAAACCAATATTCTCAAAATTAAATAAATAAAATAACTAATTTCAATTGTAAATGCTTCTTGAAAGGACGTACTTTTGAAGTACTTAAAAAAAACTTCATTTTTATTCCCAACCTTCTTCACATTTATCTTTCGCTTCAGTCTTTTTATCCGGTAGGGAATCATTAAAGGTATCTGGAGAGAAAAAAAAAAGAAATCTCTGACATGCCCTTGTAGTTAAGATGAGTAATCTATTTTAAACTGAGTTTCAAAAAGTATTTTTTTGTAGAAGTATATATTTAATGAAAAAGAAAACTTTGGGTATTTCTTATAAATTTCCTAAGAATGACACAGTCAACTGGAATGAAAAATAAAAAACCAATATTCTCAAAATTAAATAAATAAAATAACTAATTTCAATTGTAAATGCTTCTTGAAAGGACGTACTTTTGAAGTACTTAAAAAAAAACTTCATTTTTATTCCCAACCTTCTTCACATTTATCTTTCGCTTCAGTCTTTTTATCCGGTAGGGAATCATTAAAGGTATCTGGAGCGGAAAAGAAATGAAACCCTCTAGCAAACCCTTCTAGTTAAGAATCAGTAAAAAATTAAGTGTACACATGAGTAACCTATTTTAAACACAGTTTCAAAAAGTATTTTTTGTAGCAAGTACATATTTAATGAAATTCAAAACTGTGGATATCTTATATTTTTCTTGAGAATAATATAATCAACTGTGATGAAAAATAAATTCCAATGCTCCTAAAGTAAAATAAATAAATAATCTCAATCGCAATTGCTTCTCTTAAGGACATACTTTTAAAATACTTTAAAAGAATAACTTATTCCCAAACTTATTCCCATTTATCCATCCCTTCAGTAATTTTATCCGGTAGGGAATCATTAAGTCTATATGGAGAGAAAAATTAAGAAATCCTCTGACAAGACATTGTAGTTAAGAAACAGAAAACAATTAAGTGTACAAATGTGTAATCTATTTTAAACTGAGTTTCTAGCTAGATGCAAGACACACATTCAAGACACACATAAATATATATCTAACACGTATATGTTTAATGAAAAGAAAATGCGTATCTTATACTTTTCTTTAAACTGATATAATTAACTGTAATGAAAAATGAAAATCATTCATAGTGTAGAAAAAAAATAATCTCAAAAGCAAATGTTTCTTGAAAGGGCATTATGCAAGCTTTAGTTTTATAATAATGCGTAGTATATTTTAGGTACTGAATAAATATAAACCTTTTTGAAATGTGTTATTGAAATAGTATAAGCATATTTTTTTGTTTTCCTAATTGATAGATAGGCCAAAGGTTTTGCATTTATGTTACCTGAAATGATTTATTTACAACATTAAGAAAATGTCGATAGAGATATTTCCAACTACTGGAGTCTCATAAAAGACTTATTATGTATTTTATATTATTGATTTTATATTATCGATTTTATATTATTTCAGAAATTGTTATCTTTACACCAATACATAAATATATTAGTTCTATTTTTTATGTATGGACATTTTATTTCATATTTTCATTTATTATATAGTATCACATATACAGACGTCACGGAACAGAATATATGATGCCGATTTGTCACCTGTTATGGTTCTTTACAATGTAATATTCATTAACATTTTGTAATGCAGCATTAATACATTGCCATTTAAATACACGTGCGAATATCAAAATGCTCGTCACGAGAAAATAAACGTTGGAACATTTCTTTTCATTCTTTTTTCCCGTCTTTTAAAAATACATTTAGCTTTCTACTATTGATTTTTAATGGTGTCATAAAAAGTATTTCAATCATGATTAATAATATTTCTATACGAGTTCTTATTCTCTAATGTCAGGAAAAAAATATTATTAATAAATACGAATGTATTCAAATAAGTATTATATGGAATTTAATCCTTAATGTACAAAAAACATTCAAATATAAATACTTATAAGAATAAGTTAAGTTGCGGGTATACAAGTATGAGATAAAAAGATTACGATGGGACATTTGTCGAGTGATGGAGAGCTCTCATATCACGTTTACCTATCTTATAATCATATGTACTTCATGTTTAGCTGTATAATAACATATAATAAAACATTATTTTTGCCGATCTAATATATATACACCATTTATTATACAGAAGACTAATTATATTAAAATATGTAAAAAAAATGAGATTAATTTCAAAATGAGAATATGTACTTAGACCATTTTTAATTTTTTTCCATTTTTTATCACGATATAAAAATCAATATTTATCACAATAATAAAATATTTATATACTTTTATTTGGTACTTTTAATTCAATTAATAATTGAAATGCGGTGGTCATCACTAATGTTTTGCTGTATCATTAAAATATTTTGTTGTAAACAGCGGAATTCTAAACTGAATTTTCTTTATAATAAGAAGTAAAGTTAATTTTACTTCAATAAAAAGTGAAATATAACGTAAATTTTAGAATAAAACTACACATACAGAAAACTGCCTTCAGTTGGGTATTATAACATAAACTTGGACCAAAATGTATATTTTCATTTAAAACAGCTGTAATACCATATTCAACAGTATAGCACAGAAGATGTCACTCTTAAGGGATGAATACAACAACAGCAACAACAAATAAAATAAATAAATAAATAAAAAATCAGCAAACCTTTTCACAATAAGCATCTTAAATATCTCTCACCCGTAAGATGACACAACTCCCAAAAATTCATTTTGCGTACTATTGAAGTAATAGCATTGACTAAATGCGTCTTGTTGCAGCCAAAATATCAGAAGTGCGCATATCATGAAATCGGCTGTATTACGTTATATGCCCATTTACCACCACAGTAGGGGGGCAAATTGTGTGGGGGGGCTAAATTTACTTAATCCTCCAAAACCTCTTGTATGACTATTTTTAATGGTTTTACGCTTTTATGCAGGCTTTTACAGCTTCATTCAGTGGTTAATCCTATATTTTTATGATACAGTAAAAGCAAGCGAATCTTCTTCTCTGAAATATAGAATTTTTGAGGTAGCATCTGTACGTCGTAAATATACAACAAAAGTTATGTGCAGTAAATTAATAGCAATGACCAAATATTTTTGAGTATTTATGGAATTTCGTACATTACATTCCTGAGTTACAGAGGTCACATAATTTTTGGAACACAGCGATAGATTGACAGATAGATTCCAGACACTCATTAGTTCAAAAATAGTCAGATTATATTCATAATATAAGTATTTTCATCAGATACATCCAAATTTGAAAGTCGAAAATTTTGACGAATGTATTATTTTCTTAATAAAAAATAAGATAAATCATATTTAAAAAAGTATATTTTAGGCATAATTAAGGTTTTACATATAATGCTTTATTATTATTATTTCATTCACATTTGTTGAAATTAAAGACATAATATTTTAAGTCATTTCACGTACAAATATTTTTCCGGTACACGCAAAGAAAGGAACTCTGCAGTTATGCAGCTACTGTATATTTAAATCTTATTTAAGGAAAATAATATGTCTCATAGTATTTTATCATGAATACTTACTTACATACATATTTTGTATTAAGCGTGGAGGTGGGTTTTAAAACTACTTATGACAACAAAAATGAAAATTTTTGAGCCCTTGTAGTTAAGATGAGTAATCTATTTTAAACTGAGTTTCAAAAAGTATTTTTTTGTAGAAGTATATATTTAATGAAAAAGAAAACTTTGGGTATTTCTTATAAATTTCCTAAGAATGACACAGTCAACTGGAATGAAAAATAAAAAACCAATATTCTCAAAATTAAATAAATAAAATTACTAATTTCAATTGTAAATGCTTCTTGAAAGGACGTACTTTTGAAGTACTTAAAAAAAACTTCATTTTTATTCCCAACCTTCTTCACATTTATCTTTCGCTTCAGTCTTTTTATCCGGTAGGGAATCATTAAAGGTATCTGGAGAGGAAAAGAAATGAAACCCTCTAGCAAACCCTTCTAGTTAAGAATCAGTAAAAAATTAAGTGTACACATGAGTAACCTATTTTAAACACAGTTTCAAAAAGTATTTTTTGTAGCAAGTACATATTTAATGAAATTCAAAACTGTGGATATCTTATATTTTTCTTGAGAATAATATAATCAACTGTGATGAAAAATAAATTCCAATGCTCCTAAAGTAAAATAAATAAATAATCTCAATCGCAATTGCTTCTCTTAAGGACATACTTTTAAAATACTTTAAAAGAATAACTTATTCCCAAACTTATTCCCATTTATCCATCCCTTCAGTAATTTTATCCGGTAGGGAATCATTAAGTCTATATGGAGAGAAAAATTAAGAAATCCTCTGACAAGACATTGTAGTTAAGAAACAGAAAACAATTAAGTGTACAAATGTGTAATCTATTTTAAACTGAGTTTCTAGCTAGATGCAAGACACACATTCAAGACACACATAAATATATATCTAACACGTATATGTTTAATGAAAAGAAAATGCGTATCTTATACTTTTCTTTAAACTGATATAATTAACTGTAATGAAAAATGAAAATCATTCATAGTGTAGAAAAAAAATAATCTCAAAAGCAAATGTTTCTTGAAAGGGCATTATGCAAGCTTTAGTTTTATAATAATGCGTAGTATATTTTAGGTACTGAATAAATATAAACCTTTTTGAAATGTGTTATTGAAATAGTATAAGCATATTTTTTTGTTTTCCTAATTGATAGATAGGCCAAAGGTTTTGCATTTATGTTACCTGAAATGATTTATTTACAACATTAAGAAAATGTCGATAGAGATATTTCCAACTACTGGAGTCTCATAAAAGACTTATTATGTATTTTATATTATTGATTTTATATTATCGATTTTATATTATTTCAGAAATTGTTATCTTTACACCAATACATAAATATATTAGTTCTATTTTTTATGTATGGACATTTTATTTCATATTTTCATTTATTATATAGTATCACATATACAGACGTCACGGAACAGAATATATGATGCCGATTTGTCACCTGTTATGGTTCTTTATAATGTAATATTCATTAACATTTTGTAATGCAGCATTAATACATTGCCATTTAAATACACGTGCGAATATCAAAATGCTCGTCACGAGAAAATAAACGTTGGAACATTTCTTTTCATTCTTTTTTCCCGTCTTTTAAAAATACATTTAGCTTTCTACTATTGATTTTTAATGGTGTCATAAAAAGTATTTCAATCATGATTAATAATATTTCTATACGAGTTCTTATTCTCTAATGTCAGGAAAAAAATATTATTAATAAATACGAATGTATTCAAATAAGTATTATATGGAATTTAATCCTTAATGTACAAAAAACATTCAAATATAAATACTTATAAGAATAAGTTAAGTTGCGGGTATACAAGTATGAGATAAAAAGATTACGATGGGACATTTGTCGAGTGATGGAGAGCTCTCATATCACGTTTACCTATCTTATAATCATGTGTACTTCATGTTTAGCTGTATAATAACATATAATAAAACATTATTTTTGCCGATCTAATATATATACACCATTTATTATACAGAAGACTAATTATATTAAAATATGTAAAAAAAATGAGATTAATTTCAAAATGAGAATATGTACTTAGACCATTTTTAATTTTTTTCCATTTTTTATCACGATATAAAAATCAATATTTATCACAATAATAAAATATTTATATACTTTTATTTGGTACTTTTAATTCAATTAATAATTGAAATGCGGTGGTCATCACTAATGTTTTGCTGTATCATTAAAATATTTTGTTGTAAACAGCGGAATTCTAAACTGAATTTTCTTTATAATAAGAAGTAAAGTTAATTTTACTTCAATAAAAAGTGAAATATAACGTAAATTTTAGAATAAAACTACACATACAGAAAACTGCCTTCAGTTGGGTATTATAACATAAACTTGGACCAAAATGTATATTTTCATTTAAAACAGCTGTAATACCATATTCAACAGTATAGCACAGAAGATGTCACTCTTAAGAGATGAATACAACAACAGCAACAACAAATAAAATAAATAAATAAATAAAAAATCAGCAAACCTTTTCACAATAAGCATCTTAAATATCTCTCACCCGTAAGATGACACAACTCCCAAAAATTCATTTTGCGTACTATTGAAGTAATAGCATTGACTAAATGCGTCTTGTTGCAGCCAAAATATCAGAAGTGCGCATATCATGAAATCGGCTGTATTACGTTATATGCCCATTTACCACCACCGCAAATTGTGTGGGGGGGCTAAATTTACTTAATCCTCCAAAACCTCTTGTATGACTATTTTTAATGGTTTTACGCTTTTATGCAGGCTTTTACAGCTTCATTCAGTGGTTAATCCTATATTTTTATGATACAGTAAAAGCAAGCGAATCTTCTTCTCTGAAATATAGAATTTTTGAGGTAGCATCTGTACGTCGTAAATATACAACAAAAGTTATGTGCAGTAAATTAATAGCAATGACCAAATATTTTTGAGTATTTATGAAATTTCGTACATTACATTCCTGAGTTACAGAGGTCACATAATTTTTGGAACACAGCGATAGATTGACAGATAGATTCCAGACACTCATTAGTTCAAAAATAGTCAGATTATATTCATAATATAAGTATTTTCATCAGATACATCCAAATTTGAAAGTCGAAAATTTTCACGAATGTATTATTTTCTTAATAAAAAATAAGATAAATCATATTTAAAAAAGTATATTTTAGGCATAATTAAGGTTTTACATATAATGCTTTATTATTATTATTTCATTCACATTTGTTGAAATTAAAGACATAATATTTTAAGTCATTTCACGTACAAATATTTTTCCGGTACACGCAAAGAAAGGAACTCTGCAGTTATGCAGCTACTGTATATTTAAATCTTATTTAAGGAAAATAATATGTCTCATAGTATTTTATCATGAATACTTACTTACATACATATTTTGTATTAAGCGTGGAGGTGGGTTTTAAAACTACTTATGACAAAAAAAATGAAAACCTTATAGGAAACATGCTTTTATGGAGTATTTAATACATTAATCTTTAACAACCCGGACGGATTGCAGTGGTTAAAAGACAGGTGGCGTACCGTGAGCGTCAAGACGTTTTAAAATCTAAATAAGAACTCTTAAAAATATTTTTGCAGGAACAGTATAAAATATATAAACACATGCTAATTGAACAAATACTGGTTTAATTAGAATTAATATAACACGAACCGTAACATAAAATATAGAAATTACAACCCCCGACTGCCCACAAGAAAAAAGAGCGACGTATTTCACACTAAAAGGCCTTTTAAAGCCTGGATATTTACTTTTGATGACATTTTTCTGTATTGCAATGCCTAGTAATAGAAAAAATAACAAACAAAAATTTATATTAAAAATTCATTGAAAAAGAAAATGAAATACATTAGACAAATAAATGGGCGGAGCATCGCATACGCGGTAACGTGTTACCAATGAAAAAAAAATGCAAAATAGGATAAAACTTCAACTATAAACATTGGTTCGATACTGGATGGTCTTTGAGATATGGACAAATAAGACGGAGATGTCAATCAGATAATTATTTTATAATTCGTAACTGTTTTTTCACTCAGTTGCGCTGTTTTTCTGCTCATTACGCAGTATGTGTATTTAGAGGTTAAGTTTCGCATCCATTTTAGTATTTACTCTCTGTTATTTTTTTAATCTTCATGAGTGTCGTTAGAAGTGAGGCAAAACTCTCATGAATATTAATCGGATGAAACATTCGACAAGAAATAAAAAGGATTCGACTAGAAAATGATCATTTCATTCATAGAAATTATAAATGAATTAAGTTTCAGTGCTGTATAAAAAACTGCATTCAAAATTTTGCATTACACCGAAAATTATGCTAAAATAAACTTCTCCTATTGTCAAATAAAAAAAAATTGCTCCTATTTAACACTATTTCAGAAAACATGAAATGAAAATTGTATATTGTGATGTAAAAATAGATAAATGTTTCTTAATATGTTCCTGTAAAATTATAATCTAACCACGAACAAAAGTATGAAATAACGTTAACATAACAAAATTTTTAAATTATAGCCATTGATAAATCGGAGAAAAAAAAAGATTAATGTCAAATTGGAAATTTTCATTTTGGGAGTGATTTAAATCGCGAATTATCATTAGAGATTTGAGTGACGGTTTCATATATATTTAATTGTAAAAGAAAATGCTTTAAAGAGATACAAAATGCTTTACTGGAAATTTAATCATTAAACGAATTGTGTTATTTATTATTTATTTATTTACGGGTACACATAATTACTGTCACTTTCAAGTGTTTTATCTATATATATTTGTTATTCAGTGTTGTTTAAACTAGAATATGAGACTTAATAAATAGAGGTTAGAGCTATAGAAACTTGCGAAGACTAAACTGATTAAATGCTTCTTTTAAAAAATACATTAAACGAACATCTCATTAATAAACGATAATACTACAGGATATTGACAGAATTTCAAATGTTTACACCTTACACACAGGATTGCCCTTGTATTTCACCCCCCCCGCCCCCCCCCAAAAAAAAAAAATCTGCTTATTGAGCTTTCGTGTGTTTACAAACAAATATCCCATACTTTTTTTTCTCATAATTACAATCTTGTTTACATTACATTCTTGAAGTGCGTATTTATATATACTATATATATAAATATATATAATAAATATGTATTACGATATGCATGTTATTATGTGTATATTACATCTCGTAACGCATTTAATAGTCACATATTACCTTTTTTTTATTAACATTCAAGACTATCTAAAATCAATAAGACATATCACGCGAATTTATCAATGAAAATTGAAATTGTGTTATTGACATTTTCATTTACGTTGAATGCAGTATTGACTTATTAGCGTAATATTTGGAGATAATACATGTCGTTCATCAGTAGAGTAAATATAGAAAACTGTTTTATGGAAAGTGAAAATATTAATTATTTTTACATTATATTACTATGATATCGTGGTGCGTAAATGTGATTACGTAATTATTATAAACTAGCCGGGCTGCTCCCGTCTAGACCGTAATGCAGTATTGACTTATTAGCGTAATATTTGGAGATAATACATGTCGTTCAGCAGTAGAGTAAATATAGAAAACTGTTTTATGGAAAGAGAAAATATTATTATTTTTTTACATTATATTACTATGCTATCGTGGTGCGTAAATGTGATTACGTAATTATTATAAACTAGCCGGGCTGCGCCCGTCTAGACGGTAGTATCCGTGTCCCCCAGAAAAAAGATAAATGAACATAGTTTCGTTGGAATTACTTTCTAAATGCTAGAAAGAATACAAACTCGGCGTTTCATCGTATCAATATAAAAAACGAAAGGAGTAATCTTATTACGTCATTTGATGAGAAAGTAAGTTAATTTATAGAAGTGCAAACAACAGATTTCTATTATACGCAAGCTATGCTTTAAACAAATTTTAATTAATTCGTTAAAAATGAAATTCACAAAATAATAATTAAAAAAAAAAAAAAACATATTTCGTTTTATATACAGAACTGGCAAGCATTAAAAAAAGCACTTACCTAAATACAGTATCTGTATATTAATTGCCTTTCCAAATTCAAATAAATTAAAAATTATGCATAAAATAAATGTTTTTACTATATATGTCTAAACAGTTTGACGTCACGCACGGTACTTTTCCCTGTCGATTTCATTCACATTTTTTTGTCTACACCGAGTTACATCGTGAACGATTACCTACATGGTTTAATATTTTAAACGTTCAAAATGAATGAATCTTTTAAGTTTAGAAAATCTTCAGAAGTGTTAACATTGTTTCAAATGATGATGAACAACATTTGTCTGTAAGGTACAACAGTAAAAAATTAACATTCACAATTGGACTCAACAATGCTACAAAAAAGTACAAGCTCCTGGCCATAGGAAAAAGTGAAACGGACTTCCCGGAATTGTTGATGACAGCCAAATGCTTTATGCTTTTATTATATAGATCATCAAATAATTTCGTTTATCCCATTGTTTAAGTTAAGGAAACATTTCTTTTGATTTTCAAAACAAAACTGAAACAGTTCTTCAAAATGAAAGAAAACTAAACAACTGCGTCAATGCAATTAAAACAGTATAAATATCAATGTTAATATAAAATTGTCAACAGTTCTATTTAAAAATATAAACTATAACAGTTTAGATAAATTGAGGAAATATACAAAAAGTTTAATGTCAGAACGGAAATACATAATTCCGTCATTTCCAGATATTTTTAATATTTATTATGACATAAATCTTATTTTATCTTAACAGTAACAATTTCATATGCAACGATCGATATTTAAAATGGCATAAAATAAGAAGAAAAAGGTTTCAAAATGTAAAATAATATTTGTGAAAATTTAGGAATTAACATTCTGTGATAAATATTTCTTTTTATTTGTTTGTTGAAGTTTTATTACGCAGAAATATTTTTCTCTATCTCAAGAAAAAGAATTGTGCCGGTTGTTCAGCTACTTTGTATTTAAATGTAATTTAATGTAAAAACATTAGTATTTTTTCATGATTACTTCCACTCATGTTTACATAATAAACTGATATTGTATTTTATATTGTACTTTTTGGAAAAAGGTTAATGTTATATAAATGATATTTCGTATCCACTTTAAAAGTCAAATATTTACATTTAGGATTACCATTCAAGACTACCTTAATGTAATGAAACTCAGCAGGCATATTTATCAATTGACTATGAAATTATATTGACGATAAAATTTCACGTATGAAGCAGTGGGGAATAATACTATAAAATTCAGAGGTAATATCAATTCCCTTCAATAAATTAATAACAGATATGGCCATCGAATGTGAAAGATTTTAAATAAATGAAATATGTTGCTGTAGAATTCAAAAATATTCCAAATTATAAGCTATAATAACGCTATTCTCATTTTGTAAAGATGGAATAATCCCTTTTGCGTTTTGAAATACTAATATTGGTTGCATTTAAAACAGTTTTAATACAGTTACTACAGATTAAACAGTAAAAAAAATAGTGAATTTTATAGCGATTGCTGTGATACGTTCCATATATAATTATAACGTATTTCTTATAAAATTGGAAAGAAATGTATTACTGGAATCTTATGAAAATAATAGCATTGTATATACTACATTCAATTTTAGATTATAATAATACGATACAATTAATTAGTATCCAATATACAGAAAAAATGTACATATAGTACAGACAATATACATAATACACGAAGCACTGATTTAGAAGATGTATATAAGAAAAATATTTTATACTTTCTTGCATTCCCGATATTGAAAGAATCAAATAGCAAAATAAATTGTGTGGTATACAGATTTTGTCTATACTCGACAAAAGCCTTCAAACATGAGATATTAAAGGAATTCAATAAGAAAACTTTTTAGGTACCATTACAGAAATATTTGTAAAGTGCTATTGCATATAATAAATGCATTGCAAAAAAGTCGTAAATTACTTAAAATGTGTTTATTGGATTCAGTTTACAGGAATCCGGGCGTAGTTATTTTTCATTACATGAATGGACATTAGAAAAAAATATTTAAAAATAAGTTAATTAAGATACAATTTTCTTCGAATCTTTTAAGAAAAAGTTGAAAACTTGTTGACAATTTTTTTATTTTACATGCCTACATAAAATGTTCAAAAGTATTTCTGAAAGGTAAAAATGTTAAAGTTCATTTAATTTATTTTATACACCAAATCTTTTATATATCATTTAGGAAGGACAATAAATTAATTTCGATAAGCTAAAACATTATTTCATAATTCCCGTTTATGTTTTCGGTATTTCTAATTATTACAATCATTTAGGGCGGAAAAACTTGCTAGTAATTCATAAAATATAAGAAATCTGAACCCGAGTGAACATATGCATTAAGTTTTAAAAACTTTACACAATTATTCTTGGCACGGAAAAAAAATCATAAATATATAAACAAGTAAATTGTAATAAATTTATTTTTCAAAATTTCATTTTTTTTTTTAAATATAATAAAGTTAAGTGTGAAAATCGAAAATAAAATGCGATTTTTATATTGCTAGATACGCGTTGTCATTAGACGCCATATACGTTTTCATAAATTATTTTACAGAGTTCAGATATACTGATTGTAAGACAAGTGACTGAAATTAATTTGAAATACTATTATTACTCTATTTCTACTAAAATTATTTCCTCTTGATAAAATTCTTTCTTTCTGTATATTTCCAAAATTGAGCATAAAAGTCTCTTTATGTATATCCTGGAATGTACATATTTGCATTCATTAAATATAGGAATTGATTCAAATTATGTATATATAGAAATAATAATTACGAAAAAATGACTTCATTAATACCTGATCAATCATTATATATGTTTCTCCAGGGATGTCAAATTTCTTTAAATAATAGTTTATCTGATAAATGACACATTGAACCACACCCACTTAAATTAGAATAATAAAGAATTTTTCAGAAATGAAAATGTGTTTCTGTTCAATAATAATAATTCAAACTTTCAGATATACTGATTCTAAGACAGGTGACCGAAATTAATTTGAAATATGATTATTACTATATCTCAACCAGTATTATTTTTTTCTTAATCTAACGCTATTTTTCTGAATGTTTCCGAAAATGAGCATAAAAACCTGTTTTTGCATTGGGTTGCCCGAAAAATTTGTGCCGGTTGCGAAAATCAATTAGTACAGGAAAATTCTAACACTTAATTATTATACATTAATCCGATATCTAATGTTTAATAATTAACGGGCAGAATTTTCCGGTACGAATTGATTTTCTCAACTGCCACGAATTTTCCAGACAACCCAATATATCCGAGAAAGTACATGACTGCATTCATTAAATATAGGAATTGATTCATATTATATGTATAGATAGAATAATTATGTAAAAATGAGATCATTAATACCTAATCAATCATTATTTATGTTTCTCCAGGAATGTTAAATTTCATTAAATAATAGTTCATCTGATAAATGACACAAGGAACCACACTCATTTAAATTAGAATAATTACAAAAAATTAGAAGAGAAAATGTGTTTGTGTTCAATAATAATAATTCAAAAATTTCCGATATACTGATAAAGTGACTGAAATTAATTTAAAATACGATTTCTACCAAATATATATTCATACTGTATTTCTACCAAAATTATTTTATCTTAATAAGAAATATGTTCAATTTTTTCCACATCGCAGAGAATAATGTCAGTTATAGACAATACAAATTAATTAATTAATTAAAAAATAATTAAACAAAAATTTAAAATTTAAACTTTGCCATATTATAAAAAAATATATATTGAGATAGATGATAGATATATTTATAGAATAGCTAGGTAGACAACAGAGAGACAGACAGATAGAAATATAGATATCTAGATAGATATACATATAATTTATTAGGTACATAGATAGATATAAACATATAAAGATATATATAGAAACACAGATACGTATATTTCTAAAAAAAACTATGTAAGTTCAGAAAAATGTTACATAAAAGAGTTAACATATTATCTTTAAACAAGCTTTAAATTCAAACTTTCAAATAAAGGCTACTTGAAATAATTGTTAATTTATATCAAATATATTTTATTCTAAATTAAATTATACACATAAGACAATTTAATTATAAAAAAAAAAAAAAAAAAAAAAAAAAAAAAAAAAAAAAAAAACTTATAAGTTCAAACAATCTTTAAAACAGGATGTTAAATTTGAAATGTTACAAGAAATCGATTATTTGTCTGTATTATATTCTATGCAAAAGAACAGTAATTAAGATGTTTGATTAAAAAGTAATATTCATTAAAAATCTATATTTATTAAACAATAGTTATTGGCTGACAAGTTCTTAGCATATAAAACCGTACATAACGAAATAAACTTTGTTTAACTTATTTAGCAATTTCCTCTATACAAAACAAAATCAAATATTAAAGGAAAAAAAAACTAATTTTTTTCCCAAGATTGTTCTAGACTAATTTTAAGACTATAATATTATTAAGTAATGTATTTTTTTTATTAATACTAAAATAATTAAAGACCATATACTATAATAGCCTGTTGACAAATTATCATAATATGTTCAGAAGTTAAAAACACAAATGATGAATAAATATAAGAGTGGGAATATATTTGAATATGTCACCCATTTTAAACATTTTATGTAATTTTTTATTACGTTCTATCATAAAATTTTCCGTTTTTTCATATCTGAAAGGAAATTGTATAACATAGCATTTAAATATTAAATTTTCAGTGTTTTTAGAATTATTAGTAAACATCAAATGAATTCATCTAAGAAATATTTTTTAACATAAAGTTCACATTTCATCGAAAGCTGTTTTAATAAATTCATAGTCTTAATATACGTGTACAAATTGCCATTTAAAATAAATAATATTTTAATCATTTTTTAATCTTTACGAAACATAGTATGTGAGGAAATAATATTCATTTTAAATAAGAAAAATATTTTCTATTCATTCATTATTTCACTAATGTATGAAGTAAAAGATAATACTCAAGTTCCGGCAACTGTTCTCAGACTGAATGAAGTGAAATAATTCTAATTATTTGTTAGTATATAAACGATCAATTGTTATTATATTAACATATTACAGGCCAATATATTTTCCAAAGACGGAATTTCGCAATACTTTAAGAAACCACTCTAAAATGATCATTATTATACAAAAGTTTAAGTACAAATGAATTAAATTAAACTGCCTTCTTTCCTTTGAATAAAATTTAGGGGGATAAAACGTTACACAGATAATCTATAAAATATATATATCAATACCTTTCCAGACGTTAAAATATTAATTTACGCAAATTAAGGGATATAAAATAATAATAGCATAATTTTGTTTATCAGGGAAAAGAATGCATATCGATTATTATTATTATACCAAAATTATAATCTTCTTACCAATGTCCATAGAAATCAATTAATCAACTGAATTACAATACATCCTTTCGTCTATATAAAATTTATGGTGATAAAATATTACACCACTAATCTCTCCCTCCCCCTATCTCTCTGTGTATCTCTCTCTCTCTCTGCGTGTGTGGGTATATACACTATATTTCCAATGATGACCGGTAACTTGCGATTTTAGACGTTTTGATAAATATCTGGAAATATACATGAGGAATTATCCTGAAACTTCAGGAGTGTAAACAACACGATAAACGTCATATATTTCCGCGAAGATTTTTTTCACGAAACCCCATAAGGGGCTGTCAACAAATTGAAGAAAAACGAATATATTTTGGATAACCCGGTAAAAACTAATATTGAAAAAGCATTCAAACTGTAGATTATGATTAAGTGACTTATTATAATAATTTGGGTTCATTTTTATGAAGATAGCATGTATAGTCGAAGAGAAATTCAAGTTTTTATAAAAACAGTCCCAAATTTTACCAAGTTTTTTTTTACCAAGGGGTTGTATCAAATAGAGAAGGAGATACACTTCATTCTTATTATGTCAACTTTCATAAGCTAGTATATTTGGATACAATCCCTCATCTTTTTGCTTCCTTTTGGGAACAGCGAAATTTGAGCTTATTCTATCGACGATTACTATCAGAATTTTCAAGCTATGTTTTAGAGACTTTCATAAAAGTTATGCTCTATACATTTAGCTAATATGTTATGCACAGTATATTTTGATTGAATTCGCGTATGCTCAGTGAAACAATATTTAGTAAACCTGCTCATTTTTCATACAATTTTTATTAATTTTTAATTCTGATTGCAGGGTATTGTGTACAATTTTGTTTATCATATTTTCTGAAAATAACTTGTTTTTATAATAAAAACTCTGCAAATTATAAGAAAAACTTGGTAAAATTTGGGACTGTTTTTATAAAAACCGGAATTTCTCTTCGAGTATACTTACTATCTTCATAAAAATGATCCCAAATTATTCCAATAAGCCACTTAATCATAATCTACAGTTTGAATGGATTTGCTATAGTAGTTTTTACAGGGTTATCCAAAAGATATTCGTTCTTCTTCAATTTGTTGACGGCCCCTTATGGGGTTTCGGGAAAAATCTTCGCGGAAATATATGACGTTCATCATGTTGTTTACACTCCTGAAGTTTTAGGATAATTCCTCATGTATCTTTCCAGATATTTAAGAAAACGTCTAAAATCGCAAGTGACCGGTCATCATTGGCAATATAGTGTATATATAATCACATACTTTTTATTTATCAGACAAATAAGGACAGTAAGGGAATTTGTAAGGAAATTCAGAATATTTTTCTCTGATAATGAGTAAAATGGAAGGGGCGGTGGATACTTGTTTATAAAGATCAAAATTTCCCCTTCAGTTTGTTTAACGTCAGCATTTACATTTTTTTTGGTTTACTTCTATGTAAATAAAATATCAGTAACAAATAATTTATATGTAAATTTTGCACCGTGTCCAGAAGTGATTTCTAGGAATACGTTGTATATGAATTCATAGAAAAAAATAATTAATAGTGATTTCATTTAATAGAAATGTATACATTTAAGCATGCAAAATTTCTTTGTATATACAATTTTTATTCTTAAACCGAAATAATCATAGAGAACTTTATCTATCTCTTTTTTATTCCTCTTTCATTTTTTCTTTGTTAAATAATGTTAAAGGTATTTGTTATCATTTCCACAAGTAAGAAAATATTTTCTAACCATTCTTCGTTTCACGTAATACTGTGAATGCTGATAAGATTAGGCATAATCATTTTTCCCCTCAGATTGGAAGCAATCCAACAATCTAATGCCTTGTTAGACTTTTGAAAGTAACAATTTCCAAATATTAATGAAGACAAAATATTTTATGTTTTAAAAACTTTTTTAAATAAATAATGTTAAATAAAAAGTAATTCCATATCTAACAGTTAACAAGATTGTTGAATAAACAATTAAATATTAATTTTGTGCTTCACAATAAAATATCGCTTTTTTATTATTTTTAAGGAAACATGGCTAACGTATATAAAAGTCAAGTACGAAATAATAAAAGATTTTTGCTAAATATATACGTATTTATTATACAAAATTTCATTGAATGCTTTTTTAAAACATACATAATCTTATATTTTATGTGCAAAATGTTTGCTTTTACGAAATTGAAATAATGTTAAAATTTCTCTACTTTGTACTTTATTTTTCCTAAACAAATATGATAAAGAACATTTTTAGCAATACATTATTTGTTACCCATTCGTCCTTCCAAATGATAATAATATTACATATAAGAAAAAACTCCAGTCGCCGTTTCTTCTTAGATTGTGTATAAGACTGCTTAATGATTTGCTAGTCTTTTCAGCATTGCAATTGTCTACTATTAAGGATGTAAAATTAATGGATATTAAACAGTTTTATTTTCTGCCCTTTATACATAGCGTATTTTTTAAAAACATAACCCTCCATTGCACAAATATTCAGAAAATGTTTCTAAAACTATTAGTGATACCCAAACAGAATTTGCCTGGCATTTTCATGTATCAAAAATCAAATATGATATGGATTGTTTCTAAATTCATAATATAAAGTTTTAAAAGCATTTATATATATACATATATACAATATGCCCACTAAAGTCCCTTGCCACCCTCTTAACTTTGGAACGGCTGCTGCTGTAATGAGAAAAGTAGTGTCTATGTATAGTAAAGTAGCCAGTAAACTGCATGCGGCGCCACCTGGTGGGCTGTTGCGCAGTTATCATTCCTATCTCGAAATCGGAAAGAGATAGAGAAAAAAAGTGATTTACAAAGTTGTAGAGCATCATCCATTTAGTACGAAAAGACACATTGTGGACATTAATGCGAAGAATAGAAAGGTTAAAACACGCATTTGTCTTTTCGTGATTTCCTACACTGTGACGAGACAAAACGATCTGAGAAAGAAAAAATCAACTAATTATAATAATATAACTTTATTTTAGATGTTCAAACGTCTCTCCGTCAGCTACAATGCATATTTCGATGCTTGTTTGAATTTCACGTTGCCTACGTTGGAGCATAGATGGTGACACGTTGGCACAAGCGTCCGTAATAGCGTCGTTCACTGTCCTGCAATGCTTGTGGAGAGGTCGCACACACCTGCTGCTTCATAACTGGTTGTTTCTTTCTTTCTAAGATCGTTTTGTCACATCACAGTGTAGGAAATCACAAAACAAATCGCGTTTTAACCGTTCTATTCTACGCATTTATGTCTACAAGGTGTCTTTTTTGTACTAAATCGATGATACTCTACAACTTTGTAAATCACTTTTTTCCCTGTCTCTTTTCGAGATAGGAATGCTCCGCAGCATTTCACCAGGTGGCGCTGTATGCGGTTTCATTGTGTCGCACATGGCTACTTTACTATACCTAGATACCACTTTTATGAATATAGCAGCAGCCGTTCCGAAGTTAAGAAGGTGGCAAGGGACTTTAGTGGCATACTGTATATACCGAAATCATATGTGTGAAAATCAAAGGGAGAGACAGCATAAAATCAAGTGAAAAGATACTACATAATTAAACCCAATAGTATGAAAATGCAAATATAAAAAACTATGAGTATTTTACGGTTTCGTGGATGGGTCATCAAAAGTATAACTCATAGTAAAGATATGTTATTTCGTCAAATATTGTCAGTGTTAAACCTAAAAATAG
Source organism: Maratus michaelseni (assembly GCA_963931845.1). Taxonomy (NCBI): domain Eukaryota; kingdom Metazoa; phylum Arthropoda; class Arachnida; order Araneae; family Salticidae; genus Maratus; species Maratus michaelseni. Next base: position 297,139,905 of record OZ007591.1, on the reverse strand, counting down.
TAATATTATGATCCTTATAACATATCAAATAAATCAAAATATCAATAAAATCAAAATATTAAAACAATAAGAAAAAAAATCCATTATATATTAAAAACAGACAGTTATCTAATACCTTCTAAATTTCAGCATCTTCGAGAATTCAAATCAGTCGTGCATACCTAACTTGCTCCCGGAATATTTTATATTGCTTCGTAACACGAAATAACGAAATTCCGTTTAGATAAGCAACTATTTTAAAGTTTTTATGCATTGGAAGTCATCCAACACGACAATTACTATGCTAGTATTTCAAATGTTGCGTTTTCTGGGCCGTTTAGGATATGCATGCAATAAATAAGTACCTATTTAATACTAGAATTACTTTTCAGTTTTATTCAAAATATATTTTATCTTACTTTTTCTTCTTTTTTTATAAGCTTACAAAACATGATCAATTTATTTATTGTTATATATTATCCTTCATTTATTTATTTATTTATTTATTTATTTATTTATTTTTTTTTTTTTTTTTACTATCAGTCACTCATTTTATTATATGGTATATATGTGCTATTGCTGCTTTATTAAAACTTTTATGTAACAAAATCTATTTAATAAAACTTTAGTTAGTTTTCAAATATTATCACCCAACCATGTTGAATAAAAAATATTTTTTTTTTTTATAATTGAAATAAGCTTTTCTGCAGCTTGCATATTTCGGAATCGAATATGTTTACTATGCATTAAAAAATAATGTATTTAAGGCGATATTACTCCATATTTTAATACGTTGTATAGATTAGATATATCTGTTGTACATAAGTTGTATTAATTTTTTCATGTTTGTGTATCTTTTTTATTTTACCTATGATATAAGATCCGCAAATTTCAAGTTAGTATTTTTTTCTTATTTATGGAAATATTGTTTAAATTTGTATTCCTACAGGCACTTTCATGATTCTATGCCTATTTTACCTTTAAGAAAAATGTTATGGTAGAAACGACGCGAGGTATTTTTTGAATGCTGAGATACAATTTTACACTCATTGATCTTATTTTTTATGCGCCGCAACGTACGCAGGTTATTGTTTAAAGATACATGTTTTTTTGTGTAAAATGTTTCTAAAAATTACGTACATAGAAAAAGGTAAATAGGTTTTTAAAAAGCGGAATCTATGAGTCAAAAATAGCTATTAATGTTTTAATATTTTAGAAATAGTAAGACAAAGCAAAATGAAATGACATCAAATTAACCAAAATATGGCAATAACATATCTGCAAAATGATTTCTTTTGAAATGTAAACACTATAACTATATCAATAAAATAAAGATATTTGTGTGTATGCGCGTCTGCAATTCCTAGAAAATTCTGTCCGTCGTAGATGTCTGGAATTTTCTATAAGGCACATTCTGATGCACTTGAGGTTCATATTTTTCCCTTTTTCTTAATTAAAAAATACATTGATTAACATTCATAATGAATATCGCAAGATGGCTGGATAATTCCTAGCGCGGCAGCCTTTCGAAGCAGAGAACATGAAAAGTGCGATATCGGCTCCCCCCCAGACGAGGATCGTTTGGAAAGATTTTCGTTTAAATGTATAAATTAATACAAAATCGTGGTAATGATATAAGGCAATACAATTTTGAGGTTTTATTATATCACTAACAAGCTACGCCCGCTACGCTGGTCAATTTCTCTTAACAAACCTTTAATCAAACGAAATATTGACATTTCATAATTCAATTTCCATTTTAACAGAATAATAAGGCTACTATAATTTGTGACTCGTGCTATAGCCAATATACACGTCAGGACACCCTTATCATTATCTTTTTACGCGTGAAGGTTTCGCTATGGTACTCCATACTGAAATTTGGTAATTTTTGAAATACAATATTTGAAAAACGGCATAATCATTAGATTTGAAATTTATATCAAGAAATATAATTTTTTACCTTTCAAACACAGTTTGTCTAACAATTTTCTGACAAATACTTTTCGAGCTATTATTTTTTTCACAAACTTCAAATGTTTCATTTTCCGAGAATAATATGTGGCAAAGATTAACGAAGAACCCAGTCGTCAGCAACGCATAGCTTTATATTAAAGATGATGTTGGAGCAGGGATTATCACTATCACTTTTGAAATCGGTTCTGTAGTTCCAGAGATTCCATAGAAATTGTAATTTAGAATGATTGTAGAACGCTTTTCGCTCATTTCAAACTTTTAAATTTTGCATTCTTTTTAAATTTATTCTTAGAAAGCATTTACATCTTATACGTTACTACAGTGCCAAATTTCAAATTTCTAGCTCCTTCAGTATACAAAAAAGTCTCAATTTTCGAAAATTTTTCACTCCTGCGCCCCATTAGGGTTAGTGGCACCAACGTAAAATATAGCCTATGTTGGAGTAGGGATTGTCACCATCAATTTGACACCATTACTTTTGAAATCGGTTCTGTTGTTCCAGAGATTCCATAGAAATTGTAATTTAGAATGTTTTTAGAACGCTTTTCTCTCATTTCACCCTTTTAAATTTCATTTTTTAATTATTATTTGCTCTTTGAGAGCATTACATCTTATAAGTAACTACAATGACAAATTTCAAATTTCTAGCTCCTTCAGTATAAAAAAAATGAAATTTTAGAAAATTTTTCGCTCCTGTACCACCCTGCGATTAGTGGCACTGATGTAAAATATAGCCGATGTTGGAGCAGGGATTGTCATCTCACAGTTTTAAATTTCGATTTTTTTTTTCAGAATTTGTTCTTAGAGAGCATTTACATCTTATAAATAACTACTATGCCAAATTTCATGTTTCTAACACCTTCAGTATAAAAAAAATCGAAATTTTAGAACTTTTTTCGCTAATGCACTCCCCTGTGGGTAGTGGCAAGGACATAAAATATAGCCTATGTTACAGCAGAGACTGTTACCATCAATTTGCCACCATTACTTTTGAAAATAGTTCTGTAGTTCCAGAGAATCGACTGAAATTGTAATTTAGAATATTTTTAGAACGCTTTTTGCTGATCTCACCATTTTAAATTTCGATTTTCTTTAGAATCTGTTCTCAGAGAGCATTTATATCTTATAAGTAACTACCATGAAATTTCATGTTTCTAACATCTTCAGTCTAAAAAAAAAATCAAAATTTTAGAAAGTTTTTCGCTTCTGCACCCCCTGGGAGTAATGGCACCAACATAAAATTTAGCCTATGTTGGAGCAGGGAGTGTCACCATCAATTTGCCACTATCACTTTTGAAATCGGTTCTGTTGTTCCAGAGATTCCATAGAAATTGTAATTTAGAATGTTTTTAGAACGCTTTTCGCTCATTTCACCCTTTTAAATTTCGATTTTTTTTTTGTTCTTATAGAGCATTTACATCTTATAAGTAACTACCATGCCAAATTTCATGTTTCTAACACCTTCAGTATAAAAAATTCGAAATTTTAGAACGTTTTTCGCTCATGCACTCTCCTGTGGGTAGTGGCAGTGACATATAATATAGCCTATGTTACAGCAGAGACTGTTAACATCAATTTGCCACCATTACTTTTGAAAATAGTTCTGTAGACCTAGAGATTCCACTGAAATTGTAATTTAGAAAGTTTTTAGAACGCTTTTTGCTCATCTCACCCTTTTAAATTTCGATTTTTTTTAGAATCTGTTCTCAGAGGGCATTTACACCTTATAAGTAACTACGATGCAAAATTTCATGTTTCTAACATCTTCAGTCGAAAAAAAAATCAAAATTTTAGAACGTTTTTCGCTTCTGAACCCCCGTGGGAGTAATGGCACCAACATAAAATTTTACTTATGTGGGAGCAGGGAGTGTCACCATCAATTTGCCACTATCACTTTTGAAATCGGTTTTGTAGTTCCAGAGATTCCATAGAAATTGTAATTTAGAATGTTTTTAGAACGCTTTTCGCTCATTTCACCTTTTTAAATTTCGATTTTTTTTTGTTCTTATAGAGCATTTACATCTTATAAGTAACTACAATGCCAAATTTCAAATTTCTAGCTCCTTCAGTATAAAAGAAATTGTAGTTTTAGAACTTTTTTGCTCTTGCACCACTCTGGGATTAGTGGCACCGACGTAAAATATAGTCTATGTTGGAACAGGGATTGTCATCAAAACTTTGCCACCATCACTTTTAAAAAGGGTTCGGTAGTTCCAGTGATTCCATAGAAATTGTAATTTAGAATGTTTTTAGAACGCTTTTCGCTCATTTCACAGTTTTAAATTCCGATTTTTTTAGAATTTGTTCTTAGAGAGCATTTGCATTTTATAAGTAACTACCATGCCAAATTTCAAGTTTCTAGCTCCTTCAGTATAAAAAAAGTCGCAATTTTCGAACATTTTTCACTCCTGCACCCCATTGGGGTTAGTGGCACCAACGTAAAATATAGCCTAAGTTGGAGTAGGGATTGTCACCATCAATTTACCACCATTACATTTGAAAAGGGTTCTGTAGTTCTAGAGATTCCGTAGAAATTGTAAATTAGAAGGTTTTTAGAAAGCTTTTTGCTCATCTCACAGTTTTAAATTTCGATTTTTTTTTTTAGAATTTGTTCTTAGAGAGCATTACATCTTATAAGTAACTACCATGCCAAATTTCATGTTTCTAACACCTTCAGTATAAAAAATCGAAATTTTAGAACTTTTTCGCTCATGCACTCCCCTGTGGGTAGTGGCAAGGACATAAAATATAGCCTATGTTACAGCAGACACTGTTACGATCAATTTGCCACCATTACTTTTGAAAAAAGTTCTGTAGTTCCAGAGATTCCACTGAAATTGTAATTTAGAATGTTTTTAGAACGCTTTTTGCTCATCTCACCCTTTTAAATTTCGATTTTTTTAGAATCTGTTCTCAGAGAGCATTTACATCTTATAAGTAACTACTATGCCAAATTTCATGTTTCTAACACCTTCAGTATAAAAAAATCGAAATTTTAGAACGTTTTTCGCTCCTTCACTCCCCTGGGGGTAGTGGCAGTGACATAAAATATAGCCTATGTTACAGCAGAGACTGTTACCATCAATTTGCCACCATTACTTTTGAAAATAGTTCTGTAGTTTCAGAGATTCCGCTGAAATTGTAATTTAGAATGTTTTTAGAACGCTTTTTGCTCATCTCACCCTTTTAAATTTCGAATTTTTTTAGAATCTGTTCTCAGAGAGCATTTATATCTTATAAGTAACTACCATGCAAAATTTCATGTTTCTAACATCTTCAGTCTAAAAAAAAAAATCTAAATTTTAGAACGTTTTTCGCTCCTGCACCCCCCTAGGAGTAATGGCACCAACATAAAATTTAGCCTATGTTGGAGCAGGGACTGACATCGTCAATTTGCCACCATGACTTTTGTAAACTGTCCTATAGTTCCTGAGATTACATTGAAATTGTAATTTAGAATGTTTTTAGAACGCTTTTCGCTCATCTCACCCTTTTAAATTTCGAATTTTATTAGAATTTGTTCTTATAGAGCATTTACATATTATAAGTAACTACAATGCCAAATTTCAAATTTCTAGCTCCTTCAGCATAAAAAAAATCGAAATTTTAGAACGTTTTTCGCCTTTGCACCCCTATGGGGGTAGTGGCACCGACATAAAATATAGCCTATGTTGGAGCAGGGATTGTCACCATCAATTTGCCACCATCACTTTTGAAATCGCTTCAGTAGTTCCAGAGATTGCCCTCTACAAAGAATGAAACAAACAAACAAACAATCTTTACTACTTTATAATATTAGTATAGATTATCGTTAGGTACGAGTGGAACGCCAGGCAGGACAGCTAGTTTTTAATAAAAGCACCAAATGTAGAGATACTGCGTTCTGTAATAACAAACATTAATAGAAGCGTTTGTTTAGAAATCAAAATCATTTCATATAGATACATACCTGTATCTATAAAATTAATTGAATTATAATAAACGGAAAAAGCGGACATGGAGTCTTACCATTTAAAATGCTATTTCATCAATGAGAATAGAGACCAAACACAAACTTACAATTGTGTTTTGAAAATCAAAATACGTTAGGAATTTTTAAAAACAATCATAAAAAAATCTAAATCGATCACTACTCAAAGCAAGATAAAATGCAGAGGCAAATGTAGGTATAAATCTTAAAAGTATAATTAAGCATACGTAACAAACAAAGTATCCTTAAAGTGTGTTTCTCACCAGAAAAGAGTTCTTCTGACAATAAGTTTGTATTTTATTTTGTATTTTCGCTCTTTCTATTGTTGCCAGGATAAATTTTCTTTCATTAAGGTCCTAAAAATATGCTTCATCGTCTTTAACTCAATTTTCTACCAGTATTATTTCTTAGACTTACATTCCTAATGTTTTCGATTATCCATAGTCAATTTTTAATGAAGCATAAATCATTCAATTTTAAAACTACCGCTATGCATTTTTTTTCATATTCTTGTATGCATAAAAGGCTAACTGATCAGTATTTGCTACTAAGGTCATAGAAAGTCTTTAATTGTAACATTTAAAACATCAATGGATGGAATACTCTATTCACAAAATCGTACTTTATACTTTTTTCAACGCTTTTGTTGTTACGTTTTACACTAACCTCCAAACAAGTAAATGCATAAATGTTGTTTATATCATCTTGTGCCATGCTGTGTGTAATTACATTCCTATTTTAGATTTTTTTTTTTATTAAAGGGAAATGTTTTTCATAGTGTTTCTCTTGGAAATTAATGCACTTGATAGTATTTAATCTATTTACAGTATTTGCAATTTAGTTTTAGTAAATTTTTATATTTTCATTTTTACGTAAAAATAACATGGCTTTATTTTATTCTTTTGCTCAAAAAAGTAATAAGTAAATATTCTTAGGTAAGAAAAAATGTTAGTATTGACATGAATACAAATCAATTTGTCAAATTTTCTTCAGGCGTTTCAAAATTCAATATGCATAATATTATTCTCTTAAAAGTTATTTTAAATTTCGTATCACATGTCTCATGAATAACAATAGGTTTGTGACGGATGAATTCCATCACCTAACACATTTTTACACTTGATTAGTTTTTGAAGGATAACGTACGCAATTTTAAATATATTATATAGAAATTATACATAATATGTATACACAAGCACATAGTAAGGTTAAAATTTTCAAAGTTCTCATTCGTATTTGAATGAATTGTTTATATTAGAAATACAATCAATCCAACAGTTAAAATGAGCAATTAAAAATACATTCTTTATTTGTTGTAATTTGGTGCAAGACATGTTAAATATCTGTTCATTAAATAGTTAGACTTGTACTTAGCAAATTACTGTCTTTTTTAGAAAACATACGTCTATCTAAAAAAGTCGATTAAACTTTGTGTCGTTATATTAAAAATAAATGTACAATGTGAAATAGCACAAATTAAAAATATATAAATTGGCAAATAGCTGTTTCGGAGCCCCTAAAGCTCCATCATCAGTGCCAATTCAAAAGTTCTTTTGAACTGGACGTGTTCTTTTCTTTTATAGAAAGTAGTAGACGGGATAATGGAGGAGTATCCAATTTTCTATAGCATCGTTATAAAATTTACTGATACAGCGACATTGCTTACTTAACCATTTTCCACAAGTTGGTTTTACAATGTTTAATTAATCTTATTTTATCAATCACGAAAACAGTTGTTAGCTGTTTTGACAGCAGTTGATTTGGCCTTAAAATCCCTCATTCAAAGGAAAATGAATGAAAACTCGATTATAGCAGATAGTCACTGGTCTTTTAATTATAATTCAATCTTCAGTAATCGTTTTGGAGTTGATCCAATCAGAGTGTTCTTAAAGTTTGCGGTGTCAGAACGGGGGTTGGCAAGTGTAGCTCGTAGGGGGCAGAGCCCCCTAGTATTTACATATATTTCTCTGTTTGTATACACGGTCTTTAGTGACTGCGGCGACAAATTTAGAAAGGTGACAATACAAGAAAGCAAAATTTGTACCGGATAGCAAAAGTATAATTGCTTAATTAATTAAAAATAATGGTAAATTTATTCTACGTTGAATACCGTTTTTCGTTCATATGTTTAATTATAATGAAGATATTGCAGTTTGCCTTTAAATATATTTGCCTTGATTCTCAAACATGACTTTCTATATTTTGAAATGCGGCTTATAGTACGTATGGTGTAAGCGACAAAAATACTGTGGACTTCCATGACGTCTCTGAATATCACCATATTTCCTACACAATGCAGTAAGTTGATGAAAATTTCTTTACCTAATTCTCATTATCTGTAGTGAAAAATAGTTCAGTTATGCTGAACTTGCAAAGTAATAAAGTTTTGCACAATTCAGAAATTTTCAGAAATCAAAAGAAAGAAGCCTGTGCGCTGCAGTAAATTTATTTAAAAAATCGGGCGCTATGATACAAAAAAGGAAATCAGAAGTAAAAAAGACAGCAAAGCACGTTAAAACTTTTCCAGAATATTCCAGCAAACCGTGGAATTCTCGAGATAACAACTGAAGATAATATTAAAGTGAAAAATCGCGCCCGTCGGCCTAATCGTTCGGAGTTTTCGTGGTTTCCTTCGAGCCGTGGATTCATCCATGCGTAAATACGGGTTAAGTTCCCTTAGAAAGACCCCCACGAAGGCCACCTTCCCGGAATTATATCCCAAGTGTAGATAATTGGCCGTCAATAATCAACCCAACTCAAAGTGAAAAATTTAAGGGGACAATTTAGAAAGAAAATTTTAAAGAGTGAAAAATATTGCTCACGGAACTCCAAAAGCAATAAAGACGGGTGTAAAACAATTAGATTTTTGAAGGGAAAATGAAAAAGGGATTATAGTATTTTAAAAAGAAAAAAATCTATTAAATGGGATAGAATTTATGATAGGTTAAAATTTTGAAATATCTTACATATAATATTTTATATTTATTAAAAGAAACACAACGTTATCTTATCTTTCATAAGTTCTAGCGGCTTGGGGATTTCAGTTTAGCTGCTCATTCTTAATCTTTTTAGAGCATTTTATAGTGTACCGAATTCCTGTCTACAAATAATGAGATATTGTACAGTGTTTATGTGTTGGATGTTATGAAGGTCGACAATTACAATGCTAGTATTTCATATTTTCCGTTTTTCATGCCATTTATGGCTTCATGTTACAAATAGGATATTTAATATTAGAATTATGTTTCAGTTTTATTTAATTTTTTTTTAATAATGCAGCGTTTAAACTTATGAAGCATATTAAAATGTAATTTGACTTTTCCCTTTTATTTATTGTTCCTTTATTTTTCAGACGTATTAGTAGTTAAATAAATTTATTTCCAGTCTTACTAAATATATTATGTTATTGGAATTTTTCCATTATATATATAATAGCGCTAAGTGTATAAAGCAAAACATCCGTTGTTGCTAAGGTTTCATCGGAATGTCTGTAATAACTTAGATTCTTTGCATGAAGTATGCAAAATGCGGGACGTACCTTAAGTTCTATCCAGCACCGAAATTTTTCTGTGAAATCAGCCATTTTACTTTAATTTTCAGAGAGTTAATTTTTCAATAAAGCTGCATAAGATTAACCTTTTTATAAAGGCTGTGAAAATCAAAGACATCTTTGAATGATGAGTTACATCGAATTGTGCTACATCATGTTTTTTCGATATATCTTAAGTTGAAAATCGTTTCATCCAGCCATCAGCGATAGCGATAGTAAACTATATGTAAATCATTCCTTTGAGATTCATTAAAACATAGACCATGGATGCAATAATTGAACGAACTCCATGCAACTTTCTGTGCCAATTTAAAGCAATCGAAAGCAAATATGTTGTCATGTGGCACCATCTGTTGCCATTAAAGAGTAATCATAAAGAGTCATCATATTGCCAAAGGTGATTGGTCACTTGCGATTTTAGACGTTTTGTTAACTATCTAGAAAAATACATGAGGAATTAACCTGAAACTGCATATGTGTAAACAGTATAGTATAGTTTATATATTTCTGTGAATATTTTTTTCAGAAACCGCATAGGGGACTGTCAACAAATTGAAAAAGAGCGAATATCTTTTGGATTACCCTTTAAAACCTTATGTAGCAAAAGTGTTCAAACTCGAGATTATTAATAAGTGGTTTACTGCAATATACCGTGTTAATTTTTATGAAGATAGCCTGTATACTCGAAGAGAAATTGAGGTTTTTATAAAAACCGACCCAAATTTCACCAAGTTTTTTGCTTATAATTTGCAGAGTTCTTAATATAAAAAAAAGTTATTTTGAGAAAATATGTCAAACAACATTCTACATAACACTCTGCAATCGGAATTAAAAAATAATAAAAATTGGATGAAAAATGAGCAGGTTTACTAAAAATCGTTTCACTGCGCATGCGCGAATGCAATCAAAATATAATATGCATAATGTATTAGATAAGTATATAGAGCAACTTTTGTGAAAGTCTCAAAATCATAGCTTGAAAATTCTGAAAATTATCGTCGATAGAATAAGTTCGAAATCCGTTGTTCCCAAAAAGAAGCAAAAATATGAGGGGTTGTATCAAATAACTGTTGATTAGTGCCAAGATAGCGTACACAATATTGCATGTACTACTATATTTGGATACAAATGTGGCGCCATCTGTTGCCAGTAAAGAGTAATCATAACGCATTTATATATATACTAGGGGGATCAGTCCCCTACTCGCTAATTCTCGTCAACCCACCGTGAATTGTGAAGCAGTTCACATTGATACAGCTAAGCAGGCCCAGGTCGCTTCGATCGCTCGTCCTTTTCTATTTTTCAGCAATTCTAGCCGGAATAAGTTCTACCAGAAAACATTTGAACATATGAAATTGATTTTTTTTTCAATGTATAAAAGTAAGTCTCCGTTGAAAACAGAACTAAAAATGCATTTAGTTGGCGCTACCAATGGCCATATAAATCATTAAATACTATGAAAAAAGGATCTTGGAAACACAATTAGTTTAAAACTTATTGCACGGCAATTTTTTTTATGTAAAAAAGTAATTCTCCGTTGAAAACACAACTAAAAATGTATTTAGTTGGCGATACCAATGGACATATAAATCATTTAAATACTATGAAAAAAGGATCTTGGGAACATTATTAGTTTAAAACTTATTGCACCTATAATAGTGTACAGTATGGTTTAAATTCATTAGAAGGAAAAAAACTACGTGATAGGAAGGTAGTTTACATATATATCAATATCATCAATCATTATTTAAATTTCGTTCGACATTTTACTATGTTCTCATTGATTATAGATTTTTACAAAAAAAAAATATTTTTTACTTCAACTTACAGCAACAGATGGCGGCAGGTGCGATCTAGACAGTTGATATTTTTTTTTCCGATTTTTGAGTGAGTGAAATTCGTAAATGAATTCCAAATAAGAGTTGAGAATTCGTTTGAAATTAACGATATTACTCATAATTAAAATGAGGAATCATCTCAGACGCTTTGGATTACGTACATGTTATTTTATTTTTAATAATTGCTAGTTTGAGTTTCATTCGATGGTTTCACTGCTCTCACACTGACCGCCATATTGGAAGAGGAGCTGATCTAACACAACCTAGTCTGTTCATTGTTTTGAGCTCTGGAAACTACGGTTGTTGCCAAACCATAAGCTACAAATTCAGCCCTATTTCTGCGCCACGTAAGAGGAATATATATATATAGCTATTTATATACTACTAGCTGACCCGACCGGCGTTGCCCGGGCACGTGATAATACGTTAAATGGACCCCAAATATATATTGCATATTTTAACCCTATTTTGTATAAATTATACTTTTAATGACAAAATAGCGATAACAGACTGATAATTAGTGATAAAAGTGCTCGTAATAAGATATTTTCTTCTTTTTTATGTAGGGTCATTTCGGAGTTTGTGGCATGCTGGTTCATAGTTAAATCTGTAAAGAAGTCAGAAAATAAGTTAAAACCAGTTTTTATTTAAAAACATTAAAAGGAAGAACGATGGTCTAGTCCCAATGACAGAATTTTAACTTGGACTGATGAACGCTGTCTAAATAAGCCCACTAGAGAAATATACTTTACTACCCCGTAAGAGAAACTGCTTGAATAAGGCGAGTAAATAAAACTTTAACTTACGCACAGATGAGCACTGCAACCATTTCGATCTTAACATTAAAACTTCGGAACTAACTTTATTGCGATGCGCAGGCTTTCACCACTTTGCTAAAAGATGACTAAGTACCTAAAATTAAAGCAGCCCGTCGCCACCAACACAAATTTTATTGAAATAATCAGTGTAATATATCTTACCAAATCAACTTGCTACTCTAAGCAAACTTCACACCAGGAGCAAACCTCAATCTTCTGGTAGGAGCGGGACTTGAATTCCACTGGGGTAAGATGCTACCAAGTCCAACTATACACCCATTTGCACTTTCTTAAATACATTGCTGACTGACCAGAAAAGCAATAATTTGCATAAAACAGCTGCGAAGGACACATACATTCTTTGAAAGTTAAAGTAAAATAGTCTACAGATGTCGTGCACGCATACATATGTTATTTTAACAATACGATCTCATTCAAAACAAACGGTCAACAATGCGCCAATCCACTACAAGTTTAACATAGGCGCCTACATGTATATATAAATAAGTAGCAGATATTTGTTCGCTCTCAGAGTCATTAAACTGTATAAACAAAGTGCTTTAAAAGATAATAAAATAACATAATGAGATATATTTAAACACACATATTTCTGAAACGGAAACCAAATTCACCTTTTTGTGAATATTTCCTAAATTCCCAAGGGTATGGTCACTTAATTCTGTTAAAATTTTTCAAGAAAAAAAATCTTGTTTATCAGTGTTATTAAAGAAGTCATGTACCTTACTTTTATCCAAATGAGCGAAGAAGTATCCAATGCAGGAGTCGAACACAGGACCCTCAGAGTTCAACATTTACAACAGTGAAAAATCCCGTTTATGTCTTTTATAAAACACTTGTATGAAATAAACAATGAATTTCATGCAATATGAAAATTTTATGAGAAATCTTAAACTGTTTTAATTGAGTGTTTTTCATTTTTTTAATTAAAAAAAGCAAGAATTACTAATTTGATTATTTTACTATGTATAAGCACATAAAGTCTTGAAATAAATTAAAAAAAAACACTAACAAATTTCTAATAAAAAAGAAAAGAATACTTTATTTTGTATGAAAAAAAAAATCTACATACACTGTATTTGATAAAACTGAATGATAATCAATCCTAAAACTTTGTTATCGAATCTTTCAGTAAGGTTTAGATTTTTCTTTTTAAAAGTTTATCATTACTCTTGGCATTTTTATTTATTTACCATCATAGCCGAAAAAGTATAATCTTTAGCCATTATTACACATTTTTCGAAACGTATTAAAACAGTACAATATCACTAAGTAAACTTATTTCAAAAAAGTTATTTTATAGAAAAGAATATATTTATTTCTGTACACTGAAATTGAACAAACCGTACCGTAAATGTTCAGAAAAATTAGTTCTATACAATACTTAAAAAACAAACTTTATCCTCATTCGTATGCTTTTTCTCATTTCCCCCCCCCCCCCACTTCAGTGATTTTATTCGGTGGGGAACCATTAAGGCTATCAGGCGAGAATAAAATAAGAAATCCTCTGACAAGTCCTTGTTCAGAAAGGGGACAATTAAGTGTACACATAAGTAATCTATTTTAAACTGAGATTCAGAAAGTATTTTATGAAAGAAGCATATGTTTAATGAAAAAAACTCTTATGGTTAACTTAAATTTTTCATGAAAATAATATAATCAACTGGAATGAAAATTTATAACCAATCCTCCTAAACAAATATAAATAAAGAATCTCAATTTTAAATGCTTCTTGAAAGGACATACTTTTGAAGTACTTTAAAAAAAGAACTTTATACTTATTTTCAAACTTCTTCACATTTCCCCCTCCCTTCAGTCATTTTATCCGGTAGTGTGTCATTAAGGCTATCTGGAGAGAAAAATAAAGAAATTATCTAACAAGTCCTTGTAGTTAAGAATAGGGGAAACAATTAAGTGTACACATGAGTAATCTATTTTAAACTGAGTTTCAAAAGTAATTTTTGTAGAAATATATTTAATGAAAAAGAAAACTGTGGGTATCTTATATTTTTTCCTGAGAATGACACAACCAACTGGAATGAAAATTAAAAACCTTAATATTCCAAAAATAAATAAATAAATAATTTGAATTGTAAATGCTTCTTGAAAGGACGTACTTTTGAAGTACTTAAAAAAATCGTCTTTATTCCCAACCGTCTTCACATTTTTCAGTCATTTTATCCTGTATGGAATCATTAAAGCTATCTGGAGAGGGAAAAAATTAAATCCTCTAGCAAGCCCTTCTATAGTTAAGAATCAGGAAATAATTAAGTGTACATATCAGTAATATACAGGGTTTTTTTTTTAAAAACTGATGCTATTCAGAGCCGCCTGTAGCTCGTTCTAATAACTGGATTGATACAAAATTTTGTGAATGGACTAAGAAAACTATGGGGAAAAATAGTTCCAATCACCACCGATAGGGGGAAATGGGGCGCTGTGGTAATTTATGCAACTGAGAATTAGCATAAAATACGGGCAATAAATGCAAATGCAAGTTTTTACTTACGCAAGCGACAGTAGCGCCAATAGTTTAAGTTATAAATGCATGCGAAAAACACCGAGAAACAATTTCAGCTCAGGTTGAAAATGAATCTCACGTTACCGCAGCGCGCGTTACCTGTGAAGTTCTATTATTGTAACCAGTGCAATGCACCAGCCGCTCTTCGTTTACTTAGAACACGCCATAAACTGCGCAAAGGACCTATATCCGTTAATGTATTGAAAGCAATGATTCTGAAATTCGAAGAAACAGGCTCGGTAGCAGTTCGGTCAGGCAGAGGACGTAAACCGGTGGCAGAAAAAGTGATAATGGATGTTTCAACTGCAATCAACGAAAGGGAAAGTGTAAATGATGAATAAAACATGGCATTTTATCCAAATTATTAATTTTGTCTGTTTCTGATGGGTTTTTTTTTTCAATGTACAGCGCCACATTTCCCCCAATCGGCGGTGATTGAAACTAACTTTTTTTGTTGGAATCTTTTTTACCGTGGTTTTCTTAATCCATTCACAAAATTTTGTATCAATCCAGTTATTAGAACGAGCTACAGGCGGTTCTGAATAGCGTAAGTTTAAAAAAAAAAACACCCTGTATTTTAAACAGTTTCAAAAAGTATTTTTTGTAACAAGTATATATTTAACGAAAAAAACTGTGGGTATCTTATATTTTCTTAAGAATAATATAACCAACTGTAATGAATAATAAAAAGCAATGCTCCTAAAGAAAAATAGATATATAATCGCAATCGCAATTGCCTCTTGTAAAGACATTCTTTTAAAATACTTAAAAAAAAAGCTTCATTCCTATTCCCAAAGTTCTTCGTATTTATACTTCCATTCACTCATTTTATCCGGTAGGGAATCATTAATGCTATCAGGAGAGAAAATAAGAAATCATCTGACAAGTCCTTGTAGTTAAGAAAGGGAAAATAATTAAGTGTACACATGAGTAATCTATTTTAAACTGAGTTTCAAAAGTAATTTTTGTAGAAATATATTTAATGAAAAAGAAAACTGTGGGTATCTTATATTTTTTCCTCAGAATGACACAATCAACTGGAATGAAAAATAAAAACCAATATTCCAAAAATAAATAAATAAATAATTTCAATTGTAAATGCTTCTTGAAAGGACGTATTTTTGAAGTACTTAAAAATAAAATTCATCTTTATTCCCAATCGGCTTCACATTTA
The DNA here is from genome assembly GCA_963931845.1 of Maratus michaelseni. Lineage (NCBI taxonomy): Eukaryota > Metazoa > Arthropoda > Arachnida > Araneae > Salticidae > Maratus > Maratus michaelseni. The sequence continues at coordinate 297,124,060 of OZ007591.1, read as the reverse complement.
TCTTTCCCTTCAGTCATTTTATCCGGTAGGGAATAATTAAGGGTTTCGGGAGAGGAAAAAAAATCCTCTTGTAAGCCATTCTGGTAAAGACACCGGATTAATAATTAAGTGGATAGATGAGTAATCTATTTTAAACAGAGTTTAAAAAATGATTTTTGGAAACAAGCATATATTTAATGAAAAAAAACTGTGCTATTTTTCCTGAGAATAATATAATCAACTCTAATGAAAAATAAAAACCAATACTCCTATAAAAAAAATAATAATAAATAATCGCAATTGTAATTGCTTCTCGTAAGATAAGGACATACATTTAAAATACTTTTATAAAAATAACTCCATCACTATTCCAAAACCTCTTTCCATTTATCACTCCTTTCACTTATTTTATCCGGTAGGGAATCATTAAAGCTATATGGAGAGAAAAATTAAGAAATCCTCTGACAAGTCCTTGTAGTTAAGAACCAGAAAACAATTAAGTGTACAAATGAGTAATCTTTTTTAAACTGAGATTCAAAATGTTTATATATATATATATATATATATATATATATAACAAGTATATGTGTAATGAAAAGAAAAATGCGTATCTTATACTTTCCTTGATACTGATATAATCAAGTGTAACGAAAAATGAAAAACATTCATTGTGTAGAAAGAAAACAAAATGGCTAGTCGGATGTGCCAATCCCAAAACTTTCTTCTATCTCACACAGGTTTCGCACACACTAAAAAGAATGAGCACCAATTTATATCAAGGTCTAACTGAATCTAAAAGTTTTATTAAATTCCGTGCATTAGTTCTTGAGATATGACTGTTGCTAAAATCAAGTAAATCATGCAAAATGTAGGATAACAGCGCCACCTGTTAGGAGACTTAGACGAAAACCTAATCAACAAAAACGTATGTCAACGTCTAACTGAATCTGAAGTTTGATGAAAATCCGTGCATTAGTTCTTCAGATATAGTTATCACGATAATAATTAAAAAAGTAGCATAGCAGCGCCACCTGTTGATCTATTTACGGCAAAACGTAAGCAACATCTATGTATGTCATGGTCTAACAGAATCTGAAGTTTGATGAAATTCCGTGCAATAGTTCTTGAGATATATTTATCGTAAAAAACATGAAAAAAAGTTTTATAGCAGTGCTACCTGTTGGTATATCTACACCAAAACGTAATCAGCGTTTATTTATGACAATGTGTAACTGAATCTGAAGTTTGATGAAAATAAGTGCATTAGTTCTTGAGATAGAGCTATTGCGGAAATCGCGAAAAATGCAGTATAGCAGCGCCAACTATGGGGCGATTTTCACCAAAACTAATCAGCAACAATTTATATCAGGGACTAACTGAATATAAAGTTTTTTTTTTTTTTTTTTTTTTTTTTTTTAGTTTCGTGCATTAGTTCCTGAGATAGAGTGCCCACAAAATTTTTGTCACATACAGACAGGCAGACTCACAGACAGACATTTTCTAAAAACAGTCAAATCGTGTTAATGACCTTCTAAAACGTAAAAATCCGTCAAAAACCGGAAGTCGAAAATTTTCATGAATCCGATACTTTCTTCTGGTAAAGACAGAAGAGAGTAATTAATCTCAACTATAAATGTTTCTTGAAAAGGCATTGTGTAAGCTTTAGTTTTATAATAATGCCTAGTAAATTTTAGACGCTGAATACTGTTCTTGATATAATATAAGCGTACATTTTTGTTTTCCTATTTGATAGATTAATGGCCAAAGATGTTACATTTATGTTACCTAAAATGATTTATTTATAAAATTAAGAAAATGTCGATAGAGATATATTCAACTACTGGAGTCTCAGAAAAAGCCTAAGAAAATTTTATATTTTGAAATATATATTATTGATTTTATATTATTTCAGAAATAGTTATCTTTACAGCAATACATAAATATATTACTTCAATTTTTATGACGTATTGGAATTTTATTTCATATTTTCATTTCTTATACGTTATCCATACATCCATCTACACATCCATCACGAAACTGAATGTATGATGCTGTTCTTCTCTTGTTATGGTTCATTGTCATTTAACAGTCATTAACATTTTGTAATGCAGTTTTAATACGCTGACATTTAAATATACGTGAGCATATCAAAATGCACGTCACCAGAAAATAAATGTTTTAACATTTATTTTCATTCTGTTTTTGTTTTTGTTTTCTCTTTTAAAGATAGATTTAGATTTTTGCTATTGATTTTTAATGGTGTCATAAAAAGTATTTCAACCATGATTTCTTATTCTTTAATGTCAGGAAAATCAGTTATTATTACATACTAATGTTTTCAAATGAGTATTATATGGAATTTAGTCCTTAATATACAAAAAAACATTCAGATTTAAATACTCATAAGAATAAGTTAAGTTGCTAGTATACGAGTATGAGATAAATATATTGGGATGGGACATTTGCCGATTAACGGAGTTCACATCACGTTTAACTATCTTATAATAATGTCTACTTCGTTTTTAGCTGTATAACTACGTATTTTTACAGATCTAATATATATCCACCCTTTATTAATCAGAAGACTAATTATATAAAAATATGTAAAAAAAAAGGAGATTGATGTCAGAACGAGACTATGTACTGAGACCATTTCTAAATGTTTCCATTTTTTATCGTGATATAAAAATCAATATTTATCAGACTAATAAAATGTTAAAATTCTTTTATTTGATTTTTAATTATAATTAATAACTAGAATGCGGTAGTCATTACAAACATTTTGCTGTAGCATTAAAATATGTTGATTTAAACCGCTCAATTTGAAACTAAAATGTTTTATAATAAGAGGTAAAGTTCGCTTTATTTCAATCAAGAGTGAGTTATAATGTAAAATTTTAGAATAAAACTATACATAAAGAAAAGTGTCTTAAGTTGGGTATTATAATATAACATTGTACCAAAATGTATATTTGCGTTAAAAACAGCTGTAATATCATTGCAAATAGTATAGCACAGCCGATCTCACTGTTAAGTAATGAATAATAATAATAATAATAATAATAATAATAATAAAAACAGCAAAGATTTTCAAAATACGCAACTTACATATCGCTCACGCGTACGATGTCACAACTCCGAAAATTCATTTTGCATAATATTGCACTAATATCATTGACTTAATGCGCCTTGTTACAGCAAAAATATGAGAAGTGTACTTATCAAGAAATCAACTATATTACATTATACGTCTATTTGTACCCAAAGTAAGTTGTGTGGGTATGTAAATTTATTTAATCCTCCAAACCTTTTCTCCGTCTTTATATAGTTTTACGCTTTTATGTACGATTTTACAGCTGCATGCAGAGCTCAATCATATATTTTTATGTTACAGTAAAAAAAAACCTAATATTATTTTTCCTGTCCAATGAAATATAATATGTTTTGAAGTGCGACCCTTTTTTGTGTGTGAGCAATATTAGGTTTGGTGTTATTCTATCTTATTAATGTGAACATGTAAATATCACGAACATCTTAAAAAACACGATATAAAACAAAATTTAACCTGCAGTAAATTAATAGCAAAGACAAAATATTTATGAGAATTGGTGGAATTCTGTACACTACATTCCTGAGTTATAGAGGCCACATAATTTTTGTTAAACAGTGATAGACAGACAAATAGATTCCAGACAGACATTAGTTCAAAAATAGTCAGATTATATTTATAATATCCCTATTTTCTAAAAATCCATTCAAAATTGAAAGTCCAAAATTTTCACGAATGTATTATTTTCTTAAGGTATCTGACTACGTTTAAAAAGTGGTTTTTGACAAAAATTGTCAAAACGATTTTATTACATTTTATTAAAGCCCAACATTGTACCTTTCAAAAACTGTAATTATTTTTATTGTACTATAAATAGAACCGGAGTTTCAGCGGTTTTTAAACTACTCAACAGCTGTCACTCACACCAGAAGTACTGTGTAAAGGATCGGAAGTACTATTTAAAGGTACTAACTGGGAGGGGGGAAAAAGCAAAATTATGGCCTTCTAGAAATAAACAAAGGCTCAGTACTTGAAAAAAAGAGTATGGCTCATAAAACAGTGAAGTTTGGATGCAAATTACTGTGGAAATTCTTGTAGTAAAACATAAAACTAAACTTTAAATGCATTTTTTCGATAATTTTTCGAGAAAATTTCACGCAAAACATGATTTCTCAAAAAGTTATTAAAACATCTCTATGAAATTTAAAGTGCACGTTGTTTACACTATTGTGACGGCAATGAACTAAAGATTTAATTTTAGAATACATATTTTTTGTCTTATGAGTGTTTTCGTGGAATGACATCAATGAATTTTATGAAAATCAGCATGTAAAAAGGTGCGATATGCTATATAAATTTTGAAACATTTAAAATATCTCTTAGATTTTAGTTCATTGCCTTCACCAATGTCACAAGTATGATGTGTAAAAATAAAATTAAGATACATACAGTAGAATGTTCTGCAGAGTGTTTTGCGTATTGGGTCAAAATTCACTAAATTTTACCACAAAATCCCCCATTTAAGAAAATTTCATCAATGAATGAAATATTTTTTGCTTTTCTTCACAGTTTCTAGTCATATTCTTAATATAAATATTATCAAAAAATAATGAAACAGCTTTTTTGGAAAAAATTGCTCCGTACGTAGTCAGGCACCTTAATATAAAAATAAGATAAATCATATCAAATAAAATATATTTTAGGCAAAATTAAGGTTTTACATACAATGCTTTTTTATTATTATTTCATTCACATTTGTTGAAATTGAAGACATTATATTTTAAGTTCTTTCACGTATAAGTGTTTTTCCTGGGCACGCAAAAGAAAGGAACTCTGCAGTTATGCAGCTACTTTATATTTAAATCTTATTTAAGGAAAATAATATGTCTCATAGTATTTTATCATGAATACTTTCTTACATATATATTTTGTATTAAGTGCGGAGGTGCGTTTTTAAATTACATATGACAAAGAAATGAAAACCTTATAGGGAACATGTTTTTATGTAGTATTTAATACGTTAACCTTTAACAACCTGGACGGATTGTAGTGGCTAAAAAGATATGCGGCGTACCATGACCGTCAGGACGTTTGAAAAGCAAAATAAGAACTCTTAATAGTATTGTTGTTTAATGCAGGAACGGTTTAAAAAAATAAACACCAACTTATTAAACAAATACTGGTTCCATTAGAATTAATATAATACGGACCGTAACATAAAATATAGAAATTACTCCCCACCCCCCACCCTCACAAGAAAAAAGGGTGACGTGTTTCACACTCCAAGGCCTTTTAAGGCCTGAATATTTACTTTTGTTGACATTTTTCTTTATTCCAATGCCTAGTAATAAAAAAAATAACAAACACCAAATTTATATTGAAAAATTCATTGAGAAAGAAAATGGAATAAATTAGACAAATAAATGACCGGAGCATTGCGTACGCGAGTAGCGTGTTACCAGTGAAAATAATGCAAAATAGCATAAAACCACAAAATTCAACTATAAACATTGGTTCAATACTGAATGGTCTTTGAGAAGAGGACAAATAAGACGAATATGTCACTCAGATAATTATTTTAGAGGAATTATTTATCGGAGATAAGATTTGACAAGAAATCAAATGAAATCGACTATAAAATGATTTTTTCATTAATACAAGTTAAAAACAAATTCATTTTTAGTGCTTCATACAAAACTGCATTCAAAAGTTTGCATTAGGCCGAAAATTATGCTGAAATGAACTTGCTAAATGGAAATTATAGCTTGCGCTGTGAAAATATATAAATGTTTCTTAATATACAGAATTATAATATTTCCATGAACGAAAGTATGAAATAAAGTCAACATTTGAAAGTTATATCAACCTTTTAAAGTTATAGCCGTAGATAAATTGAAAAAAAAAAAGAAAGAAAGAAAAAGAAAAAGAAAAGAAAAAAAAACGAAAAAAAAGATTACACTGTGAAAATGGAAATTTACATGTTGGGGGATTTAAATCACGAAATGTCATTAGAATGACTGTTTCATATATATTTATTTGTAGAGGAAAATACTTTAAAGAGATACAAAATGCCTTGCTGGAAATTTAATCATCAAACATATTGTGTGATTTATTATTTAGTTACTTACAGGTGTACGTAATTACTGTCGCTTTCATGTGTTTATTTATATACATTTTTATTCAGTGTTTAAACAAGGAAATGAGACTTAATGAATAGAGGTTGGGGCGATAAAAACTTACGCAGACTAAACTGATTAAATTCTTCTGCTAAAGGAAATACATTAAACGTAAATTTCACTAATAAACGATAATACTAATCAATACACAGGATATTGACAGAATTTCAAATGTTTAGACCTTATACACAGAATTGCTCCTGTTTTTCACCCAAAAAGGAACGTTGCAACTTATTCGAATTTCATTTGTTTACAAAAAAATATTCCATACTTTTTTATCATAATTATTTGCAATCTTGTTTCTTGAAGTGCGTTTTACTATTTTTGCTAGTGTTAAAAAAAATCAATATGTAGGCTTTAGTGTTTCATATATAATGACATTTTAGTTTTTTTTGAAAAAGGGTTATGATATGTACATGAACGATATGTGTATATGTATATATATATATATATATATATATATATATATATATATAATAAGTATCTATTACGATATGTATGTTATTATATGTATTATACATCTCGTAATGAATTTAATAGTCAAATATTTACTTTTCTTTGATTAACATTCATGACTACCTTTAACCAATAAGACATATCACGCGAATTTATCAATGAAAATTGAAATTGTTTTTATTGGCATTTCCTTTTACGTTGAATGCAGTATTGACTTATTAGCGTAATATTCAGAGATAATACATGTTGTTTATCAGTAGAGTAAATATAGAAACGTATTCTAAGTAAAGTGAAAAAATATAATTTTTTTACAAATTACTATGATATCATGGAGCATAAATGTGATTACATAATTATTCTGAATCATGAAACAATATCATCAATCCCATTGTTTAAGTTAAGAAAACATTCTTTTGATTTTCAAAACAAAAACTTAAAAGGTTTTCGAAAAGAAAGAAAATTAAACAACTGCATCAATACTATTAAAACAGTGTAAATATCAATGTTAATATAAAATTGTAAACCGTTCTATTTAAAAAGATAAATTGTAGCAGTTTATATAAATTTACCAATACAAAAACTTTAATGTCAGAATGAAAATGCATATTTTAATCATTTACAGATATTTTTAATATTTATTATGACATAAATCATAATTTATCTTAACAGTAACACTTTCATATGCAATGATCGATATTTAAAATGACATAAAGTAAGAAGAATAACGTTACAAGTTGTAAAATAATACTTGTGAAAATTTAAGAATTAACATTCTGTGATAAATTTATATTTTTATTTGTTTGCTGAGGTTTTATTACGCTGAAATGTTTTTCTCTACTCTCAAGAAAACGAATTGTGCCAGTTGTTCAACAACTTTGTATTTAAATGTAATTTAATGTAATAATATTAATATTTTTTCATGACTATTTCCACTCATGTTTACATAATAAACTGATATTGTTTTTGAAACAAAAACCTTTTTTAAAAGATTAATGTTATATAAATGATATTTCGTATCCAATTTAAACGTCAAATATTTACATTTTCACGATTACCATTTAAGACTACCTTAATGTAATGAACCTCAGCACGCATGTTTATCAATTGACTATGAAATTGTATTGACGATATTTTTTCAAGTATTAAGCAGTGTGGTATAATACTATGAAATTCAGAGGTAATATCAATTCCCTTCAATAAAATAATAACACATATGGCCGTCGAATATGAAAGATTGTAAATAAATGAAATATGTTGCTGTAGAATCAAGAATCCAAAATTTGAATTCTAGAATATTCCAAATTATAAGTTATACAAACGTTATTCTGATTTAGTAAAGTTGGAATAATCTCTTTTGCGTTTTAAATTACTCATATTGATTACATTTAAAACAGTTTTAATACAGTTACTATAGTTTAAAAAAGTAAAAATATAATGAATTTTATAGTGATTGCTTTGATATGTTCTATATATAATTATATCTTATTTCTTGTAAAATTGGAAAGGAATTTATTACTGGAATCTTATGAAAGTAATAGTATTATATACACCAAATTCAATTTTAGATTAGAATATTACATTACAATTAATTAGTATCCAATATACAGAAAAAAATGTACATATGGTACAGACAACATACATAATACACGAAGCACTGATTTAGTAGATGTATATAAGAAAAATCTTTTATCTTTTCCTACATTCACGATATTGAAACAATCAAATAGTAAAATAAATTGTGTGGTATGCAGAATTTTGTCTATACTCGACAAAAGCCTTCAAACATGAGATATTAGAATGAATTCAGTAAGAAAACTTTTTTATGTACCATTACAGATATATTTGTAAAGTGCTATTGCATATAATAAATGCATTGCAAAAAAGTCGTAAATTACTTAAAATGTGTTTATTGGATTCAGTTTACAGAAATGCGATCGTAGTTATTTTTCATTATATGAATGGACATTAGAAAAAAAAATTTAAAAATAAGTTAATTAAGATATAATTTTCTTCGAATCTTTTAAGAAAAATGTTGAAAACGTGTTTTTTAGAAAACTTGTTGACAACTTGTATTTTACATTGCCTACATAAAATGTTCAAAACAATTTCTGAAATGTAAAAATGTTAAAGTTCGTTTAATTTGTTTTATTTAAAAGATATGGTATCTTTTATATATCATTTATGAAGGACAATAAATTAATTTCGATAAGCTAAACCATTGTTTCATAATTCCCGTTTATGTTTTTGGTATTTCTAAATATTACAATCATTTAGGGCCGAAAAACTTGCTAGTAATTCATAAACTATAAGAAATCTGAACCCGAGGGAACATATGCATTATGTTTTTAAAAAAAATTACACAATTATTCTTGGCACGGAAAAAAATCATAAATAAATAAACAAGTAAATTGTTATAAGTTTATTTTTCAAATTTTCATAAATTATTTTTTAAATATAATAAAGTTAAATGTGAAAATCGAAAAAAAATACGATTTTTATATTGCTAGATATGCGTTGTCATTAGACGCCATATACGTTTACATAAATTATTTTATATAGTTCAGATATACTGATTGTAAGAAAAGTGACTGAAATTAATTTGAAATACTATTATTACTCTATTTCTACTAAAATTATTTCCTCGTGATAAAATTCTTTCTTTCTGAATATTTCCAAAATTGAGCATAAAAGTATATTTATGTATATCATGGAATGTACATATTTGCATTCATTAAATATAGGAATTGATTCAACTTATGTATATATAGAAATAATAATTATGAAAAAATGACTTCATTAATACCGGATCAATCATTATATATGTTTCTCCAGGGATGTCAAATTTCTTTAAATAATAGTTCATCTGATAAATGACACAAAGAACCACACCCATTTAAATTAGAATAATAAAGAATTTTTCAGAAGAGAAAATGTCTTTGTGTTCAATAATAATAATTCAAAAGTTCCGATATACTGATTCTAAGACAGGTGACTGAAATTCATTTGAAATATGATTATTATTATATCTCAACCAGTATTATTTTTTCCTTAATCAAATGCTATTTTTCTGAATGTTTCCGAAAATGAGCATAAAAACCTGTTTTTGTATTGGGTTGTCCGAAAAATTTGTGCCGGTTGCAAAAATCAATTAGTACAGGAAAATTCTAACACTTAATTATTATACATTAATCCGATATCTAATGTTTAATAATTAACGGGCAGAATTTTCCGGTACGAATTGATTTTCTCAACTGCCACGAATTTTACAGACAACCCAATATATCCTAGAAAGTACATGACTGTATTCATTAAATCTAGGAATTGATTCATATTATATATATAGATAAAATAATTATGTAAAAATGACTTCATTAATACCTAATCAATCATTATTTATGTTTCTCCAGGGATGTTAAATTTCATTAAATGATAGTTCATCTGATAAATGACACAAGAAACCACACCCATTTAAATTAGAATAATTACAAAAAATTAGAAGAGAAAATGTGTTTGATTCAATAATAATAATTCAAAAGTTCCGATATACTGATAAAGTGACTGAAATTAATTTAAAATGCGATTTCTACCAAATATTGATACCATGTTTCTACCAAAATTATTTTATCTTAATAAGAAATATGTTTATTTTTTTCCAGATCGCAGAGAATAATGTCAGTTATAAGCAATACAAATTAATTAATTAATTAAAAAATAATTAAACAAACTTTGCCATATTACACATAAATATATATTGAGATAGATAGATTTATAGAATAGCTAGGTAGACAACAGACAGACATATAGAAATATAGGTATCTAGATACATATACATATAAATTATTAGGTATATAGATAGATATAAACATATAAAGATATATATATATAAATACAGATACGTATATTTCTAAAAAAAAAAATCTATGTAAGTTCAGAAAAATGTTACATAAAAGAGTTAACATACTATCTTTAAACAAGCTTTAAATTCAAACTTTCAAATAAAGACTACTGGAAATAATTGTTAATTTATATCAAATATATTTTATTCTAAATTAAATTATACACCTAAGACAATTGAACTATATAAAAAAAAATAAACTTATAAGCTCAAGCAATCGTTAAAACAGGATGTTACATTTGAAATGTTACAAAACATCAATTATTTGTCTGTATTATATTCTATGCAAAAGAATAGTAATTAAGATGTTTTATTAAAAAGTAATATTCATTAAAAATCCATATTTATTAAACAATAGTTATTGGTTGACAAGTTCTTAGCATATAAAACCGTATATAACGAAATAAACTTTGTTTAATTTATTTAGCTATTTCCTCTATAGAAAAGAAAATCAAATATCAAAGGAAAAAACTGTAATTTTTCACAAAATTGTTCTAGACTAATTATAAGACTATAATATTATTAAGTAATGTATTTTTTATAATTGATACTAAGATAATTAAAGACCCTATATTATAATAGCCTGTTGACAAATTATCACAATAAGTGAAGAAGTTAAAAACACAAATGATGAATAAATATATCAGTTGGAAAATATTTGCATATGTCACTCATTTTAAACATTTTATGTAATTTTTTACTACGTTTTATCATAAAATTTTCCGTTGTTACATATTTGAAAGGAAAATGTATAACGTAGTATTTACATATTACGGTGTCTAATACTAATCAGTGCTTTTAGAATTATTAGTAAACATCAAATGAATTCATCTATGAAATATTTTTTAACATAAAGTTCACATTTCATCGAAGGCTGTTTTAATAAATTCACAGTCTTAATATACGTGTACACATTGGCATTTAAAATTAATATTTTTTTAATATTTTTTTAATCTTTACGAAACATAGTATGTGAGGAAATAATATTCATTTTAAATAAGAAAAATATTTTCTCTTCATTCATTATTTCACTAATGTATGAAGTAAAAGATAATACTCAAGTTCCGGCAACTGTTCTCAGACAAGTGAAATAATTCTAATTACTTGTTAGTATATAAACAATCAATTGTTATTATATTAGCATATTACAGACCACTATATTTTCCAAAGATGGAATTGGGTAAGACTTTAAAAAAACCACCCTAAAATGATCATTATTATACAAAAGTTTAATTACAAATGAATTAAATTAAAATACCTTCTTTCCTTTGAATAAAATTTAGGGTGATAAAACCTTACACAGCTAATCTATAAAATTTATATACCTTTATATATTTATATTACCTTTCCGGACGTTAAATTATTAATTTACGCAAATTAAGGGATATAAAATAATAATATTATAATTTTGTTTATCAGGCAAAAGAATGCATATCGATTATTATTATTATACCAAAATAATATTCTTACCAATGTCCATAGAAATCAATTAATCAACTGAATTACAATACATTCTTTCCTCTATATAAAATTTCTGGTGATGAAAAATTACACCACTAATCTGTCCCTCCCCTATCTGTCTCTCTCTCTCTCTCTCTCTCTCTCTGCGTGTGTGGGTATATATATATATATAATCACATATTTTTATTTATCAGATAAATAAGGACAGTAGTGGAATTTGTAAGGAAATTCAGAATATTTTTCTCTTATAATGAATAAAATGAAAGGGGTGGTGGATACTTGATTTTAAAGATCAAAATTTCCCCTTCAGTTTATTTAACGTCAGCATTTACATTTTTTTTTGTTTATTTTTATGTAAATAAAATATCAGTAACAGATAATCTATATGTATATAATTTGGCAGCGTGTCCAGAAGTGATTTCTAGGAATAAGTTGTATATGAATTCATAGAAAAACATAATTAATAATGATTTCATTTCATAGAAATGTATACATTAAAGCATGCATAATTCCTTTGTATATGCAATTTTTATTCTTAAACCGAAATAATCATAGAAAACTTTATCTATCTCTTTTTTATTCCTCTTTCTTTTTTTTTTCTTTGCGAAAATAATGTTAAAGGTATTTGTTATCATTTCCACAAGTAAGAAAATATTTTCTATTCATTCTTCGTTTCACGTAATACTGTGAATGCAGATAAGATTAGGCATAACCATTTCCCCCCTCAGATTGGATGCAATCCAACAATCTAATGCCTTGTTTGACTTTTGAACGTAGTAATTTCCAAATATTAATGATGAAAAAATATTTTATATTTAAAAAACTTTTTCAATAAATAATAATAAATAAAAAGTAATTCCATATCTAACAGTTAACAAGATTGTTTAATAAACAATTAATATTAATTTTATGCTACACCATAAAATATTGCTTTTTCATTATTTTTCAGGAAATATGGCTAACGTATATTGAAGTCGAGGACGAAATAATAAAAGTTTTTTACTAAATTTACATTTAATATACAAAATTTTATAGAAAGCTTTTTTTTTTAAACATGCATAATCTTATAGTTTACGCGCAAAATGTTTGCTTTTACGAAATTGAAATAAGGTTTAAATCTCTCTACTTTGTACTATAATTTTCCTAAATAAATATGAAAAGAACATTTTTAGCAATAAATTATTTTTAACCGTTTCTTCTTTCTAAATGATAAAAATGTTACATATAAGATAAAACTCCAGGAGACGTTTCTTCTTAGATTGTGTATAGGGCAGCTTAGTGATTTGCTAGTCTTTTCAACAGTGCAACTGTTTAATATTACGGTTGGTTGGTTGATTTATGACGGCCCATTATATACACGAGGGATATAGGCCCTAGGGGGTTGCCCTCCGCTAATATTAGGGATGTAAAATTAATTGATATTAAACAGTTTCATTTTCTGTATTTTATACGTAGCTTATTCTTTAAACATAACCCTTCATTGTGCAACTCTTCAGAAAATATTTCTAAAACTATTAGTGACGCATAAACACAATTTGCCTGGCATTTTCATGTATCAAAAATCAAATATGTTATGGATTGTTTCTAAAATCATAATTTAAATTTTTAAAGAAATTTATTTGATACATTAATTTAACCATGGTTTTATATGATATTATGTGAATGCTGAAAATGTAAGGAAAAGAACTACATACATTAACATAACGTACAAGACCAAATTTTAAATAGCGAATATATAATAAATATATATTTCTTAAATTTTAATATGATTTGTAAAAATCTGATTCTATAGAAAATTAGTCTAAACCTTATAAAAAATTTCCATGCATTTATCCTTAAATTAAAGTATATAAAATCATTAAAAAAAATTATTCGACTCTAAAATTTAAAAAAAATAAAAATTGGAAACATGTTGTTCCTTTTGTATTATATCAAAATAAGGTGGGACAAAATATATAATAATTGTTAAACAAATAAAAAAAATTAGAACATTTTAAATGTGAATGTCTATCTGCGAAGAATTATGAGTACAAAATTAAAATTATACTTAAGCTTCATCCAAATCTTTTAATAGCCTCTTGTAACAATTGTACTACAGTTAATAAAGAAAGAAATATGCCTAATTAAAAAAAAAGAAAATAAAAGTGTCGGTAAAATATGTCTGTACTGCATTTACTACAGTCATTTTAGTACTTCTTTTGACAAATAGCAGAAAAAATTAGAACAAAGCTGGATTTTTGCACAGGTGCTCTGTAAGGTATGTAGTTTAACATAGTAAAAGTCCTCATCGGTACGATTTGAGCTTTCGCCGCCAGGGGGCGCGAAGGATCTTGAAAATTGGTTTTTCGTGAATATCTGATTAACGATGGCATCTAGAAAAAAAAGTTCAATTTAAAATATGTAGAAAATTTAATTTCCTACAAAAACGGTCCATAACATTTTTTGTCACACCAACCCTTCCCTGTCAAATATCAGAAACAGTGAACATAACTGGAAAAAAATAGGGAAACAGTTGTATTGAACTCACCCAATAAGCAGAACAAATACCTATCTACTTTCGAACCCTATACCTCTTCTTCTGTCCTTTTCTCTGTAGACTGATTTCGCAACCTGGTAGTCATTGTCGTGGCAGTCCGTGCTTATGTCGAAATATACCACGTGCTGGTATCTTTGCCGTGTTTTATTTCAATTGGTGAGCATTTCGCTGGTATTAAATCACTCTAACTTACTGAATGAAATATTCTTTGTGTGTTTTTAGAAAGTAAATAATGTTATTTTCTACGCGTATTGTAGAAAGTTTTAAATAGTTTTGAGAGTGTAAAATGACTTTTTCGTGATTGTTGATAAAAAGCGTTAAAATCTAGATTAACGAAGTATTTTGTCTTGTATATGGTGAGAGCTGCGTTCTGAAAGATTGCAAAAAATGCACTGAAGTCACTTGTGACCTCAAGTTTGGAAAGAAATGACAATAATTGGACAGCATTTGAAGAAATGAAGAAAACAATAGTGGAAATATAGTTCATCCAACGTGTAAAAAAATTATACAAGAAAGAAATCTGTTAAATCGTACAAGAAATCTGTTGCATAAAACCATCAACGTCCACACAAATTACACCGTTAAATGAAAAATTGAGAAAGACAGTCGCTTGTTTGAATTCAGTGAAAATTTTGTACTATGTTCTAATACATTGGATGAAGTTTTATACGGAAGGAAAAAATAAATCTCTAAAGTACTGCGAAAAAGTGATAATAGTTAAATCTTAGAGGTGAAAAACAGTCAAATTGTGTCTGAAATGAAGACAAATGCGGCAAAGAAGTCAGTAAGCGTTTATCTAATGTTATTGACTTTGTTGCAGCTGAAGCAAGGTACCACCACAAATTCTTTATAAGGGTTTTTTACCAAGTAAGTGAAAACCAATAAATAAGGAAAGGGCATGCTTACAAACAATGCCATCAACCAATCTACATTTTCTCCTTAGCGATCATTGCAGAAATCATCATGGCGATGCAGACCAATTATATCACAGATCTTTTTATCGTAGACTAATCAGACCGATTGAACACTTGTGAACAATAGTAGTCTTAAGGACTGTCAGGTATTTCTCGCTTCCCCACAGTGACGTCAGCTGTACTTTCCTCATACAGGAGTGTCGTATAAAGTTATATTTCCTATATCTTAAGAAACTACTTTGGTAAATGAGCAACCATTTTTTATGTTTACTCTGACGAAGTTTATAATACAAAAGAGGCCAAATGAACTCATCGGTATTCGAAAATTTTAACTCTCAACATCGATCCTAACGAAGAAATGAATGAGTCAATTAATCAAAAATTTTTATCTAATCATCAAAAAAAGACACACCTCATCTCTATTCTGAAGGAGAAATTTATCGAGAATGGTTTCGAAGCGAAAAAGGCAGAGGGAAATGCTGACACACTTATTGTTAACGCAGCCATTGAAGTAGCAAAGTTTGGTGCGCTGCCTGCGATTGCAGGCGACTATGCTGACTTACTCGTATTGTTGACTGTCTTAGCACCTCCAGAGACAGAGATATTTTTAATAAGCCTCGAAGAACAAGAATTACAACCACCTTGTATTCGTCACGCAGTCTCAATAATTATGCAGTTCAGAAAGATCATATATTGTTTCTTCACACTTTTTGAGGTATTTACACAGCAATGCTTGGGAAAGGCAAAATGTCGTTATTAAAAATTTCGAACAGGGAAGGAAACCGTAACATACAGCTGCCAGCACTTTTAAAAGTGTCAAAGCATCCCAATTTGAAATATTCGAGGAAGGGAAAACCTTTTTCTTGCTTTATATGGTGATAAAGCAGAAATTTCTCTGATCAAGTACCATTACACATGTTTCAAGAAAGGAGTTGCTGTTGGTGGAAAAAGTTTTTCATAGTTACCGCTTAACCGTGGACGCAGCTAGATTGCACAGTTTATGTGTTTATCATCGAATACAATATTGGTTGGGCAATAAACTTCTTCCTGAGAACTGGACCTGGCTAAATGCACTTATTTTGTCTCCAATTCCAGCTACTTACCGCCCGCACAAAAAAATATTATTTAATCCAATTTTTGTACTTTCTCCAAAGGATGTTGCAAAGCGTGTGGATGCCAAAAAACTGGATTCAAGTGTTCTTATATCTGCATAAATTGTTGCGGAGTTTCATGTCACAATGCAAGTTAAATTGAATTAGAAGATGAGGAGGATACTGACAATATCATGTCCATTGCAAGGAATGAGGGATCGCTACACCTGAGTTTAGTGATGATATCGAAGGCCAACCAGAAAATAGTGAAGGTAATACAACAACTGAAGAAAAAATACAGATGACGAAATTAAATCGAGTGAAAAAGTTGTAGATGTGCAAACGACTACTCAAGCAGTCAAATTATTGAGATTTGAACAAGCCAGTCATTATATGTTGATTAGGCATAGGAGGGAAACTAGAATTTTAGAAAATGCGCTAAATGCTTTACCTCAAGGGTGGTATGGAAATCAGTATATTATACATTCACCTCTTTTCTTCAAAAGTAAGAATTTTACACCTTTCAAAATATAATTTCTTTGAAAATAGCAGCAGGTTTTTCGTATTTTTATCGCTTTTCTTCCAAGTACGTCCACTGTTCTTGATTTTTGACAAAGAAGTATTGATGAGACAAAAAAATGTTAAACACACTTTTTGTAGGAAATTAAAATTTCTACGTCTTTGTAATTAAACTTTTTTTCTAAATGTCATCCTTAGATATTCTCAAAAAAACGATTTTCAGGATCATTCGCGCCCTCTGGTGGCGAAAGCTCACACCGGATCGATGAGGACTTTTAGTATGTTAAACTACATACCCTAACTAGCACCTGTGCAAAAATCCAGCTTTGTTCTAATTTTTTCCGCTATTTTTACTAAAATGACTGGACTAATTCGAACGATAAATTAAGTTATTACAATGTCGCAGTTAAATGTATCTTGAATAAAATGTAATGTTGGAATGTATGTACATGCTTCTTATAAAATAACTTCTGCATTTAAGCTTCAGTTCTATTTTGAAAAATACCATCATTGTATATTTCTGTGTAAATCATAATTTTTTCATTTTATATTAAAGGAGAACAAACGCAATATTTAATTTTATAACACTTTACATTAAAATTAATAGTATTTAGAATAAATAAATTTTTTCATCATCTCAGGATTTTGTTTTTTTACAAATATTCTTCAATACAAATACATGTATAATATAATTAATTAATTAGGTATTTTGTAACCTCCTCCACTAAAAAATATTGCTCCTTAGCTTTGAAATAAGGTAAGACTCATTCTCCTTTTGTCACGAAAATCATCGTTTAAAATTATTTATGCACGATTTTTAATAATATCAGACGCAACATTTAAGTTTTCACTGTGCTGCTATATATTTTTTTTTTACATTTACGTGATATGTTATTGTTATTAATATACTTCTACATTTTTTCGTTTCTTACATTAACAATGTATATAAGACTGTGAAAAGAAATGAATGGTTCACATTTTTTATTTAAATGATTTTTTTTTTAGTCATTATAAATGTTATATTGAAGCTATTCTAAGATTTAGGGGGATATACACAGTAAAAAAAAGCAACACACCTTTCGTCTTTTTTTCTCTCTCTCTGTTTTTGGAAATATATTTATTTTACAACCAGATAACAATATTTCCGACGTATTTTTTTGCACGGGCTGTAAAACCGTTAATAAGAATTTCAAAGTGTTTGGACAACAAAAGCTATTTTTTTAAAAGTATTAAGCGATCCTGCAGGGTTCGTACGACTTCTGGAATTTTGCTACTAAGAAATTCTTCGGAACCAGTATTTTCTTACAGAAAATATTTCCTTAAAAGAAGGCGAAGTGCCACGAGTTTAACCGAGATTTATTTTTTTATATTGAAAATACTGTTGAAACGCCTGGAAAAATCCCTGATCCGTACGAACCCTGGATCCTACTTGGAAAAAAGAAGAAAATGTCTTCTTACTATTTGACTATTCTGTCATTAAAAATAAATATTCACACAAAATTGGGCTAAATATGTAAAATAATAGAAATTTGTGGTTAATTTAAGGTTTTATCACTGATCTGGACGCGGGCAATCCGGGCGGATCAGCTAGTATATATATATATATATATATATATATATATATATATATATATATATATATATATATATAACTAGGAGTATTTTACGGTTTCGTGGATGGGGCATCAAAAGTATAACTCATAGTAAAGATAAGTTATTTCGTCAAATATTGTCAATATTAAACCTAAAAATAGTAATATTATGCTCCTTATAACATATCAAATAAAACCCCCAAAATATTAAAACAATAAGAAAAAAAAATAAGAAAAATTATTTTCCATTATATATTAAAAACAGACAGTTATGTAATACCTTCTAAGTTTTAGTATTTTCGAGAATTCAAATCAGTCGTGTATTCCTAACTTGCTCTCGGAATATTTTATATTGCTTCGTAACACGAAATAACGAAATTCCGTTTAGATAAGGAACTATTTTAAAGTTTTTATGCATTGGAAGTCATCCAACACGACAATTACTATGCTGGTATTTCAAATGTTGCGTTTTCTGGGCCGTTTAGGAGATGCATGCAATAAATATGTACCTATTTAATACTAGAATTGCTTTTCAGTTTTATTCAAAATATATTTTATCTTACTTTCTCTTCTTTTTTTAAAAGCTTACAAAACATAATCAATTTATTTGTTATTATATATTTTCTTTTACTTATTTATTTATTTATTTACTATCAGTCACTCATTTTATTATATGGTATATATGTGCTATTGCTGCTTTATTAAAACTTTTATGTAACAAAATCTAATAAAACTTTAGTTAGTTTTCAAATATTATCACCCAACCTTGTTGAATAAAAAAATATTTTTTTTTTATAATTGAAATAAGCTTTTCTGCAGCTTGCATATTTCTTAATTGAATATGTTTAATATACATTAAAAAATAATGTATTTAAGGCGATATTACACCATATTTTAATACGTTGTATAGAATAGATATATTTGTTGTATATAAGTTGTATTACTTTTTTCATGTTTGTGTATCTTTTTTATTTTACCTATGATATAAAATCCGTAAATTTCCAATACAAAACACAATAAACACACAATAAACTCACAATAAACAATACGCCCGTTGCCACAATGTTATTGCCGTCCACAAATTAAAAATTAACAAGGGTAACACTCAACCATCGTACCAACCAACCACAAGAAGAAACGATGCAGAATATTGTGGCAACGGGCGGATTGTTTTTCGCATTTGAAAATTTTAAAAGCAATACAAGAAAATTTTCCTGAAGATGACCATAGATGGTGGTCGAAACGTCGATATTTTTAATATTAATGTATGTATAAAATTTTAAATTTGTATACACCATTCAGTAAAAATATGTGATGTTTTATATTCACTTCTTTAATGTTGTAATATTTCATGGTGTAATCGTCCAGCATTTATATTAAAGAACATTATGTTGTGAAAATTTGTTCTAATAACGATAACAACAAATATGATTGTATGAAAGAAAATGATTTACAAAATAATTAAACTTAAACTTTGGCATATAAGATATTTGTAGAAATACATACAAATGCTTAAACGAATTATATTTTAAAATAAATTTTATAGAAATACATATTTTAATAAGATGTCTTTATTCGATTTTTAAGTGCTGAAAGAAAATATGGCTATCAGGCATTATCGTACAAACTGTTTGTTTAGAAAAGGAAAAGAAGGAAAAGAAAATCAAGAAACTTTCTATCAGAAACTTATTTGTTCTTATATTATACTTCCAAACATCTTCAAAAACGGCTTTACTATTTTTGGAAAAAAATTGTTCTTTGGAAGAAGACGTTAAAAATCAATTTTGCTACTTTAAAATAACTGTCAGAAACTTTCACAAGGACTGCGTTTTCATAACATTTTCTTTTTAGAAACTTCATTGGAGTGCTTTGTTAAATCAATTTTTTTTATTTTATTTTTTCCCTTTGAAAAGTTATATATTGGAAAAATGTTTATATTAACCTTTTTTTTTATATACACAAATGAAACAAAATGTATTTTTTACCCTTCTTTACATAAAAAGTCAAAATGCCTGTCAAAATTCCGAAAACTTCATTTCAAGAAGATCAGGAAATATTCATTTTCGTTTAATTTTATTTTTTTAATGGTATAGTGAGAAATGATTTTATAGGAAAGTTTTCATATCACTTTAAAACGACGAAGATATTTGGAATGCAAATTAAAACTGTTAACTGACAAATAAGTGCCACAGTTAATAATAAATTAGGAGGAAAGAAAAATTACCGCGAAAATATATTGCTGATTATTTGAGAAAGAAATTTTTGAATTAAATAAATGTAATTTTTATTTGGACGGGATTTGGATTTTTTTAAATTTTTTATTTCGCTTATGTCGATTCTAATAGTCACAAAAAAAACGGTGAGTCCTGTTATATTGATTCATAAAAAATAAATAATAACTTAAAACTGAACTTTTAAGAAATATTTTATATACATTAAAATACACAAATCGTGTGTCTCATACGTGTATCAATCGTTAAATACACATTCTTCCCTCGTACACTTCTTATAAATTATAATTTGCATCTTTGAAGGATTGTTTTTTTTTTTTTTTTTTTTTACTCATTTTTAATAAGTTGTAATTTTTAGGTCTTTAAGTAAAATTAAGTTAAAATTAGATAAATATGGAAGAAATTAACATTTAGTACCAGGGTAATATAAACAGTTATTTTTCGAAAAAAGTAGCTTAGGGAATTTTCAATTAACTGCATTTTCTGCAGAATCAGCATAGCCATTTTAGAGAGTGTCTACAATTTTTTTATAAAAGTATGTCTATATTTTTAAAGGATATTATGAATTAGTATATACTTATATATAAACATAAAAAAATAAATAAACTCGAAGTCATAAACATTATGTCATGGTTCAAAGAAGCTATGTGAGTATTGATAGAATAAAAAATATATTTGTCTGTTTCATATATTATTATGGACTATAACATATTGCTTAATCTTTCTCATGATATAACAATGGAAATCATGCACGTAGTCAACGCCAAAAAAAAACATTTGTAATAATACCTGATAATAGATTGGTAATATATAACTGAATAAATTAAAAAAAAAAATAAATAATTAAATAATTAAATAACTAAAATTATTTGCAGATAAACATAAAGTAAAGCCGCTTACAAGAAACAAAATGCAGATTTTCTTTAATAAATAAATAATTATTGTTTCTAAGATTTTCACGAAAATTAAAAGTGAAATTCTGAATACCAATAAAATCTTAAGGAAATAAGTTAGTTACACCGATACTCTTTTTTAAATATCATTGTTAATATAACCATTTATAATTTACGAAACATCTAAAAGAAAAGCTTAAAATTTAAAACATATACTTTTATCGAGTAAATAATTAATTCCCTTTTGAAAGAAATGGAAACCGTTTATGACTGAGAAGGTTTCCGTTTCAGTGCTCATAATATTATATATAATAAGGTTCAGAAAAATCTCTTAAATACCATCGATACATATGCCAAGAAGAAGCTTTGCTATTAGTTACGTAAGAAAAATATCGATTTTCGATACTTTTGTATTCAATAAATGGAGAAAAAATGAATAACAAAAAAGAAAAAAATTAACTTTTGTTAATATATGATTTTTTTTTCTTTTCACGATTAATTAATAAAATTAGATTATGCTTCAAAAGAAAACAATCAATATATGTTATAGGACGATACAATAATATATTTAATGGCACGCATGTATATGTTCCATTTAAAGTTTAATTTAACATCTTTGAGTGTATTAACTCTAGTAATTGACATATTGTGATACAATACAATAAAAAAATATAAATTTGCTCTAAAACATTTTTTTTTCTGTTAAGACCTTGTTGTATGGTGCAAAAATTATAAAGACGAGGAATGAATAGCCTAATGTAAACCAATGAAAAAATTTTAACAATGAATTCTGCATCAACAAGCAGAGCCTGATTACCAATGTGGCACACTTTCACCAGTAAAAAAGGATAGACATTTTTTCCTTATTCATGGTAATAATTTTGCATGAACAGGGCGTTTTAAAAAGACGAAATTTTCTATTAAATTTTGCCGGTGGTAGTGTGCCCCATCGATAATCGGGCCCTGTCGACAAGTTTGCACATTAATTTCAGCTATGCATCCATACGAAGCATTTATGTTTAATGTTGAATATTTGTGTATTCTAAAAGACCGCATGGCACCACATTTTTTTAACACCGTAAGTAGGAGAGTGCATGATACATGAAATGTAATATATAAGGAGCAGAAAGAAACGAAATATTTTTGTAAGAATATAGACATTTTGTTACAATACAATAAAGAAATATAAATTTATTGTAAAACAAAAAAATATTTTTTTTCTGGTAAAACCTTGTTGTGTGGGAATTTTTTTTTTTTTATAAAGACGATGAATGAATAGCCTAATGCAAACCAATGAAATAACTTATGCTATTCGATGAATTCTGCATCGACAAGTTTGCACATTAATTTTAGCTATGCCTCCATACGCGCATTTATGTTTACAGTTGAAGAATTGTGTATTCTAAAAGACCGTATAGCACCACAGCTTTTTTAAACATCGTATATAGAAGATTGCACGATACATGAAAGACAATATATAAGGAGCAGAAAGAAACGAAATATTTTTGTAAGAAGATAGATATTTTGGTACAATACAATAAAAAAATATAAATTTATTATAAAACAAAAAAATATTTTTTTCTGGTAAGACCTTGTTGTATGGTAAAATATATATATATATAAAGACGATGAATGAATAGCCTAATGTAAACCAATGAAATAACTTATGCTAATCGATGAATTCTGCATCGACACGTTTGCACATTAATTTCAGCTATGCCTCAATAAGCAGCAATTGTGTTTACTGTTGAAGAATTGTGTATTCTCAGAGACCGTATGGTACCACAGTTTTTTTAAAGACCCTATTTGGAGAGTGTGTGATACATGAAAGCCAATATATAAGGAGCAGAAAGAAATTAAATGTTTTATAAGAAAATATGAAAAATGTATTAGTAATAATATTGATTATATTTATTTAAATAATACTAATTCTCAAAGTTCGTTTATTTAAAAATGGAAGAAAAAAATATATTTATATGTATTTCTGTATTTTTATACACTGTCTTTAGTGTTTGCAGCGAAAAATTTAGAAGGGTGACAATACAAGTCAGCAAAATTTGTAACGGGTAACAAAATTACAATTACTTTATTAATTAAAAATAATGTTAAAATTATTCTACGTTGAATACAGTTTTTCGCTCATATGTTTAATTTTAAAGACGATATTGTTGTTTGTCTTTAAATGTATTTGCCTAATCACATGACTTTCCATATTTTGAAATGAGGCTTATAGTACGTATGGTGTAAATGACTAAAATACTATGAACTTCCGTGACCTTTCTGAATATCACCATATTGCCCATACAATACAGTAAGTTTGATGAAAATGTCATTACCTAATTCTCATTATTCGTAATGATAAATAGTTCAGTTATGCTGATATATAACCATTTGCTGTATTTCCTCATGTCTCGGGATTTCGATAATAAACTCTTCACATCTACACCGTCTTTGTACAAAATAAAGTGAGTTGGAAATTCCATATTTTGATGTGTGACTGACTTTTCATACGGTGTCGTTGGTTGAATTACTATGAATCACATCACGACTTACAAAGTAATTAAGTTTTACACAACACAGAATTAAAAAAAAAAAAAAAAGAAAGAAGCCAGCGCTGGAGTAAATGTATTTAAAAACTCAAGCTCTATGATACAAAAAAGAAAACAGAAGTAAAAAGGCAGCAAAGCGCGTGAAAAAATCTTTTCAGAATATTCTATGAAACCGTGGATTTCTCGAGATGAAACCTGAATAGAATATCAAAGTGAAACCTTTAAGGGGACAGTTTAGAAAGGGGATTATAAAGTGGGAAAATTTTGCTGGTGGAACGCCAAAAGCAATAAAGACGCGTATAAAGCAATTAGATTTTTAAAGGGATAAAAGAAGAAAGAATTGTAGTATTTTAAAAAGAAATAAATATATTAAATGTGATAGAATTTAAGATAGGTTAAAAATTTTAAATATCTTACATATACATATAATATTTTATATTTATTGAAAGAAACACAGCGTTATCTTATCTTTTATAAGTTCTAGCGGCTTCGGGATTTCAGATTAGTTGTACATTCTTAATCTTTTTTAGAGCATTTATAGTGTACCAAGTTCCTGTCGACAATTACTATTTCATATGCTCCGTTTTCCATGCCTTTCATGACTTCATGTTACAAATAGGCATATTTAATATTAGAATTATGTTCCAGTTTTATTTAAAATATTTCAATAATGCAGCATTTAAACTTATGAAACATATTGAAATGTAATTTGACTTTTCCCTTTTATTTATTGTTCCTTCATTTTTCAGACGTATTAGTAGTTAAATAAATTTATTTCCAGTCTTACTAAATACATGCGTACCTTATTTACCGCAAACAGAAAATAAGTTAAAACCAGTTTTTATTTAAAAACTTTAAGGAGGAGGACGATGGTTGAGTCCCAATCACAGAATTTTAGCTTGGAATGATGAACGCTGTATAAATAAGCCCCCTAGAGAAATATACATTACTACACCGTAAGAGCAACTGCTTGAGTAAGACGAGTAAATAAAACATTAACTTAGGCACATATGAGCACTGCAATATTTTCGATCTTAACTTTAAACCTCCGGAACTAACATTATTGCAATGCGCAGTCTTCCACCACTTTGATAAAAGATTGCTAAATACCTAAAATCAAAGGAGCCCGTGACCGCCAACATAATTTTTATTGAAATAATCAGTCTAATGTATCTTACCGAATCAAGCGTCTACTCTAAGCAAACTTCACATCATTAGCACAATCATTTTCTGCTGGTAGGAGCGGGTCATGAACTCAACTGGGGCGAGATGCGACCAAGTCCAACGATACACCCATTTGCACCTTCTTAAATACATTTTTGACTGACCAGAATAGCCACAGTATGCATTACGAAGGACACATGCATTCCTCGACAGTTAAAGTAAAATAGTCTACAGATCTCGTGCACGCATACAGATGTTATTTTCACAATACGATCTCAATCAAAACAAACGGCTGACTTTATGAAGATTCGTCCATCCAATACAAGTAAAAATAATAGAGTTTGTGTATTACTATCTCTAACGTCGATTAGAAGAAAGTTTCGGCTTTAAGAGCATATGTTTGGCTTGTCTGTATTTCTAATATTGCGCTCTTGAGGGGCGTTGCCGTAAGAGGGAAAAATTCACCCGGAAAAAAATCCTTTTCTGAAAAATATTTTTAAAAGGAATAAATCAATTATTTTTTGAATTGGTTTCGGAATTTCAGACTTAAAAATGCAATCTTTCAGAATATGTTTTTCGGTTTGAAATAAATCAAACTGTTTAGTCGATAGAAGTTAAAACAGAATTGCGAAATAAACGCATTCTTTATTCATCTGACTCTTCATTCTCGTTCACTGCCGTAAATAAGGTTCTAGGCATGCGTGACGGCTGAAAGTCGGTTTGCGAAGAAAGATATGAATTATTGACCAGTTTTTATTTAATATTTTGGCTAATTTTTTTAAATTGTAAAATTCTGAGAATCAGGTGCATCAGGAGAGGCCTTGGACTATCCTCACCTAAATTTTCAGTTTTCTAGATGCGCTAGATTTTGCAAGCCATCGGAGACAGGTACATCGAATATAACTCTCTACCAAATTATTA
The DNA here is from genome assembly GCA_963931845.1 of Maratus michaelseni. NCBI lineage: Eukaryota > Metazoa > Arthropoda > Arachnida > Araneae > Salticidae > Maratus > Maratus michaelseni. The sequence goes on along the minus strand of OZ007591.1, from coordinate 297,097,634 downwards.
GGTTTAAATCATTTGGTATACGTGATGAGTAAAACGCACAGATAGAGAAGTGTTTAACACTTGAAAACTCGACAAAAATCTGTCTGAAGATCGCGTACAGCTGCTTTTTGTGGACAAGCAGAGAATTATAAAATCATGACGTACCGCGTGCTCTAGCCAATGCGAGAATAAGGGATACGCGTACAGCCTACGTCATGACCAATGGGAATGATAGAGCAAAGAGACCTTACAATCTGAAGCGGACGCATTTTATAGTAAAAAGTAACCCAAGGCACGAAAAAAATATTGGAAAGAAAAAGAAATGTTTCTCGAAAAAGCATTCGAATTCACAGAAATGGTCAGAAATCATGATATAGTTTGATATAGTTTAGGAATAACTAAAAGCTTTATACTTATGTAACTCGGGCAAGATAATAATTAATTTAAGGAGAATTTATTAGAATTAACGATATTTAATATTATTACGAATAAGGAAATAGGGAAACTGTTGGTAATTTTGCATAAAACAGGGAAATATCACGGAGGAAGATTTAATAACGTAACATATACATACACACATATTTATATTCAATTGATGGCATAAAGTTATCTTATATAAGATTATTACGAAAAAAGATAAACATAATATTTATTTTTTTAAATGTGAATGCGTCCAATAAGCACTTTATAAAGTTCATAAGTGCTCTTTAATATAAAGCAAACTCGTAAACCGAGAAATATTAAATATTTTTGAGGTAATTGGTATTAAAGGTACATATTTTTCAAGAAAAGTTAATAAATCTTATAAATTTTATACAATGTTATTTATGGTTTCCAAAAGTTCAATTCTGGAGCCGGATTTCGAGAGATTATTTTTTTTATGTGTCTTGTTTCGTTTTCGTATCACGTATGCATTAAATAACACACTGAGATAAGAGCATATTGTATATTTTTTAGATGTTGGCATGCATCCAAATCAATAAAAACTCTGCTTTACATTGAAATGTAGGGTTTTCATCGTATCATAATGAGAGCACTGCAGAAAGAATTTCACATTAATGGAAATAAATTGAGCTATTCCTGTTATGAATATTCTTTAAACACGTAATTAAGTTCGCCAAATATTATAAAAAAAATAATAAATTTTATGAAAACTGTGGTTTGATTAAAAACTGCATGATTAAAAAATATATACATATTATATATATATAATAATAATAAAAAAAAATAATAATAATAGTAAAATTTTAAAATATGTATACGTATTTTATATGTACAATAATAATAAAGCAATAAAAAATAATTTCAAAAAATATATACATTTTTTAAAGTGAAATTTTTATAACATGAACTGAGAAATTATTAAATATCATGCATATTTCCATCAGAAAAGTTTTTCCTTATTAGTATATACATTAAATTACTACATTAAAGGTCAAGCAATACTGAAAATAATCATATGTGAAATATCTGTTCAAAATGTGAAATATCTATAAACAAAAAAAAAATATATACACAGTCTGACTTGCCTCATACCAACACGGCTAAAACGAGAGCTATACTAAAACGATAAAGTTGCAGGTTAAGAATGATTCATCATTTAAACTATATAAATATTTTTCACGCTTTTTACGAGCTAAAAAAGGAGGATTATGGCTAATATGAGCAAATCAGCTGTTCGTTAAATTGCGATTTCGGTAAAATGTTGGGTAGAATTAAGAATAAATACTTTTCTTATGGAACACTGTTTTCTCTCTGCGTGGATATTTATACATTACAAATGTGTGCCACAATGTAGTAATTTATCAGTTTTACTACACAGAATGTCATTACTCAAAGAGACACCTCACCCAAGAAAATGAAAAAGAATGCCTAGAAGTCTTGAAAGAATGGAAGAAAGAAAACTGAGCCATGGAAAAGAAGTTACATTGAAGAAAATTTTACTTTATTTATGTAAATTGCGCATTAGTTACACAGAATGTCAATCGAAACCTCATCCATGAAACTTAAAAAGAATACCCAGATATCTTGAAAGAACAGAAGAACGAAAACTGAGCAATGGAAACACAGAAATTACACAGTTACATAGAAGAAAATATTCCTTTATTTGTTTAAATTCCGACTCTAGGTCATATTAATCAGTATTTGCATGTCTCTTATTGCACTGATAAAACGAAAAGGATATGTGAAATTAATAGCTCAAAAATTTCAACAATGTTAGCCCAATTTTCACAGAAAAATGTAGTAAAAAGTTGCATTACTGCATGTCTTTCATGCACTGTGGAATTACTATTCATTAAAAACAGTAATAGTGGTAATTAGTTTAATTATGTGCGTGGTTTTATTATGTTCACGGTTATTAGGAGAAACGGTTAATACGAGGACTTTTATATCCCATATTTATTGTATTAACAGAGTTCGACTGTCTATATTTTGAACATGAAAGAGTAAGTAAAGAAAATTCATATGCTTTAATTGAATGAAAATTATAATACAATGCTTTACTGCTTTGCTGTGTGTATTTTGTTTTGAAAAATTACAAATTTACACGTATTATAGACCACAGTTTAATCAGACACCTAACAGTTGAACACGATATATATATGTATATTTATTTATTTATTTACAATGCATTAAAACAAAATGTGTTTTATTTGTTCTAGTTTCCTAATTTTTTTAATTCCATTTTTATTTTAGCTTCATAAAAAAAAAAAAAAAAAAAAAAAAAAAAAAAACAACATATCGAATAGTCTTTTAAACTGTCTCTGTTGAAATGTTTTGCGGTTTGTTGGAAATAATCAATTTAAAAGTAGTACTCGCACTTCAGTAAGGAAACACTTTTAAATGTATATCTATGTTTTTAATTAATTTTTATTTGTGAAAAAAACACAAGGTCATATCTTATTTCGCTGCATAAAAGTACTAACAGCGCATTGACGTTTATAAAACAGAAATATTTTAGTGTTAATATGAATAATAAAACAATATTTTCCAGCCGTTTTAAATTTATATGTATACAATATTATTCAATTTCAATCCTCTTGTGTTATATATACTAATAGATCGATGTGGTATGCATTTTGTGAACTAGCAATTCAGTGTATCATTAATAAGTAATAATTTTTGTTTTCCTTTTAACCTGTTCACGAGTATACGTCTGTGCATCAATTATATTTCGTTTAATTTTTTGACATAGTTTTAAACAAACGATAGAAAGATAAGAATAGCATTTACGTAGAGAAATTTTCATACTTTTTAATCGCTGAAATCCTGTGGACGGATTATTAGACGAAAAAGTTTTGTTCCAAAATATTGGTGTCCAAATAAAAATATTTTGAGCACACTATATGGCCCAAATACGAGATGCTCCTCACTAAGCAGTTAATATGCCTAACAAATTTGGCGGGCAAGTAAAATCAAACACATATTTCAAAGAAACTTAGGATATTAATTAAAACTGAGAAAATTACAAGTTGTTTGAACCTACTCGAAAAACGATTTCCGTTATAACTGTGCTAAACGTCAGGATATATTAATGAAAATGCGACGAAATTTTTCTTTCTTCTTGTGCGAAATCGTATAACTCCAATACAGATACCACAACGAATGCAAAGTATACACAAATTATGTCAAAGAATGAGATTTAGGAGCTCATGAAAGTAGATATTTAGCACACAAAAAATTATTCTATTTTTTAATATTTAAATAATGAGAGAATATTAAACAACATTGTAAGAACTATTGTTGAATTTTTCATGAAATAATTATTTTTATTATAAACCCTTGGATTGTTTAAAGAACATGGTGATGAGATTCACCATATTTAGTATTTTTTGAGTTGCAAAAAAATTAAGAAAACCAGTTTGTGTACGAATAATTAAAAATAATTATGTATTTCCCTATTTACCATCTTATAGGTGTTTATTTCCAGCATTGCCTGAGAAATAAATTGGAAATGGACTGCAAAAGCTTACAGCTTAATAACGTCGGATTTACAATGGTAAACACATGGTTGCCGTTAATACAACAGAGAAAATTCCGAGACTTAGATAAATGTATGGTACCATTCAAACTCCACGAGAAAAATAAGTACTATATCAGAAAACAGGTGTTACTGGGCTTGCCCGTTCCCAATACTATAACCACGCTGATTGGTTAGTTTCGGCACTGCCCGTTCCCAATCATGGAGAAAGGCGGTTACCGTCTTTTACGACAGGGTTATGCAAAAGTATTAGAGCCAACGAGGTTCATAAATGTCCCACCAATCTCAAACACTCTTAGAGTCTTGAGGATTTTACAAGTCAGATTCAGAATTTATTTTGATATAGCCGGTTGTCTGATAGTTAGTTCTAAAAATAGTAGAATATGTTAACTGTTCTTATATACTAAGAGTTTAATTTTGTGCTTGTATAGCATGATTAGAGTTACAATGGTTTTTAGTCACTTCGACTATTTATGTAATGCTGCCTAAAGGGCACTGTATTAATGTCGGCTCGTAAACCCCCCCCCCCCCCATGAACTATAGCTGTCTTAGAACAAGTTTCTCGGAAAATACTCGACTAAGAGTGTTGGTGCACAACAAAAATTATGTCACTGCTTGACTTATTACCTTTGGTGACGGGTCCCCACGATGAATGATGTACTCAATCCTAAAGTATAAGAAGAATTTTTTTCTTATTTGTGTGCAATATATATATATATATATATATATATATATATATATATACTTCAAAGCAGAGGATCTGGTCATCTGAAAAAGTTCTATGTAAATAATGTCTAAAAACATGGTTGAATCAGTTTTTGTAAATTACTGCAAAATTAGTACTAAATTTATGAATGGGAATTTTCTAAAAGTATGTAGTGACATCCCATATTCTCTTTTTGCTATGATTTATTATTTGGAATTTAATTGTTTTGTTTGTAAATACTGTAAATAAATTATTAATTAAATATTAACTTTATATATCTTTTATTTTGGTAATGTATTCTTTGATGTTTAAGTGAAATTTGTATCGAATTTTAATTCTAGATAATTAAGGATTGACAACCCGTCAGGACAGGTGTTTATTTTGAATGAAGAGTAAATGATTCCATAGTTTTTTTTTTATATTTAGGCGCTAGTTTCCAGTCCGTTTCTAGAGGTTGGGAGTTCAGAGTAAATTTATCACAACGTAAACATGTATTTTTTGTTCTCTAATTAAAGTAGTTATTATGATATTTTTGAATACTCTTTTTCAAGAATATCCATACTTTAAATAACACTCTCAATTAGGAAATAAATTTATATGATAAGGCTTTAATTAGGAATTTTTCATAAATGCCTATTACAGACATATTCAGTATTAAACGGGCATTTACCCCAATTTCACTGCTCGAGCGGTTCACATTTTGAATGGTATTCCGGTTACGTTCGAAAATTTATCAGAACTTCCCAGCAGAATAGTTTAACTATTTCTAGTAAAATTATTTTTACAAAGATGTTAGAGGATAAAAATAAATTTAACTACTTTAAAACAACATATCCAGAAAGTTTTAGGATGACTTTGTTATGGTAATTTGCTCCTCTGAATAATATTATTGTAGTGTTTTTTTTTTTTGTTTTTTTTTAACGTTTTTTTCTTTCTATGTTCAATTGCGGGCATATGGGCAAGAAAGTGCTAACCCGCATTAGTAAACTTCTGAGATATATCAGTTTAGAAGTTAGATCAATTACTTAAATCAAGATCTATAACATAAAGTTTTTTTTTGCCAATGTCTTAATAACATTTGAGATATTCTGCATAACAATATGACATGACTTTAATTAAATTACTATTACGTTCTTTGTAAATTAGCTATATTCATTGTGGGAATAAACGTCTGGGACATAAACGAAACCTGTTTCATATGCTGCTACCAAGTGACATTAGAAACAAATATTATGTAGGATATTATAATTTACAAAAATAAACAACAGAATACAGTGTTAGATTTATATCACCAAAAATGTTGTTTGGTATTTTGTTTCCCTGGCTCTTTCAATTATAGTTGATTTATTTTTTTATATTTTATTTTTTTTGTAAATCATTTTAGTAGAAAAAAGATTAAAATTCATAAAAATGTGAAAATATAAACACAAAATGTATTAAAAATGAGAATTTCTTTTTGAAATTAAGAGTTAAAATCGGAGCTATTAAAAGCTGCGAACATACACAAAAATTATTATATTTTGCTAATTTTTACATAAATATTTAGAAGAAACAAGTCTGAAGCTCAGGAAATCATAGAAAAACAAAATCAACTGCAGAAAATTGCCATCATTTTTTCACAAATATATATATATATATATAAGTTAAAGCCAGGAAAGATGGCGCGGTCGGAGAGATTGCACACATAGAGGTTCGGGGGGAAGGAGTAGAGTGAGCGCGCAGCAACTCCAGGGGTAGTTGTACAACATCAGTAGTGGAGTGTCTACTTGAAATTGCACGTTTGTAGTTTTGAGCGTCTAAGATAAAGCATTGCTATTTTGTTTTGTTTTCCCAAAGTAAGTGCTTGAATTTTTATAGCTATTCATCAGAATTTCTACACAATGTCAGTAGTACAAAATATTTTAAAATTAAACGATTTTTCATAAGCTACTAATCTAGACTAACAATGTAAACATCGATGGTTCGTTTTAATAGAGGCCATGTTTAAATAAAAGGCCGCGCAATCTCTCCTACTGAAATTGGAGAGTTTGCGCATCTGCTACTTAGGAGAGATAGCGCACTGTTCTCATTAGTTTCCATGCTAGAAGAAATTACGCAGCTTATTGGTAAATTTGCATAAAAAAAGAAAAAATGAAAATGGACTAATTTTAAGTTAAACGTGTTATCATGTAACTTAATGTTATTTTGCTATCTTATCTGTACGTGCTTTTTCTTTATTTTTTCCCTTTAATTAAAATTGTTTAACCGTTTTTAAAATTATTTCCTTTTTTTCTGATTCTTTAACCATTAGGTTGAAATATTCACTCCTAATACAATAATATTTGTTCACAAAAACCTTACAACAATGTCATTTAAGTGTAATTATTATTGTTAACCATTTAATTGTAGTTATTATTAGTAACAATATCTCCTACCCTTGTGCGCAATCACACCAACCCTGTAAGGACAGATTGCGCAAAAAAACGTTCTTGGTTTTATTACAACTGTTCTATTAAATTGCAACATAACAACAAAATAGCAATGGAAATGCATAAAAAACAAATGAAGTAAAAATTATTCATGGATAGTTTATCAAAAAATAATATTTAGATTTTTTATTGTGATTTTTTTAATTGTGCGCAGACTCTCCTAGCTTTACCTTAGTCTTTTCATTTAGGATTTTGAAAAAAAAAAAAAAAAACAGAAATTGTAACACATGAATGTTTTAGAGAAATCAATCTCTAAAATATAGAAATTTGCGAATCCAAAACAGTTCATTCCGCCAAGTTGTTTTATAGTAATAATTAAAACACTACACTCAGTCCAATATATTTTTCAATGCTTAAAAGCGACTGTAACGACTTTAACATCCGGTGTTCCAAACAATATTCATGCATAATATATAAACCCCTTGAAGAAATGGCTACCATTTGGTGAATGTCAAAAGTAACGAAGAATCGAAATCAAATCGAAGTCAAAATTATATGTTATTAGTAACTTATTTTCTGTGTGCTACATTTATGTAATTAGACGATCCCCTAACCCAAATATAAGTATAAAATTAATTGTAGATTAATCAATTGGTACCGGTCATATTTTTATACGTTGAGCTGCAGATGAATTAGTAGGGGATCATAATTTTTATTTTCTTCAAGTCATAAATAAAACAAAAATACACTCATTTCTTTCATTCACTAATTGAGGAAATTATTTATAAGAGAAAAGATAAATAAATTAGAGATTATTACATATTATCATAAGAGACGGTAGTCTCTTGAGTGACGCAGCGAAAAACCGAAAACCGTAAGCCCAAAACCGAAGATTCCGCCATCACATATATACAGCTAGCAGGACATCAAAGGAAAATCGAAACGCCGACATTTAATATCTCAGTAAATATGAGGCATACCGTTTCGATTTTTTCACATTAGTCTTATATCTATGGCCTAACTCTATCCTGAAATTTATAGATTTCTACATGCAGTAGATTTTGAGATCTGGAAACCAATTTTTAAGCGAAAATGGAAAATGTAATGGTGTAATGGGCACAGAGTTGTTATCTCGAAAATGGATCGAACGATTTTTTTAAAATTAATATATTATATTAATCAGTTTTAGATGAAGCGTTTAAGATATTGCGCTAACGTAGGAAAACTCTTGTTTTCAATATAATCCACTTTTAAAATCGGACTATTTTCTTATGCTTTTTCTGGTAGACTAACATTACAGATCTTCAGCCTTTTCACTACTTTTTATTACTGCGCAATAAGGAAGCTCTTGCCTATTACGGTTACAGTTAAACGTTAAAGCATATCCATATCGCTGAAAAACTATTTAGATTCTTTTTTTTTTTAAATACGAAAACAGTTTTTAATGCAATTTTTAATATGTAATATATATGTATTAAATTAAACTATTGTTTGTATATTTTTCTTTTTTGTTATAATAAAGAATTTCTTATTTCAAAATCTTCATTAAGTCGAAAAATATTTAGATTCCTTGATTAAAATATTGAAATATTTTATAATTATATATATACAATTTAATTGTTATTTATATATTTAATTTGTCATTTTTTAAAGGAAAAAAATATTCAGATTTTTTTTTTTTTTTTATCAGTTAATTTGAAACAGCCTCTAATCAACAAATCAATCATCTGTTTGTTTTCAACGAGTCTCGAATGTTGTTTTTGTAAGAATAACACTCATATGGTTTGGATCATTCGAGACGACAGCCCTGCCGCTATAGGTCTCATAGCCCCCCCCACCCCCCCTTCAAAGTTCAAACACTCATATGAGGTATTTTATTATTTATTTATTTATTGTTTGTTTACTTATTTTTATTAGATTGTACTTTTAGAAATTGTCTTTTGATTTAGTGGCGTAAATGGTGAGATAATTGTCAATAGTATTACCTGTTTTATCGTTAAAAATAATCAGTGAATCTTTTAAAGAAGTCTTTTAAATATCTGATGACGATAGAAGATTGGTTTTTTACTTGTTAGCTATATTTTCCAACTCTCCAAATCAAACTTTCCCATCATTCACCTCACACAAATTTAATAACTAAAACTTTTTATTTCAGTGTGATTGAAATACGTTTAATTGTGATGAAACTTTGGTATATTATATAGGGAATTTATATAACGTAAGTTTTCACTTTTATGTATATAAAATTAGATACGATGTTTTCATTATGAAATACAATGTTTCTAATTTATGTTATGGCTTACTTTAACATTTTTTTATTGACTAAGCCTATCATTAATATAGGGGAGACCGGTACACAGTGAACCTATGGACACAGTGGACCACCCCCTAATAATTTATTTATTTAAATTTTTTTTAAGCTTCTCTTCTATCCTAATAGACAACAGCACTGCAATGATTATTTATAGCCTTCAGAAAGTATGTTTAGCTCAGATTGAACTATTTTATCCTGCTTTGTTGTTTTGAGCTTCTAAAAGTAAAATTTTTCATCATCATATTTTTATTTTTTTAGTAATTAAAGGTTGTAGATAAATAAAATAAAACAGCTTTTTTGAAAAGCTAAGATACTTGTTTTTATTTTACTTTAAAGTTATTATGTTTAAAAGAAAGCTATAAACAATATTAATATGATTATTTATTGAACTTCAACATGTGGTACAGTGGACCCATTGACTGGAAATATAAATGGACAGCGGACTAGCAACCCTTTCTTGAAGAAAACATGTCCTTTCCTCCAGCAGGTGTGGAGGAAGAATATTCTGCCAAACAGGTTTTTTTCGCGCCAAACTGTCACGGAAATTCCACAGCTCCCGAGAAGAAACAGAGATTTTTCAGTTGCGTTTGAGTTTGTCAAGTTTGAGAAAAAGATTACCGCCAGAAAGCGGCACCCTTTCGCCTATTTTTGGCGATGAAAGGGGAAAGATATATTCCTCAAGTCTGTCGGAAGAAAAGAAAGGAGTCCGCTGTCCATTTATATTTCTAGTCAATGAGTGGACCACCCACTCCTGGGGCACAGTGGTCCACAATCCACTCTGCTCCTCTAATGCAGAATGTTCAAAATATGTAATAATTGTTTTCTTAGAAAGATTGTTTTAAAGTAGAATTAACTGTAAAATAAAGTAAACAAATAAAAATAAAAATTTTTTTAACATAGTAAGAAATATTTTGTTTTGTATTTACTGCCTTTGATAAATATAACTGTAGTCTAATTGTTGATGATTCTATTCAAGTAAGATTCATGAGATGCAAAATTGAATGGAAATCAGTTTATTTCTCCCGAAACTGTAGATGAATCTGCTGTTGATGTCAATGATTTCATAATGTTGCTCGCAGACCCAAAATTATTTCTTGAAAATTCCAGGCTCAATCTTACTGATAAGTATTTTGGAATTTCATTTGCAAATTTTATTGTGAGCTGATTTTTTTTGTACTTAAGTAATAACTTCAACTAAATTGCAATTGTTCCTGTATTAATCTGTTATTATTTTCAAAATATAATTAATTTTTTGTTTTTGTTTCAAAATTTATATTACTATGTTATTTTGCGAATGAAGAGGCAACAAAAAAGAATTAGATTAATGAAAAATAGATTTATATTATATTTTAGATAATACCTAATAGTGGTCCACTGTACCCTGGTGGGTGGACCAGTGTATATATATATATATTTTTAATGTATTGAAAACTATGTTGTGAGAAAATTATGATGGATGTAAGAAGGTTTAAGGAATATTCAAAAATATTTTCATACAGATTGGTCAGTCTGTTAAAGAGAAAAAAAAAATTAACTGAAAAAGTGGTCCACTGTGTACCGGTCTCCCCTACCCGATTACATGAGATTTTGTTATTTGTATTGATATGTTTGTGTTTACGTATTTTATCAAGATTATATTTCAGCTATTTTTAAGTAAGTTTTTTAAGATACTATATAGCAATGTTAAAATGTTGGCTATACTTTATTAGCTTATGTTAAAGATTGGTCAGAAAAAAAAGGTTGGCGAGATTAAAAATTTTTGTCGATCAGCTAGTGCTCGACTAACATAACAACAGGGCTGCTGGGATGGAATTTAATTTTTAAAAAGGACACATTTTGAACCGGTTTGTTTACAGTCCCATTTTATTAGTAGAATTTTGTGATAATTTCCCAAATGACTGGCGAATTTTGCATTTTTTGTAAAAAAAAAAAAATCTTTAGATGTAATTTTAAACAAAATCTCTTTTCATTTCTTTAATTTGCAAATATTTTAAGTTTTCTTATTTAAAATACTGTGATTAAATGTCCAATGTAAGATTTCCCTTAGTTAAAAATTGTTATGACAGAATTTACACAACTGCAAAAATAATTGATTACTACAACAATGCATTTTCAGGGTTTTTTTTCCAATAAAATTAGCTATACAACAGAGGAAAGTTAACTTCATACTATATTTACATTGCAGTAATTTGGAGAGTTGCAAAATATAGCTAACAAGTAAAACACAAATCTTCTTTAGTCTGCGGGTTTTAAAATACTTCCTAAATATTCACTCGACACGATGCAATTTCCTTACCTTGTATCATTTTTATCGATAAAACAGGTAATTGACAATCATCTCACCATTTAAGTAACAATCTAAAGTCAATTTCTAAAAGGACAAGAAAATCAAATCAAAATAAGTAAACAAACAATAAATAAATAATAAAATACCTAATATGAGTCTTATTCTTGTAAACAAGAATTTGCATTGCAATCACCGCTCATGAATACATGACACAAGCGATAGGTTAATTTATTGTTAATTGATAGTAGAGGTGCCCAATCTTTTTAGGCGAAAGGCCACTTAAAAAATTGTTGGGTTGTCGAGGACCACCATCAGTAGCACAGAGAGAATTTTGTTTCGAGGAGATGTTGGGTGGGGGGGAGGGGGAGTAATTAGCATTATCCATACATACAGCACTGTTCGGTTGCAAATTTGGAAGAATGCACCCACTAGATGGATTTGTGATTTTTATGCGGCTACTTTACAAAATTGTGATTTTTATGTGCCCGTTCTAAAAAATTCATGATTTTTATGTATAGGTTCAACTTTTATGTATAGGTTTCAACTTTTTTACTCAGTGACCACTGGCCAGTACATGGATTTTTTTACTCCTGTTTTTCAGCAATGACCAATAACAAATTTACAAATACTTGATAAAAAATTTAAGAAATTTGTCAAACGATTGTGGAATGAACGGCGAAATTTGTCAAATAGTGTTGGGAAAGAAATCGCGACATTCGTCAAATGGTCTCGGGAAAGAAATCAGGCATTGCAGGAAAAAAATTAATTATGTCTAACTGTCGTGCAAAAATTAGAGAAATTCTTCAAATACGTTCGGGGGAAAAAAATCACAAAATTCATCAAATGATCTCGGGAGAAAAATAGTGAAATTTGTCTAACAATCGCGGAACAGAATTGCAAAATTCGTCAAATAGCAGTGGAAAAAAAGTGCACAATTTGTTCGTTCATGGAAAAAGTCGTGAAATTCATTAATCGATAGTCGATAAATCACGAAATTCATCAATCGATAGCAGAAAAATCACAAAATTCATTGATAGTGGAAAAATCACAAAATTCATCAACTTGTTTCAGAGGAAAATTTTTTCGAATATCGTCGAATGGCTTCGAGAAGAAAAAAAGTCACAATCCGTCAAATAATTTCGGGGAAAAAATCGTGAAATTCGCCAAAGGGTTTTGAAATTTGTCGAGCGACAGCGGGGAAAAAATCTTTTTCCATTCAATCATCGCAATTGGGACTATTAAGTTTGACCAGTGGTGGCAGTAAAGTCAGTCGCCAAATTTTCAGTATTACTCGCCGATGGACGAATGGCAATTTTGTCCTATATTTTTACACGCCTGATCGATGAAATTCAAGATTTCTACGCACCCGATTGATGACTTTCTTGATTTTTATGGATCCGTTTGACGAAATTAATGATTTTTATATGCCCGATAAACAAAATTCATGATTTTTATGCATGGGTTCAACAAAATTTATGATTTTCCTTCTCCCGATCCACAAAATTCATGTTTTTACTGTGCCTGATTGACAAAATTCGTGATTTTCAACTGATATGCTTTCCGTCGGCCATTTAATGAAATTCACAATTTTTCTTCTCTAGACTCTAGGCAAAATTTTCATTTTTTTTTTAAATTTTTTTTTACCGTTTGTTGAAATTTACAATTTTTTCACAAACATTCGATGGAATTCTTGATTTTTCCACGCCCAATATACGAAATTTGCGATTTTCCATGCCTATCGACAAAATTCATAATTTTGCAGAACCGATAGACAAAATTCATAATGTTTTCCCACAATCTATGGACAATTTACAAATTTTTTCCGCGACTGTTCGTTGAAATTCGCGATCTTTCCATGCCATTCGATGAAATTCGTTGCTCGATCCATGAAATCTGCGATTTTAAGTGCCTTATCGACAAAATTTGCAGGTTTTTTCAACTGATTTACAAAATTCAAGATTTTGAGTGATTGACAAAATTTACAACTCCAGAATTACCAATTTTGGCATCTCTGGTTTCTGTTGACCGATTATTGAAATTTGCGTTTTTTTTTTTCTAGCGACAAAATGGCGAAATTTGTGATTTTTCCATGCCCATTCGACAAAATTTGCATCCAGTCGATGCAATTCATAATTTTATGCACCTGATCGATGAAATTCATATTTTCCTACGATCTATGGACAAAATTTGCACATTTTTCTCACGAATTATTAAGGAAATTCGAAATTTTTGGATAGGTTGGTATGTATGGTCTCTGCGGGCCACCAGTTACCCATCACGGGCCACAGGTTGTGCATTCCTAATCGTGATGCAGTTTAGCTCATTCGACTCGACCTCGATAGAACTTACTGATTTTAGTTTCACCACCAGGGGCAGTTATGTTCATATAGAACAGAGTGCGCCCCTAGCAGTGGAAGGGGAAATTAATGGATTTTGGAACTAACTCGAGGGGTCCCATCACAACATGGTTTGATTCATTCAATTTGACATTGACAGGATATATCAATTTTAGTTTCAAGTTTGACCACCTGGGGTGCATTCCTATCTCAGGTTCTATGGCCTCGTTCATGACAAGGTATGGCTCACTCAACTCGAAATCGACAGCCTCAACAATTTCAGCTGTTTGTACAGAACAGAGTGCGCCCCCTGGTGGTGGAACATGGAACTAGCAGATTTTGCAGCTAACTTGAGTTCTATGGGTCCCATCACAATGCAGTTTCATTCATTTGACTCGACATCGACAGGATATATCGATTTTAGTTCCAAGTTTCACCACTACGGGACACTATCCTATCTCGTGTTCTATGGGCCCGATTACGATGAGGTATGGCTCATTCGACTCGAAATCGACAGCCTGAAAGATTTCAGCTATGTTTGTATAGAACAGAGTGCGCCCCCTGGTGGTGGAAGATGGAACTAACGGATTTTGCAGCTAACTCGAGTTCTATGGGTCCCATCACAATGCAGTTTGATTCATTCAATTTGACATTGACAGGATATATCAATTTTAGTTTCAAGTTTGACCACCAGGGGGTGCATTCCTATCTCAGGTTCTATGGCCCCGATCATGACAAGGTATGGCTCACTCAACTCGAAATCGACAGCCTCAACAATTTCAGCTGTTTGTATAGAACAGAGTGCACCCCCTGGTGGTGGAACATGGAACTAACAGATTTTGCAGCTAACTTGAGTTCTATGGGTCTCATCACAATGCAGTTTCATTCATTTGACTCGACATCGACAGGATATATCGATTTTAGTTCCAAGTTTCACCACTAGGGGACGCTATCCTATCTCGTGTTCTATGGGCCCGATTACGATGAGGTATGGCTCATTCGACTCGAAATCGACAGCCTGAAAGATTTCAGCTATGTTTGTATAGAACAGAGTGCGCCCCCTGGTGGTGGAAGATGGAACTAACGGATTTTGCAGCTAACTCGAGTTCTATGGGTCCCATCACAATGCAGTTTGATTTATTCAACTGGACATCGACAGGATATATAGATTTTAGTTACAAGTTTCACCACCAGGGGGCGCTTTCCTATCTTGTGTTCTATGGGCCTGATCACGACGAGGTATGGCTCATTCGACTTGAAATCGACAGCCTGAAAGATTTCAGCTATGTTTGTATAGAACAGAGAGCGCCCCCTGGTGGTGGAAGATGGAACTAACGGATTTTGCTGCTAACTCGAGTTCTATGGGTCCCATCACAATGCAGTTTGATTCATTCGACTCGACATCGACAGGATATATAGATTTTAGTTACAAGTTTCACCACCAGGGGGCGCTTTCTTATCTCGGGTCCTATGCGCCTCATCACGATGAGGTATGGTTCATTCGACTCGAAATCGGCAGCCTCAAAGATTTCAACTATGTTTGCATGGAACAGAGTCTGCCCCCTGGTGGTGGAAGATGGAACTAACGGATTTTGCAGCTATCTCAAGTCCTATGGGTCCCATTACAATGCAGTTTGATTCATTCGACTTGACATCGACAGGATATATTGATTTTAGTTCCAAGTTTCACCACCAGGGGCACTTCCCTATCGGGTTCTATGGGACCGATCACGACGATGTATGGCTCATTTGACTCGGAATCGACAGCCTGAAAAGTTTCAGCTATGTTTGTATAGAAAAGATTGCGCCCTTTGGCGGAGGAAGATGGAACAAACGGGTTTTGCCATGCATTTTCATCCTTCTAATTGTGTTACTCTCTCGCTGTATAATTTAAAAGTTGAGTCTTGGATTCCTCTCCCTGGGGCACCACCCTCATATTTTATTGGGGTCCAAGGGGTCTTTTTTAGCATTTCTTTAAAATTTTATTCTAATGATTAATTTATACCCTATACTTAATTTCGACTAATTGACATTTTCATCAATAACCTTAAAAAAGTAATGATATCAGTACAAAAACCCTTAACGGGTTAAAAGTGTTGACGCAGCACTTTCTTTTGGCTCTACGAATTTTAAATATGGGTCTTAAAAGCAATGATATCAAATTTAAGTGACGCTATGTTAATAATTTTTTTTAAATCATAATTTTCTTTTTAGTTTTATTTATGTTCACAGGTGCAATTATTATCTTAATATGAAAAAATATATAAAATTTATTTTCTGATGCTTTTTCATTCACATCTCTCATGAATTCAAAATATGGGTTTTAAAAGAAATGATATCAAATTTTGAGTGACACCTTGACGTTAATTTAATAGGACTCTTTTAAAATTCAATTTAAATTATTTTTGGTTTGTCTTCTAAAGTATATTTACACATACAAACAATACTTTTAATTTTTCAATACACTTTTAAATATATTACTTTCACTGAGCCTATATTATGTATTGAAATGTATTTATTTCAATAAATTGATTTATCTTCTGTGCCACGCTATCCAAAATCATAAGTAAAATTTATGTAAATGATTATTTTGCGTCATAGTATCCAAACAAAGGGAAATGTATTCAAGTGGATAATATGACGCAAAATAATCATTTACATAAATTTTACTTATGATTTTGGATAGCGTGGCACAGAAGATAAATCAATTTATTGAAATAAATACATTTCAATACATAATATAGGCTCAGTGAAAGTAATATATTTAAAAGTGTATTGAAAAATTAAAAGTATTGTTTGTATGTGTAAATATACTTTAGAAGACAAACCAAAAATAATTTAAATTGAATTTTAAAAGAGTCCTATTAAATTAACGTCAAGGTGTCACTCAAAATTTGATATCATTTCTTTTAAAACCCATATTTTGAATTCATGAGAGATGTGAATGAAAAAGCATCAGAAAATATATTTTATATATTTTTTCATATTAAGATAATAATTGCACCTGTGAACATAAATAAAACTAAAAAGAAAATTATGATTTAAAAAAAAATATTAACATAGCGTCACTTAAATTTGATATCATTGCTTTTAAGACCCATATTTAAAATTCGTAGAGCCAAAAGAAAGTGCTGCGTCAACACTTTTAACCCGTTAAGGGTTTTTGTACTGATTTACATATTCATATAGCACATTGTTTTCAAGATTAGCAATCACGATGAACAAACATGACAATGCTTTTGGGCAGATAGCAAAATTAACTTTTAAAATTAATTATCATTTGAAGGTAGTTGTCCATGATGAAATGGGAAAGGAAAAAACAAAAACAAAATCCCTTAGCTCCAGTAAATGTATGCATTCTGTAATTCTGCATAATAAAGGATAATGTCGAATGTACAGTTGTCACCGTAGACAGGGGATGTAGGATCAACACGGTGGTCAATAAGGTGGGCTATTTTAATTATTCAAGTTGGTTGGATGAATAGAACTTATTGTAGAAAAGTCCAAAAATCAACAAGCTAAGGAAAATTAAATTGCATGAAGTCCATTCCATTTGAAAAGTGTTTTGTATTATTATTACTTATAAATATAACATTTTCGAAAGGTATTTAGAATAAATTATCTAAAAGCAAATCAATCGGATTAAGCATTTTACATACACAGGAAAAATATTTCTTTTACGCAAGAAGAAAATCAAACTTATGAAATTTCAAATATCAATTAAAATAAAATAGACCATTGTTAACAGGACACAAAAATGATCGATGTACATTTTTAATACTAAAAAATGTCATCATTAATAAATAATAAAATCTTTTACATAATTTGATATCGAATTAATTTTCAAAATTAATAACTACCTATATAAATGTTAAAAATAAGAACTTTCATCGTACATCAAACATTTCTGCTCTCAGATAAACTATTACCTAGATAATTAAACAATGTTACATTTATTTTAATTATTACGTTTTCGACGAATTATAATTTCTTCCAAAACGACTTTCAACCAATGCAATTGCTCTTTGAATGCAACGCTTTTTACTTTTATTCTAATTTTTCATCGATTGTTTCTAGTTTCCTTTGAAGTATCAGCGTAATACCCAGAGAAAGATGAACAAGCACATGAATCCTATATTTTTAACTTCGCTTTAATATCTGTGTTCTCAGTTCTAATGGTATATGAATAAAATGAAAAGAATTAAGAGCATGAATTTATGCCGATTACTTTTACGATTAATTTTACGATTTCCTTTTTATCCTGTTGAAAATGATAATGTAGAAATAATAAATTTTTATAGCTTTAGACCTGTTTAAACTTATATTTTTGTATGTAAATTCGAATATCTATCAAAATTATGAATAATTATATATGCATATAGCTTTTAAAAATATGCCTCCCAATTTTTCCGGTATTAATTAGAAAACAAAAATAATATAAACACCCTTTAAATTTTGATGAAACATAAAGATCCGTCAAACGCTAGACCCTACTTCTTTATTTTATTAGGTATGCAAATAATTTTTCAAAGCATTTATCACGCTTATTGTCCAGTGTACCCCTTGAAATGCTAAATTACATTTAACTTTTTAAAGTTACAAATATTATTTATGTATTGGCCAGCACTGATTTTCTGAAATTCCAAAATTATAACCACATTAAGCATTAAGGTCATTGCGCATAAATGAGACTAGATTCCTTATATTTATGTCACATTTAGGCTATATTTCACTTTTTATTAAATAAATATATATTTTACTAAGCAGAACCTTTTTTAAAAAATTAATCCTTATATGTAATATAAGCAAACACTATATGATTTTCGCATTAAGGTAATTTTTGTCACATTTACAGTAGTTAAAACCTAAATGAAAAGCCAAAATACCTAAATATGGCAATACATTTTAAGCATGTCAGGTCATTTTAAAATATCCAGTTAATTATTATAATTTTTTGGAATAGTTGATAAAAAATTGAAATACATGAAATTGAAAGATGGAATACTTATTGAATTACTTAATATATTTCGCTTTTTATTTTGCTTTTAACTCATGTTTGCTATTCCCCTTTTATAATGACCTCAATATTTTATCTTGGTTTTTGGAAGGCATGGATCTAGATAATTTTGATGTTTAGGCTGCTTTATATATTTTGTTTCTGCTGTACCTTTACTTCCAATTTTTGTAGATACTGACTGGAGTACTTGATGATGCTGAATTCTGTTTTTGTAATGCTGTTTTAAAATTTTATTATTTTTTCTGTTTTAATATTTTTCTCTGTTTTTCCATTTTCAATTCATTGTCTTCTTTTTTTTCATATATACTTCAGTTTTTAATTATTCTACAAAGTGTGATCTTAACGGTTTTCTCATTTTGGCGAGATTTGAACTTGTTGCTGAAACTATTTTTTGAAACTTTGAAAAGCATGAGATGGATTAGCTTCAAAAATATAGATTTATGATGTCTGTTTGCACTTTAGACTGTTGTTGAATAGAATCCGACCTTCTTTAACCCGTTACCTTTTATAAAATGTGCTTTGTTTAGGAATATTCGAAATCTTCATCATGTATTTTTTATGAAATATGAAATTTGTTTGGACAGAAAAATCACACATTTTTGGGGAAGTTTTGTCAGTACCTGTATGCTGATCAATCTGAAAACTTCTTCAATAGTCAGCATTAGTTGTTAACAATTTATTACGTCATTGTTATTAAATTATCGCTATTGACAAAATCAAGAGAAATATTGTTCTTATTAGCAAGAAGATCATCATTACTAGTTGATTCATTTACACAAAAATCATAAGTAAAAATGGGGTACAACGTTGCACGATTGTTGGTAAATTGTTTGTAAATTATTGGTAAATTGTTGTACGATTGAAAAAAAAAATAGCGCAGTCCTGGACCTTAATCAAAAGGTTAAATACCGAGCCAAGGAAATGCACTAGTTCTTGATCATGTGTCAATTTCTAATGTATTAATTCATCAAAGCCAAATTAATTATAATTTCGGCTTTAAAAATGAATTTAATACAATGCATGATAATTCCACATACACGTACAGCAGTAAATTGTCTAAAAGCTTCTGCTCAATTTGTCGCTATTATATGCCTGGAAAAAAAATCATCCAAATAATTGTGTAGAATATTCTAAATCATCTCGTAGAACATTCTACTGGAAACTTGTCGTTTTTCAAGATTTCACTTGAGATTGATAAAATTGACGTTTACAGCCGTGACATCGATGGGATTATTTGATATTCAAAGTTATAAAAACAAAACTGTGATCCCTGTTTCGTATTATTTGTCACAGCAATGGAGTTATGAGGACACTTGATATCGAACGATGTGTATGGTAAATTCCTTTAATGAAAACGCGCTACAGTGAACGCTACATACGCGTTTTGTTCCCAAAGTTCCGATATTTAATTATATAATTTGTATATAATATTCTTTCGTTAAGATTTTAGGTATAGAATATTGTCGGATTGATTGTTCGTCACAATGGATATATACATTTGTATTACAAATGTGGCAACATAATGATTTACACTTAAATAACAATTGTCAGTATGTAATATTAATACGAAAAATAAATTGAAAAAAAAAACACGATAAATATAAAGATTTTTATTTTGGTGCTTTAAACGTACATATTGTTTTTATGTATTTATATCAGTTCATTAGTTAATGACATAAAAATACATAGAAAATATATTTCACTATAAGTTTTTGTTCTCATAACGAAATATTATCTATAATGTAACAAACGTAAACAATAAGTTAATTATCTGAGTTTTTAAACAAAAAATCAAAATGCTTTGTTTAAGCATCAAGCATAAATGTTGACGCATTTTTCAACACTTCCAGAATACGGTAACGAAACTTCATCATTTGAGAAGGTGTAAGACGATATCATAATTGAACAATTAAGAACATTCATAACACATACATAACACATTCATAACATGATAATAGTAGTTATTTTTTTATAATAATTTAAAAAGACAGAGGTGTAGGTAATTTGTTTTCTAAATAAATTATTCAATGAATGATGAAATCACAAATACATATGTGGATCCCCAGAATTTTTCGATAATTCATTGCTTGTAGTGATTAACTTTAAGAAGTTCACAAAATATGTATACATAGTGAAAATTACATTTGAAAAGAGTGAAAAATTATTTTATTGATTCTGAATATTATTCTGATACATGAAATTGTGAAAAAAAAACGTTTTTACTTTATTATAATTATGAACTTTTAAAAATTCACGATTTTAATTCATCAAAAGAAAAAATCAGAATAAAAAACCTAATATATGCCATTGTCATCATGCTTGAATAAAGTACAAATGATGTAATGCATATTATTATATCGATAAATACCAATTGAAATACATTTTATGAATTTGAAATGTCATTTAGAAAATTCAGGAAAATATTTCTCAAAAATTTCAAAAGAATATGTACACTTAGCAACCTGATTTCTTCTAGTAGTTAGTTATTAAAAATTATCTGACTGAAACTAATACGATCCCATTGAATGTACTAGAAAACAATCAATCATTAATCAAATTTTACATAATTTTTATTAATTGAATGAGGTACACAATATGCAGAAAGTGTGGGAACTATTTCAATTATTTATAAAACAGAAAAGAGGAATTATATAGATATATAACAATAATACTTCCGTAAAAATACAAAATTATTGATTTTAAAAATTTTAATAGCGATCAAAGTTATACATTATCTTTTCTTTTCCAGAGTAAGTCTAAGTTTTGGATTTCTCGAACATATTCAATACTCATGTGACTTATTTCAAAGCAAAATTAATTAACTTAAAGTTAGTTACATTAACTTGATAGGAGTTGAATATTCACGAACGTCTAGGACAATAATTCTGTTTAAATATATTATTAGATCATTTTAAACTTAAATAATAAATGTGACATTTCAAGCATTCTGAAATTGTAATGATCAAATTTCAAATAACTTTTATTCAAGTTAAGTGAAATTGCTCCAATGAAAAAATAGATCTTATGGATGCTTTATATGAAACGTATTTTAAATTAACATTCTCAAATGTTAATGATTAAATTTCAAATGTGAAACTTTTATTCAAGTTAAGTGAAACTGTTCCTATGTAAAGATAGAACTTGTTGATTTGATTAGCTCACATAATACATTATATGAAAAGTATTTAAAAATAAATTAGTATTACTCTAATTAAAATATAACGTTCTTAATATAAAAGTTTAAAATATTGTATTTATTTAGCAATATTTGTTGTATAATATATTTAGAAGGTCGTATGCAGATTAATTGGGAAGAATAATTCATTTTCTCATACTTGACGTATGTAAATAATATATCTAAAAAATAGACAACTTATGCTGTACGTAAAACGTAGACAGCTTATAGAATCATTATTACTAAGCATCTTGAAAAATAATTGAAATACAAACACAATATCACATATCTATATTCATATTTTTAATCATTTATTCATAGATGACGGAAGGACAATGATGTTATTCAAAACGATAAGCATTATAATTTTGTAGTACACCAACTGACCCGATCGGCGTTGCTAATAAATTAAACCTGTGATAATAAATTAAAACAAAACTTGTGTATGCTTGATTTTATATGTTTAACCCAATTGTGAAAGAAATTATTATTTTTTTTTTAATTCTCTAAAAAGTAATTATATTTAGTGATAAAAACACTAGTAAGTTTTTTTCTTTTTTCATGTTGGGTAGTTTCATAGTTTAAAAAAATGTTCTTGTTGCCCGAACTCTTTGAAATTCTTCTATGTCAAAAATATAACGCTTTTACAACCTGTGTAAAAACTTTCTGAAAAAAATATTGTTATATTTGAAAAAATATATTCCAGTTGTAAAAAAAATTATTTTCTTTTCTTCTTGCTTCTTTGTTTGTTTGTTTGTTTTGGCGTCGGCTCATTTAACATAAAAAAAATAGTTCTCATCTGCTGAATTTTAGTCGGTTTTAAATATAACTGTATCCAAGCTCTCTTTTAAATTCTGTGAAAAAATGTGCATATTTAGTAGTGATAACTTGAGTCGAAACAGGGCGACTGCACGCCGAAACACCCCGCTTTTTCAATTTTTTAAAAGAAAAAAAAATTAGATTTTATACACTGTTAAAAATTTGCAGCAAACTGTCCAGTCATTTGACCGTTTTTATAGAAAATGTTTATACAACCGTGATTTAACTCTATTCTGACCATAATATGGGCAATAATATGGTCAGAATAGAGTTAAATTACGCTTATGTAACCGTTTTTTATAAAAACGGTCAAATGACTGGACAGTTTGCTGCAAATTTTTAACAGTGTAGTTTTTAATTTTTCTATACGTCTGAATGTTTCGAAAATTTTGTAGGTGGTGTAAATCTGGTCTATCGAGATGCTCTGAAAAGATTGCATCGAAATATGGATGTTTAGTTAAATGTCGTTTTTTTTTAAGCGTGAAGTAACCTGCGTTCGCTGAAATTCGTATGTTTTAATTCCTCAATTCCACAATCCCTCAATTAGAAGAAGTTTTCAGATTTAAATGTATATTTTTTGGTTTGTCGGTACCTCTAAAATTGCGCCTTTGAGGCCGTTGCATTAAGGGGGGGGGGAGGCTTTTAGAAAACGACCCTTCTTGAATTTGTTTGCTTAGGCTTAACAACAATATGTTTTCTAAATAATTTCATCATTTGAGACGTAAGACCACGGTCTTTCTGAATATGTCTTCCAATATTGAATCTACCGAGTGGTTTGGTTGATTTAAGCCTATTTAAAACTAGAAAATAATACAAAAAAAACGCCCGTTTTATTCTTTTCCATTTCTTCCCGATGCGTAAATCCGGTTCTCGGCATGCGCGAGTGCTGAAAGAATAGAAAGAAATTAGTTATAGATGGGTTTTTAATTAATATCTCTACGAATTATTAAATTATTAAAAATCTGATACTCAGATGCATCAGGACAGGTTTTGGACAATCCTCATCAAATTTTTCAGACTTATAGTTGCACTGGATTTTCATAGACATCGCCGACAGACACACAGACACAAGGACAGACACAGCGAAACTTTCGTTTATTAGTAAAGATTATATTAAAGAAGAGCATTGCATATAAATTATTTTTAATTATTCAAATTACGTTACAAAACATAACCAAACAATGTTAATTAGTTTAAACCAGAAAGACCCATGCGAAGATTTCGCACTGCGATCTTTGTGATTATTTCCTGGTACGTTTTAGCATTAGTGTTAATTAACTAATTTTTCTTTTAATCCAACAACGCGTGTTATCGAAATGTGAGTGTACTATGTCAGAAGCCTGTTCAAAAACTTTTCGAATGATATCTCATTCATTGTTGCATGTTCTGTATGTACATAGAAAAAGGGATGTTGACAACAGAAATAATATACATGATATGCATTGTATTTTCATAAATGAAATGAAAGCTTTATTCAAATCAATGTTGCCACAAAAATAAAATACCGCATTATATGATGCTGAACAATGATTATAAAAATTAATAAATAGTTCAAAAGAGGTAAAATGAAATTGAAACGTTTTGAAGAATTTAAATATTATTGATTGATCGAAGCAGTGGTATTTTACACGTGTAGCATAAAAGGTATGATTTGTTATATTTGATTGAATTGTAATTTAAGTGTATTTCAATTTATTTTTCTTCGTCCCATATTTTTTCAAAGAAGAAGATGACGTCATCCTCTAATGCAGTTAAAATACAATTGTTATTTTTATTTTCCCTCACGCATGCCTTTTGCTATCTTCGTTGGGAATTTATTGTTAGGATTAAATATTGTTAGGAAAAAAAACTATAAGGTATAATTACAAAATAAATAAACTGTAAATTAAAATAAAAAATAAACTATAAACTATCATAAATAAATAAACTACATACTTATCGAAAGATAAGGGTTACTATAATTAGTAAATTGGCGCCATGCTTAGCGCAATTGTATTTGACTTGGCCCGTATAATACGTAAGTACCCATTTTTTTATTATAAAACACACACAAATCCTTTTATTATAAAACACACATAATTAATAATTTATTATAGTACTTCTCTATTATCCCGTCGACCACTTTTTCATAAAAAAAAAACTATCGCCAAACTATAAGATTAAACGCCAAAAATGCAGTCCCATTTTCTTGATGTCAGAAGCATTATACGTGTTTGTTATGCCATCAAGTTATTTTTAATTCGACATTTGCGTGTATTTTTCATTATGTTTTACTGATTTATTAGTTATTTCATTAATTAAAATAACAATGATGTCCTTAAATTCTTATATTTTATTTATTTATTTATTTTGATATCCCAATGGCAACGTTCTGCCGTTTGTTTGGCGTTACAGTTTGGCGATAGTTTTTTCTTATGAAAAGTGGTCGACGGGATAATAGAGAAGTACCCTTATTATAAAACATACAATGTTTAATTTAATATAAAACGCACGCAATCTGCTCTACCTGGTTGTCATACGAAGCAAAATCTCGCCAAAATCGTCCTTTTGACGCCGAAGAGTTTAAACCTTGTCTGCGACATCTGTACCAATATTATTTATATACAATTAACTTCCTCTTGCATATTTCAATAAGGTACAGATGTTGCAGACGCACAGGGGTATCTTTTTGCCGCCAAAAGGCGATTTAATGCCTAGGCAACCCGACGGTTTTGGCGTGATTTTTCTTCGTATAGGAACCCGGTAGAAAAGATTGCGTATGTTTTATATTAAATTAAACGTTGTATGTTTTTTTATAAATAGATCATTGTGTGCGTTTTATGATGAAATAATTTGTGTGAATAGGTTGCCAAAAATATGTTGTCAAATTTTCTTCTCTCGCCAATGTCATTTTCTTTACCTTACCAAGGCCCCAATACTGAAAAAAAATAATAATCATTGAATCAGAGATTACGTGAATTCATATGAAAGCATTTTCCTCAGACTTTTCACAACTGTTCCAGAAATGTCTTAAGTATATAAATCAATATTGGTACATGATTTTTTGCAAGCTTGTGGAAATGCAATGAAGCTTTATTAAATAACATAATAACTTAGCATAATGAAATAATAAAAAATAATTACAATTTTTGTAAATCATAAAGAAATGTACATCCGATTCGAAGATAATCCTTAAATAAGTTAATATACTATTACTCCGTTACAGTACGCCTAAACACAAACATGATAAATTAAACAATAGATGACGTATAAAAAGTAAATGAAAACCCAATTAAAGGCTCGATATTTTTTTCAAAAAGCACGCGCGAGAAAAAAAATTAACAATCGTATTTTAACTGCATTAGAAGATAACGTCATCCGCTTCTTGAAAAACATGAAAAAAAATAAATTGAATGCATTTCTAATATAAGAAAGCATATCTTTTATTTTAATTTCAATTTTGCTTTTTAACAATAAATATTTAAATTAACTCGTGCGGAGAAATCATACTTTACCTTTTTTGTACTGTTTATTTATTTTTATAATTATTGTTGAACATGATATAATGCGGTATTTTATATTTGTGGCAACACAAATTTCAGAAAAAAACTTTCATCTCATTTATAAAATAATGCCGAATTAATTTTTAATTAACTACAATTTTTAATCAAAAACATGTTTTAACGAAATTTTAAATGTGCTATGTCAGAAGCCTGTTCAAAATCCTTTCATATGGTATCTCATTCGTCGTTCTGCGTTTCGTATTTTCTGAGAAAAAGGGATGTTGACAGGAGAAATAATATATATGATAATCGCGTATTTTTCCCAGTTTCTTTGATAAATGAAATACGTTAGTTGTTACAATAAAACGTTTATTTTGTAAAAAATGGCCATATAAATACGAGTGGTTTACTTTTTTTAATTTCTGAAACTTTCCATTTTGAATGCAAATAGAACATTTTCCCAGAATAAACGGAAATTTTCTTTTTTATATTTTCTTGTGGAATGTTAAAAGCGAAATTGTACCTGTCAAGACATACAAACGGAAATGATCCTTTTCACTTGAGAGAAAACGAAAAATATCCCGTTAAATTTTCGAAATTAATGTTATGGCATGTTTATCTATCATGTCTGTCTGAAAAATATGTTTGTTGAATATGTGAATATTTATTTGAGTATTGATAGTATAAATTTTTTTTTCTAATATTTGTAAACAGATTAATATTCTGTAAAAATTAGTGGGAAGCGTTTCCAGAGATCAGTGACAGCATACGAAACATTGTTTTTATTATTGTTTCGGTAAATCTAAAAAGATATATTGGTTTTGGAGGTTTATAAGGATAAAAAATGATTTTTGGAATTGTGGATCACTGGTAGAAGGTATACTGTACATTTCCAATTAAATTTTTCTAGAATACTGTTACCAGATTACCTTTGTTTACAGTTTATATACAGGGTGATATTTTTTAAAGTTGTGAAAGTAAAACCCTATAACAAAAGAACCACTTATCCAAATGACCTGATATATCACCACTATGCTAACAAAGCAATGAAATTTTTTAGGCGTGGTTAAAAAAAAAACCTAAAATAGCACCGACAGATGGCGCTGTAAGTTAACAGAAACAAAAATTATCGTCAGTGGGAGGAAATCAATGGACTGTACTTTGAGAAAAATAAAACTTTATTACTCATATCAAAAACATACAGAACGCTGTAATTGGGAAAAAGAATTGCGAACACCTTCGCAGAAACAAAACGAAATAAAAATATGGAGTAACGCAAAGCATTCGTATGGAACTGCGTAACTAGCGCAACAGATTTTAAATGTGCTGTCCACCGTTTTCAGCTACGAGTTGGAAACATGAAACCGCATGTTTCTCAACAGAGTGAAAAGTATACAATGTGCTTGTGCCGTGCGCTAGCTCGTGTACCGACTTTATTGCATATACGGAGCCATCTGTCGCTGTGATTTAAGTTTTTTAACCATACCTAAAAAATTCGCATTGCTTTGGGAGCATACTGGTAAAATTTTAAGTTATTTGAATCCGTAGTTTTTTTTTTTTTTTTTTTTTTTTTTTTTTTTGTTATAGGGTTTTCCTTTCACAACTTAAAAAAAAATCCCCTGTATAATAAAATACATTATTACTTACCCATCATACGTAGTATAGGGTAAGTCTTGTAATAGTTTTGAAAATCGAAAACTTTTTTTTAAGGATTTACACGTTTCAGACACTGGAGATTCTGAAAAATATATTTTTAGAAAAAAAAAATTGCCGTCCGTCTGTGTGTCTGTGTGTGTGTCTGTAAACGCTCTATCTCCTGAAAAAATTGAGATATAGACTTGCATTTTGGTATGTACATAGTATGTAATAATGGGAAGAAGCCTATATTTCAATAACCTCGATTAAAAGGAACTATTTTTTTCGGACTCTCGAAATATTCATTCTGATAAAAGGTATATAAAAATTTTCGAAATTGTTTATTTTAAGAAATGAATATAAAAGACAATAAAAAAAAACAAATTTTGCATAAAGCATGAAGTCGATCGGATAATTAGTTGCCGAGATATTTGGAATCGTATTTTCCACACTCTTCGATTTTTCATGACCCTGTATTTTATCCAAATTTAACGTTAAAGATATATTTTAATTGGAAATTTGACGCTTAATCACATGCAATAAACCGCTAGTTAATAGGATTATTATTTTTGGAGTTATAAAGAAAAACCTCTTTCAAGCAATTCAGTAATCGAGCCTTTAAAACCTTCTCACCGCCGCGACCTGATATATCCGTTCACTATGCTGTAGGTTTCACAGCAATACAAAGTTTGTTTAAATTAATATAATTCTACAAATATAATGCATTTTTAAAACATCAAGTAATGATTGATATTCTCAAGGATTATACTTATATACGTAATTAAGTTTTTTATCTCAAGTTTGAAAATTCAGATTTTTTAAGCCTTTAAAAAAATTATACAGAAAACAACATTACAAATTTTCCCTTTTGCTTGGCGGTCAGGGGGTTATGACGTCATCAAGCCACGATTTTATTTGAATTGCAATGCATTTTATAAGTAGTTTACACATTTTTATTTTAATATTTTACATTATGCATATCCATGATGGGTAAGTATTACGGTGGCCCCCAACGACTAGTTTCCACTACAGCTCGTAAAAGATATATCTTTATCTCCTAAAAACTTTACTAAATTTAAGCGAATTCTTTACTTGTTTAGAATATAATACACAATATATTTGCATATAATATCCAGGAAACTATTATAAAAATCGTCTTAGATGGCATTATACAGAAACGTTTTATTTAATATTCAGAAATATGTGTAAGTGTATGGTTTCTTTTATGTTCTGTTTTCTGTGTTATGAAAATATTTCCCGCAATTAAAACTTTTAAATAATGTAAAAACATTCTTTAAAAATATTTAAAATTTTTATATTAATTTTATATTATATTATTTTGTATTTTAATTAAATTTATACTATAAAATATTAAATTTTTTAAATAAATAACTTTTAATTTAAATACATAGTTTTTATTTCCATATTGTTATATTTTCCGAGCTTGTATGATTTAAGAGCAGACATTCAACAGCAAGCAGTTTTTGCAATAAGCCGATTTTTAACCACCAAATAAGTACTCTTTTAAAAACAACCTTTTTGTATTATATTAAGTATTTTCCGTATGTTTTTATAAAAGTATGTAAAATAAGTAATAAAGTAAATTTTTATGCTTACTAAAATTGCAAATATGACATAAAATATGTAATTAAAATATTCAATTAAAATGAAAAAAAAAAGTATGTGTAATGTAATAAGTTTAACAAAAGTAAATATTTTTAAAAAATAGCAGAATATATTGTTATCAGTTCCGCAAAAATTTTAGTTAGTGTGTTGCTTTTTTTTTTGAAGAAAAAGTGTTTATAAATATGGCAAAAGGAATGAAAGGTACAGAAAATAAGAAAATTTTCGGACTTGCTTTGTCATAAACAAATGTCATAACTTTCTGTAAAAATACCGTATATTGTTAGTAAAACGAATATATATATATATATATATATATATACTGGGTTGTCCTAAAATATATGTCAAAAATGTAAAGGTAGGTAAAGGGGACCTAAATAAGCAGATTTCGTATAGGAATGTGGGTGCACAAATCCAGCGTTGAGGCAGTAGAGGGCGCTGTTGACTTCGATGATGAAAGTGCTTTGCTTGCTTGAATCGTGATTCCCCACAAGGATTTCGAGCAACATCCATAGTTACACCAAAACGGAGTTTGCCAACATGCATTTGACGTATGAGGCTGAGCAAGGAAATGAAGCGGTTGCTGAAAGGATGTACATGGAGCTATTCCCGGGTAGGAATCTGCGGGATCGCCGAACATATGAGCATCTTCATCGGGTGTTGTGCGCGAGTGGATCGTTTTATGCTTCCAAGCATAATACGGGCAGTGAAAAGATATCGCAGAATTTCTACAGTAGAAGAAGTATTACGCACAGTAGAGGATAGTCTTTCGACAGGCTCGAGATATGTTGTACGTGCGTATCCTTTGAGCAGCCGCTCAAATTTCTTGCGCAGTCCCATACATGAAATGCACGTCGGAAAGCTTTGAATTGGTGTAACGATGCATGTTGCTCGAAATCCATGCGGGAAATGACGATTCAAGCCAGCGAAATGCTTTCATCCGCCGAACTCAACAGCGCACTCTACTGCCTCAACGCTGGATTTCTGCACCCACATTCCTATACAAAATCTGCTTATTTAGGTCCCCTCTACCTACCTTTACATTTTTTACATATATTTTAGGACCACCCTGTATATATATATGTATATATATATATATATATATATATATATATATATATATATATATATATATATATATATATATATATATATATATATATATATATCTTTTTTTTAAATTTTAATTTCAAATGAAAGGTTTTATCTTTTATTTGTCAACTTAAGTAAGTGAGTATTGTAGAATTGTGAAAGATATCAAATATACCCATGACTTTCTTCAAAGCAAAATCAATTAACTTTAATTGAATATTTTAACATCGTAGTTCATGAATGTTCTAAAACGATGGTTAGTCTCTGAGTATCAGAATACTGTAAAATTTGATAGTCAAGGTGGTATTTTCTAAGAATATGAAATTTTAATAATAATTTAATTCAGTTGGGAGCATTTTATAGCAGTTTAGTGAAAATACTTTACGTTAGAAAATAGCAATAGATTTAATTCATGCACATTACGATGAATTTGTACCATATTTCTGAATTTTATATCACGAGTACTAAGAAGTCACGAGAACTAACTAAGTTACATAAAATCCAGATCCAAAGCTGCATATTTTTTAATATTTATATTCCAATAAATTAGCTTGATTATGGATTAATGATCATCCAGTTAATTGAATGTGTGTATGCTACGTATGAAAAATACGCTTTTCATTTTTCTCATTTCTTTCGTATTTTATAACACAACGAGAAATATTTATTGTTTCCTGACTACTGATTTAAATTTCTCATAAAATAGAGTGATTTTGATGATTAAATTCGGTGTTTCATAGATGTTTATGATGTTTGTAGAATGTTCTATACTTTGTCATGTGTGTTTACAAAAATAAAAACTTTAACATTACACGAAATGCTAATATAAGAGGAAAATAGTAGGAAATATTTTTTAAAATAAATCTTCGATATTGCGACATTCTCTGAACATACTCCCAATCTGTTTCATATACTAAAGAATTTTCCCTTTGTCCATGAAACTATATGCCCGATATATGTATTATTCCAGTTGCTACACATACTAAAGAGAGCATTTTGATAGGTTTTACCTACAATTTACTGCATTTCTCTCATATTTCACTAACCATAAATTGTTTATGATACGTAAACATAGTTTTGTTTGTATTACGTTAATTGTAATTTATAAAATTCTTTAATCGCATTAAGGGGTCTTGTACCTTTTAATCGCGACGAAAATCGAGAAAACAATCAAAGTTTGAATTAGCGTATTTTCAAAACCTTTATATATATAAACATAAAGTTTTGATTATTAATTAAATATGTTGTGCTTTTTAATATAATACTATTACAAACTGACTAATGTTTTACTGAATTTGTGCGTTGTTGAAATTAAAATAGATTTTTTTTTTACTCCATAAGTTATTGCGTGCATGATATCTTGAGAACGTATGCATGGAATGTTATGAAATTTTATTTAGATAATAAGCATATATTTGTGTTTAAAATGATCTACTTTTAAATATTTACAATTATAAGATTTTTAAACATGACTATTTTTATTCATTAAAAAATATAAAATTTGAATTTTTTGACATTTTTTTTTTTTTGCATGGTTAATGAAATATCTTTGACATAAGAGTAGATCATTTTTTAAATACATATGTTCTTATTACCTACATCAAATTTCATAACAATCCAGTCATACGTGCTCAAGATGTCATGCGCGCAATGACTTACAGTAAAAAAAAGAGCAACTTTATTTTCAACAATGCTCAAATTCTGTAACAGGCTAGTCACTTTCTAATGGTATTATATCAAAAAGCACAATCTGCTAAATCAATAGTCAAAATTTCATGTTTTTACACAAAAAAGAGTTGAAGATACACTAATTCAAAGTTTGAAAGTTTTTGTTGATTTTCTTCGAGTTTAAAAGGTACAAGATCCCTTAAACATGAAAATGCCTTGAAACAGAAAATGATTGTGTTTTACTCAATGGAAATATTCTTACGTAACGGATATAAATTTGTATAATTGAAATAAAAATTCATTTACGATACAATTACAAGATAACAAAGTTTTTTTTATCAATTGAGGAAATGCAACTAATTAGATTTTATGCATTCACTTACCTACATATATACGTATTTTATAATTATTTACTTTCTTACACCTTTCTTTCAACATACAATCTATCAAATTTATTTAATGTAATTAATTACATGGAAGTGATCCGCAGGGAAGGTAAAATACACTACCCATAGATTTTCTAAAAAAAAGTATCTAAGTGATTTAAAATGTAATTTCATTCTAATGAACATTTTCATTTTGTTACTTTAGAGTGATAAAAGATTTCCATGAAGTTGTTTGTAATTATCGAAATCCTTATTCGCATTAAAATTTGGAAAACATAGTATCAGAAATATATTAAATGTTACAAAATAATGATACTCTTACTTAATGGAGGTATGTATGCACATAATATTCACAAAGTATGTATATCTCAATTAAATAAATTCCTGTTATATTTGCAGCGAAGTGATGGAATTAAATATTATTTGTGTCATAGTTTTAAAATGAAAATTACGATTTATCTCTTCTTCATACTAGATATACTATTTTATTTTAAGTGTAATTATTTTCGTCATGTTTCTGTAATACACTGAATCTCATTTATTTCTTTTTTTAAAGTAACGTCAATTATAAAGCAGTTGTCATAAATAGAGTAACGTTAGAATTGTCCATGATGCTTCCTAATTATTTGACTCGATGTATGAACTGCAAATGTTATGCATTTTTTTATTCCCTAGAAATCTAGAATTTAAATCATTAATTAATGGCCTAGGGTTCCTGTTAGGTAGTTACATTCGTAGCCTTTTGCAGTTTGTAATATACTCCATTTTGACCACAGAGTCATACCAATTAGAGACACCACCTATCAGAATAATATATATATTTTTTCATATATTATGTTTGAGTATTCTTAACGTTAGATACGACGTTGAATCCGACAATGTTCTCGAAGAGATGTTAATGCAGTCGGTATTCTGCTGCCATATTCCAAAATCAGCATATTTTGCTGCATAGATATCGAAACGCCACTATATTATTTTATTCATTGAATGTGTCAAGTAGTTAATGCAGAATTTTCTGCCAATTTCCATGGATACAATACTGACACGTTGCCAGTGACGATCATTAAGAAGATAAAACTGAAAATGAAACTCATTGCCAATTGCGAGATGTAACGGCATTAATAAAGTATTCTCTACAAACTCGACACTGTCGTGCAAAATCCAAAATTCTACGGATAAAATTTAAAGCCCCAATTATACTAACCCCTATAAATTGCATGAGTTGTCGCGGAATACACAATATCATCTTATTAGTGTTTTGTTAAATATGTAGAAGCCATTAACGAGCGATACAATTATCCAATATATTAAATTAAATTTAAACATGATAAACCGGTTATTTGTAAATTTGTATATTGCTGTTCCATTACTTTTGAACGTCGTTGTTTTGCACTAATTAAACACATTGAATTGAACACATTTAATTACGTAATAAGGGAAATATTCTCATATATATATATAAATCGCAATTTATGTCTAAAAAATAATAAAAGGTTTTGCTGCATTTGTAAATGGGTAAAAAATGTTGAATTCACAACAAATTTAACACTTTTTCTTAATGGTAAAATCTTTCGTCGAACAGTGAAGCGAAACTCTCGTGTTTCGTCAAAAAGTTCGCCCTTCATTGGATGTTTTACGAACTTCTGTTTCACATGTATATATGGAGAGAATTCCAATGAGACTATTCGCAGATCGATACGACTTAAAGTTTACGAGTTATAAACACTTATCTGTCGACATATAATAACTTAAATTATTGATTCTTTCAAAGCACTAAAATATATTTCCTTATGAAATATTTAAGTATCAATTCTTAAGTAATGTTTTCCTTTGAATCGAATGGAGCCATCTGCAGGTCAATACGAGCTATAGGTATTAAGTTTTATTTATTTTTATGCGCACATATTTGACAACTTCAGGGAACTATGACTATGTTGAAAGAGATGAAAAGCTTGAATTCGGGCTCTAAGCATATATTTGTACGAAAAACCTGAATTTCGCTTTAAACCTTGTATTACCCATAATATTAGTCCATTATATCACAAAAATTGCCTAAAGCCACAATGGATAGCCACAATTTTATACATCAATTTATTATGAAATTTAAAAATGAACGTTAGCAAGGAAAAAAAACACTCAGAGATTTCAATATTTCTGCTGAACATTTCTGGTAACCTGAAAAAATATTCTATTTTTTCTTTTGTTTTCTATACATTGAGATTATGCTTCAGTTTTTATTATTTTATTATATAATTTTTGTAATCTGTATTTTTAATCTTCCGGATTGCTGAGACAAAATGACCGTAAAATAGAATATTTGTTCTTCATATGTTTCATAATTTATCAATTTAGATTATTTGCTTTATATTGGCTCTGGATTTATCTAACAACATTCAAAATATAGCCTTTTCTATATGCTTCATAGAGTGATGCTATCAATTACTCTGCAGATTTATCTAATTTAAACAGAAATAACAGGTAATGTAGCGGATGTGTTCACTGGGATGCATTCACCTTGCAAAATAAACAGAAAAACTTTATTAGAATGGCTTGTAACACTTGTAACACGAATTAATGATATGTATCCTATAGGCCGAAATTTTATGCTAAATAAATTAACTAAACTTTGAATTTATTCCAACAATGAAAAAATATAACAAAATTATCACATATTTTTAAGCTTAATTATATGAAATAAATTTTTAAATCATTTGATTTTTTTCTCTAAATAATAAGTTATATATACGTCTTCATGTCAATACGAGTCATAGCTGTTGATTTATATTAAATTTTCTGCAAACATTTGACAATTTCAGAGAACTATGACTATGTTGTGAAAGCACATATTTGTCCGAAAATCTGAATTTCGCCTCAAAATTTGTATAATCCATAATAATAGTCCATTATATCACAAAAAATATTAAAACCCATTGAAAAAGTACTCGATTAAACATGAAAGAATATGTTGAATAAAGCAAATGAAAAAATTGGAAATTACCTAAAAAATAAAAAAAATAAAATACAAAACATTAAATGATTTAAGGTTGTTTGAGATTATTCCTACGCATTCCTGTTTGAGGTAACGAATAAGACCCGTCCCAAATTGATACGCATAATCATTGCCGTTATAACACATCTAATCATTATTTGCTTCTAATAGGCAGAAGGGAGAATGAAGACAACATATGCAAATAATAGCAGCTAAAATAAGTATAGTTTTTTCTTGAATGTATGTAGATGAGAAAATTGCGATAGAAAGCTAATGGTAAAACCAATTCAGGTGTTATTCGTGTCATGACTCTGCAGATTTATCTAATTTAAACAGAAATAACATGCAATGCAGCAGATGTGTTTCATTGACAATCTGTTGCACCTGGAGGGGGAGAGGAAGCCTGCATCTGTGGAAACCGAGGTTGTTGTTGCATTAGCAGTGCACACTCGGTAAGTTCTGTCGCAGGTGCAATGAACTTACATTGGATGGTGGTGTACAAAATTGTCCGCAAAGTGCTTCAGTTTTACCGATACAAAATCAAACATGTTCAAGAACTTCAGCGTAACGATCCTGCTACAACAGATTCTTTCTGCTTTGGAATTACTTGCACGGGGGGAAATGGACGAACATTACCCATGGAACAATTTGTGGACAGATGATCCCCATTTTTACCTAAATGGTGATGTCAACACCCATAAGTGCAGGATTCGGACCAAACAAATCCCTAATGTTGTGTACTTATTGCATTCTCCTAAAGCTACCGTTTGGTGAGGTATGACACCATGTTGGTATGACAGCATGTTGGTATATGACAGCATTTTGGTATGAGAGCCTAATTGGGCCATTTTCCTTTGACGAGAAGTCGACAACTCTACCTGTTACATGCACTGTGACTGCAGCTCGCTTAGCGTTAATGTTAAAACGTTTCGTCACACCTGAACACTAGCAACGTGACATTTTAGACTCCACGATTTTTATGCCGGACGGGATCCACCGCACATTGATACATGTGTCACAAAGTTACTTAAACAACATTTCACGAATGAACGGATTATAGGCCAAAACTTCACCAATTGGCTACCCCGGTCACCAGACCTCAACCTCTGTAACTTTTGGCTAGATGGTTATCTCAAAAGCACTGTTTATGGTGATAATCTAACATTCCTTCTGATATGCTAAGAGCTACTGTTGAGAATGCAGTAATACGATTTCACTTGCTTTCGGAAAAAGATGGACGCCACAATGAGCATGCTTTGTAACACTTTTCAGAAACGATTAAACACATTTTAAACCAATGTGTCTTCATGTCTTATTTCGTTTAACAATATTGCATACAACGCCATTTCCCCCTGCTGGTGAGTATCTGAACTTTTGTTTTTGGCGAGAAATAAATTCTTCTGACCTCCTTTAAACTATTACCAAGTTTGATAACATTTGGTCCAGTTGTTTTCCTTTTATGATTTCATTTCAAAGATTACCAATGATACCATTCAATACCATTTCAAAGTGGAGCTTTAATTATAACTACCCTGTATATTGATCGTTTAAAGAACTTCATAAGAATCATAAATAAAATAAATCATAAAGTATGTGTTAGCGATATATGTTTTACTTTTTAAAGATATCAGAAACTTTCCTTCTTGGTGTTAAAAGAAAATATTCATTAGAGTACATTTATAATTCATTAAAACATTCATTATTATAGTACGGGTATTAGTATGCAAAAAAAATATATCGTTATATTTTAATCATGACAAAAGACTCTTATCTAAAACATCACAAAAGTACTCATGCTTAAATACTCACATCTAAATACCCATAACTAAAAAATATATTACCACAAATTTATCAGAAACATTTAGTAATGAATAAATAATAGCATTCAACAAGCGTAAGATATTTTAACGAAATATCACATGTTGCAGTTAACGAGGACAAACTTTCAGATACAAGATTTGAATGTGAATGAAATTGTCACATCTGTTATTTAAAGCGTGTAATACATTCATTATTCTACACTAGAATTATAATTAAATAACTCTTGACAAAAGTTGTCAAAACATTGTAACAAGTGACATTCCGTTCCCGATACTTTTACAATAATAATTAAATGGAAACAAATGGTAAAGTTATATATTATGTGTGCATTTATTAAATTAAGTGTTATTTTTGCAGCTAAACAAGTGACTCATTTTTTTATAGATACCCTTAATTGTGTAATCGAAAATGAAATTTAATTAAATGTAAATATTTTTTAGAGGAATTTCAAAGCATATTTTAAAAAGAATCCATTATGTAACTTTTAATATATATATATATATATATATATATATATATATATATATCGACATATATTTTTTTGATCGTTCAGTCTTTTATATCATTTTCAAAACAGCGTCGTGATACAGTTTTTATTTAAGAGATAAATTTCAGAAGTACATTTTTGACGTTAGAATAAGTATAAATAGTTTTTTAGAAAAATATATAACATCTGGAAAAACATAAACGATAAACATTTAGAGGCGTTGCTAAATGTTCGTACATGAGACAGACAGCAACACATTGCAAAATTTTAACCGGCTATCAAAAACTTAATATTTTTTTAATGTTATATTTTGCAAAGAATATGACTAATATGCATAGTAAACAATTATGTGTGACCAGTTACATGAGTAGTTTGTACTGTTATAGCATAATAGAAGCTCGAATCGTTCGAACGGCCTAGTGCCTACTATAAGATGTTTGCAATGCGTGTATTTGTTTTAAAATATTAGTATGTATAATAAAATAAGATATAAATTATATTTATTATTATAATGTATTAATTATTTTTTAAACAAAACCTTTTATACCCACTTCCTTCAAAATTTCGTATAATTTTATAAAATATTATAGCATGTAAAATCAAGTATATCGAGCTTTAAAGCTAAAAGTCTAAACTATTCGAATCAGCAAAACTGCTGTGCACAAAATTCAACATTTGCGCTTTAGGTTTATTCATATATATATATATTTTTTTCATATTTCCTAATTTCTTACCAAGTTTTTTTACAGAATAAGGCGCAGGTAACCATATTCGAAATTGCAATTTGTATTGTGTTTTTCATAAATTGCAATGAATTGTGTCTTATAATGTCGCGTTAAAAAAAGGCAGTAACTCGTCAAAAGTGAGTTTGATCTATCGGCAGTATATACTTTTCTCTAGACAGTTAAGACGTTGTTCTAAAAAATAATATATACAGTGCTGACACAAAGAGATAAACGGCGAATTGGCAGAAATTCAAGAAGACGGCGATATGTTAGCAAGGAAAAAGAGCTATTATCCCCTCTTTTAGATTGAATAATGCTCTACAGTCATCATTTGCATATAGTGGTTAAACATTTGCAATTAACCAGTCAGCACACGCGCTTGGATAAAATCTACTCCAGCTTACAACTATTACTTAAAAATGTGCGAAAATAGTTCGTGATCATTCTGAGCTTTTTAGTACCTTTCAAGCTGAATGATATCAAGATGTGGCCAAAAAGAATTTACCTCCGGTTGTGTATTGTCCTTTCTTTTGTTATAAAAATGTCACGTGGGACGAAATTTACCCTACGCGTGTTATAACGTAACCCATAATGATAGGAAAATGTTAATGCAAATATTTATGTAAAAAATGTAGTGTGCAAATAATAATATAATTTTTCTTTTAAACGTTAACAACTCTTGCACATACAGTTTCTATATATCAGTTTTATACTTTTTTGTATTTTCATGGCTGAATTTGAATTGTAAAAGCTTTGTATGTAATAATAAAAATCTTAGTGCGAGATTTTGTGTGTGTTTTTTTTTTTTTTTTTTTTTTTTTTTTTTTTTTTTGCTTTAAATATAAAATAACTTTTTATTTTATGTTAAATTATGTCTTTTATTGATTTACAGTTTATTTCAAAATATAAATTTTTGTTTATAATCTAACCGGGGGGAAATTGACTTAAGAAAACCCATTGGGGTAAAATTTAACACGCGCGTGTAGTAACGTAATGGAAAGGGGTGCGTGTGCTGACGGGTTAATGAAAATTGAAAAAATGACGACGGTTTGTGAGTCATATTACTTATTATTCTGGATAAATATAAACATTTCAGACTCACAGGTATTACGAACAAAGTCTGCAACGGAAACAAAAGGGATTGGGCAACTCGGATACAGTACGAATCATGATGTTTCGAGATTTATAAAGTTTCTGTTTGAAATAGGCAATGGAAATAGTATGCATCTAAATTAATTATTAGATCTGTGAACTGGCTGTGAAGCTTTCTTTTCAAGCTTCAGTGTGCTATTTTTCACCAGGAATTATTTAATATAAAGAACTTTAAACCATTCTTAAGATCACGAAAACTATACAAAGTAAAATTTTCTGTGCTTTAGAAATAAAATGAAATCAATGGATTTAGTTAAGCTTTTTAAATGCATTTAATTCACAGAGAATAAGTCACAAGTTATATTAGTCAACCACTTCCCAGTAGCTATATATATCTAAATGTCGTAAATTCGTAGCTTTAAATATATTTAGTAATGAAGAAACAGAAATAAAGTTATATATTATAAACGAAAGAGTCAATAATTAAAAAAATTCTGATTATTTCAGTATTAAAATCCAACGTGTTTTTCCATTGTAGGTCAAATCTTGAAACGACATAAACGATTTGCGGTTAAATATTTAAAATTTTGACACCGCAGTCACATTGCTTTACTATAAAACAAGAAAGAAAAATCATGCGTTGCGCATAGATTATGAAACAGTTTCTAACACACTCAGAATACTTTAACAAAACTTCACCGTTTAGTAAGGTGAAATATGATATCTAAGTAAAGAATTTGGAAAATGCATATAACGTTTGATTACCTAATTTCGGTAATCGCCATCTATAGTTGGAAAATGATTCAAATTATTTTGTGAATCTCTGTATATGATCTATCAATTTGTATATATACTGCATATTATGCTGAAATTTAGATCAATTAGGAAACGCTTAACAATGTTGAAAATTTCCTTTCAGCAATTCACGCAAATAAACGTAAATGTATTCTAATTCTTTTGCATAGCCCTGTATATGATCGTATAATGGATACATGCTAAGTAATATTCCAATCATTTGTTATATTTAAAAACGCATACCGCAACCGAAGGCGCTCTTCCAGCTTTTATCGCCCATAGACAGTACTGTGTTTGAAAAAGCGTAACACTGAGTTGTAATTTTCATACTGGGAAACATATGTCGCGCCAGGATTCTATCCAGGAATATATTGGCTGAAGCTGCCATGCTCTGACAACTGAGCTATCACAGACGAATCTGGAGGACCTAATTCACCGACCTTACCGGGATAGCTCAATCCAGGATAGCTCAATTGTCAGAGCATGCAGCTGCAGCCAATCGATCCCTGGTTGTAATCCTGGCCCGGACATATTTCGCCCAGTTGGAAAATAACAACTCAATGATTTATTTACCAATTAGAATAATTGTGTTAAACTTAATCAAGCGTAATATTATTAGCATACATCATTACAAACGATTTTACGCCATAGACCATATTGTAACGGAATAGTTTTGAGTGTCACTGTAAATGAACTAGGAATGCTACACGCTTCATTTTCAATACCGAACATGCCTTAGTAAATTTTCATAACATATATAAATTACATAAAAATTCGACTAAATTTACGTTAGTCAGAGCTCGAAAAAACAGACGGTAAGATGACCAGACTAAACGGATTCATAAACACTTCTCAATTATGTTGGAAAGTGTTAAAAATTTTCCAGTTTTTCCAGTTTTTCTTAATCTATCTCTTACGTTTCTTAAGATTTACGAAATATAATATAACTTCTTCCGAGTTACTTCGCATTAGGAAAGGCATTGCTTTATCCTTAGAAGCGTCAGGAATTTATAGATATCCGAGATTTAAATAAGCACTTCTGAGACGAATTTAGATTAAAATTAAAATTAATAGCATTGATATTAACATTAAAATTAACATTGCTTTGGTACTCTTGCATGAAGAATTCTGTTGAGCGACTGAAAATATTTACTTGGACAATGACAGCGTCTGAAAGATCCCTAATTCGGGTTCAGAAAACTGATTAGTATACTGCAAAAAAAAACTATTAGGAAACGTTTCCAAACTTATGGACTGCAAAATAAATTTTATAAAAAAATAATAATAAAAATAAGTTTAGCAAATCTATTTGTTTCTAAGGTTTCTAAAAAAAGGAACGTTTTCGAAAACACGGTTAACTCGGAGGATATAAAATTATATTTTCGTGAATACTAAGAAAGATAAGAGCGAGGTTAAAGAACATTGGTCTTCTTTTAAAATGTATATTACTTGTAGTCGTTATACGACGAACTTTATTTTTTATGTTCGTGTGACGTATTTGAAAAGATGGTAATTAAACATTACGAGTAAGATCTTTAAATTTTGGCTTATGAATATCGTTTGTTGCTAAATTGTTTTTGAGATTAATATAATAACTGCATATGTTTTAATAAACTTTTCAAAGAATTGTAGTTTACGTAA
This sequence comes from Maratus michaelseni, assembly GCA_963931845.1. Classification (NCBI taxonomy): domain Eukaryota; kingdom Metazoa; phylum Arthropoda; class Arachnida; order Araneae; family Salticidae; genus Maratus; species Maratus michaelseni. Next base: position 297,055,175 of record OZ007591.1, on the reverse strand, counting down.
ATGTAGTTTACGTCTTTTAATATTATATGTATTCGCTTAAGCACTTATACATTCATTTGGTTCTAGATTTGGTAGTAATATAATGCCAATCCCTGGAGACTCAGAGCATAAAATATCAGCCAGAAATTTAACTAAAGTTTTGCGTTGTTAATGGTCCTTAAATAAATGAAACTAATTATATTCATGAAATTGGGAATATTGTAATAAACAGTTTGTTTCTAAGCACGAGGAATGCAATACTTTAAGCCAAAAAATTTATCTATTCTAGTAAATTTCAATAAAATAATGTACGTATAATATACCTTTATGTTTATCTGTAGAAACATAATTAAAAAAGAAATGAAAGTGCTGATATAGTTTACAATTTTACTCCGAATAAGTATATCCTTTTGTAAATAATATTAAAATATTTATGTTCTTTCAATCATATAGGGTCATTCATAATTCCCTCCGGGGTTTCGAAACGTTATAGTAAGAAAACGAAGACGAATATGAAAAAAAGAAACATATGAAATTATTCCGAAACTATTCAAGTTTTACTTACATACATTAGAGGTGTTCTATGTGTGAACCCTTGGTCACACGGCATACATCCATGCGATAGTCCAGTTCCTGCCATACTCCGTTTCTTTAAATCTGAATCAGTGGTGTCAGTTCAACGGGCCTTTCGTAATAAATATCGAAAACAGGGACCAACTGAAAAAACAATTCATGTGTGGTACCGGAAATTTAAAGAAACGGAGTATGGCAGGAACTGGACTATCGTATGGATGTATGCCGTGTGACCAAGGGTTCACACATAGAACACCTGTAATGTATGTAAGTAAAACTTGAATAGTTTCGGAATAATTTCATATGTTTCGTTTTTTCATATTCGTCTTCGTTTTTTTACTATAACGTTTCGAAACCCCGGAGGGAATTATGCATGACCCTGTATATATATATTTATTTACAAAATAAATTATTGCACAAATCGAAATATCTTACATTTGATGCTTGCGAAATTATATTCATCATATTGTACTATATATAATACATCGCTATTTAATGAAATAAATAGTAGGTTCTCTCTTAAAAATCAAAGAAACTTAAATTGTATCACAAAAAAACTATCACATTTCAAATAGGACATTTGTTAAAATATGACGTTCCTAAAATTATTAAAATATGTCTCAAAGCAAGACTAACCATCTAGGAAGGAAAGAAAAAAGTTTTCTATTTGTGTGGGTATGTGTGTGTGTGTGTGTTTGGAGGGAGTATTCTTAAGTACATATCTGTCTAACATCTTAAAATACACTAAAAGTTACATATTACACATTTTGTTCTAGATTTCTTCAAAAAAGGAAAACCTTTACAATGCAAGAAATGATTTTTTAAGGCTTGTTCGAAGACACAACAAAAAATGATGAATACAATATCTTGTCTACGAATAATTGTAACTGCACTTCTGTTTTTGTATCTAAAGTATGCCTTGTGGTTGAACGGCTGCACCTAGAGCATAATTATGCAAAGTTATTTTATTTTGTGAAATTTTAATTTAAATTCTATCCATTATAATAAAACATACGAAATTTGTTTACTTGGAAGAAATATTTACATTATGGGAATTCATTATCACAATATGTGAAATGTACACTGTTTATTTAAAATGTTTCTAATCAACTAATCAGGGGTGGTTATAATGCAAAAATATTTGAAACGAAATGAAAAAATCACGCGTAAAGCGCATATTGTAGAAGACATTCCATTTTTGTAACAAAATTTCGCTATTTAATATGGAGAAAGATGATATATAAGTAAACCTCATAACACATTTTAAAACCCAACTTCAGTAATTACCATCTATAATCGGAAAATATCCGAATTCATTTGTTTGCCCCTGTATATAGTCTATAGATTTGTATTTATACTACAAAGTATGCAGAATTTTAGTTTAGATAGGAAACGCATCACACATTTGAAATTTTCCATTACTCAGTTTTAACAATAAGCAGAAATGTACTCGAACTATTTTGTGCAGCTATGTATATGTTTTGTAGAATGTATATACACCAACAAATATCCAGAAAAATAGGTAAATTTAAAAGCATATACTGCAATTGAAAACGCACTTCCAGCAGTTATTGTCCAACGATAGTACTTTAACCGAATTATTTTGTGTGTCTTTGTAAATTAACGATAATTACTACGCCCATCTTCTTCTACAGTAAGCATCCTATGTAGCCCCTCAGTGATGTATTACAATTTTAATATGTTTGAAATAATATACATTAAATAAAATACTCTATAAATCATTTCTCCTACAGACCATGGTGTAACGGAATTCTTTTTTGCTACCTTGTAAACGAACTGAAATTGCTACACATTTCTTTTTTAATAAAGAACATGTCATTGTAAGTCTCAGTAATGTATAAGAATTATTCGCTCAATGTTTTTCATGAGCCATAGGGGAGTATGGTCTATACCATTGACGGTTATAAGTGAACAGCGTGAATGATCACTAATATTTCCATTTTTGTCGCTCTGATTGAACGCAGAATTAAATGGCACAGACCTCAAAAAGCAGGGATCTATCATGTTAGATTGGAACTGTACGATATAGCGGCTCTTCAAATATGGCTAAGGTTTTTCGTGGTTTGAGAACTTGCATTCTTGTACCAAGCATTTGCACTGAGTATAACTTTCTAGATAGTAATCTGATCGCAAACATTCATGTTTTTTACTTTGTTTCCTCGATCGGACGAAAATGGGGCATACAATCAGAGTAATTATTCCTGTAACAGACCTTGGAGGTAATCACATAAATGAGAAGTATTCCACTGATTTTTTTCCTTGAATTTTTATCGAGACATGTAGATTAAAAGCCTATTAAACACCGTAAATGTATTCATTAAAAGTTTTTCAAAACATATAACACCAGTTTTTTAATGGTATACTGTAAATTTCCGTAGCTTTTTAGCATACTAAACCATCCGAACATTTTCTTATTCTTTTGAAATACATTGCTCATATTATGATAATCATCATTCATACCAGCAGCAACATTTTAAAAATCAGGTATCTTAAATTCAATGGTTGTTCAGGGTATCCGGGCATTTGACATTACAGATAACCAGCCAATACAACTTAGAATTAAATGCTAATTTTATAAACAAAATATGCCTTCTTGAAAATCTTTACGGCAGTGTATATCTCAAATCTTACACACACTTGTTTTAGAACTAATATAAATCACATAAAGACTATAAAAATTTACAAACAAAAATAATTATTTTTTACAGTAAATTATGTGATTAATCATGAAAAATAATTTTAATACATCATTCTTCTTCACGATCGTGATTCTGATACACATCGTGACATTTTATAGAGAGCGTAGAGGGTATCATAATAATACAGAAAAATATAATACACAAAATTATTTTAAAAATTACTCAACAAAATGTACAATAATATAAATGTCAAATGCAGAGATGCCCACTTATTACAATAATTTTCAGATGTTCATACAGTTAAATATATATTTTTATTAAGGTATCTTACATTTTGAACTTGGGAATCCTACAGGATAAACACGGGAAACCGTTTCGCGTATTCTTCATATATTTACTTAATTACATACATCTATAAATAAGGCTTTGGGGATATTATAATAGCTATTCAAAAGTATAACTTCTTCAAAGAAAAATGCACTTGTATATCTTGGGAATGTAGTTTCGCCGTTTAAAATAAAAGAACTAATTGGAGTAGTAAATCCATGACTACTCGAATATTACAACAAATTATTCTTTAATGTAACTAACTGTTTCTGCATGAGAGCATAACGGACAAATTTTCATGATTTACCACTGTAATAAATTTAAGCACAACAATGACAGATGAAATAATAATTCTTTATTACAAAAATATTAATGTTTTAAAGAACGACTATGGCCTTATTAGAACGTATATTTTAATGTACTAAGATATAGGTAAATAAAGGTAAATATTATTTAATTTAATATATAATAATTGTACACTATATGGAATAACATTCATTATTTTGAAAAAAAAAATATTTGAACGATTTCAATTCATATTGAAGTAAAAACGCATTTAAATCTGCAAATAATACAAATGTCTTTTGAGAAAAAAAAGGTATAGCATATGTCATTTGTTCACAAACATTTTTTTTTTAATTCATATCACATTTTCACTAATTATTCTTTTATTTTATTTTATGTCCTATAAAATGCTTATTGTTGAATAATGAAAGAAACAATAAATTTGCTTAACGTTTTCTTATTCACTGGTGCATCATATAACACATCATATAACAGTTATATTGTTAAAACAATGTTTAAAAATAGGTTTTCAAATAATCTTTATTTTTAGTGTCGCTTACGAAACTTGAAACTTATACGTGATGTAAATTACATTTTTCTCCGCATTTTGAAATAATCTTTTGAATAGACAAAAGTTTATTATTATTATTATTATTATTATTGTTATTATTATTATTATTATTATTAATTCGTAAGATTAATTCCTTTTAAAAGGCTATTTTAAAAATATTTTTATTTTATTTTAGTAGATAGTTGTTATTTGAAAAAGCATTAAAATTCAATACAATGAAATGAAGTTAAATACAATACAAAAAGTGAAAAAAAAATAGACCCGTCCTTCTGTGTTCCTCTCTTATATTTACTTATAAATCATTCCTAATCTACTAAGTTGAAGCATGGCCTTTTATGCCTAAAGAAGAAAGCTACATAATGGAAAATTTTGTCTCTCTCTCTATATATATCTCTCTTTCTACATACATATATGTGTGTATCTTTTTTTTTTTTTTTTTTTTTTTTTTTTTATTGGAACGGTTGTTTAAAAATTAAAACAGGCTAAACTGACTTACTTCTGAGCCAGAATTGAATTTATTTTTATTCGTAAGCACAAATAATTTGCAGGATTTCTTCTAATTTTCAGACGCAACAGCACAAAAAAGTTCATCATGAGACAGAAATAGCTTATACTCAAGATGGAGTAACGTTATCTAAAATAGAAGTACTTTAATTCGTTTTAACTCCTATAAACCTGAAAATTGAGGGCTGTTGCGCTTCAAAATGTATGTGTAAATGCGTAAAATATTTTGCGCTTTTAAATGAGGAATAATATATATATATATATATATATATATATATATTTCGAGTGTCACCTTATGACTATCATTCTGCTCCCTTTATAATTTTAAAATGTGCAGTTATATACAAATATAAGTGTATTCGAGTCACGACTCACTTCATTAATAGCATTTATTTCCTAAATTGGTGTATATTTATTTCTTTCATATTCAATTTTAATAAATTCCTCCATCAGTTATTGCATTTATATGTTTAGAAGTGCTTTTCAGAAACAATGAAATTATTTTAAAACAAAATCAGTGCTTTAAAAATTTCTTAAGTTTGGTAAAAATATGAATTGATTTTTTATTGTAATAATTTTTCCAATGATGAATTATGAGGATGTCTACGTCACATTTTGTGTTCACAATAAAAAAAAGCTTTTTGAAATGATTTGTGCTTTTATTTTGTTATTACAGAAGCAGTGAAAGTATATCAATTTTATAGCTCTAGTTATGAAATAATGTTTAAGTTAGGAAACGAAAAAACTTAAATAATATTTTGTTGAGGTTACTTTTATTTTTTCTTCACTGCTGATGTATGCAGTTATCTGCATCCCTCTACGCATTAAACATTAAAGGTAACAGTCTAAAGAAAAATGATTTTGAATTTTCATATTACAATATCAGAAATCAGAATACTTATTAAAATAACATTTATTATTAGAATATTTGTTAAAATATAAGTAAAACGGATTTCTTCTAAATCTAAAATAATAATAAAAAATGATTTCCTCTAAATCTAAAATAAGTACTCTGATATAAATGCTAATTTTAATTGACACTTCCCTGTAAGCATCTAATCAATTATATGTATTCAAGTGTGTTACATAATCTCTAAAAGTATTTTAGGACTACAACTGCATGTTTAGGAAAATTCGTTTGTTATAATAAAAATATGAATAGACATAAAGTATTTTTTCGATGTGTTTACAGAATATTTCTTTGACTGCTATATTATGCGTATAGACATTTTCCCTGTTTTCGCTGCGTATTTTGATTAAAAATTAGTGTTTTACGAAAATATTTCTTAATATAATTTAATTCAATTCATTGCACGTTGCCGCATTACTGTTAAGGAATTGCTTTTAAGGATATATTTTTCAAGTTAGCTGAAATTGATACATAAATAAAAATTGTAAATAGAACCCTCATTACAAATTTCTTTAAAAACTCTGTTACATGGTAAGCTCATATGAGGTTGTCATGCATAACATCGCTCAAAGAACATTGCAGCATAACAACGCTCAGAAAAGAGTGTTGAATAACAACGCTCAGAGAACCGTATTTCGTTTAATTCTTAATCTATATAAACCTCATACACATTTCAATAATTCTTGTGAAATACTGTACACCATAAAAAAAGACAAATAATTTTAAATTTACGAAAATGTAATCTAGCCACGAATGAAAATATACAATAACCTCTTCTAATTTATCCACTTTTCTGAAAGGCGATCTTTATGATTAGAAATTTGCGAAACCAATATATTTTTGAGATTTAAAAAAGCATTTATAAAAACAAAGATTGTTTTGCTTCCACTAGCAGTGGGATCCGTTTCCGGATATTTTTTATAGTGTATTAATCAGCTTTCTTAAACCCTAATATCGGTTTCGGGATGCTTACACTTCGCAAGTAAATGTGGTCAGCATCGCAACTAAGTTTATAAATGCAAAAGTAACAAAATTATATTAATTTTAGCGATAATGTAATTGTTGTAATTTTTCTTGTTTCTCGGTAAAACATATTTGTTCGGCAAAAATGTTTATTTAAATATTAATTGCATCCGAAAATTCTATATTCCAGGTTGAGAAAACTGATTAGTAAACTATAAAAACTACCCGGAAAGTGTTTTCCGAAAATCAGTCGCCGCAAAAGAAATTGTTTCATAAATATATTTTTTTTTAATCTTGAAGCTATAGTTTTCTGAGATTTTTAAAGATAGAGGAAGCTTTTCCGTAATCATGGGTAACTCAGAAGATATTTTTGTATATTTGCGTTCATGGTTAATTTATATTTTCCTAGATTAAGAAAATTTGTCTTTTTTACTATGTAGTAGTAGATGATAGTACTATTTTATTTTCAAATATTTAGTTAGAGGATTCGTCTTTTGAGAGACTTCTTTCTTAGTTGTATAATAAAAAAATTTTTGCCAAGAAAAAAAATCTCTATACTCTTTTTATTTATTTATTTTTTAAGACCGCTAACCAGTTCCCTTCCTGCCGAGGTTATTGCCCAGGTGAACGCCCTGGCAAAGAGGCGAAGTTTCACATGATCACCGCATGGCGAAAAGTAACTTTAGGCCATCGTGGCGGCCATGCACATAGAAATAAAGACGGTCTTCTAACGAAGTAGTGTTACTATCGTGTCGCGACTTTCGAACGAAACGGCAGCTGCACAGCTACGCGCACGGTTTTGCGCATCCAGTGAGAATCACTAATAAGGCAGCGCCACCTACAATATCAAGCCGAAACTGTATATCAGATACCCGACAGACGACAGACGGTTTAAAGAAGCAGACGAACTGGTGACGTATGGAGAAGCTGTCCTACACATGCTACCTATTTGAGACATTTTTCCAGGAATGATTTTCTTCTTGGAAAGGCTATTTCTCGTTAGAAGTCCTTCTTTAGATCTATGTTCATGGTGGCGGCAGTGGTTATTGTTGCATTCGTTTATTTTCCTGAGTTGGCCGGTTATTTGCTGTGTCAATTCGGCCCAGCACAGAGCACCAACGTCATGTTAGGTGGATGCCAGATACTGGATGTTTTTGAGCAAAATATATGTTGCAGGCTTAACTGAGGGTATAATTTAGAAAAAACAGGGGTGATTAATCAATTATTTAAAAAAAAAGAAGGGGAAATGCCGCAAAATGCCAAGTTGCACCAGAAACTTGTTACTTGACTTAAAAAGCAGGATGAAGAAAAATTTTGTGTTAATGTATTACGTTTATTAATTTACGTTTTCATAACAGGTATTTTAGTTATCACTTAATGATAAATTTTTATTGCTTATAAACATCGTTTTATATTTATTTTATAAAATTATATTAATTATAAAATTTTAAAACATCAAATTGATTTATCTTTACGATGTCATTTATATCTATTTTAAATATTATTTTATGCTTTACATCCAATTAAAATAGTTCATGCATGAGAATTTAAAAAGATGGAAATCGTAAGACTCCTTGCTAGTCATTAATTTATTCAAAATATATTTGTTTATTTATTAAAAAATATATAAAAATTGTTATATTTTTATAAACTCTCTTATAATTTCCTTTTCAAACAATCATTATTCGGAGAAAAACATTTCGTTTTCTTGTTTTAAATATTTTTCATTTAAAAAAGATATAGTAACAAGAACAAAAAATAAAATAAAATAAATAAAATAAAATAAAAAATTCTAGCACATTTATCTATTAGACTAGAATACTCGAATAATTAATATTGTTCATTTTAGAAGTGTAAGGGATATTTCAAAAATGTTAATCTGTATATATATATATATATATATATATATATATATATATATATATATATATATATATATATATATATATATATATATATATATATTATTAGGTACTTCTCTAAATTTAAGTAATCAAATCAACTGCATTTAAATGTGCTAAAGAAACTGTGAATATACATTGAAATTAAATCTTAATTTATTTTCAAGAAATCTTAAAGAAGCTTGATAATATTTATAAGCGTGGGATTTTTTCTTATTCAGTTCCTGTATTTCGTTGAGTACGCTTTATATAATAATATTTTTAGTCAAAATTTCTGTTTAAACGAAGATATATTTTTAAGTTATTTTACTTTAAATGTTTGCAATTTTTATCATTGCTTTTAGTTTAAAAATGCAAAACTTAATATTAAAACATTCCGAAGATTTATTAACTTGTCATCTAAAATAAAAATGGCAAAATTACATTTACCAAATAAAAATGTTTAACATAATTCACAATAAATTATTATGCTCTTTCTCATTAATTTAACCAAAGGATATTTACGATATTATGTAAATTATAAAAAGAATGTTCAACATTTATAATTAGGAATATCGGTTTATTAACTAAAAAATTCATTTATATCCACTTTTTAAAATTCATAATACTTTATTTTTAATCTGACGTTATTCTAATGTATAATTTGCAACAAGAATTATCGTTTATTGGATGCTTTTGAATTGTTTATTATACTCACTTCAGAAAATATTAAAAACAAGTATAGAAATAAAATCATTTTGAAACATTTTTTAAAATGCACTCACTCTTTATATCTTAAATTACGCCTATTTCATGACTGCAATTTATGTTGTTTCAAAATATTTCCGTTACAACACATTATTTTGATTTGTGATGGAAAATTCACTGCTTTAATTTACGTTTCGTAGAAAGCCTGACCTAGTGATTTAATTTTAAAATATGTAATTAAGTTATATATTTCTTTAAGTAGATGTCAATAAGAAAGAAAATAATCCTTATTTAAAATATCTACTGAGGATTTGTTAATTGGTTTCACAACGTTATAAACGAAATTTATAAATATTACTATTAATTGTTAAAAGCGTATTTAATAAACATACATTTTACTCTTTATTTTCTATTTATATTTTGTTTTCTACTTTTTCGTGTTTAAAATATTCCGCTGTTACAGTTTTAGAGCAAGTTGGAACATAATTAAATTCATTACCATTGTAATACGTATGTATATAAAATTGTAATATATATATATATATATATATATATATATATATATATATATATATATATATATATAGGCCGTTTCACAAAGGACCCCTAAATTTAAAAATCAATAATCCGGAAACGGTGATAGATAGTAACATGAAACCAGTAGTATGTTTATTAAAAAAATCGTAAGAATCTTATACATAAATCTCAAAAATTAGTTAAAAATAGCATCGATAGATGGCACTGAAAGCATTAAGAATCCTAAAGAGAGTTAAGAAGCATAGAAAGACTAGCCGTCGAAGATTTTGCCATTGTAATCTGACAGCTATTAGCGTGTAGTAAAAATATTTCCGAAAGTGATGTATACCGTGTGTTTATTGTGTTGTACTACAACCGATTAAAGCAGAGTCCTACTGCCACAAGGAGAAGTTTTCAAACGCGATTTCAAGTCACAAAAGGCCTAGATGGGAAAACAATTCGTGAGCTTTTCAAAAAATTTCTACAGACAGGCAACGTGGTCGATGCGATAGTCGGAAATGTGGGTCGGACCCACTCTGTCGCTACTCCTGAAAATTCAACGACACTTCCTGTAGTTATTGAGCGTAATCCGAACAAATCTGTCCGCAGACTTGCAGCAGAATCCGGAATCAAGCCCTCCAGCACGTACATAATCCTGCGGAAATCATTACACATGTTTCCATTCAAGATTCAATGTCGGAACGCCATACCAGTTCAATCTGAACGACAACGAGGGCATTTCGCTAATGAGATCCTCGAGAAGATTGATTGTTCTGGTTTCGATGTCGGCCGAATATGGTTTACGGATGAGGCCCATTTTTATCTGGATGGTGTCGTTAACAGACACAATTGGCGATTTTGTGTTACAGAAAATCCACATTTGACTCACGCACGACCACTGTATAGCCAAAAACTTACAGTTTGGGCTGCAATCTGTAGCAAAGGCATTATTGGGCATTTTTTCCTGCGAGAAACGGTGACGACTGAGCGGTATATTGCGCGTTTGAAACAAATTGCCGCCACTCAACATGCATTAGACGATCGACCAGGTATGGCGTGGTTCATGCAAGATGGAGCATCGTATTCAAGACGTTTTTGACTTTCTGGTCGAATACTTCGACGATAGAGTTATTGCGTTGAACTATTCGACAGTGAAACGAGAAGGTATGGAGTGGCCTCCGTATTCACCCGACCTCACTACCTGCGATTTCTTTTTGTGGTTCACACTAAATGACATTGTTTACCCTAACAATCCTTTAACACTTGGTGAGCTCGAAGAGGCTATTTGTCAAGCGTGTGTGTCGATTTCCGGTGACACACTACAGAGAGTCACTGACAATTTCATTCTGCGTTTGCGACATGTCTTTTGTGTAAAAGGTGCACATATTGCATCACTTTTAATGTAATACGCCTATTTATTGCAGCGCCATCTATCGGCGCTATTTTCAAATAAATTTTGAGAATATGTATAAGATTCTTACGATTTTTTTAATAAACATACCACTGGTTTCATGTTTCTATCTATCACCGTTTCCTGTTTATTGATTTTTAAAGTTAGGGGCATTTTGTGAAACACTGTATATATTTCACTATTTATGGCAAATACCAAGCTAACGGAAAATACGTGAAATTTTTTTTAATAATTTATAATTAATTTCTAAAAATATTAAAATGTTTTATTGTCATCGAAAACACGCCTCTGTGCATAATTTGTATAATACCATCACAATCATATAAAGAAGAGAGAAAATATATTTCAAAATCCCATCTTTGCATACATAAACCAAGAAAAAAAATCCTTCCTGCCTGTACTGGGAGGAAAAGGTAGCTTTCACAGTTCATATTTTTTTAAATTCAACTCATTTTCCTCAAACACCCGAGACTAAAATGCTTGCAAAGCGATTATAAAAGATTCAATCTCGGTTTTTGTTTTACTGAATTTGATTACGAATTTCAGCATAAAAGTTAAAGCATAACAAAAATCAGATTCTTTCAAAATGTCAGCTAACCTGAATTTCAAACTGCCATATCTCAGACACTATTTAAGATAAAACCAAAAGAAAAATGTTCCTGAATCCTTGTATCATAATCTAACACTTATAGGAAATAACTTTTTCAATTTTTTTAAACAAGATGGCGGATGAAGCTGGCCAAAGAAATCGGTTGAGACCTTGGTAGATTCTGTACACATGATCAGTCACATTCATATCGGTTCATAAATAAGAGAGTTACAGCATAACAAATATCAGATTGTTACAAAATCTCAGCCACTGTAAAATTTCAAACTGCCATATCTCAAGATATAGCCAAAAGATAAAAGGTTTCAGAATCCTTGTATCACGTTCTAACACTTCACGGATTTTTTTTTTCAATTTATAAATGTTTTGTACATCTTTTTGAATTTTTAAAAATGAAAAAAAAAATAACTGTCCGCCATTTTGAAACAATGTAGCGGTTGAAGCTGGCCAAAGAACTCGGTGGAGACCTTGGTATGTCCGATACACATACGCAGTCACATACAAATTGAATAATGACAAAATAAATAAGTGATGTTACATCATAGCAAATGTCAGATATATATATATATATATATGAACATTTGAAGGGAATGTGGTTTCGGTGTGTGGGGCTCATAAAAGGTGAATTTCTCCGAACCTCTTCAATCGGTAGCTTTTCGTAATGAAAGCTACGTAATAAGAGCGTAATTATAGAACACCTTTACTACAATTATAAACCTCACTGCATATAAATAAACTGGATACTGTATTAATGGTATAATTTCGACGAGTCATTTCACGAGTCAATATAATGGGTATTTATTTAAGAATAACAGCACATTCAGCTCGATACTTCACAAAACACTTCATACATTCGGTATGGTTATCAAAAGGGAAGGTAAATATAAAATATCTGTACATTTTTAAAACACTATTTAAATTGATGCAATTTTTAAAAGAAAACATACATTTTCATTCAAAGTTAAGACATTTTATTATGATTAGGTCACGATAACTCTATTTATACTCACATTTGTGTCTTAGTTCTTTGGATAAAGTTCCGAATTCATAAATATTATGGCAAATTCAGCTCCATCATTCACAAATTATTTTAACATTAAATATCGTAATGAGAATAGAAGGCGTTAAAAAATCTCTGTAAATTTTTAAGGATTAGATTTTAAATCCATTTTTTTGGAAAGTATCTGATAGAATACTCTTCACGAAAGAAATAATATATGTGGTTTCTACTCTGATATGTAGATTAACTTATTAAAAGTGGCTAGACAAATTCATACGTAAAATTAGAAAATAAGTCCATACAAGTGTAACTATTAAAAATTTAATAAGCAAAGTCAAACGAACTCGTACTATTAAAGACGAAGATAGTTGAGGCAGAACTATTAAAACATCAGATTTTGGTGGAAGAATGGGACAATCTATGCTACACGCATCGGCATGTAATCCTCGGAAATTTTCAGCTACAAACTCACTGTTATAACGTGTAATCTTCTGAAAATTCTACGTCATAAGTTAAATAAATTTGCCTAGCATTCCCAAAATATGCATAAGCTGGAGGTGAAGAATATGCAGCTTCGAAAGTTGTTTATTACAATGTTATTCAGGGTGTGACTTATAAACACTGTTGGAAGTAATCTATCTTATCACATACAGAAAGAAAAATATATGGGATTATAATTATTTCCCAAAAAATTAAATATACTGCATACACACTCCTATATATGGGTCGTGATGCTGAACTTCAATTTGACCAGATAGAGGGCGCGAGAGTCGCACCCTGAGACGAAATTTTTCGTTGAGATTAAGGCGAGACAGACACATAAGGAAAAGTTTGCCGCCAATGTGATTGTGTTTTACACCTCTTTTCATGTAACAACAGATGATTAAGCATGTAATGGGTTATAAGAGTTGAATTCTGTGACGCACCTAGAACTTGGTTTTGTTAATGCTCATGGCAAAGACTTTAAGATAATATCATCATCAGGTTATTTAGCAGCGAGTGTGTTATCCCGGAAAGCATAAGAACAATTTTGCTAACTATAACCGGAAGATAATAGTTGGTTCTGATAGCGACCCATTGTTATTTTGTTCAAAAATATATTTTTTGTTTTGGCAATTTCACAACGAAAAAAATATAAAATAATTTACTTTCTATCTCTGACCTATTTTCCAAGACTGCTTTTTGTGAAGGTTACTTATGAAGAGTAATTCTGAAGAGTATATGGTCCGTATTTTAAGTATGTCATTAAAGATAAAACAGTACGCTAGTTTAAACGTTTTTAATATATTTACGGATAATTGTTTTTACAATATTAATTGTGAATTGTTAAAACCTAATGAAAAAATTAAAATTACATGTAACATTTCTTATATGATTATTTAAAAAATATATATTTTCCAAGAAAACTTTTAAGAATTTTTTTTTCTATATAAATACAAGTAAAAAATAGAAATAAAAAGAAAAAAATCCCTTTTTATAACTTTTTCTAGTATATACGAAGTTTATACTATGCTGCTTATCATATTATTATCGAATAATATTGTATAACACTAATTTTGAAGATACGAAACCCGGACAAAAAAAGTTCAATAAATGTACACAAATAATTTAACATACTACTTTGTGCTATTTGAAAAGGATGAAAAGAGAACAAAGATAGTAGCGATAAAGTTTAAAAACAACTGAAAATGTTAAAATATTAGGTCTTATTTTTGTTTTACTTAAAGAAAGGACATCAAAGTTTCAAAAGAATTGTTAAAGTATTTTCGAAAAATAGCTTTCAAATATGAAGGGAACTTTGTTTTCAGAATTAATAGGAACCATTACTCAGCATCAAGTTTTTGTTTATTTTATAATATTCTAACCGTAAAGTGTGATTTCAATGAAACTTTGCTTTATCGATCATTTTCTTTTCACATTCATAACCATTAAACTCTCTTAATGTATTAAAATATTGCATAGACGTCCATTCTGTTTTAAAAGCTGCAAAAATATTGTTTCTTTTAAAAAGTTCGGTGAGAGGATAATTAACGTTTTTCATTCACAATTAGTATGTGATTCTAAACATTTTATAAATTGCGTTTGTTTACTTTAAAATTCTGCAAAAATTTAGTAACAAGAATAGAAAAAAATGTTTTCTTCTGAATAAAGTTATGAAAATATTTCTAAAAATATTTTTAAAGATAATTTAATTCAATTCATTCCGTGTTGCGATATTACTTTCAGTTAATAGCTCTTAAATATATATATATATATATATATATATATATATATATAGTTTACTGAAATAAATATATAAATAAAAATTTTGTGTAGAAGAATTATTTAAAAAAATATTTAATCATCTGTTGCATGGAAAGCTCATATTAGATTGTGCTGAATGACAACTGTCAGAAAACACTGTTGAATAACAACGCTCAGAGAATATTATTTACGTTTCTTCTTTATTAATATAATTCCAGTATACAATTCAATAATTCTTATGTAATACAGTACACCATACAAAAGATAAATGTTTCTAAATTTACAAAAATATAATATAAACACGAAAGAAAATATACAATATCCACTTCCGAGTTACCTACGCTTCAGAAATGCATTCTTGACCTTTAGAAACCCCATAAACCAATATCTTTTTGAGAATTAAAACTAGTCGTTGGGGGCCACCGTAATACTTACCCATCATGGATATTCGTAATGTAAAATATTAAAATAAAAATGTGTAAACTACTTATAAAATGCATTGCAATTCAAATAAAATTGTGGCTTGATGACGTCACAATCTTTAAAAGCTCGATTACTGAATTGCTTGAAAGAAACATCCTTATAACTCCAAAAATAATAATCCTATTAACTAGCGGTTTATTGCATCTGATTAAGCGTCAAATTTCCAATTAAAATATATCTTTGAAGTGAAATTTGGATGAAATACAGGGTCATGAAAAATCGAAGAGTGTGGAAAATAGGATTCCAGATATCTCGGCAACTAATTATCCAATCGACTTCATGCTTTATGCACAATTTATGTATTTTTTATGTCTTTTGTATTCCTTACTTAAAATAAACAATTCCGAAAATTTTTATATACCGTTTATCAGAACGAATATTTCGAGAGTCCAAAAAAAAATAGTTCCGGTTAATCGAGGTTATTGAAATGAAATAGGCTTCTTCCCATTATTACATACTAAGTACATACCAAATTACAAGTCTCTATCTCATTTTTTTCGGGAGATAGAGCGTTTACAGACACACAGACACACAGACACACAGACGGACGGCAATTTTTTTTTTCTAAAAATATATTTTTCGGAATCTCCAGTGTCTGAAACGTGTAAATCCGTCAAATTTTTTTTTCGATTTTCAAAACGATTACAAGACTTACCCTACACTACGTATGATGGGTAAGTAAAAAAAAAATTATAAAAATAAACATTTCTTGCTGCCATTAACTTTCGGATACGTTTTCGAGTAATTTGTATACTGTATTAATCGGCTGTCCCGTAATTACGGTTTTTGGGTACTTTCAATTCCCAAGCAAAAATTTTCGTCTGCTTAATGTAATTTATACATACAAAAGTAACAAACTTATATTAATTTTAATGCTAATATAATTGCTGTAATTTATCCTATTTGTCTGTAAAAAATATTTGTTGAGCAAAAATGTTTTCATAAAAATTAATAACATTCAAAAAATCTATATTCTCGGTTCAGAAAACTGATTTCTAAATGTTGTTCCACTATAAAAACTACTCGGAAACTTTTCCGGAAATCAGTGGCCGCAAAAGAAATTGTTTTCATAAAGAATTCTTTAAATCTCGAAAGTATATAATTTTCTGAGGTTTTTTAAAGATGAAGGAAGGTTTTCGGAATCATGAGTAACTCGGAAGAGATTATTATATATTTGCATTCGTGATTACATTTTTCTTGATCGTCACCTTTTGTCTTTTTTACAGTGCAGTGGATGACGGAACCATTTTATTTTCAAATATTTAGTTACATAAGTTGAAATTGTTTAAAAAATCTAAATACAAATGCTACATCTTTTTTTTTTTTTTTTTTTTTTTTTGGTAAATGATCTGATAGAATACGCAACAACAGAAAAAAAGCTGTTGTTTGTACTAGGCTATGTATATTAACGTATTAAGAAGTGCCAGACACCTTCAACTGAAAATTTAGAAAATCCGTGTAACTATTAAAATTTAATAAGCACAATCAAACGTGCTCTTAACATTAAAGGCGAATGTTAGTTTAGGCAGAAATCTGATAACATCAGATATTGGTGGAAGAAGAGCCCAATATGGGATTACATTACACCTATCCACAAGTCATCCTCGCAAAAATTCAGCTACAAACAATCTGTTTTAAAGTTTAATCATCAGAAATTTCCGAGTTATCAGTAAAATAAAGCAGAGTAGCATTCCCAAAATAAGCATAAGTTTGAAGTTGGAGGATATGCAGCTTCGAAAGTTAAATGTTAGAACTTGCTGAAAGCTGTGACTCGTAAGCACTGTTAGAAGTTGTCTATTTCATCACATACACAAAGGAAAAGAAAATGAATTATAACCATTTCCCACTATGAGATGTAACCTTCCCAACTGTGCAAAAAAGTCCAGGCCAGGATTCAAACTCAGGATCCCTTGTCTGAAGCTTCAACGCTCTAACAACTGAGCAATCCCGGACGAATATGGCTGTAGAATGTTTATAGTTTATTAAATAGCTTTCCCTTAATATTTGTTTTTTGATGCTTTAAGAACCCAAGTAAAAATTTTCATCTACGTAAATGAAATTATATATGCAGATATTCATCAGTCATATTCGTCAGGAATTGCTCAGTTGGCAGATTCAGCCAAGAGATCCTGGGTTCGAATCCTGGCCCGGACTTTTTCGCCCAGTTGAGAAGATTACACCTCATATGATTTCTTTTCAAATTAGAATAATTGTGGTAAAATTAATCTAACATTTTACATTAATTTAAATGTACTACATACACACACATTATATTATACATATATAGGATGTGTCGTAGTGCTGCACATGAGTTTGACCTTATAAATGCCACAAGAGTAAATAGCAAGAGTTTCACAGGAGACGAAAACTTTCGTCGACATTAAGAAGGGTACAGAGCTCTAATGGAGTGTTTGTCGCCGATGTGATTGTAGATCTAAACTTATTTTCCATTGACAACAGATTTATTAAGTACAGAATGTGATATAAGAGTTGAATCATTTGATGTATCTATAACTTCGTTTTGTTAATGCTCATCTCAATGACGTTCAACAGATTATCATCATCGGGTTGTATATCAGCGATTAGTTATTCCGGCAAGCATAAGAATAAATTTACCAACTATCACCAGACGAGGATAGCTGGTAATTGGTTCTGAAAGCATTTAATTGTTTTCTCTTTACAAGACTAATTTTTGTTTTTGCAACTATAAATTAATTTATTTTTTATTTCCGAGCTATTTTTCAAGATTGCATTATAAAGAAGAGCTATGGTCAGTATTTTAAGTATTGATGTGTCATTAATTTTGTTTACCTTATTACTTAAGAATTGTTAAAGCTTAATGAAAAATTTAGATTTACAGGTAAAAAACCTTAAATGATTATTTTTAAAAATGTATTTTCCTTAAAAACTTTTAACAAGATATTTTTCGATATAAAATACAACAGTCTAGAAAAGAAAAGAAATATGGAATATATACATGGAAGTGTATGTTTGTGTTGTCGTTATTTAATATTTCCAAAAGAAACGGAAAAAAATCCCTTCTTATGAATTTTTCACCTATGTAAGAAGTTTATACTATGATGCTTTTCATATTATTATCGTGTAATAATCCCTTGCAAAAATTCCTTATAGAATTCTATAAAATATATTTATAGAACGCATTATAGAATCCTATAGAATTATGGCTCGTTTTTCTATAAGCTTGTTTAACAAAAAGCTACAGAAATATCAGTAAATGTTCAATAGAAATGTCGTTAGAGATTCTATAAAAATAGAAAGCTTCTATGATAATATGTATAGAATTTATATAGATCCCAGTTGGTCACCCTCCCAAAATCTAACCACACTCGATGCTGCTTGACTTCAGTTATAGGACGAAGAGCCGATACTCTCAGCATGATACAACCATTGACATTTTAAAAACTCTTATTATACTATTTCATCTTTATTTCTTTTGTGATTTGCATTCCTAATCATATTTAGTCTTGTAAAAAAATTTAAGAGTCCAATAAATTATTACTTATTACAACTGAAACAATTGTTAAATATTTATACTTCAGATTAAAATATTTGAATAAAAATTACAAAATTATTAAAGTGAACAAAGTTTATTAAATTAAATTGTGGGTTTTATAAATTTAACAACAAATTGATAAATGATAAGAAAATTAACCAACAAATTAATTAATTATAAACAGATTAATTAATCATAATTTAATTCAGTAGTTCAACTGATATATTATTACATTGACAATTGTATCACAATGTAATAGAATTGAATTAAATGATATATATATATAATCATATTAAATCTACGGAGTACTATTATATATTAAACTAATGTATTACAAATTATTTTTTTAAATTTTAATAGGCACTTATAAATAAATTACTACGCACATAAATTTTAAAAGAAAAAGAAATATATTTTTTGGCACAGATGTCATATATGCACCACGATACCCCCCCCCCTTCCCCCCGCCAGTTTGGCGAAAACTTTGTTTTTGAATATTAGTTACAAATAGGATGCAATAATAGCACGTGATTTTTTATTTCAATATAAAAATAAAACAACGTAATAAATGAAATAGCTTCTATTATTTTAAAAAAGGAAATAAAAATAAATAGATGATAGTTTCATATAAATAAATATTGATATACATAATAAAAATAACTTTTAGAATTAAAATAAAAAATAAAATTATATAAGAATAATTTGTTTTTTTTTTCGCCAATTTGGCGGGGGGGAGGGAGAATCGCGCCAACGTGGTGAGTATATGATATCTGTGCCTATTTTTATTATAGAAAACAAAAAAATCTATTGAATCATTAGTCTATAGAACTTAATTCTATACGGTTATAGTACTCTATAAAAAACTGTTCTATAGAAAAAAAATCTACAGAACTTATAACACTTCTATAGAAACATTTTCTTTAGAAAAAGTAATGTATAGAACTCTTCAAAATTCTATAGAAATAATATTCTATAGAATGGCTATTCTATAGAACTTGTAAAGAATTCTATAGAGTTATTTGCAGCTTTATCAACTATTTTCTTAAGAGATATATTCTACTAATTTCGAATCTACGAAACGAGGGCAAATAAAAAATACCAATAAATTTATACTATTAGTTTAAAAGACTACATTGTGCTATTTGAAAATTATGAAAATAAAACAAAGAATGTAGCGAGAAAATTTAAAAACAATAGAAAATGTTAAAACATTTTAGTCTTAAACATTTTATACTATAATTGCATTACTTTTTTTCATTAAAGAAAGGTCATCAAAATTTCAAAAGTATTCTTAAAGTACTTTGGAAAAATTGCTTTCAAATATGAAAGGATCTTTGTTTTCAGAAATAATAGGAGCCATTATTCTGCATCAACTTTTTATTCATTGTGTAAAATTCAAAACGTAATGTGTGATTTTAATGAATCTTTGATTTATCGATCAATTTCTTTTCCCATTCAATGTCATTATGCTCTCTTATGGTTTTAAAATATGGCATATTTGGCCAATATTTTTTAAAAGAACTCTTTTAATTTTTGTTTCTTCTAAAAAATTTTTAAAAGAACTCTTTTAATTTTTGTTTCTTCTAAAAATTTCGGTGGGAGGATAATTAACGTTTTTCATTCACATTTATAATGGGATTTTCAAAATGTTATATATTTCGTTTGTTTTCTTTAAAATTCTGCAAACTTTAGTTCGAATAGAAAAAAAAATGTTTTCGTAACTGAAGTGTAATAAGCATCATACTAGAAAAGTAACTTCCTGATAAAACATAGTATTTTTCCTTCTATTATAATTATATTTGTGAAATATTGTCTGTTTATTTTTTAGTGCGGAAATGTATCATGTAATGCATCATAACAAGAAGTGTTTTGGTCGTCGAAGACTGGAAATTTTATTCTTTACTTATCTGACCATGAGAAAAGTGTTTCTAAATATAACTTATAGTACCCATGGACTGTATAGAAATTTAAAAAGTGTAACTGTCATTTTATCACATTCAACATAATCTTAAATCTTAACTTTAATAAAATCTCGTTAGCCTTCTCAATTTGAAAAATAAACCTAGAATACATAATTATATCTAAAAGAACACTCGGAAGTTTCTTACGAAAACAATTAATTACCGTATATACTCGCGCATAAGTGGAGGAATTTCTGACAATTTTCAGCAAGCAAATTGGGGGGATCGACTCATATGCAGGCCAATTAAAACAACAAAAAAAACTTCAAATACTGCCGAAATTCTGGCTTTTTATGTGTAAGAATAATAAAATAATATTTAAAACATGCAAATAATGATAATTTATCATAAAAAAAATATTTAATTGATTTGTTTTTGTTTACTTACCCCCCCCCCCCTCCGTTTTTCTATAATATTTTCTTCGATTTTATGCAAAACTGAAGTAAAAACTTAGGGGGTCGACTTACACGCGAGTATATACGATATTTACTTCATAAGTACAAATATAGACGTCATATCACAAAACTATCTGCAAAATGTACAAGGATTATTAATATAACATGTTCAAAGGTAGAGGAAATTTTCACACGCGTAATTAATTGTTTGTGCGCAAAATAATAATAAAAAAAGCCACTTCTAGTAGATGTATTTTCACAACCAGCTCATTACATGTCACAGGGTAGACTGCGTCGCGCAGGCTGATGAGAAAACTAAGCACATGCTAACTAAAAACAGTCGTGTGGTGCTGCCATGTATTGAGGTAAAATTTAACTATTGCATCTGTTATATACCTTTTTTATAAATCGTTTGTATTTTACACCGCCTGTGTATGTTAAACCGGTAAAAAAAATAAAGCACGTTTAATTCATTCTGTGACACCCCGTATATTGATATTACGCCCTGATAAATATATTTATAATAAATGAAATACATTCTTAGGAACAAAATTTAATTTCAGTTAGACTTTGAAAATGGAAACAATTGGAAAACAAACAATTATTTAAATAAAAAAACAGCAAATATCCGTGTTCGATTTTAAATTTCATTTTATATTTCCTAATTATTGATATTCACCATAAATAAAATCAAGTCCGTTTGCAAAAAAAAAAAAAAAAAAAAAAAAAAAAAAAAAAAAAAAAACATTAGGCATAGATTATGAAGAACACACAAATAAAATATTATTATAAAAAGAATTTTTCATACGATAAAATAAGATATCTAGTTAAAAAAAAAAAATTAAAACGCATAACTCAGTAAAATTATACTTTCGTCAATTGATGTTTATATGCGGTAATGAATGCGAATTCTTTCTCTTAACTCTTTACATAATCTATATAATTTATACATATGAAATATATTAAATAATGCTTGTGCATTTAAATGTATATTCGATTTAAAATGTATAACACAGTGGGGTAAACACTTCCAACGATTATCGATCATATTCAGTCCTTTAACCGAATTTGTTTGTGTAAAGTAGTGCTGCACAACTAGCTGCTCAACAAGGTAAGCTTTGATATATTTAATATCAAGGTTTCCGTCATTAACCTAAGGTAAATTTTTCTGTGTAAAAATAGTGGTAATGTTGGTGAGCAGCGGGCCACAGGTTGTGCATTCCTAGGTAAAGGAATCGAATTCGTTTGCGACATCTCTGTAAATGACCAATATATGTTGCGTACGGCATTATCCATATAAAACAGGTTATAGTGCACATCAGTACACCTTTTTACCTTTATTATGTCTGAAATGTTATGGTCATATTTTTTGCGAAAGCGTCTTCGATATGCATAGGTAACATTTGATTTGTGAATCTAGGTATATTTTTTGAATGAAAATATGAGGTTGCAGTGTTTAAATCACTGTCAAATGATATGCGGGTTAGAACAACTTTTTCAGTTTCATACCATTTAATGCACTTTGTTAATTACATCTGATAATGCAGCTCATTTGAAACGTCCAATCGCACGCTATTAAAATTTTTGAAAGTCTTTTTCATTCTCCTCATTGGCGTTAATCATAGTTTTTGATAACTGAAGCATTAAGAGAATTTTGTCTTTGCAGATGTTCCACTTTTCAAATAATGTAAATTTTTAAAGCAGAAGATTCAGTTGATTATACAAAAATTTGTGTGCAGTTCTCACATGCCGAATTAAATCATCCTTCCGTGAAAATTCTTCAGCACACTGAAAATATTTATGTTGCTTGGGGGTTTTAGGACCCATATTATGTTTTAATAAGTCATACTTCCGTAAAAACATGTCATTGCATTTATCACAAATATAAATCACAGGGGGTTTTGAATGAATCTTCTTATGATTTACTTAATCACACTTTTGAATAAATGATTTATCACTGATGTCACATGTTAAAAATTTTTCTCCAAATGAAAATCCATGTTTGTAATTAAGACAAAGTTTCAGGAAAAAGATTTGCTGCAAATAGAACACACAAAAGGTAATTTCGGGTTATACTGTCTTGATGAGGAGGGTTTCACTTCATTATTCGAAACGTCTGCTTCTTTAGGTATACGGTCCATATCATGATCATTTAATTCTGGCAATAGAGTTTGACTCATCATCTTGGTAACACTTAACAAAATACATTGCATGTATCGTTCCATTTTAAAACAAACAAATACTGGAGACAAAAACGTCTTCTCAGGTCGATGATAGTGCACAGAATGATGTGATTAACTTGTCTCATGCAAATTTATAGAATCATACAGGGCACTGATGGTTAAAAAAATTATAAATAAACACATGTGATTGGTTAATTATAGCAATACACCTTTTAGATGGCCGCATGCCATACATTTTAAAAAATTCGTTACGTATTATGTTTTCATGAAATACGTATGAGAGTCTCTATATAATATTGTTTTTATGAGTAAAGCATAAATAAAATAATGATAGAGTCATACATCGATTAATGAGATGTATTTATATATTGGACTATAAACTCAAGATTTATTTAAAAGAATAGTATATTAAACTATTTATTTTAATGATGATGTAATCATAAATATAGAGTATCATTTAGCCTAGAATGTTTTTCTAAGTAGATTTAAATGTTTATTTCATTATGCATGTATTTCAACACTGCCACTTTATTTCGTTATATATATATATATATATATATATATATATATATTTCACTTTGTTCGGTGGCAACACTTAATATTAATATATGCATTTCATTATATTTGGTAGCAACTCTCTATTCTAAATCTCTTATTTATTTTTATGATAAGATAATCATACATACATAGTACCATTTTGTCTCAATTTTTTTTTCCTTAAGTACCATTAAATGTTTATTTCATTATGCAATTATTTAATATGAATTTCAACTCTGTTACTTTATTCAGTAGTGTTTCAGTTCGGTGGCAGATATTCGCACTATTCATACATTCCCCAAATGTTTCGTCTGAAAACAAGTCCCCTCACAAAACTTTTCACCTTTAAATAGGAACCTTCACAGAATATTTCGTCTTAAAAATAGATCTTTCACAAACATTTTCCTTCTCCAAACATAAACGTAATCATTTAAACTTAAAACTTTAATTTAAACATTTACACTAAATCTCCCATAAAAAAAATATATTTTTTATTTTACATAACTACGTCCTTTCACATAAATCTACGTGTTAGGTTTAATTAAATACCAAGATTACTTGCAGAAAAATTACTGAAATTTGAATAATTGTAAAGGATATACGTTATCCAATTTCATTTTTAAGGCAATTTAAAACTAGTCGTTGGGGGCCACCGTAATACTTACCCATCATGGATATGCATAATGTAAAATATTAAAATAAAAATGTGTAAACTACTTATAGAGTGCATTGCAATTCAAATAAAATCGTGGCTTGATGACATCACAAACTGTAAAGGCTCGATTACTGAATTGCTTGAAAGAAACATCCTTATAACTCCAAAAATAATAATCCTATTAACTAGCGGTTTATTGCATCTAATTAAGCGTCAAATTTCCAATTAAAATATATCTTTGAAGTGAAATATGGATGAAATACAGGGTCATGAAAAATCGAAGAGTGTGGTAAATAGGATTCCAAATATCTCGGCAACTCATTATCCAATCGACTTCATGCTGTATGCAAAATTTATGTTTTTTATTGTCTTTTATACTCATTTCTTAAAATAAACATTTTCGAAAATTTTTATATACCTTTCATCAGAACGAATATTTCGAGAGTCCGAAAAAAATTGCTCCGGTTAATCGAGGTTATTGAAATGAAATAGGCTTCTTCCCATTATTACATACTAAGTACATACCAAATTGCAAGTCTCTATCTCAAATTTTTCGGGAGATAGAGCGTTTACAGACACACAGACACACACACAGACACACAGACACACAGACGGACGGCAAAAATTTTTTTCTAAAAATATGTTTTTCGGAATCTCCAGTGTCTGAAACGTGTAAATCCGTCAATTTTTTTTTTCGATTTTCAAAACGATTACAAGACTTACCCTATACTACGTATGATGGGTAAGTAATTAACAGAAATAAAAGAAATTGCATAGAAAACACATTGTACAAGCATGATGATTTCACGTATTTAATGCATTGTATAAAACAAATGTGGAGAAAAACTGCCGCAGTTTCAAAACGAAAATGAAGGAATTGTAGCAATTTGTGTAAATTTTATTAAGTCATTAGAAATTTCTGTAATCTGTCAAAACTGTAATTAACTCAGAAAAATGTATTTTTCCTACAGCATATTGTAAATATTCCCATCTCAGTCTCAATATTTTTTTAATGGTTTGAAAGCTATTCCTGGAACATAGGCTACATTGGTATACACTCATGTACCAATCCCCAAATAGACTATGAAATTATTGGCTTGAAGTATTCTTCCTCAAAGGGGTCGATTTTAGACTCAAACTATTTCATGGGAAAACTGTAGTGCCTACGAGTGCTGGAATATAAATGAACTGCTTCAATAAACACATATAAATATCATTCTCAAAATAAATATAGAATATTTACATTAAATGCACATTTTCCCGACAAATTTACCAAAGTACGAAAAATATAATTTTTGTATACTACCTGCACGTAAATATATTGTACAGAAATTAAATGTATTAATATTATAATCAATTATTGAAATGTACGTTTATTAGTCTTCTACAACATTTAAATTAAGAATACAAATTAATAATCAAAATATTATTATTTTTTTAATTAAGAAATATGATATTTTTTATCACGTAATAAAACAACACTTAATTTATTATATTACAATTCAAACATTTTTTTTTCTATATTTCTTCTGTAATATTGTATTGGATAAATTGCCCACTTTGTACAATCAAAATTATCTAATCTATATGTATGTAAATACATATTCCTAACATGCATATATTCTTAGAAAGCGCATGTTTTTGATTAAGTATTCAGTAAATATCGCTTTTGTGTGATTTTTTAAAACTAAATGTAAATTTCCAATTTCGAATGCGCGGATGAAAATTAAATTTAAATACGAACGAGACAATTATCCTAACAAAGGAAACTTAATTTAGAAAAATATTTTAATTGCATACT
This sequence comes from Maratus michaelseni, assembly GCA_963931845.1. Lineage (NCBI taxonomy): Eukaryota > Metazoa > Arthropoda > Arachnida > Araneae > Salticidae > Maratus > Maratus michaelseni. The sequence goes on along the minus strand of OZ007591.1, from coordinate 297,028,508 downwards.
TTTAATTAAATTTTAATCTTTGTAAGTTTATTTTAAATTAAATTTAAAGCTGTAAGTTTCATAACTAGGAATATTCGTAATATTCTAATTGTTAATATGTTAATTACGATTTATCTTATTTCGCATTTTTTTAAGCTTAGTGGTCGAATGCCATTATATATTATCGCATTTAATTATTTTTAAGGAGGAATTCATAAAATAAAATTACAAAAAAATGGTCCAAATGAAGATTTTAGGAATTCTGTTCATTATGTATTTTAAAACAATAAAAAATAAAGAAATATCTCTCCGAAATTATAAAATGTGATATGCATATTTTAACAATCTCTATTATTGTATTAAAATTTACTTTAATTTTAATTTTAATTTACTTTCCAATTTTACATTTGATTCTTGTATTATAGTTTCACGTATCTTTTTAGAACTTATTCGTGAAACAGAGGTGCCAAGTTTCACTAATCTTTCGTAATATGAACGTTAATTTCACCCAGGTTTAATATGCTTCGCACCAGAAATTTTTTTAAGAAATGGAATGAAATATATTTCATGTAGAAATCGTAAATTTATAAATAAAGATTTATCAAATACATTTTCTGCTTTAAAACGTTGTTAAACTGGGTCAAATTAATCCACCCATTACGGAATATTGGTGGGAGCTTGGCATCACTGGTTAAATTATAAAATATGGAACATTAAATTTATTTACATATTACACTACTTATATTATTAATGAAATATGTAATTTATTTATATTATATATAGTAACATATTCGGATTTTTTTCACAAAATAATGTGGGAAATAAAACGTAATAATTTCAGATCTGTAAAAATTCAATATTAGATTTAATATTCAATAAGATGATATATGTATTTGTTATTAACCAAATATGAGTAAGATAAGGATATAAACTTTCTAAATTTATTGAAACAGAGTTTTAAAATATTTTATACTCTTCATTTTATAATACATATGACTAAGATTTTGGGTATAAAAATTTAGAATGAAAAAGAGGTTTAAGTTCATTGTAGATCTTCCGCTATGTTTAGTTCCTATCAAGGTTTCCTATCAAGGTTCCTATCAAGGTTATCAATTTAACTCGATAGTAACACCAAATCTGAAAAACAGAAAATTAATGTAGGATATGCAGTTAATTTAATATAGATTTTATAATTCGACTACGAATACTTCTTTAAATATTTCAGAATTAAAATACACTTATTTCGAGTGGTGGCCTTAAAAAGTAGAACTAGTTACTACAATACATAAATATCACAAATTGTGATAAGAGAAAAGAAACATTAAGAAATATATATATATATATATATATATATATATATATATTAATGTTACTGCATATATTGTATCTTAAAAGATAAATTATTTATGGGTCATTCCACAGTATTTGGCTTCACAAGTTTGAAAAAGAAGTTTTATAAAAAGTTAAGTGTAATACATCATTTTAAAGCTATTCTATTAAAATTTATCGAAAATATTATCATTTTTTTAAATCAAATAAAAATTAGAGCATTTTTTTCAGCCATATCGAAAAATTTGGCCACAGGTCCCATACGTAACAAATGGCCTTGTCCCGTACGTAACAGAAATAATTAGCTTTCATTAATTAATGACGTAATTTTAAAAAATAATTTCAAAGTTAATTAATAAAATGTATATTTCTGCTTCTACTCATTAAATTTATTTGTAAAAATATTAAATAAATTCAGAGCAAAATCCAAATTGCTATAGGAACTTTTAAAACAATTTTTGTGATGTCCCCTACGTAACACAACTTTATTAATTAAAAAATATATATGTATTGGCTCAAACAAAAAGAAAGTTCATAAGAATCTAGTTGAAGTGATATATAATGCATTAAAAATAATTGCAAACTTTCTCATTTATATTTTGATACTGAAAAATGTACAAATATCTCAAAAATTTGCTGTGAAATGTCCCGTACGTAACACATGAATACTGTAGAATGACCCTTATATAACATTTATTTCCAATTCATTTTCCCTTAATCCTTTCTAAGTAAATTGTGTTAAAATAGTTTACTTTGCTCCACAACATAAATTAATTCAATTATCTTTTAAGAAACAAGACACAACACATGTTTTATCCTATTATGAAAAACAATCTCCCTTCTATGAAAAATAATAAATCAAGCAACAAAATAATCATGCTCTTATGATCTTCAAAGGAATAAATTACGAACAAAAGTTTGAAAGAAGCGTATAAAAAGATTGTAAGTGTAATTAGCGAATGGCTTTGGGATTTGCTCACTAACAATGAAGAATAGTTAACGTCACCAAAATAAATTAATAAGTAACCTGAACTAAACATGTATATGAGAACTGTTTTAAAAGTAAATCCGCTGAGATGTAGACAGACGTATTTGTTTATATTCTTTGTTTTACAAGATTATGCATTTTTTTATTTTACAAAAATTATTACAACAATTTTTCTCTTTTTTTCTGTTTATATTAAAATTCTTCGAAATGTTTTAAGTAATTCAGGCAACATATTTATATCTAAAATTACAAAATACATATCTAATGAATAATTAATATTATGAATGTTATCCACAATCATCCTTTTTTTTTTAAATAATCGTTTATGATATATCTCATATTTAAATTTCAGTGACGGTTCCGGTAATGATGTTAAAAATTCATGACGTTGTAAACAATTTTTAAAATACTTTTCAAGTTACTTTTCAAAAGGAAATCACAATCTTTTATATTAATTAATCTTTGGAGTATTTTAGATATTCACAAAATATACAATGCTTTGCTTATATTTTTTTTTTATCTCAAAGATGGGGCTGCCTAAAATTGTTAAAAAAAAAAACAACGCTATTTCATTATTCATGTTTATATGTTTTGAGTTTTTATTTTTTTTTTTAAATCTCGCAATATAAGAAAAACAGTATCGAATGAATTTTCAAAAGACATTATTATGTGAATTATATACATAATTTTCAAATGAGTTTTATTTCAATTATATATTCAATCATATCATATGATATTGAAAAATACAAAACTGACTATTTTTAAACTACAAATATTTTCTAACATATCCCATTATTTGGATATTCAAATTTTAGCCTTATTTAAATTTTCTTCATATGTACAAATGACACTGAACAAGTCCATTGCCCTGATCAGAAAAATTATCCTTTAGACCAGAAGTGCTGTAATATTTTGAAATTTCAGTGTAATGATGAAGTTTCCTACAGAAAAGAAAAATCGATGCATAACCAGATAAGTGTGATATGTGATATATTACTTAATTATTTTGATATCGATCAGAAAGTAATTAACTGATATTTTTGAACGGAAATTAATATGTCAAATGTAAATAGATATTAACACAGGAGTAAATGAATATCTGAATTAATTTATATCTAAGTGGCGTAAGAAGATGAATTGGATTGGTATAAATTCTAACTTAAATCCGAAGCATCACTATGCACTTTTAAAGTTTAGGTAATTATTCGAAATGCAATAAAATCTTTTAATATGTTAGCACAACTAACTACTATTAAATATTTGACTACTATTAAATATTGATTTTATATTATTCATTAAATATTAAGATTTACAACCAGGGAATTTTTTGGCCTTTAATTAATTTAGAGCATTTTAGGAATTTTCTATGACTATTTCTTTTCTGTATATAATATGGCAAAATTACTATGATGTACTTCTTTTAAATACTTTTCCCCTTCAGAAGTAGTTGCTTGATGAATATTACTTCTTTTAAAGTTCAAATAATATTCACCGATAATAAATAGGGTTGAAACTTTTAGATCAAATAAAATGTTTGAATTCACTGAAAACATTCCTGTAAAAAAGTTGCACATTTACGGGAAATTCATAATTTCTGAAATTTACATTAAAATATGTCTATGTGAACAAATATTAAAATATGTCTAGTTGAAGTGGATTTTAGGAGATGTGATCAAAGTGGTCTCAGGCATTGTCGTAAAACATCCGCCGAAATCGGAACCTGGTAATTTGGTAATCTGGTAATCGAATTTTATCTGGCAATCACATAATGTTTCAGTTAAATAAGTATCGTGAATACGAATTAGGACGTTGAGTTAAGTACATATTTTTAAGAGAAATAATTAATATCCAATGCGCAATAATTGATTTAATTGTTCCATTGACACAAAATCCGATTTCTTTTACGCGCTTCATTTACATCTTAAATTACATTAACAAATTTAAATTTCATTGTAAATTTAATCAAAGAAAATATTGCCACGTCTCCAATGTATATAAAGTTTACAATACAAAATATACAATACTTAAGCAAAACATAATGAATGTATCCATTGTTCAGAAACTCATTGGGAAAGAAAAAATGGTTAATTAAATTTATGGATAAAAAGAACATTTCTTTAAAGAACTTGGCATGATTCTTCTCTATTGGTAACACTCTGTAACATATATTCAAATCTTTTTTTTCCTCAAGTGACCATACTTAATGTACTTAACGATTATACTTTAAACGCAATTACTTTGAGTAACTATTACACGTTATGATTTACTCTTACGCGAAATTCATAATTTCTGAACATTATATTAAAATATGTCTATGTGAACAAATATTAAAATATGTCTAGTTGAAGTGGATTTTAGGAGATGTGATCAAAGTGGTCTCATGCATTGTCGTAAAACATCCGCCATGCAATATAATATTAACTATAGCTACTAGGTTTTGTATCACAAATATTTCTGCTGTATATTTATAATAAATTAATTTAAATAGTGTACTCTCAAAGTAACATTTATGTATATGAATTATAATTTTTTTTTTAATTTAGCGTAGAATTATAGTGATCAAAAGATATTTATTATATTTTGCTTACATATGTGATAAAAATTGTTTTTAATAAATATAAAGTATAGAATTCAGGAACCATTTAGATATAGTTACAACTCTTACAAATATGTAGTGACGTAAATAAATTTTAGAAAGATGGAAAAAATATCTTAAAAATATGCAACTGTAATATAACTTTAAAAATAACGATTTAATGATTTATTGGGTAAAGATAAGAGTGGCTATCGTGAATATAAAAGTACACTTCACACGAAAGACATTAAACTGTAGACAAACAAAATGTTTTCCATTATACTAATATAATATTAACTATAGCTACTAGGTTGTGTATCAAAAATATTTCTGCTGTATATTTATAATACATTAATTTAAATAGTGTACTCTCAAAGCAAAATTTATGTATAGGAATTATAACGTTTTTTTTTTTTTTTAATTTAGCGTAGAATTATAGTGATCAATGAATAATAATAGTAATAATAATAATAAGTCATGCTCGCTAAATTGCGTCAGTTGATTTTGGATAAGATAAGGAATATTTCATCAAGCATGGGATACAAGCGCCAGCGTGCATTGTTGATTTATCAATGTCTAAATTAAACCAGCATCTATCTATGTCAAGGTCTAACAGAATATAAATTGGATAAAATTCCTTGTAAAAGTTTCCGTGATATAGCCATCGTTGAAATCGTGAAAAGTACATCATAGCAACGCCACCTGATGACTGATTCAGTATCTATTTATTACAAGTTCTTACTTAATATGAAGGTTTGTGAAATTCCGTGCACTAGGTCTTGAGATTTAGATGTTATTTTGGAAGTCGTGCAAAATGCTGAATAGCAGTACTACCTTTTTGGCGATACATGCTTAAACATAATCAAAATCTATCTATGTAAATATTTAACATAATATGAAATATGATAAAATACCGTGTATCAGTTATTGAGATATAGCTATTTTGGAAATCGAGAAAATGCAGCATAGCTTCACCACCTGTCAGGCGATATGCTGCAAAATTCAATCAGCACTAAATTATGGCAATGTCTAAATTAATATATATTTTTATTAAATTACGTGCATCAGTTTGTGAGTAAAGCGCTCAAAAAATTTGCGTCACGTACTCACGGATTGACATTTTCTAAAATCAGTCAAATCGTGTTGGGGACATTCTAAATTGTATAAAGCCGTCGAAAACCGGAATTCGAAAATTTTCACGAATCCAATACTTTTTTCATGCATATAGAAGGAAGTAAAATTCATTTATAATTTTTCCTTTGTCACAATAACAAAATATTTCTATTAGTTTCATGTTGTGTGATTATATATAACACATATATGCATTTATCATATATTCGATGCAATATTTTATATCATTTAACTAATTTGTTATAAAAAAAGATTTGTTCACGAGAGGCACTTCTTTTAGACCATTTTACAAGACATGAAAAAAAGGCTTTGTTCACTTGAATTTAATCATGTTAGTTATATTTTAATTATAAAGAAGCAATACCTGTGCTATCGTGTTTAAAAGATTAATTTTTAGCTTAAAGAAAACAATGATTTTTCAAAACAAATAAAAGAATCTCTGTTTAAGATTTTTCAAAGCCCAATCTTAAAAGTAAAAAAAAAATAATAATAATAAAATTTTGTAGACATAATTGGATGTAAACAGTGGGATTTGTTATCTTACATCCTGGGGAAAAAACTTATATCTGGAAAAATAACAAAATGCCTCAAAAATTAAAGTATGTTGTTGAAATAAGCGAATTTAAAAATGGAACTTCAAGAGAGATTTATAATGTAAATTCAATTTCAAACGAAGAAGCTGATTTTTTTACCGTACTACCTTTCGTGTATCAGGATATATTTTTTTTCTATTTAGTGTTAATTACTTTGTTAATTATAATGATTTGTGGGGCAATATTTCGTTGCAGAAATAATAATCAGTAATTGTTTTTCTTTTTGTCTTAAGAAATAAGTTTAACCGATAGAATTTAAAACAAGTGGGTAAGTGTGATCGAAGATGTCCCGCTATTATTATTGTCATAATAATATCTGTCATGTGGACTAAATGCAATATTATAAAAAATCAATTTTAAAATTAAACATGTTGTATAGAGACCTTCAAAATGTTAAAATATGCCGATATTTTAATAATCGGATTTCTGTCATGATTCAATACGTTCCTCAAACTTATATATTTATTATTATCTATTACTCATATTGATACTCTCTTTGTATTATTCTCAAACATTTCAAAAATCCGTTATGACGTCAGATTAATGTTCTTTTTAATTCTATAATGACGTCATATTAAGCTGCTTTCTGTATTTACACATACGCATGCTCCTTGTATTATTGAGAAATGTTTGAAAATTTCCGTTTCATTACCAATATGACGTCATATTAATCTTTTTTTTTTTTCCAATTCGTGAAACTTTTTGATTTATTTTCATTTTTCACGTGGAAATCTTTCAATAAAAAGTTAATTGTTGATGAAAGAATATTATTGGTTATTTTTGCAAAATTGTATCGCAAATACAGTGCGCATCGCAAGTTTTAGGCCTACATTTTTGTTAAAAGTGTGAGCATTATACATGATTAAGGACGATAAATATTAAAGAAAAACTAGACATCGATACGGGACCAAATGTTTAACTGATACCTAAAATACATACAAGGAAGAAATTGATAAGGTAAAGCCAGGAGAAATGGCGCGGTCGGAGAGATTGCGCACATATAGGTCCGAGGGGAAGGAGTACAGTGAGCGTGCAGCGACTCCAGGTAGTTTTACAACAGCAGTAGTGGAGTCTCTACTTGAAAGTGCATGTTGATTGTTTTGAGCGTCTAAAAAAAGCATTGCTATTTTGTTTTGTTTTCCCAAAGTAAATGCTTGAATTCATAGCTATTCATCAGAATTTCTGTATAATGTCAGTAATGCAAAATATTTTAAACATAAACGATTTCTCATAATCTACTAATCTATACTAACAATGTGAACATCAACGGTTCGTTTTAGTAATTTCCATGTTTAAATATAAGGCCGCGCAATCTCTCCTACTGAAATTGGAGAGTTTGCGCATCTGCTACTTAGGAGAGATGGCGCATTGTTCCCATTAGTTTCTATGCTAGGAGAGATTTCGCAGCTTATTGGTAAATTTCCATACAAAAATGAAAAATGAAAATGTACTAATTTTAACTTAAACGTGTTATTAAGTAACTTAATGTTATTTTGTAATCTTATATAGACTTGCTTTTTCAGATTCTTTAATTTTTTTTCCTTTAATTGAAATTTTTCAATCGTTTTTAAAACTATTTCTTTTTTTGATTATTTAATCACCAACCCAGTAAGGACAGATTGTGCAAAATTACTTTCTTGCTTTTATTACATCTACTCTATTAAATTGCAACATAACAATAAAATAGCAATGGAAATGCCTAAAAAACAAATGAAGTAAAAATTATTCATGGATAGTTTAGCAAAAAAATAATATTCAGATTTTTTATTGTTATTCTTTTGAATTGTGCGCAGACTCTCCTAGCTTTACCTTACTCAAATTAGTCTACATATAAATTTTTACGAAGTCTTATCAATGTTCAATATTTTGAATTCCTGTAATTCTGATGTCGATCGCGAATGTAAAATCCGATATATAAGTCTTACCTTCAACTAACTAAAATATATATTCAAATAAAGAGTGATATCACTTATATAAACTATATTTGGAATTAGAACTAACCAATATCAGACTCTGTGACAGACAAACAACGAAGCGGAACTAATAGGGTTTCGTGAGATGAACGAAACCCTGAAAAATGAATCCGAAAGACTATTTAAAATTCAATGCTAGATTTAAAATTGTCAAATTTTGTAATATGTGTTACATTTTTTAACATTTACAAGGAAAAAGTATTTAACGAAATAAAAAGAAGCTAAAATATGTGAACCGAATGATTGAAAGATTGAACATAATTTCATACAAACAAAATTACTAACACACAATTTTTTTTTACTATTGAGGTATGGCAACGAGAATAATAATTTCCAATGAAAGCTAAATTTAAAAGAATGTTTGAAAAAATAAATATAAACATATTATACAAAAAAATATCTTTTATTAGAATTATATAAAATAAATTACGTTTGGGAAATATTTTGAAATATTCTCCATAACGATAATGTGTCTTCTTTATAAACGTTGCTTAAAAAAAAAAAAAAAAAAAAAAAAAAAAAAAAAAAAAAAAAATCTGTATGAATTTACATGTATGTCAAAGCACACATGAAAAATAATCAAATAACATTGGTTAAATTGAACTACTTTCAGTCAGAATGTGAATGTCTGAGAAAAAGTTTATTTGAAATCGGCTTTATAAATATGCAAATAAATTGTGAGGAAAATGTTTCTTTAAAATCAAAGGCAAGTGTTTTTATCATGCTGAAATGCCTAAAGAAAGTTGCCAAAATGAATCAAGAACGAAAAACCATGCGTCAAGTATAGATTATGTACACTTCCAAAATAATTTTGCAAATCTAACTAAACAATTTTGAAAGCGCATAACATATTTAAAAATCCAATTTCATGAATTACCACCATTATTCGGAAAAATATACGAGCTCTTTTGTGCAGCCTGTATATGATCTATAGATTTGTATATATACTAAATAGAATGCTAAAATTTAGTTTAGTTAGGAAACGCGTAGCAGAGTTCAAAATTTCCCTCCTGGAATATCCGACAATAAACGGAAATGTACTCTAGAAGCTTTGTTCTGCCATGTATACAATCTATACATTTTATACTCACCAAGAAATAGACAAAAAAATGAGTTAATTTTAAAAACACGTTCAGCAATTCAAAAAGCATTCCCAGCAATGGTTATTAACAAGCAGTACTTTAACCGAATTATTTTGTGTGTCCTTGTAAATGAACAATGAAAGCTCTACACACAATATTCTATAGTAAGCCTCTTGTAATCCACGTTAGTGATATATATCAATTTGAATATGTTTGAAATAGTGAAACTTTATAAAATAAACAGAAAACGATTTTTATTCATAGACCGTAATGTAACGGAATTATTTTGAGAACACCTGTAAAGGAAGTATAAGTGCTATGCACATCACATTCTATATGTAGTCTCTTGTTGTGCCCTTCAGTGATATATATATCAATTTCAATAAGTTTGAAGATGTGAAACATCATTAAAATAAACCCACAAATGATTTTTCCCCATAGACCGCAATGTAACGCAAAACTTTTGAGTGCCCCTGTACAAAACTATAAGTGCTACACACTTAATTTTCAATACCGAACATGTCACAGTAATCCTAAATAACATGTATGAATTGCATGCCGATCCGAGTATATTTACGAGAGTTACAGCATGGACAGACAGACAGATAGGCAGACGGACAGACAAACCGAATTCATAAACACTTTTCAACTATGCTGGAAAGTGTTAAAAAGAGATATTAATAACTCCTCGAACTCTATTCGATCATATAAAGAAGAACGAAAAATCATGCATCAGCTTATGAAACACTTTTCATAACTAGTAGAATATTAATCAGTTCTTCATACCATGAAATGTGATATGTAAAAATGTAATTTAAAACACATGTAATTATTAAAATTCGTTTTAAGAAATTGCCGACCATATCCGGTAATGTGTACGAAATATTTCGTACAGGACTGTGAATGATCTTTAGAATTTTTACAACATGTAATATACTAAAATTTAGATAAGTTTAAAAATACGTATTACTGTGGAAAAATGCTACTCATTCCACAGTCTATAAAAAATATGTTGAAGTGCATTTTAGTGATTCTTTATATTTGCAGTATCATAAATCATTCAAATGCACGACAAACGATTTTTGCCCAAAGATCAAATGTAATGAAAACTTTTAAGCACCCTGTAAAATAACTATAAATTCTATTCATTCTATACTCGTGAGAAAGCATTTTGTAGCCCACATCATTGTAGTATATCAATCGGATTTTGTTTGGAATGTCCTAAAATTAATAAAACACAGTAAAAACAATTGTTACTTATAGACCATAATGTAACGGAAACACTGTAAATCATACAAACATTATTTTCATACAGAACATACTATAGTGATCATGAATAATATATAAAACATTATTGACAGTACGATTATATTTACGTGAGTTAGAACACGACGAGACGAACAGACATACAAACCGAATTAATAAACACTTTTTAATTATGTTTGGAATGTATTAAAAAACTTAAATACAAATGTTGATAGGTCAAAATGTTGTACATTATGTCCTGCGTTATACCACGTTGAACGTGTTCCTTTTTTTGTGTTGTATTTTCTGTTTTCATCATGTTGCTTCTAGCACTTGCGCACAAGATTATTTTGAGGGAGCTGCCGAATGATGATGCATTGGGGAGGACCAAGTTCTGTTTCTAGCATACACAGGCTTTAAATTATGTTGGTTAATAATTGTCTTAACACTGTATGTGCGGCTGCATTTTGCCACTTTCCGGAAACCAGGAAATTTTAATTTAAATTTTATCTATCTACATATATAGATTCTTAAAAATCTTCTCAATAGATTATTTTTTGGAAATTTTAGTAGACAAAATCACTAGCATGAACGAAACAAGAACTGAAATTCACAAACTACATTGCAGCAATCAAAAGATTTTTATTTCGGATATTACGAAGTAACTAAATGAATGTCTAGATACGAAATTCAAAATAGTAATTTACAGTCATATTTCGATGAGTTATTGCTTGTTATCTTTCAAAAAATCTGGTATATACAATGTATATATATTTTAAAATATAATAATTGTCATCCATTGACTGCTCTCAAATGCTCCATTTTAGGTCTACCGTTGTAGTAACTATTGTGGTAAAATTTCTTATAAACATCGTTGTAACTACTTCAATAACTTCTGCAATACTTATTGTAATCATTTTGTAACCATTTATGTAACCATTGCCGAACTTTATTTGACACCCCGTCCATTTTTTAAGCATGGATTATAAACAATTTTGCAGTCAAGTAAGGAAAATAGTTTTGTCAAAATTATAGCTAAAAGCATTAACTGCACAAGCAAATAATTTTCACTACAACTAGCTGCCGCTGTTGCAATTAATAAATGTAAGGATTAACTCTGGATAAGGTTATTGTAGATATTCGTGAAGGGGAACCTGAGTTGGATTCACATAGAATTTGAATAGTATTAAAAAATTCCACATGTTACAAAGTCAAAACTGAGAATAAATTTGAATAATGTATTACATAACTCATAATATTTAGTCATTTAATTATTGATTTAAAATACTTTTGGATGATTAAAATAGTAATTATAATACTCACACACACATGTATAATAATGTATATCTACAGATATATGTGAGTGTGTTTAACATTTTGAGTGATCATACTCCGAAGGTGCTGTTTTTTAAGATTTGTCGTTTTACTTGAAGAAAGCAGTTTTCTCATAGTTGGAGATTGGAACTTGTTTTTATGAGTTATAGATTGCAGTCGTAGTATGAAGAAGCAAACTGTGAGACGAGAAGAAGGCTAAAGTATGATCCACAGTAAGTTTTATCATAATCACAAAAAAAGATAGTTTACGTCAAGTCATTTATTGTAAAGCCACAATCTAGAAGCTTGACATGATGAATTTCAGTTACACAGGAAAAATATTTCTCCCCAACATATTAAAGTATTGAAAATACCTTTAATACAACATTCCATATTTTTCTTTAACTCTTCATAGTTCTATAATTTATCCTCAATTAACATAAACAAGAACGAAAAATCAAGCGTCAAGCTCAGACTATTAATCACTTTCCAACACATTCATAATGCTGTAATAAAACTTCGCAGTATAAGAAGGTGAAATATGTTGTTTAAGCAAGCAATTTGAAAAACGCATAACACATTTTCACACCCAGTTTCAGCAGTTATCATCAATAGGCGGAAAATATCCGAATTATTTTCTTTAACACTGTATGTGATCTATAGATGTATATATATTCTTTATAGTATGCAAATTTTAGTTCAGTTAGGAAACGCGAAGCACAGTTACAAATCTCAGTAACAAGTACCGTCTATAAACGGAAATGTATTCCAGATATTTCGTGCAGACATGTATTATCTGTATATTTTATATACACCAAGTAATATGTAAAAAAATAGTTAATAGTTAAAAACGCCTACCACAAATGACACATCACTGCCCGTCAATAATTCTTCATAGACAGTCATGTAACGGAATTATTTCGTGTGTCCTTGTAAAACGACGATGAATGCTATCCCACAACCTATTCGACACTCTTAAAAGTGTACCTCTTATTTAAAAGGCACAAGCACCTTGTGTCTTCTATTATTTTAATATAAGAGGCACGTAGACAATGTGCCTCTGATTAGGAGAAAAACGTTAGAGGTACATTGAAATGGAAGGCTGCGATAACAGAGCGAAATGTCTCAGAGGCACTACGTTAGCCCATGACAGATTTGTGCCTTTTAAAAAAATCCAGTCAAGTTTCAGCGGCACGCTGATAAACGGACATGCGCAATACCCGTTTACCCGTCATGCATTGGGATCAGTGGAAGAAAAGCAGTGGCCTGTGGCTGCCATTGTCAATACACCTGTGAACAAGACGAAGCAAATAATGAGTCGGGAATAAGTAAGTAGTATATTTAGTATTAGTACTTAGTATTCTTTTCTGTGAATGTTATAATATAAAACATTATTCTTTATACATTTAGACACTCAGGATTAGGGACGGGGCAACGATAAATAATTCGTCAATCTCTTAGTTATTCAAGTTCTATCATACTATTTTCAAAGATTTACGGGGAACGCGGTACTTATACCCTGCACTAGAACTCGTATAATAGGAGTCTTACACTGCACCCTCTTGCGTACATCCATGTGTATGTATATATTATGTATGTGTATCTCTCAGCCAATCTTTGTTTTTATGTTCATATAAATAGTACTTAATAAGTAATAAAATGAATAATACATTCTGTAAACATATATAGTATTTCCAAGACCATAGTCAGATATTTTTTTTCTCGTGTTTGTGTGTGTATGGAGGGGGGGGGGGTACCTTGTAGATGTTAAGCTACAGTGCTTTTCTTTTAAATAAAAGTATAACATGAATTGATCCTTCCCAACTGTTTTTGAAGGAGGGGGTGTAGGTAGGCACTCACTTGGCGACAGCCTTGAATACTTTCTACATTTTATAAAGTTTCACAAATCACAATGTTGCTTCCCATTTTGCACTCTAAAACATTATTTGTATATTTCAAGTAAAAGTTCCTTAAAAAATATTATTTGTGTAAAAAAAATATAATTTAATTTAGATAGTGTTTTTTAAAATTAAAGAAAAGGGGGGATGTATGTTTGTTGTAATATTATAAGCTTAAAATTCTGAAATTTTTTGAGTGGATCTCAATGGGATCAGGAGTTATCAAATAGAAGCTAAAACATTGCCATTTATGGAGAGGGGGGGGTACCTTGTAGATGTTAAGCTACAGTGCCTTTCTTTTAAATAAAAATATAATATGAATTGATCCTTCCCAACTGTTTTTGAAGGAGGGGGCAGATAGGCATTCACTTGGCGACAGCCTTGAATACTTTCTACATTTTATAAAGTTTCCCAAATCACAATGTTGATTCCCATTTTGCACTCTAAAACATTATTTGTATATTTCAAGTAAAAGTTCCTTAAAAAATATTATTTGTGTAAAAAAAAAGAAAAGGATTGGGGGGGGGGATGCATGTTTGTTGTAATATTATAAGCTTAAAATTCTGAAATTTTTTGAGTTGATCTCAATGGGATCAGGAGTTATCAGGAGAAGCTAAAACATTGCCATTTAAATTCTAACTCTATCTATTTTGTTATTTATTTATTATTTGCATGGTAATCTTCAGCTTTTATTTCATAATCCTTGATCCGATTGAGATCCCACTCTAAAAATTTCATAATTTTAAGCTTATAATATTACAACAAACAAAAAAATTTAAATTAAAAGAAAATTAGTAATATATACTTTTAGAACTAAGCATACTCAACTTGCATATCAAATTAAACCTTATAAACCCGTCTTTAAAATGGGGGGAGCGGGGTCATAAAATTCTGTATGTTTGATAGAACGTGAGAAATGAAAACTTAATGCAATAAAAATATATTCTCATTTATATCATCAGGTAGAATATTGAAATTTGTTAGTTGATTTGGCATGGAGACCCAAATATTATGTTTTTTACCTATGCGTTTTTTGGGTAAAAAATTATCGTTTTTCAAAAGATGGTAAAAAACACCAAGTAATAAATATCTGCCACCTCTGACTTAGCCACATATTGCCATTGAGTATTTCTTAATGTCAGTGATTGAGGAAAAACTATATTTTGTAGCAAACTATTCTTAAACCACCTTATTTTAACAGCGGTAGCCGACATTACCGATTGATGTTCTATTACTTCAGTTTCGCCTGTATAATTTTTCATGTTTTTAATGTTTGTCTTATTTGTTTTTAATAAAGCTTTTATGCCTTTTTATGTATAAAATAAATTGATATGTTATCAAGGTTCTTTATTGAACCACAGAACTGACTTATGCCACATGGACACACATTTTAATATTTATTTCAAATTTATACTCGGGGTGAGAAAATTTTCTATTAAAGTATTCTGCTTTAGACAAAATTTAATCAATGTCTTTAGATGCCATACTGGGAAATATTTCTGCAGTAGACAGAATTTACTGTAAAGATATAAATTTAATATAAAATATAATTAAATCACAGTCTGTGCCTCTTATAATGGTGGCACATGCAAGTGCCACCATTATAAGAGTCACAGAATCTATTTTTAAATAAGAGGCACTTGAATATATACATTCAACGGCACACTGTGCCTCTTAATTTCAAATGCACTTAACGCTGTGCCTCTGAATCCCAAAGGCACTATGTACCTCTAAATTTCAAAGGCACCGCATGCCTCTTAATATTCAGAGGCACAAAAATTCCGAATGTACCTCTTAAATCAGAGGCACAGTTTTAAGAGTGTATAGTAAGTCTCTTGTAGTGTACCGCATTGTTATATATAAATTTCATTGTGTTTGAAAGAATGTTATATCATTAAATTGCACAGCAATTTTTTCCCCTCATATACCGTAATGTAACGGAATTTTTTTCGGTGTTCCTGTAAACAAATATACAAGCTACACACTTCATTTTCAATACCGAACATGCCATAGTAAACCGCAATAACATATATTAATTACATAACAATCCGAGTATATTTATACCAGATAGAGCGCGGACAGAGAGAGGTAAAAACTGAATTCATAATAAAAAAATTTCAACTATATTAGAAAGTGTTAAAAGGATGCCAGAGCTTAATGATCACTGAATGAATGTGTATAACAAGGAAAATCAGCACAAATATTGTCTACGGAAACGTGTATCCGCTTTCATCAGTCGGTGCATAACACCACACAGGCATGAAAACACCGCCTTGCGAAAGATTACATTCGCATGCCAATCAATGCTTTTGCTGGAACACCTTAATGACGTATGGAGAATTTTTATGTAATAAGGTATTCTTGAAATTAGACAAAAATCTTTGGAATACAAATCTTTGGATGGAAAAACGAGGCTTGGACAAAAATAGAATAATCTAAAACAGCATTAATTTTGATACGGAAAAGGAAATATACCAGATGTAGAAGCCATTGGATTTTGAACCTTAAAAGTAAAGAAAAAGTGTTTTAAGGTGTGTGTAAATAAATGAAATTTGGAAAAAATATCGAGATTTAAAATATATAACCTATCTATCTATATATAATGTATAACCTATCTTAAATTTATTCTAAAATTCCCCGATTTAATTTTACTATATTTCGTCTTAATAGCTAATATCTGTTTTACCCTTTTAAAAAATGTATCATTCCAAATGGGGATTTTTGTTTTAATTGGTAGTGCGTCAGCAATATTACTCTTTTCAATGTATTCTTGTTCTTAAAATTTTATTCTGAACTAGATTTTTTCGAGATTGTTCTGAGTTTTTGGGATCCTCGTGACATCCGAATTAGGTGTCCGATAGTTAAATAGTTTAATAGAGGCATTTTGATTAAATAAACTCCATTTGTTGTACGTTTTCTGTGGTCTTAAGCCAGGGTGTTTAAAACAAGTTCCGAGACTTCAGAACCCATTTTTTAAGTCTTTATCATCTGTCAAAATTTGTCCCGGCATCAGCAGATTTGAAGATTTGATTTTCTGATTTTTTGGAATTTCGCCATTTGCATATTTTTATAAAATTTCGTATTGAATAACTCGAAAGTTGTCCATTCAATTTGTACCGAATATGTCAATAAAGAAGTTATACTCAAGATATTTGATTATTTCTCGGTAAAAAATCCAAGGTTTTTTGACTTTCCCTTAGTTCCGAGACTTCAGAACCCATTTTTTAAGCCTTTATCATCTGTCAAAATTTGTCCCGGCATCAGCAGATTTGAAGATTTGATTTTCTGATTTTTTGGAATTTCGCCATTTGCATATTTTTATAAAATTTCGTATTGAATAACTCGAAAGTTGTCCATTCAATTTGTACCGAATATGTCAATAAAGAAGTTATACTCAATATATTTGATTATTTCTGGGTAAAAAATCCAAGGTTTTTTGACTTTCCCTTAGCTATTTTTGGTTCACTCAATTCCACGGTGGTATGACTGCACGGTTAATAATTATGACTGTACATTTTCTTGACTTCTGTAATTATATATGCACGTTGATATGACTGCAAATTATTATTTTTCCTCTACAATTCCATTATATATGGGATCGTTCGGTGTAATTCATTGTTAATCATTGGCAGGTTAATGTTTTTGATGGCTGCTCACCGAAATCTTACAACACACACTATCATGTAATTGCTGTAAAACTACTTAATAGACTATCGTCATATTCATGCATGTTTGTGTTTGCGTGTGTGATCATGCGTGTGGTCAATTGTGTGTTTGCCTTTGCTCTCGCGTGTGTATTCGAGATACCGATGCTTTACTATTTTAAACTTTTATGACGCAAAAAGTGCTTTTTGTTAAATATTTTTTTATATTTTATTACGAAATACCTTGTTGAAAAATTTTCTTTTACCATAGTATACATAAATGTAGCAAGTTATGTCGAATTAATTACTTTTGATTCACTTCCGACTGTCGTCATTTTAATTCGTAATTATATTTTCTTTCCGCTAGGATATACCTTGCAATCCTTGAAGTTACCATAGTGTTTACGAATCAGTTGGAAAACGCGTTCATGGAACATAATGTGAATTGAAGCGTTTCTCTCAGAAAATTGATGTCTGTTCTTTTTTCAGAACTTGCTGACTAAAATAAATTCTGAATGAATAAATAATTTTAATAATATCCTCAATGATAGATAAACAAGTTTCCCGGAAATTAGTGGGCCTATCAAGTACAAGACATTCAAATTCACTTCCAGTAACGTTAGCAATTTACCAGTAACGTTAGCAACCAGTAACGTTAGCAACGCTGAACTCAATTTAAATCTACAAACAAACATATGTTTAAAACTAACTTAAATAATACAGTCTTGTTTGACTCTTACCAATAAAACAACAATCCTTTAAATCATTATATAAACCCAAAAACACTAAAGGCAATAATATGAATGATACAGCCACTTAAGATGTAAGAAGCACAGTGAACAGGATATAACAAAGCTTTGTTTCGAAATATGCAATAGACTGATTTTTCCTTTCCCTGCTACCGATTGGATTCATGTTACTTTCATTTCCCAAAGTGAAATGAATTCTTCCAATGTCATGCACAAATGTTTCGCGGCCGAATTCTATCGACGTTCCACGAAGTAACTATGTAAGCGTAAGCCCATCAACAACTGATAAAATTATTTTTGAAATGAGTCTTTGTTGTGAAATAGATTTAAAATATATAATACAATTTCCTATGAATTCTTGTTATTTCAACGGTTGATATAGGTATGAAAACGTCAATGGATTGACCTTTTTTTTCTATAGTATGAAAGAGTAAAAGGAAACTTCAAATAAGTATTGTTTTTTGGGATAACGGACAATTATAATAGATATTGTGTACGTGATTTATCACAATTTGATATCATTTTTAGTAATTTTGATTTTTATTGTATATCGAAATAATAAATGTTTTTTTTTACATGATATGTTACAATTTTCAATCGGTTTTCACAATATTAAATCATGGTAGAGTTTTCAAGACATAAATCGAATGACATGTAATTTGTTTTCCCATTAAATAAGAAATAGAAAAGCAAATGTTGATGACTATTGTATTACGAAATTATGAAATTTATTTTTACATGATACGTCAGAATTTGTTTCGCAATTTTAAGCACTATTAGGGTTCTAAAAACATTAATCGATTGAACAAAAATGTTTTTTTCTGTTAAATAGGAAAGTGAAGAAGCAAGTTCCGATCACTGTTGTATTTCGAAATTGTAAACTGTATTTTTTTGCAATCCAGTCTTATGTAAATATTAAAATATTTATAAATAAAAAATACAAATACGTACATGTGAATATAAGAATAACGTATATGGATAATTTTTCTGTTTTCCATGTGAAATAACTAACAAATGGAATTATAATTCATCTGAAAACATTAACAACAATATACTGCTAATTAATCGTTTAGCCAATATTTGAAAACATCTGACGGAATTCTATTGAAAAAGAAAAATCTAATTAAACCAAACGAAATCATTGACATTTTAAACCCAATTTTTACAGAAAATTCAGTCCGAAAATTCAAAAGTTAATTAGTTTACCTCTTTCTAACAATCTAACAATTTAATTTTAACTCTGACATAAGACTTTTAAAACATTACGAAATTGAAAAATAACTTTTGTATATATTTTTATTTTTATGTATGTTTGTTAGACATATATATTTTAATTCATCCTGTTAATTATACACATTCTATTACAAAAGGAAAAATAAACCTCGAAAATTCCCTAAACCCGAAAATACCCACATCAAAACCCTATAAAAAACTGAAACAAAAGCATAAAACATTGAAAAAAGACTGGGCTGGGGTTTCTTTAAGAATATAACAGCTGTTGGCCAAACGTGAAAATTTCAAGTATATGGAAAATGAAATTTCGACAAATTCATATCTCGAAATGTTTTTCTTTTAAATTGTGTAGCAATACAAAATAAGAAAAGATAAAGTTGAAGAAAGTATTTCCAATAAAATTATAAATGACATGCATGATATTTTAACTGTTAGTTCCAAAACTAAATAAATAATAATAAATAAAATAATAATTAATAAATATATTATTCAGAATAATTTACTTGTATAACACAAAATCCATACTGGGTAATTAGTGCATATGATTTTAATTTTAGGCGTCATATGACTTTACCTATTCAGGCGCAAATCACTTCTGTCGCTAAAACGTTGGAATGAATGAATGGCACCAGAATTTATAAGCAAATGTATTTGGATATAATAAAAAGCTGTATTTCACATACATTATAAACGGATTATTTTATACCAAAATTCTAGGGCAATTGTGGTATTTGTGAATTACAATTATGCTACTTCATTAACGTACGTAATAATAAATAAAATAATAATTAATAAATATATTATTCAGAATAATTTACTTGTATAACACAAAATCCATACTGGCTAATTAGTGCATATGATTTTAATTTTAGGCGTCATATGACTTTACCTATTCAGGCGCAAATCACTTCTATCGCTAAAACGTTGGAATGAATGAATGGCACCAGAATTTATAAGCAAATGTATTTGGATATAATAAAAAGCTGTATTTCACATACATTATAAACGGATTATTTTATACCAAAATACTAGGGCAATTGTGGTATTTGTGAATTACAATTATGCTACTTCATTAACGTACCATCACCTTGATAAGGGTTAAACTAAAATATAGAATAACACTATAAAGTGCAACAGAAACATTGCGTATTCGTTTCGGACATTATCAAAATGATCCTTCTAATGTTTCAATTTATTTATTAAAAAAAATGCATTTTACAGTAAACGAAAATATCAGTTTCAGACTTCTTTATACATTTCCCATTAACAAAACACTTCTATTTGCATTCTTAAATATTTCAACAGAATATTTAAAACTCCCTATGGTTTTCAAATGCAGTATAAGTTCCGTCGAAGCAAAATGATTTGTTTAAAAATCGAAAATATTCCTAACACGGTTAAAAATGAATATTCATAGATTCCGAAAACGGTGTCTCATATTTGACTGTCAAAGTGGATACTTACTTAAAAAGCAAAGATGATAGATTAAAAATTTTCTAAATTTTGATGATTAAATTTCAGGTTTAAAAGTGTCATACGATATTATTAGAACAATTTCTAAAGACGATAAACTAAGGATTTAATTAATGTTATCATATTGAACTTGAATATGCAATGCATGAAATCTGTTGTAATTAAAATGAACAATTTATTGTAAAAATGGGACTTTAAAATAATTCTTTGCATTACCCATTTTCACAGACATTATTTTATTTTAAAACACATGAACAAGCAGTATTTATGTCTAAAAGTGTTAAAAAACACTTTTAAACTACACAAAACTAGTCAATCTGTTAAAAATTGTAAAACAGTAAAAATATTTTCACCTATCTCTCTCAGTCATCTTCAGTCACTGACGTAATATTTTCTGCTTCTTCAGCCAATCTGTTGAAAATCACCTTTTTTTTTTCTAGTAACATAAACTAAAAGGGTGTTTTAACAGATTGGCTGACGAAACAGAAAACATAACATCAGTGATTAAAGATGGCTGAGAATGACAGGTGAAAATATTTTTACAGTTTTACAATTTTTAACAGATTGACTAGTTTTGTGTGGTTTTAAAGGTGTTTTTTTAGACTTTTAGTCGTGTACACTGCTTGTTTATGTGTTTGAAAATAAAATAATGTCTGTGAAAATGGGTAGTACAAATAATTATTATATTAAATATGACATTATGAACGATCATAGATAAAGAAAAAATATAAGGTTTTAGTTAAGAATACTCAAATTTAATGAATTTAAAATGAAATGAGTAAGACGAAGTATATGTCAAATTTGGTGCATCTGCCGTACAATTGTTTTTCTTATAGAGAAAACTTGTTTAGCCCAAAGCAGAAATAATGTAGAGACTCGTAATTTTTTTTTTTTTTTTTTTTTGCATTTTAAATTATTTTGTGTATGTGGAATTGAAATTTTTTGTATGTTTATATGCAGTCGAACAAATAATGGAAAATGCTTCATACATCTCAAAATTATCACAGAAAAAAAAAAACGAAAGTAGCCAGTCGTCTGGAAATTATGTCTCTTTTCGATATACAGTGACCTCTCAATTATAGGACTTTCAGGGGACCTTAGAAAAAAGTCGTATAACTGAGAGAGTCGTATAAGTGAGAGATCATCTTATTATACAAGTTTCAAACTTTATATGCATTAATTATTTTACCTATATTAAAAACAATAAGGTTTGAGTACTAAGAACATATCTTAACAAAATTTACAATATATATTAAAAAATAAAACGTAAAATATATTTTTAAAAAGTTCACAAAATAGTTCACTTCCCACTATGGTTATTTTAAAGATTTACAAATCCGATTTTCTCAAAAATGAAGTGATATTAGTTTGTTTCTGTCGTCGACAAAAAGACAAAATGTATCTTTTAAGTCTAATAAAGCTTTTAAGCTATTTTGGGAATAATCATTTTGATCGACATAATTCTTTAATGTATTTAAATCGGCACTTGTTTCTGAAACATTTACACCAGCAATAACATTGCTCTCATCTTCGTCATCCTCCTCGCTTCCTTATTGATATCCTCAAAGATTTCTTCAGCAGTTCTCAGTAGTTTTCAACACAATCTACATAATCTTTGAAATTAATACCTTCGTCCATAAACATTTCATCCCAGTCTTCGTTATTAAAAGATTATCATATGCTCTCAAAATCGGGTTCTTTCGTTGAACTAGCAGTTTTGTCTTGTGAAAAACAACATTTCTTAATTGTCTGCGATGTCACATTTTTCCAGGTGGTTATTTGGTTTTTTGTTAAATGGCAGGCACAAGGGAATTCCATACAACCACCCTCCCGCCATAGATTTCATCTTTAATAACAGACGAAGGTAGATAAGAAATGTTATTCGTTATTGATAAACACTTTAACAATAGTGAAAGGATAAAGCTAAAAGAAAAGTGAATGATTTGTACTTTAAAGATTGTAAAAATGAATTCTTGAGTGAGAAATGTAAAATCACTTGAACCGTTTAAAGCGTCGCATAAGTGAGAGAAGCAGTCGTATAACTGAGAGAAGTTTAGCATTATTTCCCATAAAGCGTGGACGGGACCAAGAGAATTCGGCGTATAACCGAGAGAGTCGTATAACTGAGAGTCGTATAAGTGAGAGGTCACTGTATGTTAAAAACAAATGCGCTTACGGTGTAAGCTTACTCTTATATTTTTTTTTTTCGAAAAATAACTAAAAATATGCATAATTTCGAGATAGATTCTTAAAAGCACTATGAATTGTAACGCATAATTTTGCAACAGTAATCCATTACTGGAAGCTTTAAAGATGCATATTTAAAATTACACCTTATACCGCCAAGTAATTTTTAGGTTATGTTTAAAAATGCATCGCAATCTATTTTCTAACGTTTACAAATGAATTTAACATTAGATGTTCCAAACTTTTATCCTTCATAAATCGGAAACTATTTAACCAAATGACTTCCTGTTTGGCATCGTAAGGTAAAATGTACCAACAAAGCCAAATATGATATCAAAATCAGGTGCTTGTATTAAAAATTTCACAGTTTGAAACAGTTGCCCCCCCTAACGACCCCCTAATCTTATAATTGAAAAAAAAAATATGTATATATATAATTTCCAGTCACATGGCTATTTTTAAGACATTTTTGTAATTAAAATATGTAGATTGTTCTCTCCTTTTTATTTTTTATTTATTTATTATTTTTTTACTGTACACGCTTTTAGCTTCTCAATTTTTAGCGGATTTTAAAGAACAGTACTGCAATCTCATTCCTTATAACAAAATATTTCTCTCAGTAGCATATTACAAACATATAAAATATTTCAAAAGTCTGTAGAAAATTTGAATGGGCGGTAGAGCCTGCACATATATGTATATGTATATGTAAGTCTGTATTTACAGAGTATCTCATTCTAACCAGAACAAAACTGTTGAATCAGTTACTATTGTGTTTTCGACGCATTTACATTGTACTATGTAAAACCTACTCTCATGTATGAAGGTATAGTATTTCAACAAAATGAGAGCGTATGAAATACGAGTTACATTCTCAAATACTAAATGTTTATATCCCCGTTATTTGGATATGGACGGTGGCCATTTCTATTACATATCGATATATCGTTTCATTTCAAACAAAAAAGGGTAAATCTTTTTCAAATTTCGTTAAAATATTTTGTTATGATATAGCATATTTTTATGAACAATATTTCAGTATCGGACTTCGGTAACACATACTTCATTATTGCCTTAATATACAAATTAAGAGATATTAAGGAGTCGTTCCAAAGAAGATTTT
The DNA here is from genome assembly GCA_963931845.1 of Maratus michaelseni. NCBI lineage: Eukaryota > Metazoa > Arthropoda > Arachnida > Araneae > Salticidae > Maratus > Maratus michaelseni. Next base: position 297,003,992 of record OZ007591.1, on the reverse strand, counting down.
GCTATAAATATGAAAAAAAAAATAGTTTTTCAGCAATATCAATTTTTTACGGGCGAGACAAAGCCCTGGTGCGTTAAAAGCCCTTCAGAGGCTTGGGTGCGATGGTCGTTTACGCGCGTCGGCGACCCCCGTGGGCGCCTGACGGCGCAGGATAGTTTTATCAATTTTTTATACAATATTAGAACTTTTGTGTTATAAAGACCAATATTAATTTAAAGTAATAGCTTTATGTTAATTGTATAACAGATATTTTGGATAATTCAAGATAATTAATGTTATAATTAAATTTATGATATTAATAGGACCCTATCAATGAAGGTTGTATTGCTATCATGTTTTAACATTTAATTGAGAAATCATTAGCTTCGGAAGCAATTAATGTAATTAATGTATTAAGAAAATACATAAAAAAATCCACAATAAAAGGAATTCTTTATTAGTAAAATGCCATAAATATATTTTTAATTACGAATGAAATTAAATGTTTTATGTCAATTATAAGAAAAACCAGGGCTGATATCGGATGATAGCTCTTGCGTATCAGAAGTATCTTAAAAGAAGATTGAAGATACTTGAAATTACATAATACTTTTACAATGTTAGTGACATGTTTGCAAAATGATTAACACTAAATTCGTCTAAGCAAGAACTCCTAAACAGCAAGTAATTTTAACATATATTTTATGTTTATGCTTTTTTATCTATAAACTTTTGTATGTCAGACAATGTCCATTTTGTTTTGTTTTTTAACATAAATAATTGTTCTCCTATTTTGTTAAGTAGTCACTGTATGTAGTTTTTGTTAGCAATGATAACGAAAATATATTTTTTACTCTTTAATGTATAAATGCGGTTTTTCAGTTTAAAATGTCTCTTTGAGAATTCACAGAATCTGAGATAACGATATTTCGTGATGGTACGTAGTTGAGTAAAATTGATTAACTTACTGGCTCTCCAGAAAAAGGGCAAAATTTATGAGTCTAAAATGCTAAAAAAAAAAAAAAAAAGATGATATTTTGTAATTAAAGTGGAATTTCCGAAAATGAAATATTTTATAAGTGTTTTGAAAACAGATCCAGGAAATTTAGTTTGAGAAATCAAATATCCATCAAATTTTTCATCAAACATTCATTAATATCAGTACTTGCTCTGAACATACATTAATACCAGTGAGTCATGAGATTTAAATGAACTATTTGCTAGGTTTGACAGATTCTTACGTCCATAACGTTCAAACAAGGTTTTTTTTTTTTTCTGGTAAAACTGGTTTCTACTATATGGATGTATTTAACAGTAATCTAGCAGGAAAATCTTCGCATTATGAGTAGAATAGTCTTTAAATTATATGTTTTGCAATTTGGGTTTTTACACCAAGGAAAGGCATTCACATAAAATAAATACCAGATACTGAATTTGATAACTGCAATAGCGAAATTGTTTCTTCCATAACGGAAAATTTTTATTATGTTATGATAAGTGAAATAAAGTGTCAATTTTATTATAACTGTTTTTAGTTTAGTTTTCTTGTAATTCTTTATATAAAATTTTATGAAATTCGTTTTAATGTACAATATATAAAGTTAATTTTGAAGTTGGTTTTACATTGGAAACCATTTAAAATGTCAGAAAGTTATTTCTGGATATCTTATATTATTAAAATTCACAATAATGAAATAGAGGATAAGGCGGTATAGATAAATCAAGGGAGAAAGAAAAATGCAATTCTTTAGAAACAGTAGTTAAAATGTATCTGCTTGCCAACTAGTTAATAATTTTCCTATGGAAACAATTTGCTTTTTAGAGTGAATTTGCTTTACAGTTTGAATGAATTAGAAAGTATTGTTAAATATAGTTTGCATTGTTCCTAAAATCGATATTTTATGCTGTTTCTATACAATTAGGCATACAATACTTATTTCATATATGTTAATATTCTTGTTTTCATATTCCCTTTTTTAACTTTTTTGTAATTAAATTTAATAACATTTCATTTTGCAATTTTGGAGTTATTTAAAAAAATAAATAAATATTGAATCTAAAATAAACCATATATATAAGTAGATCTTGTTTTTTTATGTGGAGGAAGAAAACCACTTGAGAATTAAGATTCAATGCTTTATGATTTGAATGTCCATTCTATATAAATTGTATAAAGCTCTCTAATTATATTCGTTAAGGATTTTCGAAAAAAAAATATAGATCGACTTTTTTAAAAAATATACACAATAGATATGACACATTTTCATCTAATTTCCATAGATTGTCACATATTTCTATTTTATATAAATGCGTAAGATAGAGGAAATAATCCCTCAAATCAGTAATGAATGTTAGTACGCGAACGTTCACACATTTTATATACATTCTGTCACGAATAAATTTAACTGGAATACATCAAGATGTACTAAGTAACATACAATAGTGTTTTAGACACGTAAAAATCATTATTTATTTTAGACACGAATATATTATTTGTGCAAATATGCCTACAACATTGTAATCATTCTATAATTTCTGTATATATATATATATATATATATATATATATATATATATATATATATATATATTTAACTTTACCCTGGCAAGTAAACAGAACTCCCAGTAATAAAACTACATACTTGTTTCAGCTTGAGCAATCCAAATTTGCACTTTTTACAATTTTACTCAATTTTTTATCTAAAAACCATATTTTATCTCTAAAATTGCAACATTTCAAACAAATACTTACGTTTTCAGTTTTTATGGCCACAGGCAATAATAAAATGTGTTTTAGACATAGAATATGTTTTGCAAATCTGTTGTTGGAATAAACGTCTTTACCAGGTCTATTTAAAAATTATCTGAAATCTTAGTTATATTATTTATATATAATGTAGTATTTAAAATTTCCCATAAATTAACCCATAAAATAACATAGAACCCCATCACATACCAATACCCATATATTTAATTAAAATAGTAGATTGGAATCATTTTCATTGAAAGGATCAATATTAGCAACAAAATAATTCCTGTGATAGCTGTGGTTTTTGTTATGATTAGGATAATCCTAAATGAATAAAAATATTTTCATTCCCACAATGGCACATACAAATTTTTCCCGAATATAATATATCCAGATCATAAAACAAATGATTGAGTTAATCAACATCAAGTCTCTATAATGTTTTCATGAAATATTCAAGAATTAAAACAGACATATTTCCAGCGGTAGTTTCAAAGTAAAAATAGTTGATAAAATATATAAATATCACAAGTTGTTGTAAAAAAAGAAAAAGAAAGAAAAAGAAAAAAAAAGTATATTTAATGTTATTTTACATTTTATAATTATACAGATAAATTATATACTTCATTAATGTCTAACATGTGTTAATTGAAAACAATAAAAATAGTATAGATGTTTTAATAAACTGTCTATATGTTTCGGCTATACCAAAGCTGTATCAAGACATATAAGTATAGTCTACAGTTGTACGACTTATAGTACAATGATTTAGAAGGTCATCATTCACGTTTACACGTTCTTTCTCAAATCGATCTCGTTATTTTATTTTAATTTCACTCTGATTTCATAGACAGTTTATTAAAACTATTTGCACTTTTTATAGTTTTTATTTGACATCATTTATCACTTAATTAACTATATTATCTCTCGATGTTCTTATGTTATATATATATATATATATATATATATATACATATAAAGTATTTAGAGAACCTATATCCCCAGTTACATAGCCCTTAATCCATTCTAAGCAAATTATGTTAAAATAGTTTAATTTGTTTCACAAGTTTAATTAATGTCATTATCTTTTAACAAGTATAGTTATGAGTTATCCTATTATGAAAAATAATTTCCATTCTAGGAGAAAAAATAAATCAAATAACAGAATAATCGCGTTCTTAAGATTTTCAGAGGAATAAATTACGAACAAAAGTTTGAAAGAAGCATATAAAAAGTTTGCAACTAAAATTAGCGGATGCATTTGGGATTTGTTATCTAACAAAGAAGGGAAGTTAACGACAACTGAATAAATTAATAAGTAACCAGAACTAAACATGCTTATGAGAGTTATTTCAAAAGTAATTACGCTGAGATGTAGACGGATACATTAGTTATTATTCTTTGTTTTACAAGGCTATTTATTTTTTCATTTTACAAAATATTAGTTGTCTGTTTATATTAATTGTTTTATAGTAATTCACGTAACATGCTCATGTCGAAAATTCCAAAATACGTAGCTAATGAACAAATAGTTTGAAAAATGTAAGACATAATCACCCAATTAATTTTAATAATTGTTTATGATGCGTTTCATCTTTATACTTTTGTGTCGTTTTCTGTTATGATGTTGCAGAATCATAAAGTTTTAATAAAAAAAAAAAAATAATTTGTTAATAATAGATTTGTTTGTCTGAGATTTGTTAAAAAACACAACATTATATCATACATTCATAATTACGTGTTTGGAATTTTAATTTTTAATTCTTTACTTATGTTGCAATTATAAAAGAACAATGACGAGTAACTTATGAAGAAACATTATTATGTGAATTACATACATGATTTATAAAATAGTTTTATTTTATTTAATTGAATTACATTACAGTATATTATATCGAAAAAAAATGTTTTTTTATTTCAATTACCGATATTTTCTAATATGTCACATAATTTGAACATTCAATTTTTAATAATTAAATTCTTTACACAAAAAGTACATTGCATTTAGCAGATAAATTATATTTTAACCCTGAAATACTGTAATAATTTTTAAAAAATGGTAAATGATAAAATTTAGCACATGAGTCAAAAATCGATTCATTAGTCAGATATCTATTGGCAATATGTGACACATTACTTAAATGATTGATGAATTAAGCAGTAATTAATTATTATTTTCAACAGAAATTAATAAGTCAAATGTAAAAAGATATGAGCTCAATACATTTTCATTTCGTGACGTATATACTATATAATATCGTTTTTATGCAAAAGAATATTCAACGGCAAGTGATATTACGCTCCAAAGATAGAACAGGAAGTAGTGAACAGCTTAGTGATATCCAAGCGGTTTACGAAGATTAATCGGCTCAATTTATCGCTTATCATAAATGAATTCAGATATATTTTAAAGTTTTGATAGTAATTCAAAATTTAAATAAACCCTTTAATTTGTTAGCACAGCTAATTATTTGTAGATACTCTTTTAAAATTGGCGGTCTTCAACTATAGTTGTAGCGCACTTCAACTATATATTAGGATTAATTATACCATGTCTGAAACTTGGCGAAAATACTGACGCTTACCTTTTTTCAAATACATTTCTACTAGCTAAAAGTTTATAACAGGTCTATAAGATATGTTGCTCCTTTCAAAATTGAAATATTTTTTTACCAAAAATAAAAAAGTTCGAAAATTATTAATCGAATGAAATGTTTGCCTTTACTCACATAATTCCTGAAAGAAACTGACACATTCAGAAAAAGTTATTTTTTCCGAACTTCGAAGATTAAAAACTGTCTAGTCTGTCTTAAATTTTATATGATGGAATCGACCAGGTTTGATGCATTACGATATAACAACCGGTGTGGCGTTGAAAAAATTGCAAAATGATTCAGTTAAAGTAAGCTGACATCACATATATATTTACGGTTAAGTTAGACATGGTTGTTAAATAAACATTTTTTAAGTGAAATAACTAATAATCAGCGTGGTAATAAATAATTTAAGCGTTCAATGTACACTCAACTCGGTTTGATTTCAGATAAACCTGTAAATAAAAGAATATTTTTTTTATTTTTAGTACATTACAAATTATTCAAAAGTCGAAAAGACTATTGCGAATTTACTGCGCATTTAAAGTTTATATTATCCTTAATTTACCATCTCAAGTTTTTTTTTATAAATTTGTAATACATATAAACCTGTTATTTTGATTTTTTTTTCTAGTTTACGAAAATTATTTTTTTTACATATTTTCATTTGTGGAACTGTGTTTAGTGAAATTTCATATCTCTGATATTATTTTGTGCATTTACCCATATCTATCTAAAGAGCCATGAATTATACTTGTACATTTAAGGTTAAAGGGACAGTACACCTTTAACTGTCACAAAACATGAGAAATTTGACATGAGTTTGACATTAAAAAAAAAAAAGGGTAACGACTCTAGAAGCACAAAACTTTCAGAGTATATTTAGATAATATTGAACTATGTTTAAAAAAAATTAAGTTTGATATAATATCATAAAAAAAAATAAGGCGGTAGGTTTCAAAGTGATAATTAAAATTTTAAATTTTGATAACACTTCACTACGCGCACGATAACTCATGCAAATTTTATGGAATTTGCATAAACGATATCTTAAATTAAACATAATATTTTGGACTATAATTTGAACTAAAACTTTTGTAAACGGTTTATTAGATAAAAAGTAATTAACCTTTAATTAGAAATACATAATGTGAAATCTTTAATCAGAAAAATTAGAAAAATCATTAATTTTTACACATATTCAACCTTATAATTTTTTCATACTAAACACAGCTTCCCCATTCTAGTTCATTTACATTATTATAACAATATTTACGTACGGTAAAAATTTTGAAGCTATACTTCAAACGGTTTTGGAGATAGCATGTGCGCAAAAGAAAAAAAAAAGTTGTTTTGAGAAAAAGCCGTTTAAAGTTTTATTTGTATTTAAAAAATATAAAATTCATAATAAAATAAACAAAACTACTAATTTTATAACTTATTCAGTATTAAAAATAAAATATGAAGCTAGTTTAAATTGATAAATATAAAATAGTTTGTAAAATGCTGCAGAATATAGGAACTTGCGTCCAAAATAAATAAATTTAAATGAAAAAATGTAAGGCTTATTCTTGCAAAAACAAAAATAATTTTAAACGTACAAATTAATATTTTGTTTCCCATTGATTGCGAAGTGAATTAAAGATGTGCGTTTTATAAAATGAAATTATTTAATGCAAAATATAGGCCATTTTTTAGGGATTCGGATATTTAAATGTCTGATTCACATACGTTGCAGCACAACAATTCGGATAGTTTACTAAAAAATAATATTAATATCAAATAGTCCGTATCCAAAACAATCAATTGAAACAAAATCACTGTCAAATTTGTTACTTTTTAGCTCACAGGCTATCAAAGCCTGAGAGCTAATGTACCCGCCCGTTCTGTATGTATGTATGTATGTACGTACGTATGTATGTATGTATGTACGTAACGCGATAACTCCGAATAGAATTAACCGTTTTGCCTCAAATTTTGTTTTTAGGTTCCTTGGGATAAGGTGCTTCCCTGATTGGTTTTGGGGGTCCATTGGTTAAGTATAAAGGGGGAAACGGGGGGGCTAACCCCCCTCTCAAATTAGATAAATGGGGTTTTCATGCAAAATTATCCGATTTTCTTCAATTTTTGTATATAGGTTCATTGTGATAAGGCGCTTCCCTGATTCGTTTGGGGGGTTCACTGGTTAAGTATAAGGGGAGAAACGGAGGGTGCCCCCCCCTTAATTTAGACAAATGGGTTTTTCATGAAGAATTTTCCGATTTCCTCTAAATTTTGTATATAGGTTCATTGTGGTAAGGAGCTTTCCTGATTAGTTTTGGGGGTCCATTGGTTGTGTAAAGAGGGTAAATGGGGGTTTAACACCCCACCCCCCCCCTCAGTTTAGATAAATGGGGTTTTCATGCAGAATTATCCGATTTTCTTCAAATTTTGTATATAGGTTCATTGTGGTAAGGCACTTCCCTGATTAGTTTGGGGGGCTCACTGGTTAAGTATAAAGAGGGAAAACGGGGGGGAAGTAACCACTCCCCCCCTTAATTTAGATAAATGGGTTTTTCATGCAGAATTTTCAGATTTCCTTTAAATTTTGTATATAAGTTCATTGTGGTAAGGAGCTTTCCTGATAAGTTTTGGGGGTCCATTGGTTAAGTATAAAGAGGGGAAACGGGGGAGGCTAACCCTCCTCAAATTAGATAAATGGGTTTTTCATGCAGGATTATTCGATTTTCTTCAAATTTTGTATATAGGTTCATTGTGGTAAGGCACTTCCCTGACTAGTTTTTTGGGGTGCATTGGTTAAGTATAAAGAGGGATACGGGGGTCTAATCCCCCCTTAATTTAGATAAATGGATTTTTCAAGCAGAATTATTCGATTTGCTTCAAACTTTGTATATATGTTCATTGTAATAAGGCGCTTTCCTGAATAGTTTTGGGGGTCCATTGGTTAATTATAAGGGGGGTGATTCCCCTTAATATATTGCCGATTTCTTTATTTTTCGAGGGTCTTATTTCAAATTCTTTGAAATAAGAGTATAATATATAATTAGTGTGAATAGCCTGTGAGCTTTATTTTTATTAGTTTTTAGCTCACAGGCTATCAAAGCCTGAGAGCTTATGCGTGCGCCGGTTCTGTATGTACGTACGTACGTATGTATGTATTTACGTAACGCGATAACTCTTCATAGAAATATCCGTTTACCTTCAAATTTTGTTTATAGGTTCACTGTGTTAAGGCAATTCCCTGATTAGTTTTCGGGATTGATTGGTTAAGTATAAAGGGGGGGGGGCGGGGACGCTAATCCCCCCTTAATTTATATAAATCTATTTTTCATGCAGAATTATCCCATTTGCTTCAAAATTTGTTTATAAGTTCATTGGGTTAAGACGCTTCCCTGATTAGTTTTCGGGATAGATTGGTTAAGTATAAAGGGGGGAACGGGGGGCTGATCCCCCTTAATTTATATAAATGGGTTTTTCATGCAGAATTATTCTGTTTTCCTTCATATTTTGTTTATAGGTTTACTGTGTTAAGGCGCTTCCCTGATTAGTTTTCGGGATTGATTGGTTAAGTATAAACGGGGGAAACGGGGGGTTCTAAACCCCCCTTAATTTATATAAATGGGTTTTTCATGCAGAATTATCCGATTTTCTTCAAATTTTGTTTATAGGTTCATTGGGTTAAGACGCTTCCCTGATTAGTTTTCGGGATGGATTGGTTAAGTATAAAGGGGGGGGGGGGTGGGGGAGCTAATCCCCCTTAATTGATATAAATGGGTTTTTCATGCAGAATTATTCCGTTTTCCTTCAAATTTTGTTTATAGGTTCACTGGGTTAAAACGCTTCCCTGATTAGTTTTCGGGATTGATTGGTTAAGTATAAAGGGGGGGGGGAAACGGTGGGGGGGGGGGTAATCCCCCCCCCTTAATTTAGATAAATGGGTTTTTCATGCAGAATTATCTCTTCAAATTTTGTATATATATTCATTGTAATTATTGACTTCCCTGATTAGTTTAAGGGGTTCATTAGTTCACTATGAGGGGGGGGTAACGGGGGGATGACCCCCTCTTAATATACTGTTGATTTCTTTATTTTTCTCTTATTTCAAATTCTTTGAAATAAGAGTATAATATACAATTATTGTGAATAGCCTGTGAGCTCAATGCCCTCAGTTTAACTAAGCAGTTTTCTTTTTATTTGTAAGGTAAATTAGCACTTTAGGACTTATTTTTATAATAGCATTTTTTATAGCGATTACCAATAAACTGGCGATTTGTTTCGCACTATTATTCATTATAAAATGGGTAACAAGTACTAAGAACTTAAATAAAATGGCAAAATTATGAAAATATCATTCTGAAAAGAACAGTTTTGTTTCAAATGAAACAGTTAATAGCGAATAAAAGTAAACATCTAAGCAAAAGTGTGATCATGTTTCAGAGTAAAAGTAATTAATCAAAAATAAACAAACGTGGCAAAAGTTGAAGTTAAAGTTTTTTAAAGCTTTTTTATTATTATGTATGGTATTCAACTAAAAACAATTAACACATTTAAGCATATTTCCAATGTTGCGAAAATGTGAAAGCGTGATAGCAAAATGTTAACAAGCTGCCTTGACAGTTTTCGCAGGGCATTTAGATCGAAAATGAAGGAGTGGTGTGTACATTTTCCCCTAATATCTCAGTAAATAAATATCGCACAATTAAAAAATTAGTATCCAGTTATTCAGAATAAAATTATCTTTCGAAAGATGGAAAAAGATAAAATTCGATTTTTGGACCATTTTAAAGGTGTGCTGTCCGCTTAAAGATTTTAATGTTCTTCATTTTCCTTTAAGACAACAAAAATAACTTTTGATTTCGTTGTAAAAATTACATTGTAAAAAGTCATTGTAGACCTCTACGCCAGTGAATATAACGTTTGAAAACCAAAATAAACAATACAAACACGAGCTATATTCTTTATAAATATATCTTATATTTAGAAAATCATTAGAAAGTTCATAAAGGTACTTAAAATGATTGATACAAAGCACAATTCTTAAAAGAACATTACGTACACATATTTATTGGTAATATTCTGTAACATATATTCAAATCCTCACTTTCCTAGGATTATTCTTAATTAACAAGTTTTATTTAATAGCTGCTATTACTTTGAAGAACTAAAATGAGGCAAGTTTTGCTCTTGAGATATTATTTTTTCTCCAGAATAAGGAATGTTTTTATAAATGCAAATTGTAGAACACAGACATAGTTTTATAAAATTCGTAACTCTTACAAGTATTTATTAACATTAATATCTTTTAAGAGATGAATAACAAAATCTGAAAAAATTGCAATTCTAAGTTACTTCTAAAACTAATGATTTAAGGATCAACTGTTGAGAAATGATGGAAGTGGCAGTCCTGTACATAACAAAGACATTACATACGAGTTACATTAACCTCTACGCAAAATAAAATGTCTCCTAATACTTATATCAAAGTAAATACAAAAATTAATTCATTATTTTTTCGATGTCACAATAACTAATGATTTCTATTAGTTTCATATAATGTAATTATGTAAACAACAAATATATGAATATATTTATCATGTATGAATATATGAATATATATAAAAAATGAATATATTTACCATGTATGAATATATGAATATATATAAAAAATGAATATATTTATCATGTATGAATATATGAAAGCGTTTATAAAATAGATTATGTAATATAGATAAATATAGATTTATCATATATTCTTTTTTATATATAACTAAAGAAATGTATTTAAAAAAAATATTGTTCATGGAAAACATTCCTTTGAGAGCGTTTTACAGAAGATGAAAAATTGCTTTGTACTCTTGCCTTTAATCTTGTTAATAATACTGTAATAATAAAAAAACAATACCTGTGTAATGTTGTTTTAAAGTTTAATTTTTAGCTTAAAGGAAAACACTGCTATTTCAAAAAGAAAAATAATTCTCTGTTAAAAGTTTTTCAAAGCCAAATCTTACAGACTATACAAATAAAAAATGGAAATTTTATAAACATAATTGGATGTCAGCATTAATATTTGTTATATTGCATCCTGTAAAAAAATAATCTTTAATGGCATAAATAATCAAGATGAAAAAAAATATTTTTTGTTCAAACAAATAAGTTTATTTTTAAAGAAAAACCTTCCTACATCAGCATTTTGTTCGTTATTTACTCCTAATTATTTGTTATATTATAATGATCTCTGGAGAAATATTTCATTGTCTATTATAATAAACATTAATTTTTATTTCTATTTATCTTTAAAAAATCATTTTAAGCGATGGAATTTTCACACAAGATTTGACAATATTTTATTATTCCAGGAAAAGATAATTTTGCGATTCATGATTAATCATAAGATGTATAGTGAGAAAATGCACCATTGGCACCGGGAATGGGATGTTTTAATCTAGGAACATTAATTAAATTAATACTTAGATTACCTACCAGAATAAAATAATAAAAGTTGGCGTTGTGTGATTTTCGTGGATCAGATCCCTGGTAAGCCAACTTAAAATAATTATCCCAGTAGTAAACTTTAAATTAACACGTAGTAAATTTCAGTTTCTGTAATTGACATAATAAAAATAAAAGGGCGTGGTTTTAAAATCTAGATTGTAAAGAAAAAATAATTAAAAAATAAATAAAAAACAAAACTCTTCCTACAATAAACTTTACCAGTCATATTACTTACTTAAAGTTAACAATTTAGTAGAAAACACACACACACACACACACACACACACACACACACAAAAAAAAAAAAAAATGCAAATGAAACATTTCAAATTCTTTGCGGGTAATATAAATCTGATCCTTATTTCTGTTGCAAATCCGTACATTGTGTAAAAGTAATCATGCACTGTTAACGAAAACTTTTATAAATGGGAATAGAAGGGATCAGAAGAGATAAAAATAATTGAAAGGACCTGTTGTTAAACGAAAAAAATACATATATATATTGAGCGTAGGAAAGGAGCGGTTATAAATAAATATATACATATATATATATATATATATATATATATAATAAATAAATAAAACGCTGTAAGGGAGAATAAAAAACAAGGTTGAGAAATAAGTAAGAAAAATGAATTTAATTATTAATATTATTTGTATGTTACATAAATTATTCACAGTTACTCAGAAATTTGTTAATTATATATATATATATATATATATATATATATATATATATATATATATATAAAGTCATTTTATAGTAAACGAAAGTAACAGTTACCGACTTCTTTATAGCTTTCACATTAACAAAACCCTTCTCTTTGCATACATAAATAATTAAAATGAATATTTAAAATTCCCTATGGTGTAGAAGTCCTGTAAAACTGACTTCAAAGCAAAATCAATTATTTTAAAGAAAATATTCCTAACACGGTTCAAAATGAATATTCATAGATTCCGATAACGGTGACTCATGTTTGACTGTCAAAGTGGATACTTACTTAAATAGCAAAGGTGATAGATTCAAAGTTTTCTGAATTTTAATGATTAAATTTTAGGGTTAAAAGTTTTATAGGAGTTTGGTAGAACTATTTCTAGAGACGATGAAATATAGATTTAATTACTGAACACCGTATTGAATTTGTATGTTCAATGCATGAATTCTGCTGCAATTAAAATTAAGATGTAATCATAAAACTTGAACTTTATTTACCAATATTAAAATTCTACGAGCATGCATTTAAATGAATTTAAAATTAAATGATTAAGACTAAGCACATGTGAGATTTGAAGCATGTGCAAGTACAATCGTTTCTTTTTAAGACAAAACATCTTTATTTCCATTGATTGTCTAACTTAAGCTTTATAGATGAAGAATTGCGTAACATGTTACATTTTAGATGATTTTGCACATGTGATATTCTCATGTATGTGTATATAAAGTTGACCACAAAAAAGATAATATTTTATACATTCAAAGCATAAAATTATCACAGAAATGTACGAAAACAGCCATTAAAATGACTATTATTTCTCTGTTGATTTATAAAAATAAGTTGGGGTTGTAAACTTACGCTTAAAATTCATTTTTACAATTAAAAAATTATTTTAAAAATATATTTTTCAAATCAATTTTCGAAAGCAATAGGAAATGTAGCGTATGAAATTTTTTTCACACATTTCGATTTATAGAAGCTTTAAGTATGCATATCTAATATTTTAGCTCAATCCGAGAAGTAGATTTTGAATTATGTTTAAAAAAAAATAACTTCCCGCATTTCAAACTATTTTGCAACGTTTAAAAATGAATTTTACATTAGATGTTCCAAACTTTAAACATTCATAATTTGTAAACTATTTGTGTGAATGACTTTCTGTTTAGCATCCTAGGGTAAAATGTACCAAAAAAGTTATATATGATATCCAAATTATGTGTTCGTATTAACAGCTTCGGAGTTTTAAACAATCGCATTATGATGACGAGTCTCTAAACTTATAAATAAAAACATGTATACCGGGTGGTTATAAAATAAGTATCTCTACCTGTAGCTGTCTGTAGCTTAAAGGAATAACCGGAATGAAACCAAACTCGGTACACATACTATTCGAGAAGGGGGAAGAAGAATGGAAAAAAATTGCAATAATCGTCGACAGATGGCGCTTTTGAGTGTGAAATGTAATGTGTAATATTGTGTACCGTGCAGGTGTCGCAAACCTCAATGAATTTACCGCATATCACAACATTTGCAAAACATCACTCCTGATGCATTACATTCCGCAGTTGAGCAAGTCGTGCACCGCCTGGATTATGTCCTCCAGCAAAATGACCATGTGGAACCTGAACATGATCGACACCGGCATGCAAAAGTGTAACCACGTTCACTGTGAGATTTTCCAATAAATTATGGGTTCCATCCTGTTTGACGCCTTCATTTTTTGTTCTTGTATTACATATTACATTTCATACTCAGTTGCGCCATCTGTCGGTGATTATTGCAATTATTTCTTTTATTATTCCATTCTTCTTCCCCCTTCCCGAATAGTAAGTGTACCGATTTTGATTCCATTCGGATCATTCCTTGGAGCTACAAACAGCTCCAAATAGAGATACTTATATTATAACCACCCTGTATATAATTTTCAGTCAGATGGCAATTTCCGTTATTTTCTGGGACTATTTTATGATTGATATGTATGCGCTGTTCATTTCTTATTCATCTTAATGCACATACATTTTGCTTTTTCATTCCAGCATTTATTAAAAAACAGAATTTTAAACTTTGCTTTTCTGATACGATAATATTCCTATTCATAGCGTATTGGAAACATACAAGATGATTCAAAAGCCTTGGAAATTTTATGTGGACGGTAGAGGCTACAAGAAATATTTTTTTTTCTACAGAAAGGCAAAACTTTAATCAATTTATTTAGTCCAAATTACACCACATTCTAATTAGAACACAACTATTGAGTCAAGTTACTATTGAGTTTTCAACATATCTTCTTTATTCTGTGTAAAATTCCCTCTCATAGCAGAAGTTGCTGGAAGGTAGGGTATTTCAGTAAAATGATACCGAACGTAATATAAGTCCCATTCGGAAATATTGAATGTTTAGATCCGTATTATTTGGATTTGGAGGACGATCATTTGAATTACTTCTCGAAGTAGTGTTTCATTTCTCCACAAAACATGTAAATCTGTTTCAGATTTTACTAAAATATTTTGTTATCATATAATACATTGTTTTCAGTGTCGGACTTTAGTAACACATCCTACATTATTTCCTGAATAAACAAATTACCACTTAGATTTCATACAATTGTTCGCTTCTGTAGTGAGGTTTGCGATTCCTAAATCAAATGTGTAAGGACATTCAACCCCCTTGCATATTATGCCATGCATTGTAAATAATAATCTTATAAAGTAAGTATTACTAGCGGATACGTTATGGAAAATGTTGTGAAATGTAATATCAGATTTTTAAGAACTACTTATACAATTTAAATTATATTTAAGAATGAAAAGAAAGTGTTCTGAAACCTCCTTGATTATCTCATTATTTTTACTTTATTAGCAATAATTTATTAAAGTTGCTAATACTAATAAAAATAAATGCATGGAAACATGGTGTCCATAAATCTGTTCTGAAATAATAATTTTAAAAATAACCTTAAACAATTTAAGAAACTATCGAAATAGAGTACATATTGCACCATAGGCATAGGTTTTGAATTATTCTTTGCTACACAAATGACAAACATTCGATAAATATTACGAAACACACCGAACTCCAATTGTTACAATTTGTTACATTTTATGAGACACAATTTGCTACAACAGTGTGATTCAACAATTTAATACAACGATTTGTTACATTTTATGAGATTTTGAAATGTGCACGGACTCATTTGATTAACTTATTTTATATTGAAGGTAGGTTCAAAACTTCGAATTCTAATAGTGATAAATATTGCTTTATTTATGATTTATGAATTATCAAGTTATTTATTAATAATGGTATTCCAAAAATCTATTTTTCCGTATCATGCTGCCTCGTTATGTTTTGTCATTAACAAATTGTGAGAAAAAAAAGTTATAAAATACGTAAATAATTGTGAGAATTATGGCTAAATAAAATAAGTATTTTTTCTCACATATGTAATTTCTTACAAAATGTCTTTTTAAAATTACAGTTTTAGGATAATTGCTTAAACATATATGTATAAAAATATCAATAACCGTTTAATTCTTTACATATTGCTATTACTCAATTATTATTAGCATGTCAGAAACTTAGTTGTTCCATTAAAGATATTCCTATAAATGGAAAATATTTTTAAAATAAATATGCATTCTTTATACAATAACTGAATATTCGTGTCCGGAAAACCAAAATAGATTTAAATTAATGGCTTTCCCTTAGCAATATAGAGCAGATTATGATTAATTCAATCCAATTAATGATATAATTCATTTTATGATACTAATATTGTCCTGTTGTTTCAGACTTTATAGCTATCATATTTTAGCATTTGGTTTAGAGATTATAAGCTTCGGAAGCAATAATTAAGGTATTAACCCTCTCTGAGCGTCTGAGGACTTTCCTGCATTTTCGTAAAACTTATGTTAAATTAAATTTTCTTTATTTGTCTGCTTCTCAAATACACTTCAGATCTCTTTATTTTAAATAAATCTTAAAATAAATTCTGTTAAAAATATTTTTATCCACCCCCGCCTTTTTAAGTTGTGTTGAGGAAATTGTAATATACGGGCAAAGTTCTTGGAGTGTTTTAAGCATATACATAAAAAAAAAAAAATGTCTAATACAATGTATTCCTTATTCGTAAATGACATAAATATACCTTAAATTAAAAATAAAATAAACTTAATAAGGGTAAAGTTGGTAAATTAGTTGTATTGTTTGTGAATTATAAGAAAAAACGGTATTGAATATCGGGTTATTATTATCGCGTATCAGAAGTTTTAAAATGAAGATTTAAGGTATTTGAGATTTCGATATACTTTTACAATGCTGTGTGATATGTTTGTCTATATTCATGAATACCACATTCGTATAAGCAATATCTCTAAAACTGAAGTAATCTTAATATCAATTTTATTTTTTTATACTTCTATAGACATAATCAAACTTGAAAAAATTAAACGGTGTGAATTTTGTTTTTAAACGTAAATAAAATATTTCTCGTTTTGCTACGAGAGCAAAAGTACAGTAAGAGTTCATGGAGAGCAGGTATTCAAAAATATATAAGGTAAAGCTACAATAGTCTGCGCCCAATTCAAAAGAATAGCAATAAAAAAATCTAAATATAAATTTTTTGATAAACTATTCATGAATAATTTTTACTTCATTTGCAATTTTGTTGTTATGTTGCAATTTAATAGAACAGTTGTAATAAAACCAAGAATGTTATTTTGCGCAATCTCTCCTTACAGGGTTGGTGTGATTGCGCACATGTGTAGAAGAGATTGTTACTGATAATAACTACAATTAAATTGTTAACAATAATAATTACACATAAATGACATTGCTGTAAGGTTTTTGTGAGCAAATATTATTGTATTAGGAGTGAATATTTCAAACTAATGATTAAAGAATCAGAAAAAGGAAATAATTTTAAAAATGATTAAAGAATTTTAATTAAAGAATCAGAAAAAGCAAGTCCAGATAAGATTACAAAATAAAATTATGTTACTTAATAACACGTTTCACTTAAAATTAGTCCATTTTCATTTTTCACTTTTTTATGCAAATTTACCAATAAGCTGCGTAATCTCTCCTAGCATTGAAACTAATGGGAACACTGCGCCATCTCTCCTAAGTAGCATATGCGCAAACTCTCCAATTTCGGTAGGAGAGATTGCGCGGCCTTTTATTTAAACATGACCTCTTCTAAAACGAACCGTTGATGTTCACATTGTTAGTCTAGATTAGTAGCTTATAAGAAATCGTTTAAGTTAAAAATATTTTGTACTATTGACATTGTATAAAAATTCTGATGAATTGCTATGAAAATTCAAGCACTTACTTTCGGAAAACAAAACAAAATAGCAATACTTGATCTTAGACGCTCAAAGCAATCAACGTGCACTTTCAAGTAGACACTCTACTACTGTTGTTGTGCAACTACCTGGAATCGCTGCGCGCTCACTCTACTCCTTCCCTCCGAACCTCTATGTGCGCAATCTCTCCGACCGCGTCATCTCTCCTGGCTTTACCTTAAATGAAAATATACAGAGTGTCCAAAAAAAATGTATACACATTTATTCGCAATATTAAATACCATGTTCGTCTTTTTTCTTTTATGTTTATTAAATTTGCCATTATGGCTGTAACCAGCCTAAGCTTTAAACAAAGGACATATAATATAATTTATTACTGAATGTTCTGAAGTATAACTGACGTGCAGAAACAATTTAGAAGTTTCAAACAATTCCTTTACGCGATTAGAATCGCTAGAATACAATTTAGTGTGACAATGTCACAAGCAACGTTCGAAAACACCGCCGTCATAATCAAAGAGAAGCAAGTAGTCGATGTTTGAGATTACAATGCTTCATGTTATCAGCAATATCTTGACAACAATGGCCCTTAGATTGAATATAGAAGTTAATACTATAAAATGTTAGTTATTGTATGTATATTTTGCAATTTCAAGTGAAGGGCGTATAAATATTGATTTAAACCGTGTATGCATAAATATTAAGAAGTCTTTACTAATCGTTAATTTTTCACTCAACGATAGTGGGGCTGCAACGTTTTGCTGAACTTAGCTAGTAAATGTACGAAGTTTTGAGTAAACGTTTGTAATTTTCCTAATGAAGAACAAATTGAAATTTTGCAGATTCGAAATTATTTTAAAACCATTTCATTTACTCGAACATATTATATATATATATATATATATATATATATATATATATATATATATATATATATAATACTTTATGCCAAGTTTAGTGGATTTTTCTGTTGATTCTCTTTTGTAAAAGCGTGGCCTGTGTTGGTGAATATCAATTTAGTAGTATCAGCTTGATTCCGACATCTACTATTAGTTTGTGAAATATTTACTTGATTATTTTCTTTTTACCGTACAATCTTTAGTATTTTAAGCAAAAATTATAAAATCAGCATCTCAAAATTTATTTCAACAAAACAAATAGCCATTTTTTTTCAAATATATACTAATAATAGTTAGCCATCAGACATAAGTAAACTTTTTGCAATCATGCATTAATACAGGTGCGATATGAGATTTAAGCGAACCATTTACCTGATTTGAGTGGCAGGAATCCATAACTTTCCATAAAATGCGTTTGTTCCATAAAACTGGTTTTTACTATTAATCCATTTAACACTGGTCAAGTATTTGCATTCTTATTATAATATTTAGGTGAGAACTTTTTTAACGTTATATAAATGATACATTTTCATTTTATTTTTCCTGTATAATAATATTGTTTTATACGTGATAATATTTAAAATATATACATAAATTAAATTTAAGTTTAATTTATACACACAGAGTGGCTATTAAAAACACTTTTCTATATAAATTTGCACAATAAAAACAGAATAATGCGAAAGAATCGGAATAAAACTTGTTATGCAAATATTTCAAATTATGCAATTAAGAGTGTGGTAAGAAACAATAGTCCAGTTTTCATGGTTGAGTTTTAAAGTATCGAAAATGCCAAAGTTTCAACTGTCAACATTTTTTTTTGCTTCAAAATTTAATCATGACAATAACAAATGCTAAACTATTTTGTAACTAGCGGTTTCAGCCTCCTGTATAGGTGAGCTATGGCTATTCGACATGTTGTATAAAGTCGCATTTATAACTGTGATTTTTCGGCGTGTAACGTTTCTGTAGCCGCCATGGTAATTTGAATTCATCCAATCCATTTTTATGCTTAGAAATATTTCAAGAACAATGTACCCAAGAACAATTCCCGAAAAGCGTGTGCCATCATAGACATCATTCAACAAAATTTTCTGGGGATTCATCATTTTATGGCGAACGCTGCTTTGTTCTACAATGCAAAAAGAACTGTCGTTTTTACGATATAATATTAGCTCGGCATTTCTCACTCTTATATATGTCGGAACGGCTGCAACCGCAGCACGAGATTGAAATGTCATCCGGAGCACGAAAAATTTCTGCGGTAAACATGCGACCTCAATACAAAGCCCAGCATACGGCATCACATAGTTAATTTTTAATTCATTTTCAGCAGTGAATTACGCCTGCAAAAACCAGGATAAAAGTTCACTGGTTATTATTCAAAGATTACAGGCGTAATTCCCTGCTGAAAATAAGATAGAGCTATTGCAGAAATCGCGAAAAAAATGTAACATAGCAGCGCCACCTGTTGCGCGATTTACACCAAAAACTAATCAGCAACAATTTATATCAGGAAGTAACTGAATATAAAGTTTTATTAAATTCCGTGCATTGGTTCTTGAGATAGAGAGCCCACAAAATTTTCGTCACATACAGACAGATATAGTCATTGACAGTCATTTTCTAAAAGCAGTCAAATCGTATTCAATGGTTGGAGTATCATAGTTGAGATTTTTTCCAACAGAGCGAAAATATGCCGGGACCAGGACTCGAACCTGGGTACTTTAGTTTGCCGTACCAAAGTACCCAGGTTCGAGTCCTGGACCCGGCATATTTTCGCTCTGTTGGAAAAAAATCTCAACTATGATACTCCAACCATTGAATATAATTTACCTAGTTGGATATACTTTCCTCTGTTCATTATGACAGTCAAATCGTGTTCAGGATCTTCTAAAATCCGTCGTAAACCTGAAGTCGAAAATTTTCATGATTCTAATATTTTCTTCTTGTAAAGATAGAAGAAATAAATAAATGGGACACTGGGATATTTAATATGACCCTGGTCTGTTCCAATGAAAAAAAATTAATTATCCAAAAATTATGTTAATCCTTTAATTATATAGCAATATAAGTCAAATAAATTAAGTTACGTGAGAGAGTTATGTCCACTATACAACAATTTAAATTTTGAAAAAACAACAAAATTTTGCTGGAATTACAAAATTATTCCAAAATTAAAAAAACAGATTTTGTTAATTCAAGTAAAATTGATGAAATTTTGTTAAAATTTTGTAAGAGTGTTAACAATATTTTTTTGTCCAAGTAACAAAACCATTTTTTTTTACTTCAACTAAAAATTTTGCTAAAACAACCAAAATGTACTCAACAAAACATGTTTTGTTGTTTTAATCAATTTCTTTTTCTGGGTGTAGCAGCCGAGATGCTAGTATTATAACGTAAAATCAACTTTATTTTTTTAAGGATACACAATATCTCACATCCAATTCTATTTTCATCTGAAAGACAGCTTTGCATCAGAATAGTTACTAAATCATTAATGCATTATTTTATTTTTCCTACTTGGATAAACATAGATTTACAGGATATATTTGATTTGACGTAAGTGTTATTTATAAATCATTCCGTCTTTGTAAAGTATCCAAAAAATGTATTTACCGTAAATTCCGGCGTAAAAAATGAATCAAATGTTACGGGTGCGCGTTATACCCCAAGTATAAAAATTAGAGCTTTAAACTACGTATAAGATTTGAGAGAAGAAGACCTGATTATTTGAACAAGGGAAGCCATTTTTGCAAGATTTGTGGGCATTCAAGCTGATAGCCATACGTTCTCACTTCGCTTATTGTTATTATGTTTGAACTAGTTATTAGATGTTTTAATGTTATTGTATCCGTATGCTACATATCTATTTTAGGTTTATTTGCAAAAACAAAGGTGCGCGTCATATGACGAATACATCTGAAAATAGAAAATTACAGCCTCAAATCGCATGTTCGCATTATGTGCCGTAGCATGCTATACGCTGGAATATACGGTATATTAAAAATGTCAAATGATGCTAATGAAGATATTTTAAATATTATGCACGAAATTATTCGTAATATTAAACAATAAACTTATTTTAACACATTACATTTTATTAAAATATATTACCAAAATGAATTTTATAGTAATTGTTTTACAAAAATTATTTTTATAAAATAATCTTTTTTCCACCATTGTCATATTCATTGTTTTGTATCGTACTTATTTATTTAACATTAAAATCAATTAATGAACATTTTTCTAAAATTTCTTAAAGAAATGTATTTCTAATAAGCAAGTAATTATGTTTTTGAAGGATGTTAATAAGATATTAATAAGAAACGTTAATCTGAAAAAAGAAGTAATAAAGAATTTCTCTGCTGTGATTTCATATGAAAAGGATAAGACACGGTGTAGTTATGTTTTTTCTGAGATATTTGCCCTCCAGAT
The DNA here is from genome assembly GCA_963931845.1 of Maratus michaelseni. Lineage (NCBI taxonomy): Eukaryota > Metazoa > Arthropoda > Arachnida > Araneae > Salticidae > Maratus > Maratus michaelseni. Next base: position 296,981,816 of record OZ007591.1, on the reverse strand, counting down.
AAATGTTTCTATATTTATCACGAGATCTGGAACAAATTCTATCTTGTTAAATGATCATTAAAGTAAAATTATAATTAAATGATACTTTTTTTCTCTTTTTAATAGAATAAACAGATAATTGAATTTGACTATTTTTAAATTATTCTTCCATTGCGTACAACTAATTTGCCATTATTCTTAAAATATTTTCTTCTGAATTTGTCACTTAAAAAAACATATTTAACATACATATTTAACATACATATTTAAAAACACGATATTTAATTCAGTATGATTTGACAGATATGGAAACTTATTCCCACTCTTCTATTTTTTTCTCTAATGCGAATATTTAAACAAATCTCGGTTATCCGATTTTCTTATATATCCGAATTTTAAAAATAAATGAAGAAACGTATTAAATTAGTCAACAATTTATTTATTTTCAAATCGCTACTTCTAGACACTTTTGTGCGAACCTATATATTTTTAATAGCAATTTATTAAAAATAATATAATTAAAATATCCCTGATTTTGAAAGCTTATTTCTTACAAACGTAAAATTTTGTGCAGTTTGTCATTCTCCCATATATAATCCTCAAAATGAAACTTATTTATATATAACTAGCGGCACGTACCGGCTTCGCGCGGGTCAACAATATGTCGACTACAGTGCATTTTCCTTTTAAAAATGTCTTACGCAAAATACCTAATCAAAAATCAGCAATAGCTATCTTATTCGTCTAATCTTTCATAATCAGGTGCATATCCGATTGGTGAATTTCCAAAATAGCTGAAATATCTGTTAAATTATTTGTTTAGTAGAATTGTTATCTTGAATTTCATGCTCCTACCTAAAACTGCTGATTAACTATGGCGAAATGACGTAAAACATTCGATTCCCCCCCCCCATTTAATTGTGTATGTAATTTTGCATAACATGTTTAGTGGGTGAATTTCTAAAATCGCTGAAATATGTGTTTAACTTTTTTTTCTTAGTAGATTTGTTATCCTGAATTTCATGGTACTACCTAAAACTGCTACTGATATATGGCGAAATGAACTGAAACGCTCAGCCCCCTTATTTAACCCCCTTTGAGGGTGAATTTGTAAAAACGCTGAAATAAGTGTTTAACCAATTTTTAGTACATTTGTTATACTGAATTTCATGCTTCTACCTAAAACTGCAGCTGAGATATGGCGAAAAGACCTAAATCATTCGAACACCCCCATTCGACCCCCTTCGGGTGGTAATTTCTAAAATCGCTGAAATACATGTTTATCCAATTTTTAGTAGATTTCCTATCCCAAATTTTATTTTCGTCCCTAAAAGGGCTTGTGAGATATGGCGAAATGAAAGTAAAACTTTTGACACCCTCCCTAATCTAACTCCCTCAAGTGGTGATTTTCTAAAATCGCTGAAATACATTTTTAACCATTTTTAGTAGATTTTTTTTTATCCTAAATCTCATGTTTCTACACCTAAAACAGCTACTGAGGCGTGGCGAAATGACCTGAAGCTTTCGAACCCTCTTTTAACAGCCCTTATAGTGTGAATGTCTAAAATCGCTGAAATATATGTTTATTATTTTTTTAGTAGATTTGTTTTCCTGAATTTTGCGCTCCTACCTAAAACTGCTGCTGAGATATGGCAAAATTACCTAAAACCTTCGACCACTCCTTCAAGGGGAATAACAAAAATTCTTTCTTATTGCTTGCATAGGTCATAACAGTAGTCTACTCTCCAAATTTCTTGATCCTAACTTTAGTCGTTTCAGCTGGTCGTTGATGAGTCACGAAGTCAGTCAGGCAATCTCTCTCGATATAATAATATAAATATAGATATAGATACAGATAAATGTTGACGTGTTTTGAATATGTATTTACAAACGTATTTTCATGCTGTTGTTTCCCTTTTAGCTTCAAATAACATATTATGGTTGAAACTATGTGAGATGATTGTTTAATAATGATGATGCAATATTCACATATAATAAAGCAGGAAAGTTTTATATTGTGCTTTTCTTACGTCTTCGTTTGGTATTTTCTCGCGTGGCATTGTATAAATATTAATAAATATGGTTTTCCATACAGCTGATTTTATTTATTCATTCGCTTCGGGATTCAAAATTTATAATAAATAATTGTATATTACTTCCCAAACAGCACACACCCATCTATAAGACATCTACAAGCTGTAAACCCAAGAAAACCGACACATCTATAAGAAGTCTACAAATATCCATGATACACCCTTTTCACCTCTTATGGAGATGTTATGTGTGATCTCTCTGAGTTCTATTAGACGTCCAAGATATCCAGGTAGTCTATGAGACCACGTCTATAAGACATCCAAGCATAGATCACTTTTCGACATGCAATATGTCTTATAGCCGTGCTTAAGACTTGGATTGTAGATATCCAGGGACATCTGATATGCGTTTATAAGACGTCTAATGCATGTCTATTTATTGATACTCAGTACTTCTTATAGATATACTTAAGATATCCAAGAAATTTCATCAGAAATACAGCCTTAGGGCAAAAGTATTGAGCACCCCCATATTTATAATATATTTGGTAAAAATAATAGATGGATACAAATATTAAATTGTATACAATTAAGAATTTTCTTTAAAAAATAGGTTTTTTATTTTTTTTCAAAGATAGCAAACGCATAACTCATCTTTTAATGAAGCTATTTTCTTTAAAAAACTTTTTTTTAAATTAAATTTTGTTGTTCTGTTAAGCCAGTTAATAAATAATCAAGAAAATAATTATTGTAAGAAAAGACAAAATGAACTTAGTCTTCAAAAACGAAAATAAAGAAAGCTTATGTAAAAAAAAAAAAAAAAAAAAAAATAATTTATATGTAATTTTTATTATTTTATTTTTTAACATGTGTTAATAACAAAAATAAATTTTAAGAAATATTTATGCTGCTGAAGAGATCTTGGCATTTCAGGCAAGAAATATTTCAATTTCCATGATGATCTGTTAACTTATGACATAACAATGAAACTTCCAGAAAACAAAGTAATTTATAGTTTTGAAAAAGTAGGTGTTTAAAGAAAATGACTTCATTAAATGACGAGTTGCTTGTTAACTGTCTTTTTTTTTTTTTTACAAACCATAAACTTAAAAAGAAAATTCCTAAATTATATGCAGTTAAATATTTGTATATAACTATTACTTTTACAAATATATTAAAAATATGGGGGTGCTGAATACTTTCAGCCAAGACTGTATTACCAATGAAATGACATTGTTTCCTTGCATGTCTTAAGTATATCTATATGAAAATTAGAATAATTCTTGCAGAAAATGTTAAAATATAATGGAATTTGTCTTCAACAATGAAAATAGAGAAATCTTATTTTTAAAATATACTTTAAATTTATATGTTACTTTTATTATTTTAACTTTTAATATCTGTTAATAAAAATTATACAAGTTTTAGGAAATATTTTCATTGATGAAGATAAGTGATTTATATACTTTGGCTTTTCCGGTAAGAGTTATTCTAATTGTCATGATTACCTATTAACTTGCATAGCATAACAATTGCTATACTATGAAAGTTTCAATTCTGAAACTTACTAAAAAACAAAGCAGTTTAGTTTTTTAAAAAACTCATTTTTTTAAAGCAAATTGTTTAATTAAAAGTCGAGTTGTTAGTTTGCTGTCATTTTAATTGTAATAACTTAACCATTAAAGACACAGACAGCAGTTGTGAATTCTAAAATAATTGTGTCACTTGCGCTTCATTTACTCTCTTCCTAAACATCCTTCAATGTTGAAGTTCAAAATTTGTTCTACTTTTCCATTATTTTTATCAGTAAGTCTCCACTGATGTACAAAATACACCGCCATTGAATTTTTATAAACTATTATATTTTCTTTCTTAATTAAACATTTTTTTTATATAAATGCGATATGTATTACTTGAATACTATTACTAAACATCAGACACTACGACTAATATTCAGGCCCCTGCTGGCACTTAGGTATACGTGCCCTTGCACCCTCTGCCTGAACCACCCTTAATGATGGCACATGATTTAATATGAAAGTGCCAACATAACCCTCTGTCCACCGCCCTTCCAAGACATCCAGCATGGGCCTGCTAACACTTTGAAATAAGTTATGATAAAAATACGAGGGTGCTTAATAATTTTGGTAAAGACAACTGTAGATAAAAATACTAAATGTTTCATTCCAATAATATCAGTATATTATTTCCCCCCCCCCAAAAAAAAACGAATATTTTGCAATGTTCTGCAACGAACCTTCAACTGATCACAAATGTTCTGTGGGAATAAAAAAATAAAACACAGAGATTTTCTTGTATATGTAGGAGTGCGATTTCATCTTGTATAGAAATGCTAAAGACATTTCGTAAAACGCTAACACACACAAAAACCAAAGAAATGACGAATTTCACAATTTTACTCCGATCGAATGACGAAATTTGGTTTTTTTTCCCCCTCGTAATAGACGATTTTTGCAATATTTTTGAGATTTTTCTCTCTGGTAACTGGCGAATTTCACTTTTTTTCTCAGAACCAATCATCGAACTCCGCAATTTTTTTCCCACGACTAATTCGAGAATTGCGAGATATTTTCTAACACTTCACTGATGAATTTCGCATTTTTTTTATCGGCGACTGATTGGCGAATTTTAAATATTTTTGATATTTTCTTTTCACTGACTGGCAAATTTGTTCAGCTGTTTCTTAGGACCAATGGGCAAAAATTGCATTTATTTTTTTATTTTTTTTTATTCAAGCGACTAATATCCGAATGTCTCGATTTTTTTTTTTTAAATCCACAACTGATTGTTAACTTTTGCGATATTTTCTTTATTGATCGATAAATGTTGCGGATTTTCTTGTGACAGAATGGAAAAAACTGTGGGTTTTTACAAGACTGATTGACGAATTTTGTGATTTTTTTTTCTGACAATCCACGGATTAATTTAGTTTTTTAACCTGCGACTGATAGGCGAATTTTGCATTATTTTCTTTTTATCAATTGGAAAATTTTGTCGCTTTATCTTGGAATTGATTGAAAAAAATCGAGGGATTTCCCAAAACTGATCAACTAATTTAGTGGGGTTTTTTTTCAGCTGTAACTGATAGCCAAATTTTGCAATATTTTCTTTCTGCCGATTGGAAAATTTTGCAGTTTTTTCTTGTGACCAATTGGAGAAAATTGCGTTTTTTTTTCGCTACTGATCGACGAATTTCCCATTTTTCTCGACGATTTACTGACAAATTTCATGGTTTTTACCCACAACCGATTGAGAAATTTTTGCGCTTTTTCTTGGCAAAAAACATGAAATTTCAATCAAAAATCATTCGGTTGATAAACATATTTCACATTTTTTGACCCGCGACTGATAGGTGAATTTTGCAATATATTCTTTCTACAGGATGGCAAATTTTGTCACTTTTTTGCGACCGATTGGTAAAAGTTGCCGGGTTTTTATGTGACTGACCGGTGAATTTCAGATTTTTTTCCGATGATCCACTGACAAAATTCATGTTTTTTTTTTTTTTAAACTGCAGCAGCTGAAGAACTTCACGATTTTTCCCCATGATCGACTGACAAATTGTGTGAGCTTTTTCTGCGACCAATTAATGAATTTCACAATCTTTTTCAACGAACGATTGATGAAGTTTTTCTGGTGATTGACAGACAAATTTAGTGCTTTTTCAAATGAATGAATAGTGAATTGTGTTGAAAATGAGAATTTGAAATGTTCTGCAGAGAAGTTCATTGTTCTGCGATGTATGTCGCACTCTTAAGCATATTCTGCTTTGGAGACTGTTGCCATATTTATATTGGAATATTTTTATCAAAGCATCGACTAATTTTTTTTAATATTTCGAATGAAATATGTCTGCTGTAATTCACTAAAATCTCATAGCTAAATTAAAAATCTACCATATTTACTCCTGCATAATGCACACATTTTTACAAAAATTTCAGGTCTAAAATCCAGTACACACATACATGATACACTGAATATTTCTAATTGTATACATCAAACCATACACATTTTCACAAAATATATATACATATTGCAGAAACTTTATTTTATGATATTTTAATAAGAGAGCAAAATATATATGAGCACATGCAAAAGTAATTTAGATTTGAGAAAAGATTGTAAATCATGATTTCTACAGATTTTATTTTTTTTTTTTAAAGTTAAAATAACATGGTACACATTATACACAAGTAAATATGGTATTTAAAATCAGTTTGATAATTTTATCTTGTGAGAAATTTCTAAATCCTCCAGTATTTTGCAACAAGAGGCTAATAGATTTGTTATTTCTCCCATATTATTTAAATTTAACAAATCTTTCTTGCAGAGGATAAAGACTTTTGGTAGATAAATTTTTCTTGGGAAAAAAATAAATCTTTGTGATAAATGTCACACATACATTACACATCATGCATAAAATCTTTAATTTTTTATACCAATATTTTAGAATATTTTTTCTTTATTTTATCATATAATTTCTTCAATTAAATTAGGCAAAGGATTCCATTTGTAAATACTAGTAATCAGATTCAAAATTAAGTGTGGGACGCTCGTCGCAAAGTTGTTAACACAAATTAATAAATTTCTTATTCTGTTTATTTTGTTCTATTTTGATAAAATTATTAGACAAATGTTTTAAAATCTATTTTGCATATTGAACTAATTTTAAATTTCTTTTATCAGTACAAAAATGTTACTCCAATTAACTCACTGTATGAAAGAACCACTCAGAATTATTTTTTAGTCAATGTCTGCCTACATCAAAAACTTATTTCAATTATGTGAGCTTCAGATACAAAGGGAAATTTACAAATTGACTGCTACCTCAATTTTGCATTTTTAGAAAAACAAGAAAAATTTTAAGTTTTAAATATTTCAACATGATTTAAATACTAAAAATTATTGCATGCTTTCTCATTATCATATCATTTTTTAAACATGTCAGCTCTACTACTCAATAAAAGTTTTAATAAAAATGTAAGTCTTTTTTTTCCTTATCAGCAATATTAGTAACTAGGTGACAGTACTAGGTGGTACAGAATATAACTATAACAGAAAAAGGAAAAAAAAAGAAGTGACTTTATTTTATTTGAAAAAAAAAATCTTTGGAACAGGACAAAATTCTTATTATTCTACTCCATTATCACTGCAATAGTAAGAGCTGATTTCTTCGAGCAGCACCTATAATAAAATAATAACACTGTTTTACTACATAACATTTTACGAATCACACAAAATGACATTTTGTTACATGAAAACTGAATTAATCTTCAATGAAGCAATTGTAAGCCCCCCCTCCTCCTTAATTTTTTGCATGTGATTTCTAGTGATGGGCATAATGAATGATTTTGATATTTGAATGAATCATTCAGGCATGCACAAAAGCATAGTTGTCAAGGCTCTTAAAATTCTTTTTGTTTTACAAAAGTTCTGGTTTTAATTGATCAAAAATAGCAAGAAAGTAAACAGCAATGCTTTTGTGTATGCCGGGATGATTCATTTCAATAACAATCATTCATTATGTCCTTCGCTATTGTTATTCTTAATTTTTAGGGTTACGTACTTAAAAAATAAAAACGGAACCATTGTATATTGAAATACAAACAAGATAACAAACAAATATTGAAATGCAAACAAGAAATTTCAAACTAACACTCCCATAGGATTAACATTAGCCCATGTGACTAGCACAGACTCTTGACTATGGAAGATTTGGAATCAAATGATTTTTCCATTATCCCGTCGACCACTTTTCAAGAAAAATTAATTATCACCAAACAGTAATGCCAAATAAACAAATGGAAGAATGTTGCCATTGGAATATCAAAATAAATACAATAAAAAAATATGGAAAAGCCCCCCTCACCTAAGTGTCAACTATCAGTAAATTTAAACACAAAAAAATTACAATATAAATGAAAATAGAAAAAAAAAATCTTGGATATCCATTTATTTACATTATTTTTCTTAATTATCCTTCTCGGCTGGTGAATATAACGTCAGTTGAAATTGATGTATTGCACTTAACTATGCAACATAACATTTTTTCAATGCATTTTCTCTTTTAATATCATGGTGCAGCAGTTTAAGGACACAATTATTATTTTAAATAACGAAATAACTACTAAATCAGTTCATTTTAAAGATTATATTTAATTAAACAATAACAAAACATCACCATCAAAAATGAAAAATTCTTACATATACTGCTTTTTACTTTTAAAATTGTTGTGGATTAAAACTTAATAATTTATATTATTAATAAATGAAATTAGCATATATAATACTTGAGAGCATCCATATTTAGTTAGTAATCAGTATTCTAATGTCTTATAAAAATATATTTCAATATGTTTTTTTTTTTACTAAACAATTATAAAACTCATGCCAGATAAGTCCATATGATGAGATTAAATTATGGAATGATCAACGTTGAAAGAGGAATTAGGATGAATATATAATATTTGAGGAGATTTTAGTAGATGTAAGTGTATAAAAAAAGAGAGAACAGTTAAAAAAATAAATAAATAAAACTTGTTGAAATGAAAAGCAAATGTTATTCATATTACTGTTTTTAACAGTGGAAAATGGTAATTTTATTAAATTGTTGTATGTATGATTTTAAAGATATGAGAAATATTAAAACTTGCCTATCAATAGCCCCAGTAACTAATTTCTGTGTATCAATCTACAGCAAAACAAAATATATCTATGACGCAACAATGTCTACTATCACAAGAAATAATAGTAACCCATTAAATAAGCAAAATTTTCAATTACAAAGAAAATACAGTAAGAAGATAACAGCAATCCAATGACAAAGTAAAATTTTGCTTTTTTTTTTTTTTTTAAGTACAGTATTTTTTAAGCTATTAGATTAATCTTCAAAAATCTGCAATGCCCACTGTCATGTTGCATTATTTCTACTAGTGGGTTAATAGCCTTTAAAATTAGTTGAGTAATAAAATATGTAATTAAACAACTGTTGTCCTATTTAATTATTTAAAGAAGTAAAACTGAAAAAAAAGTGTAAATTAAATTAATCATAATAAAAAAAGCTTTTATTTTAAAAATATAGCAATAGTTAAGCACTAAGTATGCCTTGTTAAAATTTAGGTAACATATTTACAATTCTGACTCAAATCACCAGTCTGCTATGTGTTATTCCAATATTAATGTCTTCATTATTGAGAAATTAAGTTATTTATTAAATCCTAACTCAATAAAATGTCTTTTAAATTAGTTAAAAAATACTTAAAAATCTACAGTTTATAAATAAATTGCTTCAACATATAAAAGCCAATTTTGACCAAAAAAGGCCAATTTTGGCAAAAAAAAGCCGGTTAAAACCAATAAAAGCCGCTGGCCTGGCTTTTATTAATTTTAGCCGGCTTTTTTGCAAGCCTGCTTATCAAGTTATAAGTGCTTCCGGTCATGTGGCGACACTTTTTCGCACTTTACTGCCAACCACCTTGGTAATTTGGTTGAAAATGCCGACTTTGACAATCTTTTGTAAAAGATCTGCCTTTACTAAAAAATTGAAATCGTGTTTAGATTACATAGTTTCTGAATAAAAACACCTACCAATTTCATGCATTTGTAAGCAAAAATGAATTAAAAAATGTGTCATAAAGTAGCCTGTTTGGATTTGAGAACAGCCTTAATGGTGCCAAGTTGCACTTATTAAAATACATCAATTGGTTGCAAACCAAATTACAGAACTTTCCACTACATCACACATACATATGAATACATCGATGATACATAATTAATACATACATGATTTCACAAATAAATGAGTGAAACGCTTAGCAAAATGCTGGCATGCAGTTAATACGAAAGTACAGAAACAAAAATACATGCAAAATATAGAAATCTCATGCTTATACATGTTTTGAAGATACGACATGATGAACTTTAAATGTTTGTTTTCTATGTTTAAAAATTTACAAAATCCTTTAAAGTTAATAATCTTAACTTTAGCAGCTTCTCCTGCTACACCATAGTTACGGATTAAGAAATACATAAAAAACAAGTCAGTTTTATCTTTATTTTTTAAAACTCAGAAATTCATGTATATATAACTTATTTTTTTCTGTTTTTTTTTTTTTACTCTTGGTTCTCAAATGATCTGCTCAACAACACGAAACTTTCTGACTCATTTTTAAACACAAAAGCATAAAATTGGCAGGTCTGATCATGGAAGGGATTTGGAATCTAAATGAGTTTTCCATTTTTTTTATCAATAAATCATTTATCGAGTTATAAGTGATTTGTGTCATGTGATGACATGTTTCTGACCTTTTTTGTGCTGCAAATTGGTAATTTGAAAAATGGAAAACGTCTTTCAATTACAAAATTTCTGAATAAGAATACCTGTAAATTTCATGCGTTTCTGAACAAAAAAAGAATTAAAAAAATAAGTCATAAAGTGAGCCGTTTGGATTTGGACCTTAAGAGAAAAAAAATATTTTTGATGTGTTACATTATACATTAAATATTATGTTAAAAAAAATTAGGTCTTGTACTGTTATTTTCCAAAGTATAAACTTCTAAGATTTATAAATTATACATTAGTAAATAAATTGCCATTTATATCTCTCTTCCCACTCTGCTCCAAAAAATTTGAGTAAAAACATAAGATCTGATATTAAAATTAATCTAGAATTTCATAATGCAATCTAGTGTAAATTTTGCAATCTCACAACAAACTAATTATTCTAAAAAACAAGGCATTTTTTAATAAAAAATATACTAACCAAATATTCATGCAAGTCTTCCTGTCTTCAAATGTTTGTGATGGTGTGTTTCAACTGGGAGTCTAAAAAGATTCAAAGAAAGTTTCATTAGTATTCAGCAACATCTATTATAGTTAAAATGTGACTGTTTATATTTCACACCAACTTTTCTCAAAATGATTAATTATGGGTTTTTTTTTTTTTTGAACAATTATTCGCAAAGATCCAAGGATGTCAAACTCAAGAAATCTCAAATTTTAAATCAGTTTGAGTTATTAAATTTTAATCAATAAGAAATTTCTTTTTAAAAAAAATTATTATGCATGCTAAACATCTTGAATCAGCCATACTCATCCTTTTATTACCGCGGGCCGCAAACGTATATTTGCGACGTTAGGTGGGCCGCAACACATACTTGTATAGTAATGTAAATATATAGATTTCTATAGCAAATGCCCCCCCGTTTTTTCCCATCTCAAAAAATGCCCAACACGCCTAAAGAAGTATTCACTTCAAAAATATAATTTAAGTAACATTTATTACAAGGACAAAGCCATTTTATAACATTAAAATAAAATACAGCAGCAAAAACAGAAAAAGAAAATCCATCCAGAAGATTAAACAATCCTTTTTTCATCAGGGGTGGACTCTCATAACTTATTTCTATCCTTCCTTTGAGATTAAATCTTAGAAGGAGCAACAGTTTGGTTTATTTACGTTTATTTTTATTGCGAGAATGAAATCGAAGTTGCCAAGAAAGCGATCACCGCCAAAACAGACAGTTTCTAAAGCGCCAAATCCGAGCTGATCCTGGGACTGGCTTTTTAACAATATAACAAAGGAATGTACTCTCTAGTAGATTCTTTCTCTGAGGTCTCGGATCGCACATAAAAGGTCGCCAGGCCGCATGCCCACTTGTTGAGTATGGCTGTCTTGAATAGTTTAGTTTTAATACCTTCTGAGTCCCTTCAGTACTGTTTTGATTTTTTTGTCTCTTCCTTTCACTCCGATTTTTCAGATTTGTGAGACCTGAAGTATGCCGAAATTACAAATTTATTCTTTTATTTAAATTTTTGAGTCAAAAACCTCAAATGCTACATTGATATGTAAAATTTTATATTAAATATCACACATATTACATGAAACAGTACAACATTACATGCAATGTTTAAAAAGTCTTTTACTGTATATCAATAATTAATATTTAGTAAAATATTACTGATACGTGCAAATTTTAACTTAATTTTGCGATATTTACCAGCATCCTATTGGCGAATTGAGCAGTTTTTTCCTGGCAACAAATTGACGAATTTCACGTTTACTTCCTGTAACCAACTGACAAATTTCGTGATTATTTTCCTCCTACCAATTGACAAATTGAAATTTTGCTTTTTTTTTTTTGGCGACCGATAAACGAATTTCTCAAATTTTTTCTGCACCTTACAAATGAAACCGGCATGTTTTTTTTTTTTTTTTTTTTTTTTTTTTTTTCACACACGACATATTGAAGAATTTCACGTTTATTTCTTGTAACCAACTGATGAATTTCGAAAATGTTTTCCTGAGATTGATTGAAGAAATTTGTGATATTTTCCTGCTACCAATTGACAAATTTTGCTTTTTTTTGGCGACCGATAAGCGAATTTCTCAAAATTTTTCCCACACCTTACAGGTGAAACTCACATGTTTTTTTTTTTTTTTTTTTTTTTTTTTTACACGTGACTATTGATGAATTTCACGTTTATTTCCTGTAACTGTAACCAACTGACAAATTTCGCGATTGTTTTCCTGCAATCCATTGAAGAAATTTGTGATATTTTCCTGCTACCAATTGACAAATTTTGCTTTCTTTTGGCGACCGATAAATGAATTTCTCATTTTTTTTCTGCACCTTACAGGTGAAACTCACATGTTTCTTTTTCTTTTTTTTTTTACACGTGACATATTGACGAATTTCACGTTTATTTACTGTAACCAACTGACGAATTTCATGATTCCTTTCCTGCAATCGATTGAAGAAATTTGTGATCTTTTTCTGCTACTAATTGACAAATTTTGCCTTTTCTTGGTGACAGATAAGCGAATTTCCCAATTTTTTTTCACGCACCTTACAGGTGAAACTTGCATGTTTCTTTTCTTTTTTTTTACATGCGATTGTGGTCAAATTTCATGATTGTTTTCACGACTCATCGGCAAATTTTGCTATTTACCTGCAATAGCTTAACAAAATTTATAATTTTCCCCCAACGAGTACAAATATTGGGAAATTTTTGTGCGATATTTTCCCGCAACCTTTTGGTGAAATTCGCGACAGTAAATTTTTGCAAACCCAAAATAATCAGGGCACTTTTCCAGCTATATAAAAATGGGCAGAGCGCATTTACAACTATAAAAAAAAAAACAGGCAGGGCGCTGCACCCTCTTGAAAACGCCTTGGGAAAACACTACAAGGGTCGATCCAGACAAAATTTGGAGCCTATTTAGGGCCCCTTCACAAAATTCCTTTTAACAAAATTTCCCCCTTTCATAAAAACTTACTATTTAGGGGAGACTGGTACACAGTGGACTACTTTTTCAGTTAAATTTTTTTTCTCTTTAACGGACAAACCGGGTGCATCCCTGCATGAAAATATTTTTGAATATTCCTTATACCTTTATACATTCATCATAATTTTCTCATAACATAGTTTTCAATACATTTTTCGAAATAAAAATTTTTATATGCACCCGTAAATTGGACCAGTGTGCCCCAGAAATGGGGCACACTGGTCCACCCACCGGGGCACAGTGGACTGCTGTTAGGCATTATCTGAAATGCAATATAAATCTATTTTTCATTAATCCTTTTTTATTTCCCCTTTATCCGCAAAATAACATAGTAATATAAATTTACAAGTAACATTTTGAAAAAAAAAAAAAAATATTATTATTATATTTTGAAAATAACAGATTAATATAGGAACAATTGCAATTTAGTTGAAGTTATTACTTAAGTACAAAAAAATCAGCGCACATTAAAATTTGCAAATGAAATTCCAAAATACTTATGAGTAAGATTGAGCCTGGAATTTTCCTGAAATACTTTCGGGTCTGGGAGCAATATTATGAAATCATTGACATCAACAATAGATTCATCTACAGTTTTGGGAAAAATAAACTGATTTCCATTCAATTTGCATCTCATGAATCTTACTTGAATAGAATCATCACCAATTAGATTACAGTTATATTTATCACAGGCAGTAAATACAAAACAAAATATTTCTTACTATGTTAAATAAATTGTTATTTTTCTTTGTTTACTTTATTTTACAGTTAAATAACTTCTTTTAAACAATATTTCTTTATAGAAAATAAGCAATTATTAAATATTTTGAACATTCTGCATTACATGAGCAGAGTGGATTGTGGACCACTGTGCCCCATGTTGAAATTCAATAAATAATCATATTAATATTGTTTATAGCTTTCTTTTAAACATATTAACTTTAAAGTTAAATAAAAACAAGTATCTTAGCTTTGCAAAACAGCTGTTTTATAGGATTTATCTACAACCTTTAATTACTGAAACAATTAAAATATAATGTTGAAAAATTTTACTTTTAGAAGATCAAAACAACCAATTAGGATAAAATAGTTCAATCTGAGCTAAACATATTTTCTGAACACTATAAATAATCAGTGCAGTGCTGTTGTCTATTAGGATAGAAGAGAAGCTTAAAATTTTTTTAAATAAACAAAATATTAGGGGGGTGGTCCACTATGCCCATAGGTCCAGTGTGTACCAGTCTCCCCTATTATTTATTATTCTTTGACTTTTAAAATGTGTAATTTGCAAACAAACAAGTTCACCAGAGAGGAAAACTTCAGCAAAAGTATTTAAAAAAGTTTGTTAATAAACGCTTGGATCGAATTTGAGTTATAATAAAATTTTACAAAAATAACCTTTACTTTTCACAAAATGGGCCCCGAAAAAAACAAAAACAAAAAAAACCTGCATTGACCCCTGCACTATAACAGTTAATTTTCTTGTTACTTTAAAAAAATAAGCAAATAAATAATGTAAAAGTTATTTAAATATGATTCTATTTCTTAATTTTTCTGAATATTTTTATTTATTGACAGTTAAAAATAAAAGTTATCTAGGGTTTTAAAAATATTTTAAAAAGCATTTTCTTTAGATATTGAGCAGTATGACTAAATACTACATACTGAATATTCGGTGCATCCCTAATGGTATAGGTGCAGATTCACGGTCGCCAGTCGCCACGTGGCGACTAAATTTTTTGCTGTGACCACTAACTTTCGATGTTTAAGTCGCCATGTGATTTAAAAGTAATCCATTTCTGGTATTCCCAGTCCCCATCGTGAAATGTTGATATTTTTTTTTAAGATTAAGACCAAAACACACACATTATTGTTATCTTTTAATAACATTTCAGAATGATCTGTTTAACACAGCAAACTATTAAATATATTCGAATAGCAATGTTATTCGTAACATCTGATAATTTTATTTGACATAGACTGTGATTTAAATATATATATATATATAAACAAATGTTTGAAGTGTGTTTTTATTTTTATAGTGCAAAATATTCTCACAAATTCAGATTTTCTTTCATATGTACTTTTGTCTGGCAAAATCAAAATAAGAAATATTGTTTTTCTGATATTCCCCGCTATCATGATTGCTTAGCTTATCTACATATTGTTTTTTAAACCGTATCTTGCCCAACTTTATCTTCTGACAGTACATGATTTAAGATTTAATTAATATTCAAATTTTGTTGTACACGTGTTTATATTAAATAAATTACTTTACACTTTGAATTAATTATTATTATTTTTTTTTTTTAGTTTTTTACCCTATATAAACACTATTGTTTTTATGCATTTGTTTTACAATTGTGGCCACTGGATTTTTTGGGTTTAGGAGCCAGTGACTCCTTCCAAATGTTGGGTATCTGCACCTATACCTAATGGTTAATACACAAGTACCAAAAGATTAGTATCAAAGTGATTTGAAAAAATATACTCAAGCATAAATATCATATAATACACAATTAAAATATATATATATCTTTTATTGGGTATGTAAAAAAAAAAAAAAATGTGTCGGAACACAAGTTCAACAATGACAACAAATGAAGAAAAAAATGTAAAATTTAATACATATAGGATCAGAATTTTAATTGTTATACAATGTTCACTCACTCTAGAAAGAAAAAGGCAGGTTGTTAGAAAATAATAACAGCACAAATGAAGCAGAAAACAGTCATTGTTCAGTGAAAATGGGCATTACTTCAAGAAAAAAAAATTATTGTGTTGAGTAACGATAAAAAAAAAAAAGGAATAGACGTGATACTGTCACGCACTGAAGTTTGGTGACTTTTTGATTGGCCTGCTTTCCAAGCCCATGCCAAACCAATAATTTAAATACAAGCATAGTAGCCAAAGTTTGGCAACTATTTTCCTTTTTATAACTGATTAAAGAAATAAACTGTGTGAGTGTAAGACATCATAGCCAAAAACAGTACAACATTTATTTAATAATCTCCTGTTTTTATTAAAGAAAGAAGGAAGGTCTATGATTTTTTGCAAGCTTCTGGATACATTAATTTAGAAATACTCTGGTATTGGGGAAGATTTTAACAAGAGACCTCTGGATATAATTAAGGATGCATTTCGATATTTTAAAAAGGGTACGGTGCATTTTGCTAATTTTAGAGCAGGCAGGATGCTGCGCCCTTAAATATTGGTCTAGAAGGGACACTAAATTATAAATAAATACAGGGGAAAAAAAGTAATTTTTTAAACAAGAATTACATTATTTATAGTATTAGTTTTAGTCTTAGCAAAATTTTATATATAGTTATTTTAGTGTAATTCTAAATTGTATGATAAATAATACACGAAACTGTTAACCCTTTTAAGGGCAAAGTATTTCAGTTGCAAACATGTTCAAAACTTTTTTTTTTTTTTTACCCTTTGAAATCTGAATTTGTCAAATAAATTCATTTAAAAATAAATAATAGCTTTTTTTTCCGTTCATGTACATCGTAAAATCTAAATATTATTCGAAAGTTCTGATAAATATTATGGTTTAGTGCATAAATAATCTAACACTGGCGTTCAAAGGATTCAGTGGGGTCAGGATTCATAATAGTGATAAACAAAACAATATGTAGTTCATTAACACTCAATTACTACTAAAACAATTACATTATTGCTTTCGTTGTACCTGTGAGATTATATTTCTGCATATACAATTTATACAGCGACATTTCGGATGTATTTTTCCTTTTAAACACAATATATATATGACTGATGAAACTTATCGTAACATTAAGCCTAAATCTTGTATATATGTAAGATACAAGAATTTAGTAATTAAATGTTATATAAACTACACAGGAAAGTAAATAAAGAAATGAATAACTTACCTTTCACAAAAGTTGTCAGTATAATTACATCCAAGATTGCCGCTGTATACAATATAAACAACAGCCCCAGCCGCGGCGAGAGTGTCTTCAAACGACCTTTGACTTTCCGTTCCCGCATGCGCGCAGTTGCATTGAAGTAGGAGTACTTTTTCCATAAGATGAGCATAATACGTGTTATTCGCAAATCCATTGGATGAATCGAAAAGTATTTCCATTGGAGGTTGAAAAAAGCATTTCCTTTAGACGTCGAAAAAGTGATAGATATAATACGTCTATTGCAGGTCATAGACGTCTAATAGAAATCTAAATGAGAAATGGCTTATAGACATCTATTTGTTTAATGCTATGCATATCTAAAAGATGTCATGGACGTTATAGATGTATTTAGACTATAAATCGACATCTTATAGATAGAGTGTGCTGTCTGGGTTGTTTCAACTTTATTTTAAAATAATTCTTAAATATAGTGCGTGATCACCTCTTAATAGCAACACAACCTTCTCGCAACTTATTGCATATTTGCTTTGTAGGATTCCTTAAATTAAACTGCGGAAAACTATATTGGAAATTAAAATATAGATAAAATTCCTAAGTGATACAAATAGAAACAGCAAAAGGCTTATAAAAACCTGTTAATGGTCTACATACGTTTCAACGCTCAAACGGCGCAATTTTCAAGATAGATACCTATAAATAAAAATATTCTCGCAAATTTTTGAAAATAAACTTGAAAACATGAATAACGAGATCATATATGTGAAAAAAGCAGGTGATTGAAGTAGCCAACTGTAAACGTGAAAATTAATATTTCGTTATCACGTTTTTACAGGTTTTAACAGGTTTTTATAAGACTTTTGTTGTTTCTATTTGTATCAGTTAAGCATTTTATCTATATTTTAATTATAATTAGTGATCTTATTCTGTGACTATGTATATTGGAAAAGTAGTGATAGTGGAAGATAACACATTATTCCTAAACGAAATTTCATGAAAAATCGAATTATGATATTCATTTTACACAAAATGTATTTTATGAATGAAAAATGCAAATTACTGAAAGCATAATTTAAAATGATTCCAACTTTATGAAATTTTGGATCGGTGCGTTTTTGCACTAGCGTAGAGTACGTGGTCTAGGACAAAATAGTTAGAAGTCTGCAGCATGTTCTGAATAAATGCTGCCAAATTACAGGTTATTTTTTATTATGAAATGTACTTGTTTTTAAAAATAGTAATATTAATTTTGTTTAATGATAGATTAAATAATGTGAAAACTTTTATTCGGAAAATAATGCTAAATATTTGAATAAAGAAAAAAAAAGACTGCTATAGACAACGTTTTGTAAAATTTAGTATAGTATTCCAACGCCTGGAAAGAAACTGAGTACCTATTGGGTGCGATTCGATTTACAAGAAGCAAAAAATTTAAATAGTATTTAAATATTTTGATAGATTATACAAAATGATAGGTGTTTTACTGTTCTTTCAATTTTGTATTCTTGTTTGCGGCTTTGAAGGTATGGCGCCATCTATGGGTGATTTACTTCAATATTTTTTTTATTTTAAAAACAAAATGTGGTTAAATTCATTGAAAAGCTGTTTCGTCACTTGTAAGCCAATTAAATGTAGCTCGTAATTAGTTTACGAGCGCAAAAAATTAGTAATTATGAGCGTACGTAATTACCTAATTAATAATTACAAGCATCACGTTATTAATTACTAGTGTAATTTACACGCTCGCAAACGAATTACACCACTTTGCATCATTACTTATTTTTGCATGAGTATACGTACGACAAAAATGATGGTATTTGTATGTTCATAAAGAATATTTCAAAAACTGCGTTGTAGAGAATTTTAAGAAGTTTATGACAACTATTACCAATCAGTTACATGCATTACGAAGTTTCACATATATACATTTAGCTTTAGTTTAAGAAATTGTTTTGTTAAAAAAAAATAAAATCAAGATAAATATTAAAAACGAAAAAGCCATTAAATTATTGGGTTTGCAGAAAGTTCTTTCCATATGGGAAAGTTGGTTTGTACCGGAAAATTCTATCATTTAATTATTAGATATTGATTCCGACATCTAATGTCAAATAATTGACGGGCAGAATTTTCGTATACAAATTGGTTTTCCCAAACGGTATGAACTATCCGTACGACCCATTACATTTTCTTCTGATCACTTTATTAATTGAAATCAATGTATTTACGATCCTGATTGCAATTAATGCCCAAATTAAAATATTTAAGCTATGTATATCAACTTTAAATTATTTAACGCAAAAAAATAATAATAATGAAAAAAAATCGGATCTTGGCAATGCATTTATGAAGTCAGTGATTACATTTTATTGTAATATGTTTAATTTTCATCGGAGGAATTTGAATTATGGCTAAAATATTTTTGAGAACTCGCAGCATTGATATATAAGATAGTTTCTGAAGTATTATAATTTACGGAATTGTTATATTTGAATGTTCTATTCATTGAAGTAAGAACGTATTCATTCATTCGTGTCTGGTTTTCTCTGGAGAGGTTAAATCTAAGAATAGAAACTAACTTTCGAATTATACGTACTTATTAACTATATTTGCATGGTTAATTGATCCTTGAGTAAAAAACAACTAATTATAATCATAAAATTATGCAGAAGGTTTCTAAAATTTCCCTGTTTATCACGCAAAATATAATACTTCTAACAAACATGTTTTATTTTTCCAATTATATTAAAATTAAATACACATACATCATTTTTATTTCTAAATCTAACTATATTCCAGCATAAAACATAATAATACTAAATAAAATTCAATGTTTTACTCTAAATATCTCTATATAAATTATTAATAAAATATTCATATAAATCCTCTAATCATGTTGTAGAGTATATTTGCATGTATTTTTAACGGTTGATTTGTTAAATAACCCTTCGAATTAAAAAATAATATATATGTGACGGTAAAAGGCGGATAACCTACTTACAGCTTTAAACAAATAATATATAGTGTATCTAAAAATAATTGGCAAGAAATTATTACGCAAATCGAAATCTATTACAATTCATGTTCACTTTGGTCGTTAGATCCCATTGATTACGAGTCAATGAAACAAATAATATATATTCTAATAAATATTTAAGAAACGCAAAATATACTTTAATATATGTTTAAAAAAAGTTTAGGGTTATTTTTTAAAAATTTAGAATTTTCAAATCTATTTATATATCTTCTTCTTAAAGTGTTGAATACAATATAAGAATAAAATTCCAATTGTTTTTATATGTACTTTATATAATGTATGTAATATTGTATATATACGGGTGCGTGTGTTGAAATATTGAAAATTATAAACTTACATGTATGTTTCATTTATTAGTTATAATCAATTTACCTACCCGTTCCGTGATTTGTGTTCAGTACACTGTCACTGAATTTGAATAGTTGAAAAGTTATACAAGATAACTGCGGTAGAGACGCCGCATCCTGGATAGATACCGCACCCAATGCATTTCTTGCAATTATCTATATATAAAAGTCAGACGCACAGCATAGGTGCGAAATGAGATTACTGTAACCAGTGTACAGCGTGAATCCCATTTAGATGTTTACTTGTAGCTGCACAATCCTTACTTTGAGGCAAGGGCATGATTTCACTTAAATACTTTTTATATTATGCTTAAATATTTTTATAAGCAAATTACTAAATGCATGCACGATTTCGAAGTCAAAACTAAGTGTAGCCTCTGTATACAGTACTATGTATTATGGTTACGCCATTTTCCTTTTCGAGGGCTGGCAACTGTGATGTGCGACGTCTGTACAGTATAAAATGGGATACATTCCGCACTGCTCGTCTGTTATGCATTACGAAGATTCTTTGACATGCGCAGTTTCCTCAGACAGTGATGAATGTTTAAATAGTACGAAGTTGACTATACCTAAGGGGAAAAAGAGAAAAGTAAAAAGTAAGAAGGATGGAAAGATGCATGCAAGATGATAATAATGAAAAGTTGGATCACACAATTGACGCAGACGTTTTTTGCAAGGAATGTGTAGAAAACTACTCCAAAACTAAGAGCAAGTGTGATTGGCTTCGTTGCATCATATGTCAAATATGGTTAATGAAGACTGTAATATTTGTTACACGTTTAGTGCAGATTGCGATAGAAAAAAACAGGTCTATTCACAAATAAAACAATGTAAGCACCTTTTTCTTTTCCCTCTCTAATACACTGATGTTACGCTGTTGCTGAATTAAGAATTAAAATCCAAACTTTGAAAAAAAAGTAGATAAGTTTAGTAGTGAACAAAGTAGGCAGACTATTATTAATAAACCTACTAGTACGTTTCATTGGAACTCATTTAGCTTCTTTTTGTTCTTACATAATTAATGATAGACCAGATATGAATATTTGTTTGAATTTTTTTTTATTTATAATTTCATTCTGTTCTTATGACAAGCGCGGCATAACCCCCAAACAAATGCGGCGTCTCACCCTGAATGTACGGGTGACGCGCCGCAATGTAATCTGTTAGAAAAGTTATAAATATATATATATATATGTATATATATATATATATATATATATATATATATATATATATATATATATATATATATTGTCGCAGTACAGATGTCGTACATTTAACAATAAATATCGCAGCATGATTTTTTTTTTAGTTTATGTGCAGCATAAGATTTTTTACACAAATTCAAAAAAATGTGCGGCATCTCATCAGGAACTACCCTATATAGAAAATTGTATCTGTTTCTTAGAAAAAAAAATACAACATTAGATCTGAGGTAGATGCTATATTCTACCTTGTACTAAAACGTATGGTGCAAAAATATTCAACTGATGTAATAAGCAAAAGTTTTTATTTTAAAAAATGACAACGATCAGCATTGCGCTAAATACTTCAATTATCAATTAAAAATCCTAAATGTGCGTTTGAATCAATTGGGCCAGAGTATTATATCAGAATTCCCTTTCCGTATGGTTAAGCAACGTACAATATTTAAATAATGTCGACTATTGTATAATTAGTAATTATCAAATTGGTTTACACTGGTATAAAAATAACTTTCGGCTATCCATGGACTTTTACTTGAACGAAATAATCCCAAAAATTATGAAAATTCTTTCCAAAATGACTAAATCCAATTTCTAGAACTTTATCATTGTGTAGAAGGACTTTATCCGAAGACTTTTGAAACAGAAGATGTCATATTTATACAGTGTATAAGAATATCTATAAAGAGTACAGAAATGACAACAGAATAGATGTACTTGGATAACATTTATGAAACGGCGCAGATTTATACATCTGAAATAGTGCACCATCTGCATGAGAAAATGACAATAAAACATTAAAAAACATTCTAATGATAAATAACGCTAGATAAATCCTTAAAATTTTCACAATTAAACGCCTCAAATTCATCTAAAAATTTCATATTATAGTTAACGAAACCTTTCTCATAAAAATGTCTAAAAATACATTAGCTGAAATACTAGAATAACTACTTTCCACGAGAATTGTTTTTTACTATTAAATACACAATATTAAAAAAAAATAAGACAGAGTTTCACCGAAATATTCAATTACACTATTCGCAGTTTAAAATATAACAAAATTTATAATATATTTTGCTATAAACTAAAATAATATTATCATGTGGGACCCTTATGTTATTATTATCACCATTAATATTACAATAGTGTAAAATGTTACTATTTTTATTTACAATGAATATAGTATCTTCTGTACTAATTAAACTAAAATCATTGTAAGTTTTATGAAATAATATTTTACATGTATTACAATTATAACTATAAATATAACACAAGCAGTGATGGATTTTTCATTTGAAAATATTTATATATCAATATTCCGGTATGTCATCGCAGTCATCGATATTTGAAAATTATCGAATATAAAATATCGATATATGGGACTCATTTCATTAATACTTACTTGTTTAATACACGGAATATGTTGTTGTTGGATATGTTAAGTACTATGTTATTTAATAATAAAGCATTTTAGCACATATGTTTAACACTAAACTATATAAATTATATGAAATTATTAATGTGCATTTGAGGCAATAAATTTAAAACATTAACTTTGATAATAGCTGACACTCTGACGAATTTCTTTCGTAATTGCATTTTCGAAATTAGGCAACTGACTCACTGCTCAGATCGATGTCGTAGCAACATCTAAATATTGCCTTACTAAAACATAAAATTTTTAGTACATACGATCAGATCTTTACAGATTTACAAATGATTCCTTCGTGAATTCTATCTCCAGGTATGGGTTAATACAAAGGCATCTCCAAATCCGTATTAACAGAAGGGTGTTAGAGAATTGAGACACAAACCAAGATGTTATCAAACCAACTTTTTATAGTCTGAATATTTTGATATTGAGTGTAAGCAGTTTCATGTGATAATGTATCAGATTTTTTTAATATTTGAAATATATTTTAAAATATCTGTTTTAGGAGTCATACATTATCTTTACGTTTCATTATAAATTTTCTTTTTCAAGAGGAATTAAACAATTTCATTGCAAAAACAAAAATCCACTAATAACTCATTCGTGAAAACACGACAATCCACATATAAAAAATTAAATTAAATTAAAATAAAAAAATAAAAGACGAAACACAAAACACGTCTATACATATTTATCACCTTCGCGTCAAAAACATCTTTTGAGACAATGAGTTGGGGTATGAAATAGAGCGCACCCTTTCCTAGTTTATGTTTTTGGGGGCTACACAAAAAACAGAGTGTTTGTAACACCAGTAAAACATATTGAAACACTCAAGGTCAGAATCACAAAATCTTGTGTGACAGTTGAAATGTTGGGCAATGCGTGGCTTTCCTAGCTAATGATTTTCAGTAAAAATAGAAAATAATAACATGTAATGTATAGTGTGGTCATAAAGTCTTTCCCTAATTACATAATTTATTGCAGAAAAACTAATATTGGCTTGTTTCAATATATTGTATTCATGACATTTATGAAGTTTTTAATACAAGTAGTTACGTCAGTAAATTTCGATGTGAGCTCCCTTTGAAGCTAGCTCACTTTGTAGTCACATCCTTTGTGACACCCTCATTTGGGCTGTCACACTAGACACAGCATCTGTGATCCTAACCTTGAGTGTTTCAATATCTTTTACTGGTTTCGCAAACACTATATCACTTTATGTACCCCAAAAAGAAAAAAATCTAGAGAAGTAATGTCAGGAGAGCGTGGAGGCCATGGTGCTACCAAGGGGGCACACGTGGACCTTTCATGAAGTATGTGGACTTATTAAAAACGTCACAGCAGCACTTACAATGTATCCAAACAACCTTATGTCTAATTATAATAGTTTTCTCGCAATATATATTTATAATCAGGGAAATAATTTATACAGACCACCCTGTATAATATATATATAATATAGTATGTAAAGTCTGTATGGAGGATATTTTCACATAAAACAAAACAGCAACATTAAACGACAAAACCGGGAGAGTCAATTAATTAAGTATTTTTATTTAAAGAAAATCGATTTAATTAAATTTAATCTGTATTAATTGCATTATATATAAATTATTAATTTTAATAAGCATCATTATATTGGATGTTAAAAAAATAGGATATCCATATAAAGAGAGAGTTTAACACAGATGTCAAAAATCGTTGTATATTCTCGTTATAATGATATTTTTCAGACATTCTTAAACATTAGTAATATAATGAAATGAAGTACGATTTTCTTGGACTTGGTCGTGATAAAATGATGGGTAAAAACGAAATTATTTTATGAACATCTATTTTTTATCAAAATATAGAGCACGTTTTTTAAATTCTAAAAGAAGGTTTTATCAATTTCTTAAAAATATTGATATCAAAATATTCTTCTAAAAGTAAAAAAAAAAAAAAAAAAAAAAAAAAAAAAAAACCTTGCATGACGGTACTGATATTGTCATTTTTGAAAAACTGCTGAATTTGTCAAAGATATTGGAAGTGAATAGGCACTATATGTTTTACGTAAAATAAATATATTGCAATAATTATCATTATTTAATGTAAAAGAAGAACAATTATAAATGATTTAAAATAATTTCCATATGTTAATATCACCAACAATTATAATGATAGTTACCTTTGCTACAAGTTGAAGCTCACAAGGTATTCCTATTTTAATGTAATTTTAAAACGGAAATATTAATATTAAGTTTTGGTTCATTTATTAGTATCTTATCAGTTACGAAAATAAATTACGTCGAAATGCATTGAATGATACACCCACACCCACACACACACACACACACACAAAAATTTGAATCCTATAATAAATTAAAACATCTCTGTGATATTTCAGCTAAAATTATTTAGTTTTATGTGTCTATAAAATTTACATTCTATCCGACAAAACTTAAATTCGTTTCTTAACTACTGCAGGAGAATATTTTACGAATCTCCAAGATTATGAATTCCTATAAGACTTTCTTCAAAGCAAAAGTAATTTACTTAAAACAGAATTTTCTATCAGGATAGGAAATGAATATTCAACGACTCAGAAAACGGTGGGATGTGTTTGAGTGTCAAAGTCCCTTCAGAATTAAATACTAAAGGTGATTCAAATTTATTCCAATGTAAAAATCAACTCACTGACATTCCACAATGCTATGAACAGGCAGTGAAACTATAAGCTTAATTATTGCACTATTTAAATAATTAGTAAAAGTTTTTATTTATTCAGAAATTTTTATAATGAAGAGATGTGACCCATTGGCGTAACGAAATAAAAATAGTATATACATGTGTAATTATATATATATATATATATATATATATATATATATATATATATATATATATATATATATATATATATATATAATTTCTTCAATAACTTTTATGTAAAATGATGCTTATATATAAATGCATAAAAACGGTATAATCATTAATTTAATAATTACAATATATGCTATCATTTTAAGAATATATAGAGATGGAAAATATGCATCGTACAACCGGATATCCAAATTTTGAGTACCACTGTTTTCGAGTAGTAATAATTGCCTTATTTAAAGACGGAATTTACGTTAATGAATAAGACGAAAATTTCTATTAGAAAATAGCGTATTAAAAAAAAAATAATAAACTTTCAAGCCGTACCTGTGAATGCAAAACGACACTTGAAACACAGCTGCTTATTCTCAAAATCTTATTTTTTGTACATTTTAAAAATGTTTATAGTTGTTTACACAATGTACGTTTTTGCATCTGCTATTTCAGAACATGTGAAATACTTAGTTTTATAACAGTTTATGTTAGAGTTTTAAACATAATAATATACTCATGTCCAAAATTAGGGTCACAAACATAACATCTGTGAAAACTGATGAACTATTCACTGTGTTGCCACGTAATTTGGCAGAGAGGCATATTACAATGGGAGAAAGAATATAGCAACATAACAATATGGAAAGGATTTTAATTGTGAATTAAAATACAGGGTATATTAAAAAGTGTTAAATCATGAATCGGAGGTAAAGCATTTATCTCGGGAAAACCCAGCTAAAAATGAACTGCAGAAAATCTGCAAAAAAAATGCAGTTGAGAAACTGCGGTGATTTGGCCAATTCGACTACAGTTTTTTTGAAGTCGATACAACTGCAAAATTACTGCAGTAATTTTGCAGTTGAATCGACTTCAAAAATTCTGCAGTAATTTTGCAGTTGAATCGACTTCAAAAATTCTGCAGTAATTTTGCAGTTGAATCGACTTCAAAAATTCTGCAGTAATTTTGTAGTTGTTATCGACTTCAAAAATTCTGCAGTAATTTTGTAGTTGTATCAACCTCAAAAATTCTGCAGTAATTTTGTAGTTGAATCTACCTCAAAAATTCTGTAGTGGAATCGGCCAAATCACCGCAGTTTCCTAACTGCATTTTTTCTGCAGATTTTCTGTAGTTTCCCAACAGCATTTTTTCTGCAGATTCTCTGTAGTTTCCCACCTGCATTTTTTTTTTTGCAAATTTTCTGTAGTTCATTAAAATAGAGAACCTCGTTTCTTTTAAGTGACCTGAATAATTCTGTTGTTTTTACAGACACCCTTGGCGTAATCAATGTTTATTTTTGTTTACCAATACTTTCTTTAAAACAAAACAATAAATATTACAAATAATATAGAGAAAATTCATTGGCTGTTTTTAGACTCTCAACTTGTATTTTTTAGGAGCAGAATGGAAGTGATTACCCCCCCCCCCCCCCTCTAGAATTCTGTAGTTAATTTAACTAGCTGGTAAACTCTCTCCATTTCTCCGGCTCCTCATTTGGCTACTTTTCAATTAAACATTCCCAGTTGTATACATACCTGTTACTTTCACAATTTATATAAAAATCTGATGTCCCCCCCCCCCCAAAAAAATTTTTATTTTCTTTGTAGCTTGTGAGAATATATATATATATATATATGCGAAAGGGATTGCAAATTTTTAATCTCATAAGCAATTCATAATGAAGTCTATTGTGGCAGATTTAGATGATAATTTTAAATATTAAATGTAGGGGAGACTGGTACGCAGTGGAACACTTTTTCAGTGAAAAATTTTGTTCTCTTTAATGGACAAACCGATCTGCATGAAAATATTTTTGAATATTCATTAAATCTTTATACATTTATCATAATTTTCTCATAACATAGTTTTCAATATATTTAAAAAAAAAAAAAAAATTATATGCATCCGTAAAGTGGACCATATGTGAAATACAATATAAGTCTGTAAAAAACCTGTACTTTTCCTTCACTTTTTTGTCCGAAATACCTTCAGTTTTCCTTTAGGCAAAAAACTTGTACTTTTCTTTCACTTTTTTGTCTGTAATGCCTTTACTTTTCCTTTAGACAAAAAAAAAATCTGTACTTTTTATATGCAGAATTTTTTTTTTTTTTTAAATAAGGCAAAAATACTCTTGCAATCATTTGCACGGTCAAGGTTAAAATAAATAGCACATTAGCATACAGTATTATGTTGTTGGTATAGTTGGAAAGAACCTAATTTGTGAACATTTCCAAGTATTTTAAACATTTTAGAAATTTCCTTATATAAAAAATCTTTAAAGGGAGAAGTAGTAATTTTCAAACGTTTCTTTTTTAAAGTTTTAAAATTTAAATTTAACATTTAACCTTAATTTTTAGGGGTTTTTTTTCCCATTTTGCAAAAGTATTTTAAAAAATGTATGAAAATGTGTTAGCAAAATTTTTGCTAAAATGCAAAAATAGAAAAACAAATTATAAAAGTTAAAACGTTCTAATTCTTATGCAAATGTTTGCAGGGCAATAATTATGTAGTGTTGAATTCAGGGGGTGACCTGGGGGGAGGGGGGGGATCCCCCCTGGAGCATTGAAATGTCCCCGTCGAAAGATTTGAGATTTTATACTTTCAATGGTTAAAAAGTGCAATCGCCCCCCCCCCCCCCTTGAAGCCCAGAAATCCTTCCCGGGGAAAGATGTCTGAATTCAACACTGATTATGTAACATCTATTGTAATTTAGATTTCAACTTTTCTCAAAGTACTCACCTTCGTTGTTATATTTGTTTTGTTTCATTTAAAAAAAGGAGGGAGGGGGGACTTTTCCCAGGTGTTCAATTTAGTACCATTAAACTAAAAGTCTTGAAAACAGTGTTAATTATTAATAACAAAGCAAATGCTCAATATTGTCAAAAACTGAAAAACTTTAATATTGTTTAGCTTTTAAAACTGCAGAAAATATCTCACAAACTTACTAAAATTAAGTTCTGTAAAATTACCTTACAGTAACTGCACTTATACTGCAGATACTTCAGAAAATATAATACTGAATTAATGATTGTAAAATTACTTCAAATTTACTACAGTTTTACTACAGATGTAAAGACTCATTATTTTTTAAATTTATGATTATAACATAACTTTACGTAAACTACAGTATTTTTGCAGTTAAAAGCTCACAGTATTTTTGAAATAAATTACTGCAAAATTACTTCACATTAACTGCAAAATAACTGAAGTATTTTTACAGTCAAGATTGCACTACAGAAAATCTACAGTTGACTGTAGAAAAACTTTAAAAATACTTCACTTCTGTAGAAAAACTGCAGTTCATTTTTAGCTGGGAAGTATGTCTGATATGGAGTGTGACCACTGTGCGCTGCTATACAAGCCTCACAACGAGTTCTCATACTGTTTATGAGCGTGTCAATAAATGTTTGTGGCAACAAAGCCTATTCTTCCAAAAGCGCGGCTTTTAACTCCTGGATGGCCCTAGGAGTGGGGTTACGCTGTGCAATGGCTCTTTTTAGACCAACCCAAACATGTTCAATGGGATTGAGGTCCAGCTACCTCAAGAGCCAATTCATAAGGCGAATATCCTCCCCTTCAGGAAATCATCAACAATGTGATCACTGTGTGACCTCGCATTATCGTCCATAAAAATTAAGTCTGGGCCTACAGCACCCCGGAACAACCTCACATAGGCTTCAAGGACCTCATCCCTATAGCGATGTGCATTGACAGTACCCGCATCGAAGACGTGCAGTGGGGTACGGCAGCCCAACAGTAAGCCGTCTCAGACAAGGATTCCTTTGCCACCAAATCTGTCGATTTATTTTACGTAGGAGGGATGATAGCGATATCCACGTTCTCTCCAGATGAAGATTCGACAGAATCACTTTCTGTGGTGAATCCGGATTCATCACTGAAAAAAACACGCTCTTACTCTTGTTGTGTCCAAAACTGATGTCTTCGGTTCCACAACAACTGGGCTCTGCTGTTCGATGCAGTGAAAGGGACACACACGACTGGATGCCGGACGTAAATTGGCCTCTCTGCTAGTCGTCCATATACTGTTTGCCTGAAAATTCTTATTCCAGACGCAGCGGTAAGGTCACCAGCAAGCTGAGGAGTCGTTGCCAGCCTATGTCGTCGTGCGCTTAACGCCAAATAGCTATTCTGAGGAAGTGTCGTTGCTCTGTGGCGGTCTTGTCTGGCCTTCCTGGTGATATTAGGATGGTCTAGGAAGAACCATTGTACACGTGACCCCCTGCAATGACCCGTCAGGAGTTAAAAGTCGCGCTTTTGGATGAAATGGCTTTTTTGCCACAACCATTTATTGACACCCTCATAAACAGTATGGGAGCTCGTTGTGAGGCTTGTATAGCAGTGCACAGTGGTAACACTCCATATCAGACATACTTTATCTGAGATAAATGCTTTATCTCTGATTCATGATTTAACACTTTTTAATATACCCTGTATTTTAATTTACATTTAAAATCTTTTCCATACTGTTATGTTGCTATATTCTTTCTCCCATTCTAATATACCTCTGTGCCAAATTTCGTGGCACCACAGTGAATAGTCCCTCAGTTTTCACAGATTTTATGTTTGTGACCTTAATTTTGGACATGAGTGTAGAACATTATAACAAGTAAGATTAAAAGAAATAATATTTTAAACTTGTATATTAGAAATGTCCCATCGATTAGATTATATCAGATTTCAGATAAAGCTCCATATGTAACAAATGTAAATAAATGTGAGTACGTTTGTTTATTATTATTTTTTAAATTGTATAGTATCCATAATTTTTATAGATATTAAACACAGATTATTCAATGATGAAAAACCTTCATTGTTTTTAGCCAAGTATCAAACATTTTTAATCTGATCTGCAAATAAACTTAGAATACATAAAATTATGCAAAAACCAAGGCGTTTCGACATCATTTCTATGTCTTTGCAAGAGTTCGTGCAAAAAACACATACTCATACACACTCATTTATATATATATATAAGTATATATTAATCCCTATATTAGACAGCGTTAAAATACAAAAGATTTGTGAAATTCACGATTCACACGCTCTCGATTGAAGACAAAAAAAATGTTGCTGGCAGAATGTATGTGATCGGACAGTTTGGGTTTTATCGTTTCATAGTATGAATGGATTGGTAGAATTCTCGGATATCAGAAACAAGGAGTACCTGTTTCAAATGTGAATGGTTAAAGGTATTCATCTACAGATATTTACTCGCAACGTATGTAGGCATAGACTAAGTACTAAAATGAGATACGTTAGCTGGTTGACAGTGTGTGCTACCATCCTATTTTACGTACGAGGGTTAAACATACCAGTACCTATGTTTAAAGAGGAATACGACACACTTCAATCGACCAAACCTGGTTGGGTTTCGAACTCTGCACCTCGCGTGTAGTAGTCAACACTCTTACGACAAGACAATCAAATAAGCAAATTGCCAGTCAGAAAAATAAAATTATAATCAGATAGAGAGAAGTCAAAACGATCAGCTCTCAATATGTAGTATATAGTTTAAAAGTTAATGACGAGCGAGAGAGCCTTTTGTCTGCACTGCAGGGCGGTCGAATTCTTCTATGAGACACAGTACAGTATTACTATCTCATTGATGGTTCGGAGTAAGTAGTATGGACCGAATAATCATAATTTCCAATTTTTTACTCTATTCATATATAATCTATATTGTAATGAATAAAAAATGTGGGGATTTATCGTGCTTGGCAGACACTATATGGCTCCTAAGCGACGGACTGAGGTGGTTTCTATTCGCACCTTTTGAACCATGTGATTTTTACACAGAACCTTCATGACATCCAAGTATGTAAATTGTAATCTGAACAATAACATTTATCGTTTTACGATTTCAAATCATTCGAATGAAAATGAAGTGTAGAAGCAGAATAAATTGTTCCAGTCGCAGAGCTCGCTGTCAATTACTTGGTTCTTTAGCATTCCAGAATTCTTGTTCGTGAAAGTACCACCGAGAATCTTAGACTAAAATCATATTCAACACGTTTAAGGTAATGTGTAAAAATGTGTGCAAGCACATTATCCAATATCAGCCATTTTAACGGACTTACAGTGAATTATTGTAAATTATCCACGTATTAAGTAACCAGAAAACTTCGTTAGGCCTTTGGAATACATAACTCATCATGTAGTATTCATCATCAAAATCGGACGAGCAAAAGAGACGTTAGTAAACAGGCGTACTAAATTCATTGCCACACCTCAGTGTATCAGAACATTAGTCATTACGGAAAACCAGTCAATGCAATATAGAATTCACTATTCATTTTATAAGAATTTTGCCACCATTAGAACATTTGCGGTAATATTGAACAATTCTTACACTGTATGTTGGTTTCTTTGCCATTATTTTATAAATAAACGCTTATTTTAAAAATATAACATCATGTACAAACTTTAAAAGTAAAATATGATATTATACATATATAATTTTGCATTATAATTATAAATTTATTAATAAAAAATTATTATTTATTATTACTTATTATTATTATTAAAAATATTGCGTCCTATACATATAACTAACCTCTTCATAGAGATAGCAAACTTTTTCATTAATATCCTGTACAATATAATACATATTAATACGTTTATAACCATCTAAGGGAAATTGTAATAAAGCATGAAATACAGTAATCCACCCTTTCTACTATAATTTTGCAATACTTCCGAATACAAAGGTATGTATGTATTGATGTAACACGCTATTGCAACATGAGAATCTTTTGGGACAAACATATACAAAATTTCCGTGTTTGTGTCTTATATTTTCCAAATTAGATATATTTCTATATAAAGCTTTGGGGATATCGAAATATAAACGTTCAACAATTTAACTTATTCATAGAAATTTACAAATGTATATCTACAAATATAGTTCGGTATCTGAAACAGGATCTATTTAGCATAATAACTATATGGTTATTTTAATATTGTAACAAATCGTTTCTTAATCTAACTAAGCAGTTCTACATGAGAATATAAACATAGAAAAGGGTTTTATGATTTATTATTGCAATAAATTTAAGTGCAGCAAAGAGTGATAAAAACATAATTCTTTATGACATAAAAATAATTATGATTCAAGGTGATTCTGATGTTGATAAAATAAATAACATGTATTTTAAATAAAACTATGGGTATTATTTGAAGAATAAAAATATTTATATTATGTTATTGAAATAATAGTGATTACAAGCTATTTGGATTAGCATTGACATTTCTGATTTTAAAAAAATAACATGTATTAAATGTATTTTGATGTACTAAAGCATTTAAAGTTCCAAAGGAAAGAAAATTATATAAAAACATTTAGTTTAGAACTTATTTTCTAAGACAACTTTTGTTTCAAAAATTCATTCTGTTTTTGTTCCTCAAAAATGAAAAAAAAATATTACGTTTCTTCTAATATGCATATCGTTTATTAATGAAAGGAAAAATAATCAGTTTATTTAAAACTTTCTTGCACCGATACCTCATATGAAGCTCCTAAATAATAATATCTTATTAAAAAAAACAACGATACTCTAAAGCAACACCAACAAAAAAAAAGTTTAAGATTCGTAAAAGGCCAGTATTACAAGCAAAAATAAAAAACAAAACAAATTATTCAATTCTCATGCGTATAAGAATAAATTAGCTCATGGAATTGTTAAAAGGCATTTTGTAAAAAGAAATATTTTAATGACAGATAAAAATAATAAGCTGTCACAAAAATCTTAATTTGTTGTTCAAAGAAAGAAGATGTTTTTAAGGAAATACTTTTCGTATTTAAGTATATTGTTTTTTCTATTTAGGTTTAATTTGTTTGTGCATTATAATGACTTGTGGGAAAATATTTTGTTCTGTATAATAATAAATGTTTTATTTATTTTTTATTTTTCTCTTAAAAAAGGGTTTAAGTGGTGGGATTAAAAAACAAGTTTGCAAGTTTATTAGAAACTCTTAAGTTAGAATATCATGAAACTTTGTAATATATTTTCTACTGGTCATATAGAAATAAAAATAAGTAAACGAAAAAAAAAGTAGACAATGTATGAACCGACAGAGTAAGATATTTAACTATTTTTCACGCTAACAATGTTACTCGTCTGTACATTTTTACAACTGATACATGTCAGCGAAAATCTAAAATGAATTATATAATAATATAATGTCTGGAATGAAATTAATTATAAATATATATATATATATATATATATATATATATACATATATATAATGAGATACATTTTATTAATATTATGAAAAATAAATTACAGGAGAGAAACGTTTCGAAAATTTTGCCATACCGATATAGTGCTTTTAAAATTTGTATTAGCAACTCTGCTTCTGAAAATAACAAACATTCTGTCGCAATTCTTATGTGTGTAAAAAGCGTATACTAAAAATATTCAAACATCGTATAAATTTTGCATATTTCAGCTGATATTATGAAGAAAAGGGATATTTGAAATCGGCTTTTATAAACATATAAATGAATTCGGAAGAAAACGTCTCACTTAAAACAACTACTGGTGACACGTTTTTGCTTCATCATCTATATTGTGCAAAAAAAAGACACAGTGATGAACACTTAAAGGGAAAATATGGGTTTTCTAAGCAAACGCAAGATGTTTGATATGCTTTTCATCTACGTTGAATGAACAATAATAATTAATTCCTTATAATAATACGAAAACTGTACATACATGTATAATATGTGATTTTTATTTTTTTCCAAAAAAACAGTAATGATTGTGATGATCCTACAATATGCCGTACAGTACACGTTTAATGAGCAACATTTATGGCCGGTTGGCAACATAAAATTGTCGCATATAAGCACAGTCAAACATTCAATTTAGTGCGTTCTGTCAACCTTATTTGCGACTTTTAGAGTCCACGTAGGAATACGTCTGTTTCTATTACCACGTAACATATCCAGGGACATTGTGTACAACATCCTACCATGATTTTTGCAGGAAAGTCTACGAGATCGTCAACACTTAACCGCAATCTATCTGGGGCTCAAAGATGACTATGTATTCAAATCTGGTACAAGGTATATACTAGCTGCAATAATGCTATGTACAAGAAGGGTGAATATTTTTTTTTCACCATTAAGAAATATTTCTTCTGCAGGACAGTTCTAAAAAAGTTGTTAAAGAAGGTAGGTTCCTTTTTCTGGACTTACTTTATTTTCAAAACGATTGAAACGTTAAATAAATATGAACGATTATTATTTGTTGTATTAAAGCATCACAAATCTTTTTTATTAATGATCATTCACCATGATCCGTACTGTGCTATGGTATGCACAGATAAATGTAGCATTATTTCGCTATAAGTATTCAGTTAAAAAAAGATGATCAATTAATCAGGGACCAAAGCATACCAGACTATGGCAGAAGGATGCTCAAGCTGTCATTTCAAGATGTAAAAGAAAAATACCTTATTTTTATGTTTCATTGTTGCAAAAATTCTTCAGATTTATTTTTATACATTGTTTTTCGCGTGTATGAGTGTATTTGGGAATTAATTTAGTTTATGCATAAAAATATAATCTGATCATTTTTACTATACTAGAATGTTTACTGCAAAATTAAATCTGTTTTTGCTAAACAAATGTAATCAAGATGTTCTGCGTAGCATCTGAATTAATTAATCATTTAAAATTAATTTTGTTCAGCACATTTCTTCTTTTGTAATTATGTAAATAAATTTTCATTCTTATTTTAATTTAACTATTTTTACCTTCTTTCATCAATTAAAGTGAACTTTCTTTGTTTTAGGAAGGGTTTATTTTATTTTTTACAATCTAGATTTTAAAATTTAACACATACATTTTATTAGGTTTATTAGAGAAACTAAAATTTATTACGAGATAATCTTGGATGATTGTAATTTGGACTATAAGGGATCTTATCCACAAAAATAACACAACGCCAATTTTAAATTTTTTTCTTGTAGGTAATCTAAGTATTAATTTAATTAATGATACTAGAATATAATATCTTATCTATAGTTAATTATTATTTATGGCATGATTTTTAGTTTAATTGATTCAAACTTTTCACAGAGTTCTCTTGGTTAAAGTTTTGTTTAATTCTCCCTACTAAGCAAAACGTCCCTATGTTTAATGAATAAAACTGTGTTTTAGTACTTAGCTTATTCTTTGAGGGATATCGATTAACCATGCTAATTTTCAAAAAGGGAAAATATAAATGTGAACAGCATTACCTTAACCTTCCACTTGCGGCTTGACTTCGATACGTCCCTAAAAACAGAACAATTTTGATTTATTTTCTCTACCTAGATGTATAGCATTCTTAAAAATACATAGCAGACATTATTGCTTGAAACCATACATAGACTTTTCGTTTATTTTCAAACTTGAGTAACGCCTAAAATAATTCAATGTATTATTTTTCGTTACGCACCATTATTAAGCATCGTTTGTATACGTATTATCCTGTTTTGTAAAAAAATAGTCGCCTGTTACAAACATTTGCTTGGAATTTTATATAAAATCTAGAGCCGCACGAACTTGATAACCCGTGGAAATATCCAAATATCTACGCTAAAGCTTAATTACAATAGAATGCTGTTGGCCAGGTCTTTGGGTATCTTAAAGTTACGTATCACATTCCTAGAAACTATTGAAACCTACCCTTGTGTGTTATATTTTCACTAACAAAACTAGTACTCTATAGTGCGTTTTCTTTAAAACCTGCTCCTGAATTTCAGAGGAAACGTAAAAGGATACCAATTACCTGAATTTGGTTTCCCAAAACAGCATGCTAAAACTTGCAATTGCGTGAGTGAAATAACCCATAATAAAAAGAAGAATAAAAACTCAAGTACCAGAATAAGTTGTTATGTGCAAGAATATGATTAAGCGTTTGTGAGCAATTGTTTTTTAAAACGCAGAAAAAATATAAAAAACTATTTGTCTTAACCTCAGAAACAACAAAACAAAAAAAAAATACATGCACATACTTTACAAAACCTATTATCGTGTACAGAAATAAATCTGACTTATATATATATAAATTACTAATGAAACGACATTATGAAACAATTTTATGAAACTAATTTATGAAACGATTTTATGAAACAATCTTATGATATTACTTATTAAACAAATATATGTTTATTGCGGGATTTGTAGAACGCTGACGGTAATGAAATTTTAGTATGTTGTTAGTGTCATCTCTACAGCATATATTTCTTTCCAGAGAGTGTATATAAAACTTATATAGTTATTTATACAGGGCCGCTCGAAATATACGAATGTATGAAAGAAATATATATGCTAAATATGTGATTTGTAGAACGCTGACGGTAATGAATTTTAGTATGTTGTTACAGTGACCTACAGCAAGTCGATTCTCAAAGAAGGTGTCTTTAGAATTTATAGATATTATAGAGGACCGCGTAAAATGATACGAATATATGAAATCAATATATCTTAAATGTGCGATTTTTAGAATAATGACAGTAATGTAATTTATTATGTTGTTACAATCAACTACGAATATACGAAACGAATACATGATAAATACGTGTTTTGTTAAACGCTGACAGTAATATATCTTTAATATGTTGTTATATTCAGTCAGACAAGCAGCAGATATCAGACAGACAGAGAATAGACAGTTCTCAGGCAGACAGGAAACACACAGAAAGAATGAGGGAGAGCTAACAGACAGACATCAAACAGAGTGTAGACACATAACATATAGACGAACAGCAGATACACAGACAACAGTTAGCAAACAAATAGCAGTAAGTAAACAGACATACAAATAGCATACATTCCGACGGCAGAATGTTGACAGACAGCAAATAGCAGACAGTCATTCAGCAGCAAAATATATAACAGACATACTACTGACAAATATACAGCAGATATCAGTCATCTCACATGCATACAACAGACATACATACATCAGATAATAGACATACAGACAGCATACAGGCAACAGACAGAGTGTACACTACTAGGAAATAAACAGACATACATGCAGCTGACATATATACATCAGACAGGTATACACATCAGATAGCAGAAAGACCAGCAGCAGACAAACAGACATCATATAATAGACATACAGACAGCAGACAGACGGGATGTAGAGCAGACAAAAGATAGCAGAGTAGAAAATAAACAGCAGATATATAGACAGAAATACAACAGACAGCAGAGAGAACAAATAGACAAATAGCAAATGGGCAGCAGATAGACATATAGCAGAGAACACACGACAGGCAGCAGATACATACAACAGACATACAGAAGATAGATATCAGACAAATAGAGGACAGACACCAGACAGACATCAGACAAATAGAAGACAGACACCCGACAGACAGACAACATACAAACAGATGACTCAGTCAGACAAGCATCAGATAGCAGACAGACAAGGAATAGACAGTTCGCAGGCAGACAGGAAACGCACAGAAAGAATGAGGGAGAGCTAACAGATAGACATCAAACAGAGTGTAGACGGACAGCAGATACACAGACAACAGTTAGCAAACAAATAGCAGTATGTAAACAGACATACAAACAGCATACATTCCGACGGCAGATTGTTGACAGACAGCAGATAGCAGACAGTCATTCAGCAGCAAAATATATAACAGACATACTACAGACAAATATACAGCAGATATCAGACAGCTCACATGCATACGACAGACATGCATGCAGCTGACAGATATACAGCAGACAAGTATAAACATCAGATAGAAGAAAGACCAGCAGCAGACAAACAGACGTCATATAATAGACATACAGACAGCAGACAGACAGCATACAGACAGTCGACATAGTGTAGAGCAGACAACAGATAGCAGGGTAGAAAATAAACAGCAGATATATGAACAGGAATACAGCAGACAGAAGATAGAACAAGAAGACCAATAGCAAATGGGCAGCAGGTAGACATATAGCAGAGAACACACAGACAGGCAGCAGATAGATACAACAGACATACAGAAGATATATATCAGACAAATAGAGGACAGACACCAGACAGACATCAGACAAATAGAAGACAGACAACATATAAACCGACGACATAGCCTAGAAAGACAGTACATCGCAGGCAGACAGAGAATAGACAGACAAACAGCAGACAGAAAAACGTCAGACTGACATATTGAAAATAGAGTGACAAACATAAGACAGTTTGTACGAGAGTAATGTCAGTGAGTCAATTACACTGTTAAAATATTGCTGTCCAGTCATTTTTTTTCAGTCATAAACTGTCCAGTCATTTGACCGTTTTTACAGAAAACGGTTATATAAACGTAATTTAACTCTATTCTGACCATATTATTGCCCAGATTATGGTCAGAATAGAGTTAAATTACGGTAATGTAACCGTTTTCTATAAAAACGGTCAAATGACTGGACAGTTTGCTGCAAATGTTTAACAGTGTAGAATACATTTATTGATTCGATCGGTACAATTCATTGAAAGGTTTCAAAATAGACTCCTTCTTATTGGATACATCGATTCCAGTGAGATTCCGAAGGCTTTTTTCCTAAATGTCCTTTAGAACGTTGATACAAGTCTCTTTGACTTTGTCAACTTTCCCAACACGGGCTTCATGCGCCAATGCCTTTTAAAGCCCAAATATCAACTTTTGGTGGTAAAGAAAAACATCGTTCAATATCTAGTAATAATATAAAATAATAGACATGACGTTTATAAAATATAATCAAATTAAGAAATAAAATGGAATAACTTACATAAATAATCGTGCGGCCTTTTCTTCACGCCAGTAGATAGTTACCAATAGAAACAACTAATGGAATTGTGAACTTCCAACTTTAAACTATGATTGAACATTGAAATGTTATTGAGAAAATGGTAAATGAACCACAAATGTTATTCACGTAATGATTCTAGAATTCGAAACAATTTATTCATTGAGTGGCGCACCAAGTATGCCATCCATGTCTTTAAAGGTTAAGTACAAAACGGTATATTTCTAAATTTTCCTTGTCTATTTACATGTACAAATTTGGCAGTACATAAATGTTGATAAAAAATTAATTTAGTTATGAATAACAAGTCTTTACACAAGTAGATACATATAGTAGCACAGTAAATTACATATTTAAGGCTTTATCATGGAAATATATTAGGATTAATTTTGATTACACATCTAATTCTGGGTAATTATAGAATAGAAAATATTTTCGTATAAGCCCATTTAACATGAATAGAGAACATGTACAGACAGGGTAAAATATACAGGGGGTACTTTCGTCTTCTTAACCAATAGATAATTCCTACCCCATTCATTTCACTGGTATACAATTTGTAAAGGTTCTATATTTTGCGGAACGGACTCGGGACGGACTTTCAGCTTTTATACCTTGCCGGAACGTATTTCTACAAGTCAGGTTGGGCCTTGAAATTATGGCCCTTGCTAATCACTATCTCAAATATACAAGTTTTTATTATTCTGAAAAAAGTAATATTTAAGACTTTTTTTTTAGAATTAGGGTCAACTCAAACCCAGGTTCGCAAGAATCAAATCCCAACCCGAAACTGAAACATTTAATGTCAACCCACACCGATCACCACTCACAACGAAAAAACAAAATCATCTTGACCTGTATTTCGAAAAATATATCTATTTGATACGATGTAAAGGACTCTAATGTAGAGAGTTATAATTCAATCAATGAAATTGTTGTAAAAATCGCCTAAAAACTCACTGAAATTAGAACGTCAAAACTAGCGCTCGTGTGAACAAGATATCATAAACAGTGGTCACCAGTACACCACAAAGACGCCAGCCGGTGTCTTAGGGCAAACGTTTGAATTCGGCGGGCTCTCTGCTTTTTTTACGCCCTTCGTCTAGCAGTTTTCTGGAAAATCTAGAACAAACTTTCCTTCTGACGCTTGTTCTACGACGCTTGTGTGACATTAGCCCCAGACTACATAAACAGTTTTAGATTTTTTTGTAAAACTTGCGCAAAAAATATCTTATTACTTCTCCGACGAATATAAAGATTGTAGTACAAAATATACAATACTAACTAAGTCTTACATCTTATATGTATATGTATTTTTAAGAAACTTATCTAAGCAAACAAATTTCTTAAATTATAAGGAAAAACAGCATATATATATATATATATATATATATATATATATATATATATATATATATATATATATATATATATATTTAAGTACATGACCTATGGCAGTTAATTGATGACATTCTCTAAATCTCTTTATTAAAAATGTCTTTTTACACAAATGGTTATATGTAATTAACATAGTTCCCCAATGGAAAGGTTTTAGTACTTTCTGTAACTATAACTCGGCAAATATTGTTCTTCTAAAACATTTATTACATTTTACTTGTTATTGGATAAATAATGTTTGCATAAGTGTAAAGTATAGCATTCAGATACCGTTTAAGAAATTTCCCAACATTTAAGAGTATGTCTAGACGTAAATATCTTCTTGTATGATCAATAGCAAAGTCTGGAAAAATTGCAATTCTAAGATATTTCTAAATCTTACGATTTAATAATTAAATGTTGGACAGAGATAAGAGTGGCCATCCTGTACATAAAAATATACTTTACTCGAATCACATTAAACTCCATGCAAACTAAACTTTCGCCAAATAATTGTAATATAATAAATTAAAAAATATATATATATTGTTTTTTCTTTGTCACAATAACCAAGGATATCAATTAGTTTCATGTAGTGTAATTATATAAACAACAAATATTTATTTAT
Source organism: Maratus michaelseni (assembly GCA_963931845.1). Lineage (NCBI taxonomy): Eukaryota > Metazoa > Arthropoda > Arachnida > Araneae > Salticidae > Maratus > Maratus michaelseni. The sequence continues at coordinate 296,939,909 of OZ007591.1, read as the reverse complement.
CATATATTCTCAGCAATATTTTATATAATTAAGCTAATTTATTATAAAACAGTTTTTTTCATGAAAGTAATTTTTTAGAGCATTTTAGAAAATTCTTTGTTCGCTTGCCTTTAATCATGTTAGTTATACTTTAATAGTAAAGAAGTGTGACCTAAAATTTATTTTTAACTTGAAAAACAATGATATATCAAAACAAAACAAAAAAACATGTTTGTTAAAGATTTTTAAAATTCTAAATATAAATAAAAAATGCAAATATTATAAACAAAATTGGATGTCAACAGTGGAATTTGTTACCTTTCATAGTGTATAAGAAATACTTTATAGCTGTAAAATGTCAAGATACCACAAAAATATGAAGTTGATGTTCAAATAAGGGAGTTGAAAACCTGCAATGTTAACGTCGCCACTGGTTTTACTACGTTGTCATTAATTTTCACATAAATTCTAAACGCGTAGCTATGGCTAAATATGCCGTGGTCACGTTTCTAAGGATTGTAATCAAAAAGCTGCACTAGAAGTACAAAAATTCCTTCGAAATGTTGCATATTCGGATTACAGCGGATTACAGATAATCTTCAATTACAAATTATGCTCTAAATTTAGCAATTGCGGAAAAGTTACACCAAAGTCTTCGCTACACACAAAAAATTCCTACCGAATAAGAAAATAAAAAACGTCCCCAAAAGATTGATATTAAACAGAAACCAACTCCCTTGATTTAGAAGCTCTATGAATAGCACGAATCCTCCAGCTATATTACGTTTATTACTGATGCTTGAATGAAATGAAAAAAAATCGACTACAAATGAGTTATTTTGGCGAAATCCCCATCCATCTCAACAGTGTCTTAGCACACATACAATACATGTCAGGCATAAGAATATAGACATCGTAAACAAATTCCATTTCTTTAGGATGGACGCCAGACCCCAAAACCACCCTCTGTTTAAATGTTGATTTATATATATGTGCCACGATTCCACTGAATCGCCTTATTTTCTGTAAATTAAACTCAAGACAAGAGATCTCCACAGAGGAAGTTTTGCAGTCGTAACGCTGATCATCACAAGTCGTTCTGTGCTTATTGAAGAAAAATAAATAGGCAGTCGAGCCGATTCCACAGTTTATTAAAATCCAGAAAAACACGGAGGTTATGCTTTTACAATAATGTAATGAATTAGAATGGTTCACAATAATTTAATGAATTAGAACCAAAGAGAGGCTACGTCTAATAAATTAACTATCCAAAGAAGACAACAGCTGTTAAAGGGCAGCATCGTAGGGTCTATCGGCAGCCAAGCAGATTCATTCCACGGTCGCGAGGACACGCTGGGCCTCCACATACATCGTGATCCAGGAACAATCTGCGCTCAAGCCGGAAAAACGAGCATATAATCATTGTCCACGCTCACGAATACAGAGCCGCGAAACAGTCTTTTGACCAATACCAGTACGGAACTCAATTTCTGGGCGCTATGATTTGAAGAAGATTAAGCTTCTGACTGAAAAAGCGCGGGACAGACATTCTAAATGGATCTGGAAATAACCTGATTTTTTTGAACAAATAAGAAATAAAAGAAAATACGTAGGTTTTACTGGGTCTTGGCAAAATGGTAAGATAAAATTTTACATTGAAACTGAGATTAACTTTTATTATTCAGAAATAAATACTTTTTTGTCAGAAAACATAGGGAAATAAAAGTAAACATATGCAGGTTGTTTTTCGAGGGAATTAAAATATTTAGCTGGGAAAGTGATATTTTAAAAGAACTAAATTTTAGGATGCGTTAGTTTAATAGAATAAAAAGTGTATAATTTTAACAGAACAGCATTTTTTCATAAGAATGAATTTAGAAAGAGAAAATAATTTAGAATAATGGGAAATAAACAGAATTATAGAATTGATGAGGCCAACGGTGACAAAATTAAAATTTATTTCTTATATATATTTATATATACATCGACCGGAACATCAATTTTCCGATACATCGATCGAAAAAAATGTTTCCTTTAAGTGATAGAAGGTGATACAAGAATTATGGTACATTTTTTTGTTTTGGCTATATCTTTAAAAATGACTGAGATATGGCCGTTTGAAATTCTATGGTGGCTGAGATTTTGAAACAAATTGATATTCCTTATGCTGTAACTTGCGTATTTATGAACCGATGTGAATGTGACTGATCATGTGTGAAGAACATATCAAGGTCTCGACCGAGTTCGTTGCCCAGCTTCATGAGCCATCTTGTTTCAAAATGGTGGCCAGTTATTTTTTTTTATTTTATTAAAAATTGAAAAAGATGTATAAAAATATAAATTGAAAAATATTTTTTCCGTTAAGTGTTTGACCGTGATGCAAGGATTCCAGAACAGTTTTTGTTTTGGCTTTACCTGAAAAAATGCCTGAGATTTGGCATTTTGAAATTCTAGGGTGGCTGACAGTTTGAAATAATCTGATTTTTGTTATGCTGTTACTCTCATGCTGAAATTCGCATTCAAATTCAGTATTAACGAGAACCAGGATTGAATTTTCTATAATTAGGTTGCAAGCATTTTAGCTTCCGGTGTTTGATTAAAATGAGTTCAATTTTAAAAAACATGGACAATGAAAGCTACCTTTTCTTCCCTGTACAGGCCGGAAGGACTTTTTATACTTATTTCTATAATTATTTTTTTTCTACCAGTTTACTTTACTTAGAAAATATTATTTGTTCATGCATTCGGTTTCAGTGCATTGTTTAAATATCTTTCTTTAAAATAGTAATTTATTTCCTATTCCTTTATTTCATTTACTAATTAAGTGGTTTTCCAACCTGGGCAACCGTGGTTAAAGATGATCGATACCTGGTGAACAGAACGTAAATGAAAATAAGTTTTAATTGAAAACGCTGATATAGTTTTTTATAATTAGCATATTTTCTTAGGTCGTCTACCAAGTATACCAAAAGCGTTTTTGGTAGAGACGTATTTACTACATTCCAGCTGTAAACAGCGAAATATTTCACTAAGGTAGGTGAGCGAAAGTTGGACATAGTTAAGCCTAGAGGATTTTTTATAAATGTCTGATTGGGTGTGTGTGGCTGAATATTTGTTTGTAAAATTTTACACTTATTTCTAACACATATAAATTATAATTTTCTTTGTAAAATAAAATTTATTAACTTTTAAAATGCAATTTAAAAATTGTAGCTTGTGGGGTAACTTTTGTCGCATAATGTTTCAAAAATGGCTCATGTATTGAAATCACTTATAAAATGTGAAAAAGTACTCTACAAATTATTTTGCTTACTATTATGCTCTGATGATCCTTTTTTCCTTTTGAAATGTTTTGAGTTTTTCTTCTTAATCTTCTTATATTATTACACGAAAATACCTTGAAACACTTTTTCTCGACGGTAGTTCAGTGATTTTTTTTTCTGGGAGTTTTTGATATATTTTGAGTGATCTCTGGTATTAGCAATCAGTGGTAATATTTTGTTTCAGATATTTACGTAGAAATTTTGTAAATCACCCTCACTACACTGATTTTCACATTTGTTTTCCAATGTTGCCACATTGGGAATATGCATATGGTCGCCATTGGTAAAATATATGAAAAATATATGGAAAAATATTAATATGATTAATTTCTTACAAATGAAGTAAATGTAATTAAAGAGAAAGAAATAAACTTTTAGAATACGTATCATAACTCAAAGTTCTAAATATTTAAACACGTCTAAAATTAAAATACCTTCTTACTTTGAAATTAGAAAGACTATCAATGAATCACTTGAAATCAGTGCATAAAATGTCGGAAGATCAAGGTGATCTCTTTAAATTCAGTCTCGTGCACTGTAGATACATGACTGATAATGCAGTAGTGCCATTTTGTGATTAAAAATTACATTAATTCTACTTCTGAGGAGTAGGCAACCTTATGAACTCTGGCCACATTTGTATCGCCCACCCTATTTATAGAGAGCTTTGTGATTTGGATTATTACTGTGTTTAAGCTTGTAATTAGATAATAATATTCTTTTATTATTGTTATTATTAGTCTTTTTATTAATTCTTATTATTATTGTTAAAGGAGTGGGAGTGTTTTCTTTATTCATTACTTAAGGTATAATTTACGTTACCCGCGAGAGGGACTGCTCAGACTGGAAACCAAGTCTGAAGAGCATAAATGAAAATATATACATATAATATTTCCTTTGGCTATTTAGTTACGGAATATTCCACGGAATATAACAAATACTGAATTATTTACGTTGTTTTAAGTGCTAATTTAGTTGTACACAGATTTTAAATATGTATTCTTATTCTTCTTCTTATTATTATTTTAACCATAAAAAAAAGAAAAACTGAGATACAATTTTGAAAGAAATTGCATTTTAAATTCTACATTTCCATATCTACTCGACGGTGTAAAAATTGTAATTATGCAAAGTTTAGAAGTAAAGAAATCTGAAAAACGAAATTTAATGTCAAGTAGTTTCCACCGTCAATATGACGTCAGAATTACTCACAAGCACGTTACAGCATATTATAATATAGTTCTATTAAAACATGCTATTCTATGAAATGCACGTATATATATATATATATATATATATATATATATATATATATCCTTTATGGATACTACAAAACTTCCCGCCCCTATTTGTACATCGAAATCAAATTAATTCAACTGGAATTATTTGCAGTAGTTTCCATTTCTTTCTGAAAAAGTTCCTTTTATTTCTTGACATACATTATCTTAAATAATTTTACTAGTTCATCCTTTTCGTTAGAATTCAAGAAATAAAAGCAAAAAGTAATTTGCAGTGCTAATATACATTGCTTTTAACGAGAATACAGATTCAAGCACATGCTTTACAGACATTTGAATGACAAAACATGTATCACAGCTGTTATTTAAATTATATACATTGCATTCATTAATCTGCGCCAAATTTATAATTAAATTAAACTTTACAAAACTCGTCAAAACTTAAACAAGTGTCATTACGTAAACAACCTGTTGTTACTGTTAAATAATTATAATATAGAAATAAATGAAGAGATTCAGCATTATCCATAACAGATCAAAAATATGCAAGCCATTTATTTTTATAAAGTATAAAAATTTTTTTTATACAATTGATAATTTCATGAAAGTACAGTTTTTTCTACCAAATTCAATAAAAAAAAAAAAAGAAAAAAAATCCTTTGACATGCATTTTAATACGCAAAATATATGTATTATGGGTACAATGTTGATGGATTTGTCTGTCTGCTTTAAAGTGTTTGCATATTTTTTTTTAATATTTCCATATAATGAGGTTAATGATATAATTAATATTAAGGTTAAAATTAAAAGATAAAAAACCAAACAATGCAGAATTTTTTTTATTCAAGACGATTTATAAATTTTAAGATGCACAACCAAGAAAAATTCTCTCTAGGAGGCGTTAAACGCATAAAAGAAAGCTCATTTGATTCTAATTATAACATGGGGTAGGTTGTCATATGATAAAGCCTAAATGATCTATTTTAAAATTATAGTTATTGAATTTCAAATCAGGGGCGCTATCTCCGTAAAGCAAAAAACATCTCGTCTGACATAAATTTGACCATTGCGCAAGCTTATTCTTCATTTATATATATATATTTAATTATCAATTTATTTTTCATACCGTAGGGCTCGCTATAAACACAAAAGAAAATTTTGTTGAATTTTTGCTATCTATATCTACTTCAGTTTAGCTATCATAAAGTAAAACATTAAAAATAAATCAATTTCTCTTAAATTTAGTTACCATTCCACCGACAGAGGTAGCTATAAACGCAAAAGAAAAGTGTGTTAAATTTGTACCGCATATTTGTAGCTTGAGTAACACTGTCATATAGTGAAATTGGTTAATTTTTTTCTCGCAATGGGACGTTATAGACGTAAAAACATGTTGAGTGTAAATTCTTCAATTTACTTTTAACATGAAGTATAGTTTTCATATGAGAAAACACAGGAAACAAATATTTTAGTTATGGATTTTCCCACAAGGCTTTCTACAAGCGAGAAAATAAAAAAAATAAAATAAATATAATTTGAAACTATTTACCAATGCTTAAGTTTTGACAATGACGACAGCTTATTATAAAGATGTGAGCGTAATTCGATAGTGGGAAGTGAATGTAAAATGTATTCGAATTTTTTTTTTAATGCATAGTTATATAAATAGATACTTTAAGCATCAGTTAAATCAAGATTATAGGAAATAGCTCTCCCAACAGCAAATGGCAATAAAGTATAATGCGCTTGATTTTTTTGTGTTTTCTGTAAAAGTACAACAAATGTTATACCCCATGTTTTCAATGGAGAACATGCAGCAATCAGCCTTATAACATACACAAATTTCGTAGAGTTAAAAATAAATAATGGTATTAAAATGTATTTTAAGTAATTACCGCCCATACACGGTTTCGAAATCGAATTATTTTGTGTGGCCTGTAAAAGGATCGTAAATGCTTTATAGGAAAAACAAAAAGCTGTATGTGGTTGAATTAACATACTAAAATCGTATTACTGTCAGCGTTCTACAAACCCCGCATTTAAACGTTTAGGTAAACGTTTCATAAACCCATTTTATAAAACCGTTCCGTGAAATTGATATATAAATTCGTTTAATCAAATTGTTCATAAAAATTGTTTCATAAAATCGTTACATTACCATTATATATATATATATAATATACAAAAGACAAATCCTAATATTTTATTCTAAAACCCTGGAAACGAATTTTTATATCTACAATTTTATCTATATGAAAGCTTTCAAGATAATTTTTTTTCTATATCTAAAAATCACTTTGTAATTTTTTGTAGATAACATGATATAAAACTCTTTATGTGAATCACCGAGCATATTTTTTGAAAAAGCATTTCACAAGAAAAAAACTAACCTTTGCAAACACGTTAATGGGGAAAAATGCTGTCTTAATTATTAATTAAACTTTAAACTTTCAAAAAAAAATTATTTGATTTAAAGTATATTAGGCAGATGAAGAAAATGGCATTTCTTTAGGTGACATGGCATTTAATTCTGAGTCGTTATTTTAATATGATTATCACCATCCATATAATTCTATTAAATTTCTGCTATTCATCAGTTTTAAGAGTGTAAACGAAATGGAATGTAATTAAGTAATTTCTATTGAATTATTTTCTTTTAGAATGAAGATATTCTTTATTTTCCTTCATTGTAATTAATGCGAAATAATAATGTAATTTGCATTATAAAAACGAATGAACATATTTTTTTTTGTTTGATTCAAACAATGAAAGAAATTTATAAATTTCGTAATTAAACATTTATGATGTTTTTCTCAGCAATTTTGCTCAGATACAGCAGACATTATTACATATTTTACTTCAAAAACAATTAATAATAACGAATTTTAATCATGTCTTTATCTCGTTGCACTTTATAGAAGACAAAAGATCATTTATTGTGAGATTTTTGCATATTGAATAATTTAATTTATGATAAATTATGAATAATATATTGTGGTGTCAACATATTTTATTACTGCCATAAAGCCCAATTTTATCACTTAATGCTAGTAACACAAATAAAGTATTTTATTTTTTCTAAAAAAAAGTTATCTTAACTCAATTAACAAGAAACTCAGAGGGTGAAATTTCTAAATAATAAACTATATCAAACGTGAGTGTTAAATTTTTATATTAACTTACTATGCCTAAGTATTGTATTATAGCAAGGTTTGTTCACTGAATCCAGAAATTTATATTACTTGCGTCACGGAGGTATTTTCACACATTTCCGATGGTTCTTAAATTTCTATTATGAATTTTAAACAATTTTTCCGTAGTAGGTTTGTTTATGAATCCCCCAAGTAGGAAAGTTACAAGTTATGATAGAGAATTGGCAGGTTTATAATATTAGTGTTTTATTACTCATAGATAGAACATGATTTTCATGAAGAGAAGTTCAAGATTTTTCTTAACTTCGGCGACATCAGTTCTTATTGTAAGAATATGTTTCCGGAACTTATGTTTTTTATTAAGAATAACTCTCTTGGAACATTGAATAGCTTTATTTATTTTTCATTTTTGTATTTATTTATTTTTGTTGTGCTAGTGATTTCTATTAAATTTGATTGAAACTAAAGAAAATGTGTCTTTCACGAAAGACAATTCAAAAACTAGTCTCCATTGAAATTAATATTATTTCTGCAGTTAATCGCATTCAAAAAATTTTGTGCAAAATGGAGCAGAAAACTGCAATAAAGATGTTGAATGAATAAATTCATGTTAACTGGGATTCTAGAAATCGCTTCAATAGAAAACTTAACAAAAAATGTTTGTAAATTGGAATGCTTTGAAAAAGTGACAAATGGAGATTAGCTTCTGCGTCACCACCTTCGCAGGAATTTGTAACATTGTTAAATCGTATTTCATATAAAACGTAACAGGGATTCGTAGAAAGAATCTTTATTGGCCTATTTGTTTTCATATTTCTACATAACTTGCATAGCTTTATTTATTCTTTGATGGACCATTTTATTATTATTATGGCATTACTTTAAACATGTCGTGATTTAATTATGGCTTAACCTGTATAGCGTGTATATTAATTATTGTTCAATAATTATATGATCTTATTAAAGCATATCTTTTAAAATATGAGTTTAAGTTTTACAGAAATAATGATTAGTTGGTTGTAAAATGTTTGAAACGAAAATCTACCTAAAATGTTTACATCATTAACGAATTACATTATAATTTCATAAATATAACACATTTCAACAATACAAAAAAGGGAAAAAAATCAATCAAATTCCCATTTTCCGATTTCTTCCATTTTTTTTACAAAATTACAGCACATAATCATCGTCATTTTTAAATAAATTTATATCCAATATTTTTCCAGTGATTTTACAATTAATTCTATACAATATTGCTCAGGGATTATTAAAAAAAATATTGCGCAGATAGGATGATTTCAAAATGTTTGTGGAAAGAACAAGCCACAAAAATATATTTCGCACTTAGAAGTTCATTAAATGTCTTTTTCACATACACTTTAATATAAATTAAAAAGAAAAAAAGTCAATGGTAATTTAATTTCTAAATGCGAACTTAAAAAACAAAACAAAAATTCAACATTTTACCGATAAGAGAATGCTATATTTCCTTAAGGCAAGGTCTAATTAAATCGCATTAGTTTTTATTTTAATATCATTGCTCAGCATTGCTATAATTGTATTACATTTTCATTATTCAACACTCTTACGATACTGGAGTGTAAACGAAATGAAATATAATTAAGTCATTTTAATTATCTTACATTCTTTTTTAATACATACATTAAATTTTAACTATTTTCATTTAATGTAAGTTAAACGAAGTTATACTGAATTTTATGTTTAGAAAAATAGGATTTCTACATTGGTTTTAAGAACGAAATATAGTTGTAATATTGTTGTAATTACTTAAATATAAGACGTTTTGAAATAGAAAAGAAGCTCTTTCACCAGAAACAATACATGATATAAATAAAATAATCATTTGAAATATACTCATATATTTTAATCGTGTTGTATTTAAGAAAATAAATCTTTAAAGGACCATACATTATACCATTATTTGTCAATATGTTGACAGAAGAGAAACTTTATTTGTTGAGAGTGCAATCTGCAAAATGTCGATTAAATTATCAAAATTATGAATAATACATAGGAACTTTATAGATTTAATTCAGCTAATCCCAACACGTTTTTAACAGTTTAATAGAATATTTAAGTTAATTAAAACACCTTTCATATAATATAAAAAATAATAACACAAGTTAATTAATATAAGTTTACATTTTTTTATATATTTATGCTCTAAAATTTAATAATATTTAATGAAAAATCACGAAAGTAAAAAATTAAAATATGTAATTAAAAATAATTATTTATAGCACGATACTATAACATACATGCCAACTTTCCAAATTCTTCCGCAAAATGTGGTTTATTTTTCCACATCTTAAACATATTTCGAACCAGACATTCATTTAGAAATAAACTTAAAAATGTTACAAATAGAAACATGCAATTAAATAAATAAATAAATATTAAATGAATTTTCGTATTATAAACGTGCTTAACCGGGACAAAAATAAAGAACATTTTACGAAAGAATAGTAGGATTTTGATAAGTATGTTTTATAGTTTTCGAAAGAACATTATACTTTTATAAACCTGCAAAATTTTTGTCACTGTCATCTGGATTTTTTTCGCCACTCACGTTGCCATCACCGATGTCCTCTTTTTTTCCCTCTACTTCTACATCATCATCGTTACCTTCATACAAAACCTCCTCTCGCTCCTCACTCCCATCAAGGACATTACTGATGCCACATTTAGAATGACATTAATGATAAATTTGATTTTTTCTCTTCTGACCTAGGTGTGGCAATGGCAGTTGCGAAACCACTTGTAAAAAAGGCGACATTAGTTATATTTTTTCTCAGAAAATACTAAAGGGATTTGAATAATTTTTAACATTACGCTTATGAATTCAATTTGTTTGTCTGTCATTTGTCTGTCCGTTCTGTAACTCCTGTAAATGCCCTCTGATTGCCGCAATTTTTTTTTATGTTATTCAGATTTACTATAGACAATTCGATATTGAAAATGGAGTGTGTAGATCGTTGATAGGGATAAGTAAAATTATTCCGTTACATTATGGTTGGTGGGGAAAAGTGCTAACGATGCATTTTAGTGATACCCAGCTAGAAAAAGTTTGTACTTTTTTTGCAAAAAAGTAAAGATTGTACACAATTTGTGCATAAAAAGTGAATATTTTTGAATACTTTGAAAAGTATACACTTTTTGTGCAAATTATCTGCATTTTTTATTCATACAAAAAAGTTCAAATTCTATGTTTTCAAAAACTGTGCACATTTTTTGCATAAAATAAGTGCATATTCCATGTTTGCAAAAATTGTGCATTTTTTATGCACAAGAAAAGTCTGTATATTCCAATTTTTCAAAAATTATGCATTTTTAATGCACAAAAAAATTTGTATATTCCAATTTTGCACAAATTATGCATTTTTCATGTGTGTGAGAATTTGTATATTCCAACTTTGCACAAATTATGCATTTTCATGTGTGTGAGAAATTTATTGTATATTCCAATTTTGCACAAATTATGCATTTTTCATGTGTATGAGAATTTTGTATATTCCAAATTTGCATTATTTTCATGCATGGGGTGTCTATTCAAATTTAATGTTTTTCAGTGTGCATTATTCCATAAAAAGCATCTTCGTCCCACTTACAATTTTTTTTTCACACTTCTTATGGATGTAGTATATTGAGCTGAAATTTGACATATGACACTAATATGTTCATCTCAAGTGACAAAATACAGTTATTCTATTCCTGAAATATATTGAGTGGGGTGCATTTAGAGATTGTCTACCATTGTAGGCTGGAGGAGATTTTTTATTCTTATTTTTGCATTAAGCTGTAACTTGTTTTGGTACTTTTCATCTCCAGTGAAAATACAATAATATTCTACAAATGGACCCGTGTGAGTATTTGCACGGCAATCAAATATTTTTTACCAATATCTAATATTTTTTAGATGCAGGTTTGGTCTTCTGAAGAAAAATTAATGTTTAAAAATATCTGCAAACAGCAGTCAAGCTAGAATATCATTCCATTTATTCCATCAAAGTTACAGGTAAAAACTGATCAAAGATAGCAAAAGACAAGTTCGAGAAAAAAAAAATTCATATCTTTTAACTGCATTAGAGGATGCGGTCATTCGCTTTTGGAAAAACATGGGACAAAGAAAAAAAAATAATACATAGAAAATACATTTTAATTTAATATAACAAAGCATACATTTTACGCTACTCGGGAAATACCATTGCTGCGATCAATTGTGCCTTTTCCTTCTAAACATTCGAACTTTGCTTTTTAATCTTAAATATAAAATAAACTCATACAGAGACATCTCACTTGTTTAAGCTCAGTTTTCCTTATTGTTGATGATGTATTATATGACTATTTTTATCCTTTCAAATTTTAAGTGAAAATCATGATTTCTACTCAACGACCTAGGCAGGGTTGGGTGATATATATATTTTTAAAATATTATTGAGTTTCATATTTTCACAGATTTCATTTTCATTTTCAAAATATTGCATATATTTTTAGTCAAAACAAGTGTAAATGAATTTTTTAACTGTTATTAGCTTTGTCGTTCTTATAGTGGGTTTTTTCCCCCCTCCAACCAAAAAAAAAAAACTTTTCCAAGCTTTATGTTTGAAGCTGAATTTTTAAATGTAGAATCAATAATTATGTGGGACAATATTTACTTAGAAAATCCACTGAAAGATAAACTATCTAATTTAGATAAACTTGCAGCTTCATTAGAAATAATTTTTTCTCATTTTGGTTTTGTTTAGTTAAGCAGACCAAGCTTACTATATTTATCTTCAAATTTTCTTAAATTTGATTACTAAATCTTATTAGTTTGTTTTTGCCATATTTTTGGCCCATGAAATAAGACTAAAATTTAATTTTGTTATATTGACTTAATCATTTAATTTTTTTTATATTACAATGTTTATCCTGTACAATTTCAACAATAGTTTTTGCATGTGCTAAAATGAACGTAACTATTACTAATAATGGCATTCCTTCACATTATCAATAGCTACAATTATTTTAGCACATTTAAACACGTTGCTGCATCCAAAAGTATCTTAGTGACATGAGGGATGCAGTTACTTAAATCTCTATTTTTTATACTTTACTATGAATGCAGCTTTGCAACACTTTTATTTTTACATATATTGTACATTTTGATGTATTTTATAATATATGTAAAGAAGAAAGTGTTGCACGAATCTTTTTCCATTCAATCATTGCAATTGGCGAGTGTGACCAGTGGTGGCAATAAAGTCAATCGCCAAATTTTCAGTATTACTTGCTGATTTGGCAAGTGCTAATTTTGTCCTATATTAAAACGTGAAATAGTTATGTCAGTATAATAAAATCAAATTTTAATCTTATTTCATGGGCCAAAAGCACGGCTTATGGACCTCGATACTTTAATTCTTAATTAACTTCAATTTTTAATCAGTTTTAATGAAATGTGAGTGCATATGTCAGAAACCGGTTCAAAAACCTATCAAATACACCTCATATATGATTGTAGGAGGGGGGGGGCAAAATTTTTTCCTCCACTTCTTGCTATCTATTGAGTTGAAATTTGGCATGATACTTCATTCTTGTGACAATACAATATTTTATTGGAGGCAGAGAATAGACAAATTTGAGCCCTCTCCACCACTAAAGGGAGGTAGCAAGAAATGCTTTTCATAGTTTGTTTTTCTGAGACAATATATTATCGGAGAAATTGGGTGAAGCTCATTTAAGGCTCCCTCCACCACAAGCATGGAAGAGCTAAAACGGTTTTTCACACTTCCTATCATGGTGCTTTGGTTGGAAACTGACTCCAAACAAACAGTTGCTATGCTATATTTTCTATTTTGTTTGCATATTATAGTTATATCTCGCAGCTAAGTGATTTAATACTTGAAATGCAGTGGTGACATTTTCTATGATTTATATTTAACAAGAAATGAAAATGAAATATAGCAATCATGTGTTTGGAGTCAGTTTCCAAGCAAAACATCATGACTGGGGTTACACCGAAAGCATCCAGTTGCATCCAACTGAAATTTGATTTGGTACACTCCTTCTAAAATACCAGGGGTGCAAAAATCTAGGCGCCAATGGGCTGATTCTCACTACTAAATTTTATTAGTATTCTTCGTCAAATTTTATTAGTATACTTTGCCTAAATTGTATCAGTACTATTCTTATTAGGCGAAGAATACTAAAAATTTAGTGGTGGGAATCGGCCTGTTGGTGCCTAGATTTTTGCACCCCTGTAAAATACAATATTCTACTGAGGCTGTGAAAGGTAAACGGCCCATTTAGTCTTCTGGCATCCTTCGGTTAAGGGGAAAACAAATGTGTACAAATTTAGTTTCAAATCTCATTTTTTTCATACACTGCATACTTTTTTTTTGACACTGAAGAGAGGATCCATTGAATCACCAAAACAAACATATTGATTTTTTGTATGTCTAAACATTGTACGATTGTGCCTTTTTATATACATACATGGGTTTGTTTATTTTTTAATTAACAGGATATTTATATATATGTGTGTATTATTTATATTTAAACCAAAAGATTTATTTAGAGTTCATTTGGTTTAACGGTCTTTAGTAGCTTTATTTATATGTTCTATTTTGCTACAGAATTACAAATTCAGTTTTCACTTTATTATTAAACATTCTTGATTTTCAAGAAGTGATATAAATTAGAGATGCAACGAATATTTGATATTTCACCAAACTGACAAATATTCAACGAGACAGAATATTTGTCATTGTTATTTGGTTGAATTTGATTTTTAAATTTAAGTCTGAGAAAACTATATATATATATATAAAAGGATTGCTACAGAAAAAAAAAAAAAAGTTCCCTGACTAGCTTTACAGATTTCCCTGATTTCCATTAATGATACACATATGGTATTTTTTAATATATATCGCTACTGCATATATATAACACTTATCCAGCTTGCTAATACCTCATTTGATAGAAAAAACAAGAGCAAAACATAAAAATTGCACAATATTCATAAAGTATTGGTTCACAGTTTCATAAATCCAAACTCAAAATTTAGTCCGACTTCATTATACCAAAGAATATATGGCGACCAGAAAATTTCCTCATTTCCTGAAGAATAAGTTATATTAAAGTTAAATTCTAAGACACATCAAAATCTAACGGGATAGCTATAATTGGATTCAACTTACGCTAATGTATCATAAAATTTTTAAAAATGAGTAAATTGCCTTCAATATAAGCACTATCCACAGAAAATGAGGACATCTGATCATATTAATTTGTGTTAAATAACCAAAAACTCCTATTATGTGCATCTTAAAAAAAAAAAAAAATATATATATATGTAAATTTTATTTTTCTTTATCATATGTGTGATTATTGGCTTAAATATCCCATGTTTGTCGACAAATCAGTCTTGTGCAAAACCACAAATATTTTCTCATATAGACAAATTTCCCTGACTTTCAAGTACTTTTGCAAAATTCCCAGATTTTTCCAGATTGATAAACTTCCCTCACTTTTCCAGAATCTGTAGCTGCCCTGTGTAAGTATACAGGGATCTGTCCAGACTTTTCATACAAGGTCCTGTTTTTGTAAAAAATCTATTCATAATTTTGTGAACTTAATATCAGTGTTAATTTCAGGTACCGTCACACTTTGCAGACAGGGTCCTGTTTTTGTAAAATTGTGAAATGCAAAATTTTGCAGAACTGAATTTAGTATTAAATTAATGTTCCTTTTATACAAATTTTAAGAATTTCTCATTTTAGAAACTACATATATATATATATATATAAATACTATATAGTTCATTTCAACATTTAATGAATTACAATTCAATTAATTAAGTTCTTTAAATTGTCTAAAAAGGAATCTTAATTTAATATTAATTCCAGTTTTCACAATTTTTAATTAGATGATCAAAGCATCAGACAATTTTGTATTAATCTGCAGTAAACCAAAATTCATCTGCAATTCAAGAATGCTGGCCCAAGCTTACTATAAGAAATTATAGTAGACCATAAAATAAGCAAAATTTGCATTTACAAAGAAAATACAAGGAGAAAACATAAGGAAATACAACAAATCTAGATAAAAATTTAATTTTAGCAATTTTTTTTTAAAGCTGTTAAATTGATTATCAAGGTATGAAAAATTTAATAACACCTTTCTGCTACTGGGGAGACTTATCGATTTAACATAAAGAATGTACAAAGTTTTGTCATTGTTATTGTCATATTGTCCTTTTATTTATGTTAACACGGGTGGTTCTGCTAGTTTAAAATAAAAATTTTGGAATAAATGCAGCTGAAAAAATTTAGTTATTGCTCAGCATTATTTATTAATGGAACAAGATATTTGGAATCATTTTCAGAAATTTGAACAGAAATATATTTATGTATAATATCTTTTGGTCTAATTATCATTAAATGCTCAGATAGTTCATCATCGGTAACTTCTAATACATCTTTACATAAGTTTCCCAAATCACTATCCGTTTTTTTAAGATACTTAGTTGCAAGTTTCTGAACAATAAAAATTACTTCATTTTCTACAACTATTATATTTTCAATTTCTAGACACGTATTGCTTCTTAATGCAACTGATACAATATAATCAGCATGCTGAAAAGGCTGGCAGTAATTTTTTGTGCTGTACATAGTCTTTAAAAACAGTGCTCTGTTGAAACTGAGTACAATTGACGACTCTGAATAATTAGGGAAAGTCTCTTCTAGCAGTTTCCTCTTTATCCTTGGTAATTTCACATTTTTCCCTCTACCAAATAATATGCAACCATTTATATTGAGGGTTTTTTTTGTCAAAGCATGACCACGCTGCATGTCTTGGACAAAGTACTTTACAACATCATTTTTTATATTGTCTTCTGCTATAACCATTTGCAATAGTGTTTTATTCAAATAACAGGAAACTATTTGTAAGGAAATTCCTTTAGTACCATGAAAAGTTTCTTTTAATTTCCCCAAAGAATCTTCAAAAGCAAAACATGAATGAGACCAAAGAGGTCCCCATGATTTTACTGCATTTGGTAAATGCAGAAGTAAATGGATATTGTAAGTTTGCTCTGTAATTCCATAAATTTCAGGAACTCCAGCAACAAACTTTTTAAATGCTGTTTCTGCACATACAATTTCTTCTTCACTAATATTTATACCAAGAAGAAGTTTCACACCATATACCAGCAACAACCAATGTTTATAGACAGCATTATCTAATATATGTAGCAATAAAACTGGTGATGTTAAAAGAAATACCCTCCATTCTGAAGCTTTCCAAAACGCTATATCAGTAGTTGACCGCAGTTTTCTAACCATTTCATGAGGTTGCTTCAATTGCTTAATGCGACAGTTTAGAACCTGAATGTCTGAGTTATTGAGCGAATAGATTTGGTTACATGTTCCAAGAAAAAGGTTAGCAATGTGCCTTGTAACGCCTAACAGTACAGAATGCATATAATCTGGAACAAAGCTGTCAATTAAATTTAGACTAGGATATAACCTTACAAGTTCTGAAGGTCCTTTAACTCCTTTTACACTTATTTGCTTGGTTGAAGATTGTCCATTAGCTTGTTCTGCATACATTATGGCGCTTTTAAATGCTCTTAATGGCACAGTTACATTTTCTTTGTAATCATAAACACGGCAAAACCCTCTACCTTTCGGAACACGCATGCCCTTGTGTTCGCAAAATCCACAACCGAATTTGCCGTTAAATTGCATAAAATTCTGAACTGAAGCCCTAGCAGGTGCATCGCATGTGCATAATATAGGAAACACTTTGGTATTGATGAAATTGGACCCATTTACCCAATTTATTCCATTACTGGACAGTTCCAACATTTCATTGACAAAGGGTTTCAAAAAATTGTTGTTCATTATCGGTTTATCTCTACCAAACCATAATCCGCAAACCATAATATTTTCCTTTCTTTTTTCTGGAGGCAGTTCATTTATAATGCATTGTATAGGCCATAGATTGTATTTAGCCTTCTTATGCAAAGGAATACCATCTATATTAAATTGGATTGAAAGGTTATTAGGACACTTTAAACCTGGCACCGAAGAATATAGTTTACCGTCTAAAATATCTTTATATTTATTACCCGAAGAGCTGTCAAAATCTGCTTTATATTTCAATATCTCTGACATAATATTACTGTTTTGAAGTTTAAATTTCATTTGTTCCTTTATGGGCATGTATAGAAAAAATTGTCCCAATTTCATATTTAAATTGGGATTAAAAGTTTCTTTACAATGAATACACTCCTCAGGCTTTTCTACATCAGCTAATTTGCAAAGATATGCTTTGCAATTCGAGCAATATAAATGCACCTCACAAGTTTTATCAAATGCAGATATAATTTTTGAGGAAAAAATGTGAAATGAAGATGGTAAACTACATGGCGGCAACAAAAGTTGCAAAAGTTGAAGCAGTGCTTCAATGGAAGTTTTTGAGAAATTAAATCTTACGATAAATGATAATATTAAAATAAAGGCTTCTAGATTAGAAACTTTAGCTTCGGGATATAAAGGTTCATCTGGGTTTTCTAGATGTATGCCCGATTTATCATTCCTTGGGAAATAATTTTCTTCTGATTTATCACCTTCATCATCCGATGACAAATTTGAGAAACTGTCGAAAGTGGCAAATGATAAATTATCCACAAAATCCTTCACAGGATCTTCTTCCAGAGAAGCTGCAGGCGTATTGAAGTGGCAATCACTTAGTGAAACTGATCCACTGTCATTTATGATAGGTTCCATATTCTCTTCTTTACGTCTGCGAATCAAGGTTCTTTTAGGCATAGGTTCATCAGTACATAGGTATCTGTTATACCTAACCTTTTTCCTTGGTACATCTGCATCAGACATTTTTGATGTAGAAGAATCCTTAAATCAGGTCTCCAATAATAAAAACCGCATAAAGGTTTAAAAAAGTACTACCAAATCACGATAATGTAAATGTAGAAAATCAGCTAAATTAACAAGTAAACAAAACGAAAAGATCAAAGAAAAGATACACCAACGATCATCGTAATGATGCCAAAGATCTTTGATGATTCCACTAAATAAATTTTAAAAGGAAAAACCAATTTTGTATACAATTAAAACTTTTGGAACACAATTAAAAAATGGAAATGACGTCTAATTATTATAATTAAGTTTATCTTAAACAGCAAAATATTTGTTGTCAGGCGATAGCTGCGTTTTATTGTATCGATGTCAAAAGTGCAAATGGGTGGATTTGTGTTTGTGTTTGACAAAATTTGAATTTATTTAGTATATATTATAGGATATCAATATAGAATAATTTAAGAGAAGCAACAAATTTTTCTTCAAACAATTATAACTGTGAATATTTGAAGTGATTCTCACTTTCTTGATATGGAATCACCTAATTTGTTAAAGTAGAATGGCAATAGAGTTTCTAGGGTTGTGTTCAGGAAAGAAGATCGCGCGGCGCGCGCGCGATGGAGAGAAGGGTTATGGAGTAGGTCTTATCGGAAATTTAAATAATTTAACATATTGAAATAATTTAATTATTTCAATTATTTTTAAGCTTCTGTGGCTCGGATTAGGTGAAACTAGCGACTACACATCTTTATCCTCCAAAAAAAATGGATCTTATAATAGGAATATCTATTTTTATTTCATCATAATAAACCCCCGAAACATTCATGAAAAGCATCACGTGATCAGATAGCCTGATCCGCGTTCATAACCTGCAAATTTTTAGCGCGGGGGACTCACAAAAATTCTGTGGGCGATTTGATCACGTGATTGGGCTTTTTTGTGTCTTACTTGGTTTGGTAGGTTGATTGATACAGCTGTAGCAACATGATCGGATATCTGAAAAATTTAAAAATTTTAACATTCTAAAATGATTTTTTAAGCCAACATAATAGAATACGAAAGTATGATGTGTATATATATATATATATATATATATATATATATACATCATATAGTAACATAACTGCTGTCAACTCTAAAACTACAGCACCTACTAAAACTGATATATTAGTTTAGTTGATAGCAGTTACATAAATATATATATTGTACAAAATAATGCATATAATATTATAAAGTTTAATTTTCTATAACCAGTGCACCTTTAACTAACAAGAGAGAGGACGTTCGGATCACCGAATTCCTGAAACACGGTATTGGTGGTTTCAATAAAATTAATGTAAACTCTAAAAAAAAAGGGGTACTTTTTGGTTAACCGGGCACCAGTGAAACAAATATAAATATATACGCAGACACACACACACATATATATATATATATATATATATATACATACATATATACACAAACATATATGTAGATATATATTTATATTTTTTTTTCACTGGCGCCCGGCTAACCGAGAAGTACCAAAAATTGTTATGTACTTTACTGACGTTTGGGTTGTCCTACACAGATGAACCTGAAAAGTATGGATACAAAGTGAATGCTCGCCGTTTATTTCCGATTTTCTTCCCCTATTTTTATTAATTTAAAAATTATTTATCAGTTGCTTTATATTTTTTGGGATAAATAGAATGTTAATAAATCAAGGTCGTGATACCAACATATGTTGGTATCATGACCTTGATTTACGATAAATCTTTTAACATATATATGTTAAAAGATTTATTTCTTTATTTATAATAGTAAAATAAAATCTTTGTTAAAATTTGATAAAAAAGCTTTTAAACATTTTATTAAAATATATTTTTCGATAACAACCTTGTTGAAACATAATTATTAATTTCTAAAAATTTATTTTTCTTGAAATTCATTTTTCGATGTAAATTGCATTATTTATTATATTGCAATAAACATCATAAAACACGAGAAACAAATGCTAAAATACTTGTACATTCAGTAGAAAATTTATAAACATTCTAACTATATTTTATTTATATTCATTACGAAACTAGACGGTAAACCACATGTATTTTACCTCTTTACAAAAATAGGTACTGATATTTCTAGTTTAAATAATGTATATATTTTACATTTTATTTTTATAATATTTTTTACATTGTAAAATATGCTTTGCATTCTATTCGTACTAAAAATTCACTGTTGAAGTACTCATTATAAAAACATGGAGAAATTCGTACAAATTGACTATATTTTCATTTCTTATTTTACATTTGCTAAAAAGAAAAAAAAATAATAATGTTTAAATATTAAAAGACACTGTAATGTAAAATTTTAATCGTAAAATAGCTGAATTTGTCGTATTTAATTAAATAAGTAATTGTTAATAATATCAAATTTTGCTTTTATAAAATATATTCCATTAATCATGAAAAATACAAAGCAACCGATTAAACATTTTTAAATGAAAAAAAAAAAACAGAAAAATCAAACAGAAATTTTGGGGGATCGAACCCGCTACCTCCAGAATCAAGAGCAGTGCTCTAACCATTCGGCCACCAAATTCACTTCTTAATTTAACAAAATATCATTGAAATACGCTAATTAGTCAAATGAAGGACCGTGTTCATTATCATTGATTTGGATGTCCAAATCAATGATAACGAACGCAGGCCTTTCAATTTCATTCACAGTATAGACTCACTCGATATTTTAATCTCCATCGCCCGCGCGCCGCCTGATCTTCTGTTCTGAACAGCCCCTAGCACTTTTCCCTTGTTTTTATCGTCACGCTGCACTTTACGTACTTTACGATTTTCTTTCACGTTTTTTTTCTCATCATTTCTTATTTATTACAAAAAATGGATGACATTAATAAACTGCACATTCTTGTCAAATTTTATGAAGAAGAAAAATACTCGGTTCTTCGACTGAAGAAAGCAGTCAGCTTAAAGGAAAATACAGATTTTTCAGCCTGGGATAAACATAAAAGCATCGATGTGCTGTGGAATGGAACCACGTATCCTGGCAACATTCTTCAGTTTGGAGGTAGGCGCTGGTATATTATCTTAAAAGTAAATTCAATGTAGGGGGCTGATCGCACTAATCCCTTCCAAAATTTAAATCGTGAAAGGTAACAATCTCTATAGGGGTGATTGTGTTCAGGTTATATAACTGAATTCAGGTATTTTTTTCATTTTCAGTACAGAAATACTGGTTTTTCTGGTAGTTAAATTCATAAAATAAGACTTAAATATTAATTTCATATGATTGCTAAACATATTTTAAATTCATAATTTGATCTTCCTGTAATAAATTATGTGTTCCCTCCCCCCTCTCTCAATACGAAAACGTTTTCTCCCTAAAAGTTTAGTATATTTTCATGAACCCACAATCACCCCTGTCTCAATATGAAATCTGGAAAATTTTAACTAAAAGTATAAATAAATTTAAACAACTATTAAAATTTTAACTAAAAGTATTACAGACAATTAGTGTATTAAAATTAGCTTTATTTAAGAAAACATTTAACAGCAGAAACGGAAAATTCAGCCTCCTCAAAAACAATTTTGTGTATGCTCTAAGCGAAATCAGTTAATGTGTTGTTATTGATTTTCTTGTATTAAATTTCTTCCAGAAAGCAAAAAAGATATGGATATATTGATTGACAGGCTGGCAGAGGGTACAATTTCTGAAAGCGACATTCCTATTATTCAAGACACCACAAAATTAGACAGCAGAATTGCTACTAAAAGTATCGTAGTGGAAGACACATCCATCTTGCATAAGTATGATTTTTTAAAATTTAGTACATTTTACCTTTATAAATATTTTACTTACAGCGACCAATTTAACTTTGTTATTTACAAATTTTTTATTCATAATTAGCGGGTA
This sequence comes from Maratus michaelseni, assembly GCA_963931845.1. Taxonomy (NCBI): domain Eukaryota; kingdom Metazoa; phylum Arthropoda; class Arachnida; order Araneae; family Salticidae; genus Maratus; species Maratus michaelseni. Next base: position 296,917,416 of record OZ007591.1, on the reverse strand, counting down.
TAATTATATTCTTGATATTCATAACTCAATGAATATTAATAATCACTTGAGCAGAAATGTAAAAGAAAACTACCTCATTACTGCAAATTAAGAACAAATAAAAGAAGTCAAAACAAAGTAGCAATTGAGATTGTCTAGTAAATATTCTGGTTCTTGTTTTCCAATTGCTGCTATATGAAATGACCATGGAAGAAATGACCTTTTTACGATGATGCAGCAGTTGGAACCGCCTACTTCAAAACCTAATTTGTATGTAGGTAGAGCCAGCATGGATTTTTTTTGTTTTTAATTTTTTTTTGCTATAAGAGTTGGTCCTATAAAAAACTTGTCAGTATAAAAGTTGTAGAAAATTTTAAGGAGATTTACAAGAAATTTAAGCGGATTTAATATCTTGGGATTTGACGAAGTTACGAATTTCTTCAACCCCCCCCCCCATCGGGGCCATTTTTAATTATATCAAAAGTCTGTCATACATAAATTTTCGGCCCTTTTCCTAGAAGTAATTATAACTTTAAACAGATTTGATACGTATCATAATTAAGAAATAATGTGTTAATTTGTTGTCAGGGGGGCTCTGTCCCACTGAACCCCTATTTGTTTTCCATAAATGATAAATCCACTTTTTGGAATGTCTAGGTAAGAATCAAACTCACCTGCTTTTATGCAGAAAGTTACAAAAACCATGCAAATTGAAATCGCGAGAATCAAAATAAAAGCCAAAATACATAATTTAAACCATAAAATAGCATAACATCAAAATCAGGGCTTGAATTTCAGGGCGGGATTCGCGCCGAAATTTTTGAAATCCCGCCCACAAAAAGATCGTGGACGGGAGCCTCCCGCCCAAAAAATTTCACCATTTTCAGAAAAAATTGCGTTATTTAATTTACCTGCAACCGAACGATAAATTTCGTGATTATTTTTCCCCCAACCTACGGGTGCACAACCTGTGGCCCGCGATCAGATTACTGGTGGCCCGCGGATCAATTTCGGCGATTGGACGCGAAAAAAATCACAAATTTCGCCGATCAGGCGCATAGAAATCGCAAATTTTGCCCATCGGGTGCGTAAAAATTGCAAATTTTGCCGATTGGGTGCATATAAATTGTAAATTTCGCCGATCGCCTGCTTAAAAATCGTGACTTTTGCCGATCTCCTGCGTAAAAATCGTGAATTTAGCCGATCGCCTGCGTAAAAATTGTGAATTTTGCCGATCGGGCCCGTAAAAATCGCGAATTCTACCGATAGGGTGCATATAAATCGCGAATTTTGCCGATCAGGTGCATATACATCGTAAATTGCGTCGATCGTATGCGTAAAAATTGTGAATTTTGCCGATCAGGTGCATATACATCGTAAATTGCGTCGATCGTATGCGTAAAAATCGCGAATTTTGCCGATCAGGTCCTTAAAAATCATGAATTTTGCCGATCGGGTCCGTAAAAATCGTGAATTTTGCCGATCGGACGCGTAAAAATCACAAATTTTGCCAATCGGACGCGTAAAAATCTCAAATTTTGCCGATCGGATGCGTAAAAATCGCAAATTTTGCCGATTAGGCACGTAAAAATCACGAATTCTGGCGATCGGGTGCGTAAAAATTATGAATTTCGCCGATAGGGTATGTATAAATTGCGAATTTTGCCGATCAGGTGCGTATAAATAGTAAATTTCGTCGATCGCATGCGTAAAAACCGTGAATTTTTTGCCAATCGAGTGCATATAAATCGCGAATTTTGCCGATCAGCTGTGTATAAATGGTAAATTTCGCCAATCTTATGCGTAAAAATCACAATTTTTGCCAATCGGACGCGTAAAAATCACAATTTTTGCCAATCGGACGCGTAAAAATCGCAAATTTTGCCGATTAGGCACGTAAAAATTATGAATTTCGCCGATAGGGTATGTATAAATCGCGAATTTTGCCGATCAGGTGCGTATAAATAGTAAATTTCGTCGATCGCATGCGTAAAAACCGTGAATTTTTGGCCAATCGAGTGCATATAAATCGCGAATTTTGCCGATCAGCTTGTGTATAAATGGTAAATTTCGCCAATCGTATGCGTAAAAATTGCGAATTTTGCCGATCGGGCCCGTAAAAATCGAGAATTTTGCCGATCGGGTGCATATAAATCGCGAATTTTACTGATCGGGTGGATGTAAATTTTAAATTTCGCCGATCGTCTGTGTAAAAATCGCAAATTTTGCCTATCGGATGCGTAAAAATCGCAAATTTTGCCGATCAGGTGCGTGAAAATAGCGAATTCTGCCGTTCCGGCGCGTAAAAATCATGAATTTCGCCGATAGGACACGTAAAAATCGCGAATTTTGCTGATCGGGTGCGTAAAAATCGCAAATTTTGCCGATTAGGTGCGTAAAAATCGCGATATCCGACGATCGAGCGCGTAAAAATCATGATTTTTGCCAATCAGGCGCGTAAAAATCACAAATTTTGCCAATCGGGTGTGAAAAATTGCAAATTTCGCCGATTGGATGCGAAAAAAATTGCAAATTTCTCCGATTAGGCATGCAAATTTCGCCCCTTTGATATCCACATTTTATGACTGAATATGTTATGAAGTACAATTTAGAATAATATATGTTTCTCCTCCTCTCCACCTTCATTCATGAAAGCAGAATTTTTTTTGGCACTGGCAATCTTTAAAGCTAAATTTATTCCTTCAAATAAAGTCAAGGAGTATTTTTACTCTTTGAAAATAATCTTAGCTATATCTTGTATAAATACAAACAAACTGATGATATATCATTGCCAACAGAACTGAATACGTTGACTGGAAAGAAGGAACCTAGGGGGGCTAAATCTACCCTTCCGAAATTTATGTTTTTAATCTGATTTCCCCTTCCCCCGCCCCGTCACACTTCTTCGAAAAAAAAAATTCTGATGGTGGCCCTCGACACCCCAGTCATTTTTGTAAGTGGCCTTTTGCTTAAAAAGGTTGTGCACCCCTACCCCAACCGATCGATGAACTTTGCGCTTTTTCCGCGTCTGATCGCCGAACTTTTCGTTTTTTTTTTCGCGACGGATCAACAAACTTTGCGTGTTTTCCGCGACAGATCGACGAACTTTGCGTTTATTTCCGTGACAGATCGACGAACTTTGTATTTTTTAAGCGACTGATCAACGAACTTTGCGTTTTTTCTGCGACAGATAGACGAACTTTGTGGGTTTTTTTCCGCGACTGATCGACGAACTTTGCGTTTTTTCGCGACAGATCCACGAACTTTGTGTTTTTTCAACGGCAGATCAACAAACTTTGCGTGTTTTTCTGCGACTGATCGACAAACTTTGCATTTTCTCCGCGACTGATTGGCGAACATTTATTTTTTTACGACAGATTAACGAACCTTGCGTTTTTCCGCGATCAATCAACAAACTTTGCGTTTTTTCGTAATCAATCTATGAACTTTGCATTTTTCCCGCGATCAATCGGCAAAATTAAAATTTTTCCTGCGGTCTTTCGACAGAATTCGTGTTTTTTTCACGATTGACCGACGATCTGCGCGTTTTTCCGCGATCAATAGACGAACTTTGCTTTTTTCATAAGGTTTAATTTGATATGCAAGTTGACTATGCTTGATTTTTAAAAAGTTAATTTAATTAAATTGTATTGTTAATTTAATTAATCTGTCATTAAAAAAATTTGCAAATATCGCCAATCAGTTGTGACAAAAAAAATGCAAAATTAGTCGATCAGTTAGGCATTTTTCTCTTTACAGACATAACAAAATTATTAAAATGTATCGTTTGAAAAAAAGAAAGTAAGACTCCTATAATGCTAGTGGTTGACTTCTTTTTTTTTTTGTGATATTCATATCACGCAACATTGTGCAAAATTTTGTACCTCATCAGGATTTGTTTAGGAAGAAATTGGGTCATTTAAAGGAGCCTTCCCAATTTGGTTCAGTTCAAAACAAGACTCTTCACAAAACTTTTCATGGGAAGAGTGCTACTTTCCTGTGCTACTTGGCAAAAAAAATTTCGCCAAAATGCCATTTTGGTGACATGAAATTTTTTCCCAAGACGGCAGAAAAACATCATTTTTAAATATTTGTTATTTATAAATCAATGATTTTGCACCATTTTTAAAAACAGAAAATGATGTAAAAACATGGATTAATAAATAACATGAAGATTTAACGAAGTTTATCTGCCATCTTGAAAAATTTGTTACGATGCAATTACACAAATTTTAGCAGCATTCTAAAAAATCTAAACAAATGTGCTTTTTGAGATAAATATTTATTATTGTCAGGGGGCTCAGCCCCCTTGAACCTAAAGCATTTTGGACATTGAAAAAAAGAAAAAAACTTAACAGAAACTTTTAATGCAGGTAAAATCTTGCTTACAACTGCAAAAAAAAAATTATTAAATATAAAGTAAAAGGATAAATGTACCATAAAATTCAGATTGTAAGCCCCCCCCCCTTTTTCAAAACCAAAAAGGGTTGAATGTGGAGGGTGGGCTTATAATCGGGATTTTAAAAAAAATCATTTGAAAACTCGTTTATCATTAATTTAGAAGTAAAAAGAACTGAGAATCTTCTGTATTTCGGCAGATTTTCAATCAAAACTAAATAAATATATAAAATCTAAATCACCCCCCCCCCCCCACAAAAAAAGGAAAATAAATTATATTTTCTTTTATTTGTTATTTTATTGTAACAATGAATAATCAATCATCTAAATCCCCCTCAAAATTACTGCTTCCCCCTCTAGTACCAAAACCCCATAGTTTAACCTTTATAACTCTTTAATTTTAAATTTCTTTTCAGACTTATTTAATATTCTATAATATATTAACAATAAATAAACCTCTAAATCAACCCCTCCTTCTAAAATCTGCTTTTCTCCCCTGCACCCCCATCCTCATCACATGAAGACTTTCCCCTTGCAAATGCATCTCATTAAATTTTTAATCTTTAAAATTTTTAGGTTTTTTTATGGTCTGTTTGTTATTTTTTGTAACAATATTTAAATAACAATCTAAATTATTCCCTTCCTCTCCACCAAACTGTCCTCTTTATTTTCTTTCTCCCCTCCCCCTCCCCCAAGTACACACTCTTTAAAATCTTTAATTTTTTTCCTACAATAATTAAATAATTATCTTATTTGCTGTCCACCCACCCAAAAAAAAATTCTGCTTAACCCCCAGCATACAATCTTTAAAATCTTTTAATATTTTTAAAAAGATTTTTTTGCTTTATTGTTACTTTATAGCAGCAGTAAATAAATGATCACGTAACTTTGCCCTTAAATTTCCATTCCCCATCTCCAGAAAAAAAAGTGATTTTCTAGACATCGAGGGGTGGGGGGGGGGGGGGGAGAGAGAGAGAAAGTTTTAGTCTTTTTTGTAGTTTGACTGTTCTCACAGCTGATATTTTGTTGATGGGAGGGGATTTTTTTTAGAGAACATATTTATTTCAAAACAAGAAATATACACATGATTCAGGGAGGAAAGAACAGCCAAACTACAAAAAAGATGAAAATTTAACGTGCAACATAAGGCCACTTTTTTTTTTAATATCTACCCTTTAAAAAAAAAAAAAAAACTTCTTTAATAAAGGGGCCATTTTAAACAGCTAATGCAAAAATCCTAATAAAAAACAAAAGGAAAAAAAAAAGCCGAATCTGTATATAAAACGCGCATATCTTTACGTACATAAAGCCAAATATCACTTTTGATTTGCTATCTATCCTAATAATACCTTTAATAAAGGATGCATTATAAACAGCTAATGCGAAAATCCTTATAAAATACAAAAAAAAATTAATAATAAAATAAGTAAACGGCAGAGCACAAGGCTTACCCACTTACCTTAACAGCAGCACAGATGCTATCCAAAACCGGCAAATTCGTTATCTAACAGAATTCAAAATTTAGCTGAGTAATGATTCACATGATACTAATTAACAAATAAGCTTCAAGATCTCAATTCTAACGCGATTTACGAAAATAAAGCAACCCTAGATTGGAAAAGCCATTCAAACTTGGACGATCAGATCGAAATCCGATCAAACCAGATTGAAACAGTTATCGCTCTGAAATTGCACCAAAAAAATTCAGCACAGGTTATGGGACTATTCCCTTTCTTAAAACAGGACTTTTCACAAAATTCTTGGTCTTTAAAAATAGACCTTGCACAAATTTTATTATTTAAAAGTAAAATCTGACTGTCACTTTCACATAAAACAAAATATATATATATATATGTGTATTTCACATACATATATCTTAAAAATATATAACCTGGATATAATGATAATTTCAAATTCATAAAATTATGACTAGATTTTTCACAAATGTAGAAGGATGTTCACAATTTCACCAAAACAGGAACTAAGTTTGAGATTTAGGAGAAAATTTTATATGAACAACATTTACAGCTTTATCTGTATTACACACAACAATAAGTAAATTGATTTTATTATTTCCTACAAACTATAATTAAATATAATATTGAATTCTTATATTTATATAACATTTCAGTTTGTGTATTTCTACATGATTTAAAACTAATATATATATGTATATATATTTTTTTTTTCTTTCTTTTTCAGGAAACAGAAACTGGATACAGTAACATCAAAAGATATTGCCTCTGACTTGATAAATCAAGCCAAATTGAAGATTTTGGAGGTTGAAAGCCAAGCAACCTGTAGTGAATGCATTTCTTTAAAGAGAAAATTTGACCTATTATATGAAGAAAAGGAAAAAGAAAATACATGTATGAAACAACAAGCTGACAGAATTGCTTACTTGGAAAATAAAGTTTCCAAACTAAAACTTAAATCTAAAAATTACAAAGAGAAATACATGACCTGTAAGGAAGAAAAATCTCGATTGTCACAGAGCCAAATAGACGAAAATCAAACGTCTATTGGATCATTCAGTGTATCAACTAACAAATTAAATATGTGCCGCACAAGTTCTTATGCCAGATTTGTTGGGGATTTACTGGAGGTCGTATTTGGCCGAGAAGTGTTGGGAAATAGTTTATTAAAGGGCATTAAAGGCGCATCAAAAAAAACAAATGTATTAGATCCAGACATAATAAAAGAAATACAAGTTTATGTAAGCAGCAAATTTAATGTGGACCAAGCTTTAGTGAGAGCTGCAATTCGGAGAAAATTAAATATTGTAGATAGAATTGTTAAAGAAACACAAAAATAAATAAAATTTAATATTGAAAGTTCTTTTCTTTTCTTACTGCAAGCAGTTGATACATTTTCAACCAGCAACTAAATTTAAAAATAACATTTATATATTTTGATGCTTTTATCTACATTTAATGTTTTCAGATATATCTGCATATATTTTAAAGGAAGATATTTATTTTGCAGTTGTTTTCAAGTAAGTGTAATAATTTTATTTTTATAAAGCACTTTAAAAGGATGATCTTTAGATTTTTTTAACAAGTTGAACAAATTTTAACTGATATATTTATATATATATATATATATAAATGCACTAAATCTAAATAGCATTTATAAAAATTTGCTTTCACATTTTTCTGTTATATGTATTTAAAAAAAAAATCTGCAATTTTTACCGTATTTTATTAATTTTTTTAATTTAAAAAGAATATTTTTAAAACTTGCTGAAGGCGAGAGTAATAAAGTGGAAAAAGAACTAAAAAATTTAAACAATTTAAGATATTTTAGGTTATACTAGCTAACCCGTCTGGCATTGCCTGGACCCGAGATAATAATAATCTGTTCTATACAAATATGACTGAAATCTGCAAGGCTATCGAAATCAAGTCGAATGAGGCAAACCCTGTCGTAATTGGGCTCATAGAACCCAAGATCGGAAAGTGCTACTAAAATATTTAAGGCTATAGATATCAAGTCGAATGAGCCAAACCCCGTTGTAATCAGGCCTATAGAACCAGAGATACTCCTATAGTTCCGCTGCCAGGAGGCGCAATCTGTTCTTAAAGAGGCCTTTTCAGAATACTTGACCCAACCAAAATTCCTAGTAGAATAGAATTGAAATTTAACCACCACTAAACATTGCCAAAATAGCAGAAATCACGAAAGTGGGTTACATAAACAATCGGTTTCGAAAGGGTTAATTTAGATTTTTTTTTTTTTTTTTTTTATATGCACCAGGAGAGGGTTTGGACTACCTAAATCTAAATTTTCAGGCTTCTAGATGGGCTAGATTTTCCTAGACATCGCCAGCAGACACACAGAGCGAGCGAAACTTTATTTTATTAGTATAGATTTATAGAAACCTAACTTTTGTGGATTTATTTCAGAAATATATATTTATATAAACAACAAATCTTTTTTTTTTTTTTTTTTCTGTTACATAATGGTCTATAGGAAAAAAAACATTTGTAGTGTATTTTTATGTTGTTACACTATTTTAAATGCAATGAAATAGATACATATTTGTGAAGTGCACTAAAACATTTAATGAAGAAACTTGACATTGAAACAAAAAGGTTACCTGTAAACATAGCTGTTGGAAAGCATTATTAACCCTCTGACTGTTTTTATCTGGTGATTCCCATGACCACTTGTAGAAAAATTTATATAATACACAATTTTTGAAGTAATTTTGTTTCAAACATTACACAGCAAAGGGTGAAAGCAATGCAAATGATAAATTTACTACATATTTCATATACATGATGATTTGAAATATGAAATAATAGGGGAGATACTGGTCGATTACATATTGGTCGAAAGGATTCTGAAAAAAAAAAGTTGTCAGAAGGTTAAATTATGCAAACAACATGATTTCTCTTGTTTTTATAGATTAAAAAATTATTGTAATTTTTCACAAATTTGCCATGTTTAAAAATAGGCCATATATATTTATTGTAACAAAATTTTTAATAGCTCAGAGGTGGTATGTGTGATAAAAGTTTGATAACCCATTGTCTAGATACTTCTTGCTTGATGAGTACTTTGTTGATGTTGCATTTAAATGTTTAAATATCTTGAAATATTTCTTAAGATATTTCACTTTTTTTTTTTTTTTTTTTTTTTTTTTACAATTTTTGTAGCTTTTTAAAAGTATCTCATGAGTTTCAACATTGCATGTTCATGGAAATTCTGGATGTTGCAAATAGAAAAACAAATGTACTAACAAATAATTATTTAAAATTCTTCAAGGTATTAACATTCAAAAGCAGTATTAAAGCACAGTGTTCAAGTGACAGTAAAATAATTGCAACTATAAAGTCATTTTATATGCACACCTCTGTTGTCTAAACAGGAGGAGGGGTGGGGGAGAAGCAATTCTATTTTATTGCTGAAAACATGCAAGCCTCTTAATAACATATTCATAGGAAGAGACAGGCTAATGAATGAGGTTGTATAATTTGTGCAGTTTTTGATTATATAACACTTGCTATGCACATAATCTGTAAAATGTATATAATTTTTGCATTTATTTAGTGTACTTTTTGTTCACAATATCTGTAAAATTTATACACATTTTTGCAGATTTTAATTATTTAGTAGTCAAATAAAGTGCACAAAATCTGAGCGTATTTGGCACCTCTAATTGTGTATAAAAAGTACACAATTTAGGGATAATTTGGTATGCAAAAAAAGTGAACAAAATCCGAGCGTATTTGGCACCTCTGATTATGCATAAAAAATGTACAATTTAGGGATAATTTGGTATGCAAAAAAAGTGCACAAAATCTGAGCGTATTTGGCACCTCGGATTGTGCATAAAAAGTACACTAATTTGGTATGCAAAAAAAGTGCACAAAATCTGAGCGTATTTGGCACCTCGGATTGTGCATAAAAAGTACACTAATTTGGTATGCAAAAAAAGTGCACAAAATCTGAGCGTATTTGGCACCTCGGATTGTGCATAAAAAGTACACTAATTTGGTATGCAAAAAAAGTGCACAAAATCTGAGCGTATTTGGCACCTCTGATTATGCATAAAAAATGCACAATTCAATTAGTACACTTTTTGTGCACAACTCAGTTTACATTTTTTATGCATAAGAAGAGGTGCCAAATACGCTCGGATTTTGTGCACTTTTTTTTTTGCACTTTTTTTGCAAACTTTTTCTAGCTGGGTCAACCTCGTCAAAATGCTACATATATATATATATATATATATATATATATATATATATATATATATACTCTAATAAAAGAAAGTTTCGCTCTGTGTGTGTGTCTGTTGGCGATGGCTAGCAAAATCTAGCCCATATAGAAGTCTGGAAATTTAGGTGTGGATAGTGTGGATATGGCCATGTGCACCTGAGCCTCAGAATTTTAATATTTTGATAATTAGCCTAGATATTAATTATATTCTCATTAACA